>WOVY01010991.1:0-693211 GCA_013436015.1 Rhipicephalus annulatus
TGCCTTTCCACTGACTACCTACAAGAAATTTCTTCCTAACTGCAACAGCGCCACGTGTCTATTTGATTGCCCCTAGAGAACACTCAGTCAGTATCCCCTACACATTTTTTGCAAACTTCTGGTGCTTGGTTGGTCGATTCTTGAAAGCACCACCTTACACAAGAGGGTTCTGAGACTAGCACTCTTTTACTGTTATAGTGCTGTGTGTTAATAGGAACATTTCTTTGATTGTACACTGAAATTATTTAGAGTACTTACAATTTGAGAGCAAAAGTAGGCAGATTCCGCGTAAAGTGGGAATATATCATATGTGAAGCACGAATGCGGAAGGTTGATCTGCCATTTTAAAATCAGTATAACGTTACGAGGTGGGGTAAATTTGCTGTACATGACTTCAATGTCATGATTATTATGTTTGGATGTGTCATTTACCTTCATCATCTATTCATTTTTTCTTTTACCAAATTTGATATATGAGGAGCTAGCAGAGTGGCCATGAGCGTTCTATGAGCGTGGGATGTAGTCAAGTTTACATGCCACGCATGTCATAATTATCATGTTGGGACCTGCCATTTACATTCGACTTCTATTCCCGTCACGTATTACCAAAATTGGCATATTTGAATTTAGTGAAACGGCCGCGAGCACGCTATCAGCGTAGCATATATTCAAGTTTTTACATTATACGCATCTCATGATTATTATGTTTGACACAAGTCACACACCTTCGCCATCCGTTCACATACCATAATACCAAATTTGGTATATGTGAAGCAAGCGAAAGGGCCACGAGCAGATGATGAGCGTGGCATGAAGTGATGTTGTTACATGGCATGCATATTATGACGATCACGTTCGCCTCGCCCCACTGCGGTGGACTAGTGGCTAAAGTACTCGGCTGCTGACCCGCAAGTAAGGGGATCAAATCCTCGCTGCGGCGGCTGCATATTCAATGTCTGCGAAAATGCTGTATACCCTAGTGGTCCGATTTGAATGCACAATAAAGAACCCCATGCGGTCGAAAGTTTTGCGCTCTTCACTACGGCGTCTCTCATATTCATATAGTGATTCTGCGACGCTAAACCCAACATATCATCATATCCTGTTCGCACCAGTCACATGCCGTTGTAATCCAGTCACATCCCATAGTGCCAAGTTTGATATATAAAAAGCTAGCAAAATGGCCGCGAGCGCATCATAGGTGTTGCATGCAGTGATGTTGTTACCTGTCACTCATATTATAATTTTCATGTTATGGACTGTCCCCTGTGTTCGCCATAAAAGTATAAATTGCCATAACAGCTTCGCAACATGTCATGTGAACGAAACCCCAAGAACAGTAAGACCATGAAATGTAAATTATGACATTATTGACATACACGTCATGATTTTCATTTTATGACTAGTCACTTATGCTCGGCATACATTTATGTTATGCCACACTAATTTCGGTATCTATAGCATTAACGAAACGGCCAGGAGAGATAAATCTTGTAGACGGCTCCATAGATAGATAGATAGATAGATGGATAGATAGATAGATAGATGAATAGATAGATAGATTGATAGATAGATAGATAGATAGATATAAATAGATAGATAGATAGATAGATAGATAGATAGATATAGATAGATAGATAGATAGATACGTTCAATATCGTCGAAGTTCACTAAGAAGCTTGCCATTTGAAAGGGCTACTGGGATAGTCGGAGAATTTCATATTTTTGGACGTGGTCTTGTCACATACGCTATTGAACGGGGCTTGATAATACTGCCAATCTTCATATTTTGGACGTGGTCTTGTCACATACGCTATTGAACGGGGCCTGATAATACTGCCAATCTTCATTTCATTGGTTGGCTAAGCTTATGGGGCTCACTCAGATTCACTGGTTGAATAAACATGGAGCTTTCAACGCACTTCTGAGCCAGGCTAAAGAAAAATGTTTTCTAACTTTTAGGGATCTTTAAAACAAATTTGCCTAGCTCATAAAGGTGTAATTACATGTACCAAAGACAAGACCAATAAATTTTTAAATTCCAACCGGACTAGCACGGACACAAATGCACCAAATCATTACGCATTCAGACTCACTCAGACTCAGACTAACGGCTCGATCGTAGTGTGAATGAGTCTGAGTGAGTCCACCGGTGAGTCCTTTAGCATAACATTATCTTTTTCGACCATGGCGTCTATGCTCTTTAACGCCATTATCTCACGTAGTCAGTGCTCTTCTTGGTGCCGTTTGACATAGTACTTTTGACAATGATTTCTCAGTGATTGAATACCAGCAGGGTTATGTTTCTCTTGATAGAGCTGAGAGCATCGTACATATCTATCAATAACTTCTCTGGAAAAGTCGAGGGAGAGGTTAAGGCACTCCCCCCCTCCCTACGTAATATGCGCCTCAGCTCAATAAATGTGAAAAGGGTGTATTGCGACACTTTTATGGACAACCTGTGAGTAGATGCGAGTATAAACGTGAATCCAGGCAAGGTAGCCTGAAGATGGCTAGGTAGGTCCTTTGGTCGGTAAAATAATGTGGAAATCACTCAAACTCACTCAAGAATTATATATAGTGGCTTGGACTAGCTCTTAGACTCACAAAATATTACCCATGAGCCGACTCACTCAGACTCACAGTTCAATCTGTGAGTCTGTGTGAGTCGACTCATGAGTGAGTTCACTGACCTGTCGCTGTTGGCACACGCCTCAATTTGTATGTTTAGCGTGGTGTATTGTACGCACTTGACTTACTGATTATACCAATTTCTAACTTGCCTTCTTATACCTGTTGCATACGTACCTTATACTTGCATGGCTACTGAATAATGCTTCCTCCAAGCATACCTTTAGCATTGATTTTTTTTAAAAAGCAATTCTATCACTCATGATGTTGGGTGAACGTCATAACATTTTATTACAGTATGTCTTACAAGTACAGTTCGTACACAATATTTGCCTTGTCGGCAGATATTTCTGGCAAGGCGCCCAGCTTCTTTCTAGACCTAACACACGGAGTACAGCGTCAATTTTAAGGTTGAATGCTACGAAGTCGTGAGGTTCGTGCTGCCAGCTGCTTCTCCATAAAGACTCGTCTTAAAGGTGGCAAGTCATTCTATAGTTATCTAAGCTGGCTGCCATAACACCATTAGAGTGGTTTCTTTGTTTCTTTTTGTTTCAAAAGTTATTTTCAAGCTCTCAAAGTTTTGTATTTTTTATCCTACCTGTGAATTGCGGCAAACGCCTCTTCGGATGGATTAATAGATGACTCCCGCGAGAATCGCGACACTCCGCCGCAATTTCTCACTTGTATATGTGAGGAGCGCTAACCGCGAAATTGTCGGCGCACAAGGAGGAATATGTGTCGGAATTCGGAGGGGCTCAAAATGACGCTGGATGATTTAGGCGAAACAAAAAACAAAAATGAAGAACACACGCACATTAGAACACGTGGTGGCGTGTGTCGGTTCGGCTTCAAACCTATATACCCAGCCCTTACAAGGGATTTATACAGATAGCGGGTGACGTTTCAGAATGGCAAGAGGGAGCTGCCGTTTCGACGCTCTGGTAAGAGAGCGCTTATTGTGGTGCCACCTTGCCCCATTTCTTTTCTCTTCAGCAGTTGCGGTGCTGCTTTCATCTCAACATAGTGAAGTGACGTGCCAATTGGTTTCCTTTTTGTTATTATTTATTTTTATGTTTTTGTTTAAAATTATATATTTGCGCATACTAAATTTCTGTATTTTCAGAAAAAATGCTTGCCGTGTGCACAGTGTTGAGTTCATCCCTTCTTCTCTTTGTATTCGGTGCCTCTGTAGGCATTATCTGCCAGCTCTCAGTCATTGTGAATTATGTTCGTGCGTAAGAATAGAAAACCATCTTGGCTGCATACGATCACTGGGAAGTTATGACTGATGACTGAATCAACCGGCAGCCGCTTCTGGAAATACGCTCAAGTCTTCATCAGTGGCGACAATGAAAAGTGCTCCACGAGCCGCACTGAACGCAGTGAGTCTTCTAAGCGTAAATTCCTCGGAGTGAACACTCGTGCTATCCACAGTGGTCGCAAAATGGTTTAGAGTAAATGAAGTCGAGCTTTTATGCACACTTTCGTTCACTCGTAATCACAAAAGATCTGCTTTCAAGTTGAAGAATTATGTTTTAACTTTGCTCACTCCGAGCCTTTCCATACTTTTGTGAACATTTTGAGTGTGAATACATTGGCTTTTCTTGAAACTCCTCCCCACAAGGCAAAATCACTGTATTATGTACGCTGTAATGTAAATTCAGTGCATATGTTTTTGCTTCACAAAAACATGGATGTTAATTTGTGAATGATTTACTCTACAAAAAAGAGCTCTCGTCATATGACTTAATTTACGCAAACAATATCATGATACCACCGTCATCATTGCTACCTATACATTGTGCCTCTACCAAACGTAATAGCCTTTATTCCCAGAAAAGTCAAACTTAGTTTTAAAGGCCAAGTGTGGCCCCAATAATAGATGCATCCTATACCTCGCCACTACAAGGGCTATGTAACCGCAGCTCTACTTCTGTACTCATAGTCATGACAATTTTATTAGCAGATAATGTCGCATCAGCGTTAATTTTAGGATACTTAAATATCAGAAGAATAGCTGACGTATTGTTTAAATTTGATGGTGTCGCATGATTTTGATTCAAAACTTTCTATAGAGTTTCATTGGTAATATGAGGACCAAGAATCTGTGATTGTGTAGTTTGAAGTCACCACTTTACCTAACTGAAACATAACGTCTTTTTTGTGAACCACACTGTAAACCAAATTACAGTCGCAACCATACACCCCACGAAAAGGTTGTAAGAATCACGACAACGCCTATACAATGGGTGAATTTTCCAATTTCCACCCTAAAGTATGAACATTTTTTGCGGTGTAAATGCAAATCTACACCCAAATGGCCTTAAGGGTGTGAGGGTGTGATAATATTATACCCAAACAGCAAACGTAGTGTGAGGGTGTAATACGCCTACGCTATAAAAAGGAGCGAGTAAAAGCGTGCCTTTTTGTTCCACAACAATAATCGTCATCTATACTGCATTCCATCTTTGCGCTATCGCCCCACGCCCGGTACATTCCGGTCACGATCGACATGCCAATTATCAGGGTTACATTGCATTCTCAATAGGAAAGTGGTCAGCGCCGAGTTTTCAATAAAGGAAGCGCACACGAGCCTGATGATGATTATTGTTGTGGCATAAAAAGACACCCTTTTTACTCGATATTTTTTAGAGTGTAAACTGCGAAAAGGGTGTTGGGGTGTTCATGCAGCACTACGGCCCAACAGCCATGCAAAAAATACCATAATTCGAGTGTTACCCCCTTCTAGTAGGCTCCCGTGGAAGCACTAGAAAGGATACCCTTTATGTAGACTTTTGAGGCGCAGATGTCTTATTGTAGTGACTCCTGCCACAGTGGAGAAATCCTGGCCCAAGCACTACTTTTATGATGAATATATGAAGCACGGCATATAAGGCTCTCGCATATAACATGTAATCCTAGCTGAATACGATGGCATAATGAAAATTAGCTGTCACATTTAACACGCCGTTCACAAAGTTATCCCATAGTGCAAAATGAAATCAAGCTTTATTTTGTTACACGCAAAACACATGCAGGCTTCAGAGAGAAATTGCAGCTTGATCTAAAACCTTTTTCAAGTGTGCAGAGCGGAATGCCATTTGCCGCGAAATAACACCAAAAATCTGACGTGAATGGTATGGCATGGAGCTCTAAAGATCAAGGCATGAATATTAAAGTACAACAGAAAAGCCTTCATTTTCACCTAAAACTGAAGAACTGATTTAAAGCTGCTTCAATGCAACACAAAGTACATTGTAGTGAAGCATACAAACAGCAAGAACAGTATTGCTTGGCAGCATGCCTTTCTTTTCCAATATACTAAAATATTATATCGAAGCACACTGCAATCAATAAGCCACAGTTTGCAAGTGGTGTGGCATGCTTTATGAATATTACGCAAGGCTAGTGGTGTTCAAAAGAATTTAATGACTAGACAGCCTTGAAGTGACATTTTCCTTTTACAATATTTCTTGTGCGTCCAGACAGTAAAAATACTGGAGAAACAATAATACAGAAGTGAAAACAATACACAAAATTACAATGGCTTAGCAGCGTCACTACATACCAAATATGCAAAATAGTGAATGTAAAGATGTAAAATACTATGCGCATCACGTAACACGTCACGCTGAAACAGTGCAACATCAAAGAACATAAAATAGACACACAAAATCAGTGTGAAAGAGGAACCACACACAGCTAGCAGAGGTGTAACAGCCAAGCTAGGATCTGAAGCAATATTTTGAAATATCACATCTAGCTTTTCAAGAAAGAAAATTTAAATTTTAGCAGGTGTCAGGAAGAATAAACACAGCATTTCAGCCCTAAATTCCAAATTTGCAGTAGTAAAACAAATGACACTAAATTAGACAAAAGGAAAAATACGTAGAAATTTGTTAAAATCTGCTAATTATTTCAACAGACAAAAGAGAGCAACTATTTCAATAAAACAGTCTCTAGAACTCCCCCACAACCCAAACAGTGCTAAAGCTCACAATACTATTTGCCGAGATTGTCACAATATTTGACAAGCTACCCAGAATTTTGAGATATTCATAAGAAGAAGAAGATCAAGAGGGTGGCGGAGAGAATAAAAAGAAAGTGGCATAAGATTTCTTTTATCGTTTTTGAAGGCCACATAAACCTCCTAAATCACTCTGGAAGACTGTCAGCCCTCATATTAATACTGGTTATTGTATGGCATCTGCCTGCGCGAGTAATGAAGGCAAAAATGCTGAAAACACGATAGCTCATCCCCTAGATGCCCGCCAACAACGGTAAGTGGCAGATTTGAATAGCTTGCCGTTTAAATGCTGAAGGAGGCACCTCTCGGTAGCTCCGTGATGAACGCTTCGAATTAACGATGCGAAGGTCCCACGTTCGATTCCGTGTGCTGGAGGCCTTTTTCTGAGATTTTTTCTTTCTTGCGTTTTCAATTATATTGATACATATACATATACGGTGCATGAAAACGACGCCGACGTACACGTCGGTGCCGGCGGCGAAACCCAGCCGAGAGTGTCCACGTAATTGATATCGCAATAAAACTGTATTTGTTTCATGTGACAGCGAGTAATAAAGTCACTTCGAAATCATAAATCACTTTTTCGCAGAACAGTGTAGTACGGTGGCAAAAGTGACTCATAAATAGTTATGCACATTTGAGAATGGGGTGCGAATATTTTTAAACCAATCTACTTTTTTTGCCGTGAGATTAAGGCATAGTCAAATAGAAGTTAAAATTAGGGTTGCTGCATCTGTATTGGATGATGATGGCCCCGCCACGGTGGTCTAGTGTCTTAGATACTCGGCTGCTGAACCGTAGATCACGAGATTGAATCCTGGCTGCACCTTCTGCATTTTTGATGGTGGTGAAACTGGTGTAGACCAGTTCGCGCAGTTTTGGGTGCACGTTAAAGAACCCCCAGGTTGTTGAAATTTCCGGAGCACTCCACTAAGGCGTCTCTCATAATCATATGGTCATTTTAGAACGTTAAACTACACACACCGCTCAATCAAATGTAGATTCACAAACTTTTGTTGATTCACTATTAAGTCATTCCATGCCAAACATACTGGATATTTTAGCGGCCATCTCAAATGTATTTGAAAAAGACATGTATTCATTAAAAAGCACAACTGATTCCAGAAGGTGCAAACAGCATTATACGCATGGCGGGCTTATTAGTTGGATCAGTTTGTTCACATTCGTAAGGACGGCGCCTGCGCAGAGAAAACGCACAAAAACAGACAAGTTCTGTTGGGTCTGCCTTCTTTTATTCCCAGCCACCTGTGTCGTCATCCTCATTTTGTTTTTCATTAGCGTGTTATTTATTAGCAAACTTTGCCTACACCATTATCATCTGTGCTGTATCAGTGTAACTGAAAGTTTTGTGTGCATGTGTGTTGGTTCACTTTGACTAAGCTTTCATGTAAGCACAGCGTCAAAAGCATACGCCATAGTACTTAGAAATATTTTATTCTACAATATTCTACGTGGCGCACTACAACAGTGCAAAAATGCAAAAAAATGATGTGTGCAATTAAGTGTAGCTGTTCAAGCCCTTGCCAAAGCAGATCAATATTTCTATTACCTGATTATCTACGATTCACAAGTTATAGATATAAACAAGCCTAATAAGTCATATATAATCTCAAACTGCTGACCAAACGAGGTACACATAATTTATTTGGTTAGTTGCAAGATTTAAAAATCTACACAAGTCACGACGCTGCAAAGCACAGGCTTCAAAGGAGTACTGATACGAATTTTAACTTTTGAGAATTTTTGCTTTAAATAGCGTATTTACTCGCAATACAAACGTACCCTTCACTTCAGTCGTTGAAATCTTGATTTTTTTTCTCCCACGAATAAACGCGCCCAATTTGTCCGCTGCAGTCCCCCTAACCGACAACTGGTGCCTGCTTGCCGATTGATCTGTTTCGTTTCTTACCATTATTATGCCATCCCTTTCGACCACCTCAGATTGCTCAACCTCACCCCCTTTCACCCGCTGCCGCGCGCTCTAAGGTCTATCAACGCATGGCACGACCCCTGTTTTTGTTAACGCGATAGCGTTAAAGAGCTCGTGTCGCAAAAAACCCAACGTCAGCGTCAGCCCCGATGCTTCTGAGCGAAAGATTGTCTGTGCGTCTGTGACCAAAAAATTAGGTTACCGAGATTGCCGTGGGAGGCCGCTACTAGTCCACGCGTGCGCGTGCGATCACACTGAAAAGCCACGCATTCAAAGAAAAAGAAAGTGCTCAAGGCCGTGAGGCGCGGTAGTTTCTCGGCCCCTGTCACTCCTCCTTGCTAAGCTTCCTGCGCTTTCGTCGGGACAAGAGACGATATAATGCAATTGCAGCGTGCGATAAATCTTCGTAAATCCTCTCGCATAGGATGGAGTCTTAAAATGTTTGCGGCGTTAAATCTGTTAAGCAGTAAACTGTTTTAGTGAATTAATTCTAAGGTTGCTTGAAAAAGTGTTTCAGGGCTCTTGTAACACATTTTATTCAACAGGTGGCACGAAGAAAACGAGCCCCTTTGGCGATAATGGCGCTCGCTGGTTCAATATACTGAGTGCGTGTTTGTGCGCGTGCGTTTGTGTGTAGCAAAACATAACAAAAGCATGCACTTAGTGGTTGAAGGGTGAACTAGGTGCTGGATTTCGCTATTGCGTTCAATTCCTAGAGGCGAAGTTTAAGGGTCCCTCATTTTTTTATCCGTGCGCCACAGCGGGGCTCACGAACGCAGCGACCGTACAAACATCACAGCTGATAAGCACATAGCGAACGAAGATCACCAAACTGACAGCGCACACAAATGATCGCTTCCAGGAAATACGAGTGTCGCGGGCAAATCGGGAGTTGGCAAGCACGCACTTCTGGACGTTGTTAGCACGCACGAAAGCTTATATTTCTGCAATAGCAACAATTCTCAAAGTGTTCTTTATGTGGCTCCGTTGAATTCTTTATTGTAAACACTCAGCTGGCGGCGTGCTCAAGCTCCAACGAAACTCGTTGACAGAGGACGGGCATTCTGCTGCACCGAAGTCGTTGTTCCGTACTTGCCGACACGCCACAGATTCGGGGATTGCAGTGGCACCTACTATATGTTCTGTAAGCGTTAGTTACACCGTGTAAGCCGTAGAAGTACACATTCTGGACAAAGCAAATGAATGGTAAAACAATCTACCACCGTCAGCCCGCAGCAAACAAGCACAAGACATGTTACCACCCAATTCAAAGTCTGCCTGTGTACGATGGCGATGCGCACGTGGACCGAGATCTAGACACTGAAACTAAATCAATAGCATCGTCAATTTATGATATAATTTGTAATCTGTATCAAGCGACTAAAATATAGTGTATTATTCTATGCTTGATAATATATTTATTTGCTAGTGGAGTTTTAAAGCCTTTGTTTCTTTTTTTAACACTGATGTGTGCAGGCGGATAATGCGTAGCCTTCGAGATGCACATTTTCTTTTCAGAGCGAGGCGTCATTGCAGCGTTGTTTTGACAATTTGGAGTTCAAATTTGTTATTGTGCATCATTGATATGAACAGAAAGTTTGAATAGGGTGGCATGGAGGTCGTTTCGTATTTAGCACAAATTCGCCCCTTTTATTGTTTGTTTGAAAAGCTTTTTTCATTCAAATCGGGTCAAATCAAGAACTGAAATAAGCTCAACTAACGCTGCCTTGGCATATACATACTATCATCTTTCTCACAGAACAGTAATAATGAATGGTAGGGGTTTAATATTAATGTTTTAGAGAAAAAGTTGAAGGTATATATGGGCCAATTTATTGTCATTTGAGCTAGTTCCTGGCCAGAATTTGGCCAATTTTGAAGAAAAAACTCCTTATTTGGATCCGTAAGTACGCAACCACAAGCGAAATTGTACATACGAATGGGGCAGGCCCCATTCTTTCCTCTTTCTATCCCCCTACATGTATAAAGTGATAACACAGCATCACCCATGTTGTGTTATCAGCTTCTTTCAAATACCATTCTGCCATTCCGCAAGAACCAGGGAAGTATGCTTTTTTTACCGACAAAGAATGAACGGAGCTTGCTTTCATTTGATTGATATGTGGGGTTTAACGTCCCAAAACCACTATATGATTATGAGAGACGCCGTAGTGGAGGGCTCCGGAAATTTAGACCACCTGGGGTTCTTTAACGTGCACCCAAATCTGAGTACACGGGCCTACAACATTTCCGCCTCCATCGGAAATGCAGCCGCCGCAGCCGGGATTCGAACCCGCGCCCTGCGGGTCAGCAGCCGAGTACCTTAGCCACTAGACCACCGCGGCGGGGCGGAGCTTGCTTTCATCTGAAGTCTTCAATTTCGTGAGAGCATACAATTGTGCAATTATGAGTGCGTTGTAACGCTATAGTAAGAACTGTCAATTACAATGCTGCAATTAGTCAACTGCTCTCCTTGTGGCACGGGTACAGTGCACTAGTGTCGTCTGTGACCGTTCACGTGTATATGATATGACGCGCAAGCATCCCATAAGAAGAGTTCACCCGTGCTTAACCGAAGTGCGCCCAGCTTGCGCTGCGGCACCGCGTGGGTACACAGCAGCTGCATCAGAGTGAGCTCAACCAGTTCATTGTAAACGTGCCTAGTAACATGGGAATACTAACGCTGCATACATTAAATTTAAGCTGATGTATAGTCATGGTTCTAAATATAACTCACTGAATAAATCACTGACTTGTCGATTGATGCGAAACACTTCAGTGTGAGGAAATATGTGGATCCCATTGTAAATAAAACAGGTGCTCTGGTAAGAAAAACTTGGTGTGATTTCAAATGAGAAAGCGCACACGGTGGCCTGTAAAACACCGCGTGTAATCGTTTCATATTATGTTTAAGCGCAACATATATGTCTTTTACCGATGTTTCTGTGATAATCAGTGATGATTGAACAAGAGTAAAAGCAAAATATTTTTAGTGAGAATTCCGAAAAAAATCAACCTATGAATCAAGTCGTGGAACGTGTGAGGAATCTTCTGAATAAAGTAAATAGGGATGGTGTAATAAACATATTGACACAATGTGACTTGTTAGGTTACGTGCGCTAGCCGATACTTGTGCCCTCCAAATGATTTGTGACGCACGAGCCTGCGTGGTCAAGCTGCGCGCGACCCGTGATGGAAAAAAGAACGTGGAGGAAGAGGAAAAAGTGAATGCTTGAGACAACCAAGATATTTCGTTCTAGCTGTGTTATTATTCTCGGGCACAAGTTCGCCCTGCCTACGTTACCTTATTAAAGGTGTTCATTTAACCATGCGTTACAAGTTTGATGAAGGTGCTGTGTGCGATGCCAAGCCCCTCTCGAGTGATGGAACACAGTCCAGAACCACAGCGATTTGGACCCGACGAGCTGACGCCTGTTCATCAGCGCTGCAGTCGACGCCTGCTAGGTGACGGAACTGAATTTTCGCCTTTATCACCTTCCCTTAGAACCTCAACGGATGTGAACGGGTACGCAACCGACATGACAGCTCAGGTCGCTCCAGCCAACATTGTAGTGAACCAGCCAACGCTACCAAAACCTTTCCACGGCGAAAGCTACGAGGACGCAGAGGGCTGGCTTGAACACTTTGAACACGTCGCAAAAGCTAATAGATATGGGGAAGAGCACAAACTTGGAAGTGTTTACTTCGCGCTGAAAGATACTGCGAGAACGTGGCATGAAAACCACGAAGCTACCTTCCAGTCGTGGGATGACTTTTGACGGGAGCTGCTCGCTGCTTTCCCGAACACAGACCGCGAAGAGAGAGCTGAAGCTGTGCTCCAGACTAGAAATCAGTGAAATGACTAAACTGTTGTCATGTATGTGGAAGACATGTCTCGGCTATTCCGCCGAGCAGATTCAATTATGATGAAGACACGGAGCTGCGTCATCTGATGCGAGGCGTAAAACAAGAACTCTTTGCCGAAATAATTCAAAGCCCGCCGCGCACCGTCAGCGAGTTTCGTTCCGAAGCGACTACAATGGAAAGGACGCTACAACAGCGAGCAAGGTTATACAACTGGGATGCGAACATCACTTCCTTGAACATGTTGCCACCAGTCTACGGTAACGCCATGGAAACACTACGCGAGCTGGGGCGGTCTCCTGTGCGAGAAGAGCTCTAGAAGCAGCGCATTGACTAGAACACTCCAATGCTTTCATCTCTGGCCGATTTGATCTATGAGGAGGTCAGGCAGGTGGTACGCGAACGTTCGAGCAACGCACAGCCAGAGACGCCACTACAACAGATGACGAGAATGACATATATCGATGTACTACTACGAGGACCTCGAGTACGTGTGAACGTCGTCGCTGCTACACCTATGCAGTACCCAATGCCGCTAAGCACCCTGCAGCCAACGCCAGAGAGGAGACTAAGGAAGAGCGATATCTGGTGCACTTCCGACAGGATACCGCTTTGTTACCACTGTGGGGAGGCAGGTCGCCTCTACGAAATGTGCCACTACCGCCAGGCAGGCCTACGCGGTTTTCCTGTCAATGCACCTCTACAACAAAATGGTGAACGTTCCTTCAAAATTGAAGAATACCTTTCAGGTCGTCAAAGCTCAAGGCTTCTACCGACACCAACCTCGCGCAACGAGAACGGGAACGTATACGTCGCCTAGCCTCCGACCTTCAGCAAGCTACCCAAGGTCTCGTTCTTCAAGCCCGCGTCGAGAAAAGTAGAGTCAGCGACATGTGGAGAAAAGGCCGCTGTCGACGCTATTGCAGAAAAACCTCCAATATTGACTCTGAACGACGACCGACTCAGAAACGGGTGCTTCGATGGTGACGTTGGTTCCGATTTACGTGTGTTCGTTGACGGCTGCGAAGTCATCGGACTGGTAGATACAGGCGCAGATGATTCAGTGATGAGTAACGGACTTTTTTAAATACTGAAGAAAGTGCTGACTCATTGGACGGGATTAGGATTTTACACAGCAGGAGAGCACCTCATTGACACTACTGGAATATGCACAGCAAGAATCAGAATACGGGGTTTCACGTACGTTGCCAGTTTTATTGAGCTGCCGGAACACTCAAGAGACTTGATTATCGCATGGATTTCTTACGAGCTAATGGTGCTGTAATTACTCGCGAGAATCTTCCGTCTCATTCTCGACTAGGCACGCGATTGCTACCTTTGAAACGGAAGAAAACGTATATGACCTTTGTATTGCAGAAGATGGCGTCATAGTGCCGCCAAAATCGAGCATATCTGTCACAGTAACTAAAGAAGTATTCAGTGACTTTGAAGGATTTGCTGACAACAACACTTTCTTATTACTCCAAAAAGGGATCTACAAGGCACGAGGCCTTGTTAAGTTACGTGACGTATGTACAAATGTTCTACCTACAAACTTTGGAAATGAGGTGCAGCACGTTGAAAGGGAACCGTCATCGCCAGTCTGAATGATTTCATCCAGGTTACGGAGCTGCGCCCTTTCGAAACCAATGATTGTGATTTCCAAGACATGGTGTATGTCGTTGCAGTCATCGACATCGAGCCAGGGCTACTACCAAGCGAAAAAGAGCAAATAGAGGGTCTTGTAAGGGAATTCGCCGAATATTTCTCGTTGTCATCTAAAGTGCGACGCACTCCTATTGCCAAACATTGCATCATTGTTGACGAGTCAGTGAGGCCAATATACAAGCATCCCTACCGATTGTCATTAAGAAAAAAAGAAGCTATTGGTAATCAGGTTAAAGAAATGCTGAAAGACCATGTAATCCAGCCTTCATCAAGTCCATGGGCGTCACCTTCTGTTCTTGTGAAGAAAAAAACCAAAACCTTACGTTTCTGCATTGATTACCAGAAGCTGAACGCCGTCACCCAACGGGATCTTTATTTTCTTTCAAGAATTGATGACAATCTAGATAGGCTGCGAAATGCTAGGTATTTTTTCTCATTGGATCTTAAAAGTGGATATTGGCAGATAGAAGTTGACGAAACAGATCGCGAAAGGACAGCGTTTGTGACACCGGATGGTTTATACGAGTTCAAGGTACTCTCTTTTGGCCTTTGTACAGCACCAGCTGCATTCCAACGGATGATGGACACTGTGCTTTGTGGTCTGAAATGGCAGTCGTGTCTTGTTTATCTCGACGATGTTGTAGTCGTCTCTGCTGCTTTCGAGGAACATTCGGAAAGGCTGCGGGCCGTGCTCAGTGCGATCAAGTCAGCGGACTTGACGATAAAACTGCATAAATATCATTTTTCTCCTGTGAGCTCCTTTTTATTAGACATGTCATCAGTGCATAGGGCGTACGCGCAGACCCCGAAAATCTGAGGCCGTAGCAAATATTCCAAAGCCAACAGACAAAAAGTTTTCTAGGTGATTTTTAGGTCTCTGCGCCTATTACCGATTGTTCGTTAAAATTTTTCACGAATCGCGGAAGCACTGACGTGGCTGACAAAAGAGGAAATGCCTTTCGTATGGCTTGCCGAACAAGAGGATGCCTTCAATGAACTACGAAAGTGTCGTTAAAGCCATCTTGTTCTGGCGCATTTTGACGAGGAAGCAGAAACCGATATCCACGCGGATGCAAGCAATTTAGGTCTTGGGGCCGTGCTCATTCAATGGCAAAACGGACAAGAACGAGTCATTGCTTATGCCAGTCGCACACTTTCGAAGGCTCAGGTGAACTACTCAGCGAGCGACAAAGAATGCCTTGCCGTGGTATGGGCTATCAGCAAGTTTCGCCCATATTTATATGGTAGGCCTTTTCGAGCTATAAGCGACCATCATTCGCAATGCTGGCTGGCTAATCTCAAGGACACATGTGGACGGCTTGCACGATGGAGCCTGCGATTACAGGAGTATGATATCACGCTTGTGTACAAGTCAGGTCGCAAGCACAGTGATGCGGTCTGCTTGTCACATGCTCCGATTCAAACTTCTGCATTTGCATCCACCGAGGGCGGTGAAGATTTTGTTCTCTTAGGAGCTGTGATACCGTCATAGATGGCACATCATCAGCGATCCGACCCCGAGATACTCCTCTTAATCAAGTACCTACAAGGAAAGTCTGTCAATGTTCCACGACCTTTTGTCTGCGACCTTTCAGCGTTCATCCTACGAAAGAACATCCTGTATAAAAGGAACTTTGACAGAAATACAGCGACATTCCTGCCTATTGTTCTTTCACCTCAGTGACCAGAGATTTTGAAGGCTTGCCACGACGATATATCAGCTGGATATTTAGGAGTAAGCAAAACGTTAGCACGCATCCGCACTGATTACTAATGGTCGAAGTTGCTTAGCTTTGTACGACACTATGTCAGAACCTTCCGGGACTGCCAAAGACGTAAAACACCACCACTAAAACAAGCAGGTCTCCTTCAACCGATAGAACCACCAGAGGCCCCACTCACACAAGTGGGACTGGACTTATTCGGCCCATTTCATACGTCGTCATTGCGCAAACGGTGGATAAAAGTTGCGACCGACTATTTAACCCGATACGCCGAGACAGCGACTCTTGGTAAAGGATCAGCCGTTGAAGTACCCGAGTTCTTCCTCTCCAACATCGTACTGCGGCACGGAGCTCCAAAAACGTTGACCACGGACCGAGGAACTGCATTTACAGCCGACCTGATGAAATGTATTATGAAATTGACGCACAGCAGTCATAGGAAAACGACGGCATATCATCCTCAAGCGAATGGTCTTACCGAACGACTGAACAGAACGCTGGCTGATATGTTGTCAATATACGTTGATATAGAACACCATACTTAAAATAAAATATTGCCCTCTGTTACGCGTTCTCCGTCGTTTATTTCTAGAGGCGAAGCTCCTTAAGCCATGAGTCGTGCGTCCGCGATGTATGTACTAGTAGTTGTCGTCGTAGTAGTAGTAGGTGGCCACATCCACGGCTGGACTAGAGAAGCGGCCAGTGCGCATTCGCCTGTAACACTGCGATGCAGTAACGCGCATGACGCCATTCAACTTGGTCGGATGATAACGAAACCTTTGGATGCAATGTTACCTAATGATGGGAAGCCCGAGAATGACTATGACGTTCACAACTACGTATAAAAAGAGCAGAAGAAGCCAGACAGCTGGCACGATATCGCATTCTCCAACAGCTGAAAACCGACACGCACCAATACAGTCTGCGAAGAAGGGACGTCCAGTACACACCAGGAGACAGAATATGGGCACGGATTCCTGTACGAATATGTGGCCTGTCAAAAAAACTGCTTTGCCGCTATTTCGGTCCGTACAGAGTGCTCCACTGCGTCGGCTCGCTCAACTACGAAGTTATGCCAGAGGGACAGGACATTTCATCGCGACGGCGGCATCGCACGGAAACTGCGCATGTCGTCAGAATCAAACCGTATGACGAAAGGCAACAAAACCCCAAGGACACATCCGCAACGACATCCACTACGAAGTGTTGTGAATGACCGCCATGCAACCAGTTTGACACAAGCATCGGGACGATGTACTCTATAAAGGGGGGCAATGACACAATGTGACTAGAAGTTACACGCGCTAGCCGATACTTGTGCCCTCGAGATGGTTTGCGACGCACGAGCCTGCGGGGACCAGCTGCGCCCGACCCGTGTTGGAAAAAAGAACGTGGAAGAAGAGGCAGAAGTTAATGCTCGAGACAACCAGGAGATTTTGTTCTAGATGTGTTATTATTCTCATGCACAAGTTCGCCCTGCCTACGTTAGCTTAATGAAAGTGTGCATTGAACCATGCGTTACAATGTTATAGCGTAGGATTCGTTCTGGCCAAGTAAACGTTGAATTAAAACAAATGCCGAAACATCGATCTTTTCACCAAACGTTTGCCATGCGGTTTGATTGCATCACTTGAGATGTGTTATGTATTAATGGTCTAAGCTATATACATATATGATAGGTGTAACAATCAAAGAAACACCCTTGGGTGTAGATTACGAACATGCACAACTAGTACCCCTAATATTAACAAATGCGTGGGCAAATGATTGATTGTATATATTACACTTTTTTGGATAAATTTGGCAGAAACAATTTTTGTAAAGCGGGTGATTTATTCAAAATCCCCGTTAAAGGTGTGAGATGGTTTGCAGCGCAAGACATGAAATAAATTCGGCAGATCCCACGTAGCTCAGGAATCGACGTTAAGCAAAGCATGTGAAGGGAAAGTGGCCGTGTTAAACTTTTAATGTTGATGAGTGGCACGTCATGAAATGACGCTAAATGTATCTGCAGTCGAGCGCGAAACCAAGGTTATCGCACAAGTGTCTTTTCAACGTCCCAGGAGTTTAGCGGCAGGTTTCAAAACTGTGAATATCAAAATTGAGCATTTTACTCCTTCTTTGGCCATTTCATGTCACAAAAATCACCCGTATACAATGAATTGTGCACCCTTTCTCGCCTGTTATATGCTTCCAAACGTTGTGTGTATTTTTCTTGGGCTCTGATGTCCGCAGGTGATTACAAAGTTCTGGGAAAGACATGTATAGGCTGGTGGCATGCAGGGCTTCATTTATTCTTCTTCCTAAGGTGGTAGTGATGGCAGCCTAAGGAACAACAAGAAGAGTGAGTGAAGCTTGTATGATACCATCATCACCTTGGAAGGGTATTACGGGGCGTGGCGCTGTTGAAGGTCTTTGTCGATGCCCACGGAATAACCTTCATATCGCGCGCGACTGTCGAAATGTTACACGCACAGACATACGTTGAAACGTTGCATATGTTTCTATAACGAGTTGTTTGCACCTGCTCCACGATGCAAACAGGAACATGAGTATCAGCAACACTCGAAGCTGTAAGCTGATACGAAGTGCTGGTGCTCGC
Organism: Rhipicephalus annulatus; assembly: GCA_013436015.1. NCBI lineage: Eukaryota > Metazoa > Arthropoda > Arachnida > Ixodida > Ixodidae > Rhipicephalus > Rhipicephalus annulatus. The sequence goes on from WOVY01010991.1 coordinate 18,468, forward strand.
GAGGATGGACACTGCTACGTGAAGCAACTTTAGCGCAAGGCACCTAACTACAATTGACGTTAACCCAACGTCATATGTAATCACGTATTGTATATAAAATTGCATAGCCAATCCTGCAACCATAATGACCGTTTCACAAACCTTTGCCTTTATATAAAAAGTAGTTCAGTGAACTGGCATGAATTTGTAGAAGAATACTTGATTTCCCGCAGTATGCTTGAGTTTGATTTCTGCTGGGACCCTGATACTTATTCTTTGTGTTCATCGGGTGAGCGCTGATGATGTCTGGTTTTTTCTAACACTCACGCGTTAAAATTACCCATATGTGTACTTGTAATTTTTAGGTAGACAAGAAGTGTCAATAACCTATGGCGCATGCTCATATACCAGTGGCACATACTACAAGTGGGTATGTCCCACAGTCTGGCAGGAAGAATTCGATGACGTTTGCGGCGGGATTTCGACTACATTCATATCTTGCTCACTACATTATATGTCAAATCATCTTAGCCTCCTATACTAATTTTAATTCACGCCAAGTTAAGGGGGTAATTACGAGTGCACCCATGTCGTAAGCAACCAGATAGATAGATGAATTGACACATAGACGCCAAGAGGTATTTCAGTACGCAAATGAATGCTTCAAATTTAAAAACAGAGCAGTTGACTTCGACCACTTTTGCATCGAATTTCAACGAGAGCTTTCCGACAGAGGCGGAAATGTTCTAGGCCCGTGTGCTCAGATTTGGGTGCATATTAAAGAACCCCAGGTGGTCGAAATTTCCGGAGCCCTCCACTACGGCGTCCTCCATAATCATGTGGGGGTTTTGAGACGTTAAAACCCACATAGCTATCTACCTTTACAACGAGAGTGAACATGTCTTCTATTCAAGTGAGCTACTTTTTTCTTGCTATATTGTACGAACCCATTACAAGTGCTCACGTCCACGTGGTACTCTAGGTCTTCATAGAGATGGCGATAATTTCAGCTTTTCACAATAAAACTGCTAAAATTTTATTTCCATGTCTGATGAAGAAAAACAGAAATGAGTATGTGCCACAGAAGTTCGGTAAATGTCTCTGCTCACAGCTGGTGCACTAATATTGAACAATTGGGGACAACAAGATATGCCCACCAAGCGACGGTGGTGAGAGGAAGACCCCAATTACGCACATCGCAATAATACAATTTACATGAAAAGTCAAGTGTGGCTGCGTAGATCTCTGAGAGGCATAGATTTCTGAGAGGCGCGAACACTTGGTTTCAGCACGAGTTTCTGTCTCTGTAGTCTGGACATGCACGCCGTGTCTGTGACTGCCTTCTTAATCAACTTGGATTTCTTTGCGCAGAAAATTGACGAAGCAAATGCAGAAATACATAAAGCCAAGAAATAAGCTAGAAAACACCTAAAAGCAAAGAGATTATTCTTGGAAATGACTCAATTTTGTTGTTTCAGGTCTTTTGTGGTTTAGTGCAAGCTTCGCCCCTTTCTTTGTTATTCTGGTCTCGAACGACACATCTTGTCAACGTCCAATGAGCTTACTTCCATTGCTTTGGTGCGTCGCATTCGACATGACCTAACGTCATCATAGCGCTGTCAATTCAAAGTAATTCTTTTATTTTTTCGATAAATCGTGTCAATTTGAAGTAATTCTTTTGGGCAGTCACCAGCACTCATCCTGGCACTGGCCAGTGCTGGGGTGTCATTCACGTAGGGGACAAAAATTAGGTGACCTAAAAGCTTCGCCTTTAGATGTTGAACTCCATAGCGACATCCTGTTCCCAGTGCGTATTTCGAACACTTAGTGCATGAAACCTTTTCAAATTTGCTATGTACCAACTGTGCGTAGAATAGGCGCAGAAGCGTGTGTGCCTTTTGTGGTGAGGTACCAGCTTTCAACAATGGAACCAATGTGATAATCACATATTCTGATGTCCTTTGGCAATGGACGCTGGTACCACGCATAATTACTGCAATATGTCATGTAGCATTGTGAAGCATGTATACAGGACGCGTGTGCTTGTGAAGCATGGATTCTACTTTTACTGCATTTCAAAGCCGAGGAAAATCTTTTGACTGTTTTCACAGGAAAAGGCGTGGCCGCGTGGTAGAGCATTCATTTGCCACGTAAACAACCCGGGTTCGAATACCACTAGGAGCCAAGCAACCCTGGTTCGGTCCCAAATCTGCTCCACGATTTTTTATTATATATGCAGTCTATGTGCATCGTTCTTAATTTTAAAATCACGCATAAAATGATGATTTTTCGCTCACAACCAACGACTCCGACACCGATGCCAACGCCGGAATTTCAGCAAAACAAGCTCTTTAGCGCGATCGCGTGAAAGGAAGTGCTAAATAATTTTCAGATCAAGCGCGCTGGTAAACGTTAGGTATGGCTTTCTGCGAGCTAGTGTAGGGTATGTACCGGGGCAAAATATATAGGCAGATGGCTCAGAAAACCAGCGGAAGTCGCAACAGACGAAACAAATTAACTACGAAATATATATATATATATATATATATATATAGGCCTGGCGGACAGCAGACAAACCTGCTCGAGCAGTCATCGCAAGATCAGGCTTGCCAGCCGCTGCAGAAAAGGAAGCAAAACAACAACAAAAACCACAGCATACACTCTAAGGCAAAATTACCCGAAAAAGGAGATACGGAGCCCGATAGGCGCGCGCGATGAACGGATAGACCGTTGAGGAGCAACCACAGAGGGAAGCGTGCTGCGCGAAACCACTTTGTCTCCAAACGCGCTCCAAAGGGATGAACCGCCTGGGGATTGGTGGTGGTGGTAGCGGTAAGAAGCTAAGAAAAGGCACCTAATTTCTGCTACCCGGTCGAGAGCAAGGCGCAGGGCCTGAGCCTGGGGATTGCAGGCAGCGCGCAAAGCGTTGCCCAGGTGACCAGCCCTCCTTCTCCTCCTCTGCTGGCTCAGTCTTTCCCCGTATTTTGCAGTGACGGTTCACGTTTTGTCGCTCTTGAAGTGCTCGACCACGGCCGCCTGGATTCGACTATCATCGACTATCTAAGAATTACGACTTGGTGCTTGTGTGTACGCTTGGATGAGCGTGGGCTGCTGCTTTTGCATTTCGCTGCACCCATGAAGTTTGGAGCAAGTCTCGACACGTCACCACGCCACACTGTATATCTCTGGCTTCAAGATAGTTACGACCTGCACACGACAGCAGCAATTAGAAAGACCGATATGGCGGCCGAGAAGACAACAGACCTATCGGATATATATTTCAGTCCGACCAACGGCAGAAAACAGCGCCGGATTCTAAGGCAAGTAGGTTATCATTCTTTATTCTACTCTATTTGTCGCGTGTGCTATGCGGATCGCGCTTGCCGGCAACGGGCTCGGTCGTGTTGTATATCGCACGCACGAAACACATCACGAAGGTCAGCTTCGGCGTCTGCAGTTCGCCTGTGCTTTGCGACTGCCTGAAAATTGGCCGCTATTGCTTTCGGCCTCCCGTACGCTCGCTCATCGAGTGCTCGCCTGTCTTCGCCGCCGCGATGAGCTCCCGGCTGACGATATTGGGCTGAGATCTTTTTGCTGTGTTGGGAGTCGTCGAAAACATGTAGCGGGTTCTCGTAAAGAGCTTGATTTCAGTATGTCACGCGTTGTAAGTGCACCAGCACGGGCTGGCGGGGCTTTCGTGGCGTCGGAACTCACTGAAAATTGGTTGCCATTACAGTTGGCTTTTCCGTCAGTCGGTCGCAAGCAGCTCGGCGCCGTCCGTTGGCCGTGGCGGCAGACTCGCGTTTGCGCACTGCACTCGCTCGAGGACAAGGAGGAATAAATGAGGAAGGACAGCTCGAGTTTGCGAAAAAGGGCCGCATTATCGTCGATTTCTTCGGCGCTATCTCGAAACCAGCTCGGCGCTGTTCGTGGCGGTGGCCAAGCGTATGCTCGCTCTCCTGTTCGAAGATCGATGGCGGCAGACAATCCGCGTGCAGCGCCGTGTTTGGTATCGCGTTCGCTTGCTCGAACTGAACGACGTCGCTCGCTTCGGACTCGCCCACATAGCAGCACGGTTGTTCGCGGAGGTGTGGCTGCGGCCGCCGCTCCTAAGCTGTAGCGCTACAGGAATCGAAATGAGTCTTTGACTAAGTGTGACATCACGGTGAAATTATGAGCTTGCCATATCTCCTGTTTGTTTTCTTTTCACCTTGCACGTATTTCTGATATGCTTTTGTATTCATCCTCTGTCGCGCATTACTAACTATTTTACATGCTTATAGTGCAGCCGTGGGCACACACATAGTGCTGAAGACTGTGTGCGCTGGCATCTGCGATGCCTGTCATCCATCTGTTTCGTCAGAGCAGCTTCAGAAGAATTGTGCGAGATGTGAAGGTAAAGGTATTCGTGTCATATTTTATTGTTTGTTTTCATCTTAGCGTACACGTACTTGTCATATGCGTGCGTGTTGATTTTCTGTCACTTGTGTCTGACTATATTTAGTATATTATCGTACGTGCAGCCGTGGGATTACAACAGGCCGAAGGCTGCATGCGCTGGCGTCTGCAATGCCTGTCATCTATCGCTTCCGTCGGAGGAGCTCCACATGGAGTGAACAAGATGTGACAACGAGACTGGACTTGTACACTTCACCACGAATTCACTTAAACGGGTGGAGAAACTTCATGAGTATGTAGAAAAATAAAAGATTTCGATGTCTCACTTTTGTCTTTCGTTGTTGCCGTGACTGCGAAAGCTGTTACACATAGGTGGCTAACTAATTTTTCGCGTGTTCTTTTCTGCGCAATTAGTTGCTCACTGTGCAAGGAAACAGACCAAAAAATATTAGGCGTGGCAGAAAATAAATAAAAAACAATGTTTTAACTGGGGACAAAATGTTCATCCGATTGGAGTATTTGAGTGAATCAACCGTTCGTCCGTCAAAGTGCAACTGTGAGGACTAACGATCGCCCGGTAAGGTGTATATGTGAGGATTAACAGTTGCCTCATAAGGTGCAAATGTGACGACTAAATGTTAGTCCTTTGAGGTGAATTGTGGGACTAACAGTTAGTCACTAAGGTGTAAATGTGAGGACTAAATGTTAGTTCATTAAGCTCGTCTCTGGGCACTAACCGTTAGACCCGGGTCCATTAGTCCTTAAAGAGAATAATGGTTGTGGCAGCCCCAATAGTCCCCAAAAGGACGAACCACACACCCTTTTAAGACTCTTTTGCCTTAGAGTGTATCCACGGAGGGCATGATGATGAGTGTGACGGATCATGCGTCAGTTCATCCGCGATTCTGTCTGTCCGTGTGTCCGTTTCTTTGACAATCCATCCGTCAATGCGTCCGTCCTTGCGTCGGGTTGTCTGTGCATCCATCTGTACGCCCGTGTGTCTGTTTGTCCCTGCATCCATCCGTCCGCGTGTCTTCTCATTTGTGCATGTATCCGTGCGTCTGTGTGTCTGTATGTCCGCCCGTTCGTCTGTGCGTCTGTCCATCAGTCCACCAATCCAGTGAACACTCCAAGTACCGCATTCTCGCATATTTTCATCTTATAGTCATCATATAAAAGTACCGCCATCCAGCGGACATTTCAAGTACTAAACAAGAGGTGGCCTGGCCGGACTGGAGGAACGGCTCACACGCACTCTTTTACGGCCTGCACTTCGTGTCTAGTTCCCATCTTCACCACCGATAGTTTATTGCACCGCGACACTACCCTCTCTAAGCCTTGCTAAAACCGAGAAGCTTACGCCCAGCGAGTTTAACGTGGCAACTTTCTCTGGTTGGATAGTGCTCAAAGCGCATCCTTATGCTGCTTTTTTTAGTAAGCATTATATTTAGGGCAAATTTTGTTCAAAATTAAATCATCGATACTTGTTTCAATAGGTTATTTCATCAGAAACAACAATTTCTTTTTTAATTTACAATTACCGCGCGCGGGTTTCCTCCCCAATTCAAAAGAATGCACGCTGGCCGCTTCTCTGGTCCAGCCGTGGATGAGGCTACCTACTACTACTACGACGACGACTACTACTACTTTATACATTGCGGATGCACCACTCATAGCTTATGGAGCTTCGCCCCTAAAAAGACACGACGGGGCACGCGTGCAGTCACGCGTAACAGAGTTATCCATTGTTGCCTTTAGGACACACCTGCTCCGGGCTACGTAAGAAGGAAGAGAGGCATGGTTTGCATCGTACCGCATTGGCTGTCTCGGTTTTTCTTTTTATGTTTGTAGAAGAGAGAAGGCACCCAAATTTACAACTCATGAGCGTCAGTGGACGACTCCGGCTTCGAGCGGAATAATAGACGGAACGAAGCAGACGACGTTGAGCGTTTCGACTACTTCCTTCCACATGCTATTTCATTAGCTCGCTTTACGTTTATTCGATTCATTTGCACAGTTAGAGTGCCGTGCTTACATGTCCGGCCACAGACGGCATGCAAATGGCGCCACTCTAGCTCACGTGTTCTTGGCTCGTGGTACCTACGTCACCGATTTTTTTTCGCTGTCTCTCTTCTAGTGCTACAGAGGACATGAAAAAGTTCAGCATCATGATTGGCTCCACAGCCATTTTGACGAAAGGCAGCCATTTCCTGCACCTCCTATTGCTACCGTCGTAAGCGATCTGGGCTGTGCCTTCGTTCATCGTGGAAATGGTTTCCAGGTGCTAGCGCTCAAATACAACTGCAAGTGTTTTGTGGCCCACCCTTTGTCTGCATTTCTCTCGAACGTCCAGACCACGCCGGCACGCAAATCAACATTATCCCGAAAAGCTTCCTTTCGGTGGCGAGCATGACTGCTAACCGACCCAAGCATTCTAAACTGTGCTTCGGGTGGTGTCTCACCACGCGAAAAACTGTTTTCTGTTTAATTCAAGGAAGAAGCACAAGAAGGCCGCACTTTTCACCTACAGGTCAACGGTAAGATTGTGTGATAAATTCACTACTGAATTTGAGATTGCTGGGCGAGTTTATCTTATGCTCTCTACAGGCATGGCACCTGTAATGACGTGTTAACATCAGGTAATCTGCTGTCTACAAAGAGTGGAATATTCCTGCTGCCAGAATCCGGCGTCGCTCACGGTGCTTCTCTACCACGCTGCGGAATCACCGTATAACGTTGTAAAACTTTACCTGACAAGCCACGCGACTCCAACAAGTGAATGATAACGAGTGGGCGAGGTTATAGAGTTTCCTAAAAGTAAGCAGAGGCGACTTTGGCACTGCGATCGTTCAGTGACCATAGGAATGATGGGTAGTAAACGAATTTGCCTGGCATTTGTATTTGCGGGTAGTGAATCGCACTTGTAGCTTCGTTTATTGGGGTGTTTGGGTTTCGTTTCGAAGAAAAGAATGAACCCTTCTGAGCTTCATAACCCAATTTTAAATGGTAAGCCTAAAAAATAAGGTGGTGAAGCGCAACCGTATATTTGCTAATTTTGTTTCGTGAGAGAAGAGCTCGAAGCCACACGAACAAACACGGGCACAGAAACATGAAGATTAGTCAAAATCATGTACTACCCATTATTGTCTTGCTAACCTAAGCACTGTGCATTGCAGCTGCCGTTGACACTAGGCCTAGAGTTCACACTTGTGTATATTTAGTAAACACCATGCGCAAGCTTGGCTATGTCCCAAGATTCATAATCACTATACGTTGAAGTCAGCGACAACCATAAAGGATTCGTGCTTGTGTTTTATATTGTACACAACTTTTTCAGAGATATAATGGTTATTTGTCTAATGCAAACCTTTTTTATTTACAAAGACAGATGCTTCGACTACACAAATGATTTTATACCCATTATGACTGCAGACAGTGAGCCTCGACGATAATGCTATAGACCCTAAGGCCCATAATAAGTACATTTAAGTCAATGACTAGAAAAAATGGTATGTACTTTCAGGTGCTTTTAAACGACCTGTAACAATTATGATTGATATTAGGCTGTCATTGAACTCTTTTTTGTGTATCACATTGACAAATCTCGCAGTGACGGACGTGTACGATGAAAAGGCTAGGCTGCAAAGAGCTTCGGCCCTCATAGCTTGCGTCGAAGATTGCGTACCTACTTGCGGCTCTCTACTAGCGATGCACTCGCATGTTGCTATGTTGTGTAACGCAAACACGAGCAGATTCATCGTACAGCCAAGCCTGTTGACAAGCTACGTATATGTTGGTGCATGACGAGCGGATGCGTACATTCGTAAATGAAAATTTTGTTGAAGCGCACTAAAAAACTGACGGACAGAAGAGGCTGACAAGGACAGTCCGTCTATTTTTAGTGCTCTTCTACAAAATTTTCAATTATGAACGTAATCCAACTGGCCCTACTTGCCATCTTGCTGCATACATTCGCCTACGCAATGGTGATTCAGGCAATAGTGGTTAATCCTGTTTTGCGAAAGCACAAAAAGGATGGTCTTGACGAGCTGATGCTACCCTTTGTGCGATACTATAGCTTGGTGTGTTGCAAAGAAAAATAATGGAACTCGTGTCAGCAGGCATTGTGTTTTACTGGGCACTTGTCGTCAACTACAGTCGTGGAAATTGGTTCATGACCAATCAGTGTGAAAAGACTTCGCTCTCGCTTCGGTCTTCGATATTGCAAGTGCACAAATATTTCTAGATGTTCATTTTGAACTACAATTGGTTCTCGATGATGAAATCCAGCGGCAGGTGTCGCGCAAACTGTTCCGCAACCAATTGATGTGGAAAGTGCTTTTCCGGTGGATCTCACTGCCAACAAAGCAAATTCCGTGTGCTCTCGCCACGAAATGTCTCAGTGTGAATAGCCCTAACACCGTAGCTCTTAGACAAACCGCTGTAATAAATAAGTGCTGTTGTAGCTTTAAACAAGAAAATATGGAGAATCTAGATGGTTTTCATTGACACGCACACACGATCAGCTGTGAAGAGTAATAGAGACCAATGAGAAAATGTTTATCTATGGCGGAACACGCTAAAATATTCTAAGTTGTCTTGATATTCAAGCGTTCCATAACCAATATGGATCGATGATAGGTAGTGATTAGGATGGTTGTCGAGCCTTCTCATATGCAAATCATGTTCCATCTGGCCATCACAACTTTCTGATGACGAGCTATACGAAGAATGCCAGTGGTGTCCAAGGAAGTTTTGGTCCCGCAGCGAGCGATCTTACAGCGAGTGCGCAAAATTTAAGTATTTATGTGGTGCATTGACATCACATAGACAGGCAAATTACTGTCTGGGAATCTTATAGAAATCGTTCTTAGTGTTTGGTGATCTGTTTATAGCTGTGGAAACGACCAAAAAAGAAATGATGTGTTGAGAAATGACGAAAATTGAGATGCACGCAGGCATGTACCATTACAGCACAAGACCGCGTATACCGAAACGAGGTTGGTTGTCTGTCGATTTGGTTATTTAGGTATATCAACAGCACATTTAAGGTGCACGTTTTAGCTATGAGTGCAAATGCGCCACGTTTCCTTGGATACTGATAAAAAATAAAGCCACACTAACGTTTTGCCGATGCCGACTTGTGTGATTCAACATAAACATGGGGCCACAAAATTTGCTTTCATTTACATATTCCAAATATTTAAGCCAATATCTGATGATACATTTGCTGTTTCCACCAGCGCACATACGTTTCCCGAATGGGCTTGCAGTGATGCTTAATTTAATATACACTTACTATGTTTCTATCGCAATCCCACTTTTTTGTGCTCTATAGGTCTCTTTACGCAAACCCACGTCACATCCTGAAAATTATTGTAACATATAAACATTTGAGCACCTTTTTATAGCATTAGCTCTTGGAAACCCAATGCTATAGCGGTGAGACTGACGGGCTCTTTACCCTCAAACATGAGCGACGATATCCCAAACAATAAAAAATAATAAATCATATAAGAATGTAGTAAGGGTTAATGGTTCTATAATATAGATAGCTAAATGGCGACCAAGTATCTCAACATGGTCTGTTGACTCAATCTAGTGGTACATGCCTCTTCAGGAAAAATAATGGTGGCACGTATGACCAGGTGCTTCAAGACGTTCGGGCATTTTTTTTTTCCTCCACCAGAACTTGCTTGTCGTCATTCTCACAACGGCGTTTCTACAAAAAAAGCGTTTAGCTGCTCTCACCACTATCGATTCATCCTGAATATGCACGTCAAATATGATGTGCTGACTATGAAAAGAATAATCTGCAAACTTGGAGAATAAACTTATGATATATCTTCCATCTTTTCGCTCCAACCTGACGTATTGCGCCCGGCGGGCTCAGCCGTGTGTACATTGCTCGTTTCCGTAGATGCCTCCGCAGTGCATCTTCACCTCAACATTATGTTGTAGTACATAGCGGATTCTGTTGTCTCGTGCCACAGCGCAGAGCAAGAGGCATTTTAAGGGTGTAATGTGTGTATTTTACCTTACATAGAACAAGAGACTATTCGAAATAGTTGAGATATTAAGAGAAATAATAACAAACGTGGTGTAAAACTCAGTGAAACTGCTTGTATAATTCAGTAAAAGTACATAGCAAAAAAGGCAGGGCCGAGCCACTTCAATGTTAAAAATAGATACTGCTGTGGCGAGGAACTCACGATACGGAAGGCTCCGTAAGACTGACCGGGTCACTTGAATCCCCAGCTCACATGCTTTCAAGTTACGGTCAGGTCCTCCAGGGCGCCTCATATGGCAGTAAAAGATTCGCGTTATTTGTTCGCGATTCTCGGTTATTTCCCTTCATAACTAGCTGAACGACAATTAAGGAGTGCCGCACGTTTTCGTCTTCATTTCTGAGTGTCCTCTTAGCGACAAATGCAATCCTATATAATACGTCCCTAAATGTATGTTGTTTATTTTTTGTGGGGTGGTGGGGGTTTATTTTGTAATATAAAACTAAGGTGAATCACATACGGCAAGCATTCTGGAATAATGAACTGCGATTTCCTACTAATTTTCAAGAGAAAGGTACATAACAGCTGCATATTGCCGGTACTCGCTTACGCAGCAGAAACTTGGATGGTTACAAAGAGGGTTCAGCCTAAATTGAGAAAAATGCTGCGAGCGATGGAAAGTAAAATGAAAGGTTGAACCTTAGTAGACAAGAAAAGAGTAGAGTGGGTCAGGAAACAAACATGGTTTGACAATATCTGAGGTAAAATCGAGAAAAAGAAATAGATATGGGCTGAAACGTAGCACGTAGGCCGGACAGCTGCCGGTCATTGAGGGTAACTGAGTGGACTCCCAGAAAATAAAAATACATAAAGGGTAGACGGAAAGCTAGGTGGGTTGGTGAGATAAAAGAGGTTGCAGGTAAGACGCGGCAACAGAAAGCACACGACTGGGTTGATTGGCAGATCAAGGGAGAGGTCTTTGCTCCGCAGTGGTCGTTATAGGCTGCTGCTGCTGCTAATGATGATGATAATAATAATTATGATCATGATTATGATGATGATGATGATGAGGAGGACTATTTCTTAGGATTTCTATTTATTGTACAGCCAGCCTGAGTAAGTATGAAATTCTTGCACATATGCTTATCTGCGCTGCCGTGCTAGCAGACTTACACAGCTGATGTCGTCACATTACTTAAGGGGCCACTCACCAGGCTCTTCCGTGACGGAGCAAAGTACCCACTCACCATGCGTACTTCTGTGATGCAGGCAGTAGTTCCCCTGACGTCAATAGTGAACACGATCTCGATTGGTGCCTATACGCGAATAATGAAATGTGATTTGTTTTTCCGCCCATTCGTTTTTTCTTACCTCGCGTTAATTTCACGCATGATCAATCAATCACAATTAATTTTACAGTACGTCTACAAGTGCGCAATCGGCCATAACAGCATGTAGCCGAAAAACGAAAAAATACTGATTAGCTCTGGCGCTCCGTTTAACATAGTTCACATGCTTTTCAGAACTAAGAGGCAAGGAGGATGCATCGAGCGTGCGAAGGAGAGGGAAAAACCACCCCCTCGTCTTTAGGCGTGGTGTGATGAGTGACCCTTTAAGGTTAAAACGGCATTATCAGAACGGTATTAGTCATCATCTGCTATGCAGAGCATGCGCCGTTTGCCTTTCCTTTATTTCGTGCACTGTCAACACTGCATATATTCGAACTTATTTTGCCAAAGACAAAGACACGGTAATGAACAAAAGAGAAAATTATCAAATACCACAACTATTACCGTGTTTCGTCCTCAACTCGCAGCTTTATTCTAAACCAAGCGCGTTTGAGAGCCTATCGTTTAGAGAATGTGGTCATCTTACCCAGCCTCGCCAACCCGTCCGATAAATTGTGGAGAGGGTGCCATGAAAATCAACGGCAGAGTGCTCACTCTCTATTGGTCATGGAAGCATAAATCAATAATTATTCAAAGAGACAGTTTTATGGTGGAGGAATGAAAAAATGTTCAAATAAGTCATAAATGCAAAATTATCTTTCCAGTTTGGAAATGAGAATCATCACTACAAGGGAAGACTTGCACTTAAACTGTACAAAAGCATGAGTGAGCTTATCCTGCGTAAAATGTACTGCTGTTCAGGATTCCTCAAACTTGAGAGCAGAACATCGGAGAACCCTACACAGTAGCATGCTTCTGTGCTCAATGTCCTCCTCTTCACGTCCTCCAAGTTTTTCTCAACTTGCGTGCACCAAATAGCGCATTCTTTCCGAGCCTATTATGGAGCATATCTCGTTTTTTCTGAATTGCGCAGACATCTGTGTGATTTGTAACATTTTATTTCAACTTTAAATCCGACCTCATAAGAGGCGCCCTGAAACTATAAAAAAGAAAGGAAGAGAGAAAGAAAGTGGTGAGCTTGGCCTTTAGTAATTGAATACACCAAAAATTTGAGCACAGATACGCTGAACAGAGCTACCACGCGTATAGGAATGAACCAACTTTGTATTTACAGGTATAATGCTTTTGCGGCTTTTTCAATCGGCATATATTCATTGCGCGCACCCAAATCAATCATCTAGTGTTCTTGAATGGAGCATGAAAAGTAATCACCCAAGTATATTTCCCGCAGCGATACCATCGTCGGCACGGGTAGGAATTACATTCCCTTGAGCATGGATATGGAAACAATGCTAAGCGGGGTCATAGCCGTATTTAGGTGCTCTAAGAATGTCAATAGAGTTTTGAGTAGCCGTAAGTTGCGGGTATTTTTGTGCGTTGTAACATACATGCGTGATACACAACGACACTGTCCTTCCGATTCAGCGGACGATTGTTTAGGTCCAAAAAGCCGAAATAACAGCTTTGTCGTACGCTACGAACTCCACACACATTATCTTTCCGTCTTATAAGGAAATAAAACAGACGATACGCAAAATCCGGAAGTGCAAACGTCATCCCCTTTCAACGCTTGCTCGCGTTTTCAATCTGTCAACTAAACTGAATGTAAGTGTATAATCAATCAAGTCCATGAGTGATATGTAACTTACGGGAACTACACACAAGTGTTGCGATGAAATCGTTTATGAATAAATACCATTTTAACCCACGCCGTTAACCATGTACGCACTTCGGCATGGTTTTCCAACAACAAACGCCAGGTGGAATCGCTGTTCCCGTTAGGGCTAATGGAAAGCTATAGCTATAACTCTGCCACCCTGAATTACAGAGGCTAATACGGTTTCATAGAGTTTCATTCATGGACATAGAAGTCCATGAATCGAGCAGTCGGCGGCCCTTTGCCACCGTTGCTATCTACCTGAGGAGAGGACAACTAACAGCAAAATAAAAAGACTTCGGAATCAGAAGCGCTAGCGACGTCACGAATTCGCCCTACACGGCACGAAATTTAAATTTTCCTTCATTGCTTGCCTGTTACGTGTCATTATTATTACGCGATTTTATTGCGCCTTAATTGTGTCTTGCTATTTGCATGCAAAAAAATAAGAAACAAAAATAGCTTATATTAGTTAAGGAAGCAAAGTTCTTTTATTAGCCAAATGACCTACTTGCAATATGCACAAGAAACTTCGCAGAGGCGATCGTTGGGAGACAATTGTCCACGAGAACAATAACACAATAGTTTGAAAACTAACGTTACCCTATCGTTGAAAACGACTGCAGCGAGACAGCAGTTTTGAAAATATAGCTTTGGCAGCCGTACAGTACAGCATTTCGTTGCTTAACCTGTCGCGTTTACAGTCACCAAAGTCGAAGCACGTCGGCCGTGTGCCAGCGAAAGCAGTCGGAAGTCACAGGAGCGGCTATCTACACAATGTGTAAGCTAGTTGAGTTATGAAATGGGCATAAAAATAAGCAAACTTTTGTAGGTACGCACGAAGCACTACGGAAAAGTAAGCGATGCCTCATTGACCTGGTAATGCACCGAACAAAAGAACACGCTGAACTAAACACAAGCTCTGATAGGATATTGCCACAGAGCACCTACATATATTGCTGAATACGCCCTCATATTCGTTGGCCCATGTCACCAGACTGCTTGGCATGTACCCCATGTTTGTGAAGCCAAACGAAAAAATGATGGGTGCTCAACAAAATACCAAAGAGTAAAGCGTTAATAAAGTAATCTACAATTTTGTTTCAACATATAAAACTAGAAGTATTGATAATAAACGTTTCTTTGTTTTTTTTCGCTATTTGACCCCCCTCACCTTATCGCACTTTATACGCCACGCGGGTGTTGATGTTTGTCGCAATGGGTTTGAGACCACTTTTCGTTCCAACTTTTGCGACCTATTTAGATTGACCTTGCACCAACTCCTTCGCGAGGAGATGACCTATCTCACTTGTCGGCCAATAAATAGTGTGGTATTCACGGCCATCGCTTAGTTACTTAAACTGGAACACGTTCTGCGCTGCAGAGATGCGCGTGACGCAATTGGACCATTCAAAATAAGCAGCTGACCCACCAGCCGGACAGGTGGTGATAGGCTGCTGTGCGTGCCTGCGGTGTGGACCCAAGCGAGGCATACGTTAGTGGGCAGCGTCACGGACTCTGTGTTCAATATCTTATTATGTAATTTTAATGTTTTTACCACTTATAAATCTTCAAGGTTTTCATCTGAGGTTTGTATTCCTCGCGATAGGCTGCCCGGAACCTTCATTTGGCTCCCAATTAGGTTTTGCCAGCCAGATGGAAACAGTGTTTCGAAAAGAGCAGCAGGAAATTCAGCGGCTGCACATATCGATAGAAGCCTACTTTGTGGCGAAAAGAATATCGGTCCATACCATGACGGAGAGACGATGGGCGATGTTTTTGGTTCGAAAAACAGTCACGCCGGCAAGAGACAATAGATACTTACGACAAGAAGGCGTTCAGTGAAGCCAAGATAGAAGAGGCCAGCGATAGTGCAAAGCTGATCGAGGGTGAAGTCAACTCTAAAGGGCCCAGGGAGGAAGGGGATCTTGAGGTGGCAGTTTCTACGACAGAGTGGGCCGGAAACTACGATTGCGAGGCCCAGACAATCTTGCATGCTACGAACAACATCGATGTAGACAACGACAGTGAGTTTTAGGCGCCTGAGGCAAAAGCAGATTCATATATTCCCACACGAAAATGTGCCGCGGGTGTCGACGCCAAGACGCAGTTTGCAAAAAGAATTGCAGCAGTATTAGTGGCGTCGTCTACGCAATATGGCCCGAGGGTGCTAAAGCGAAACCCGAAAACGCCACGGAGCGTAATACGAAACCTGCCTGCGATGCAGCAATGACGACGGGGCTGGCAGCCGTGAGCAAGGAGCCTTTCGAAAAGCTTCAGGTGAGCGGCTTGGCTAACGCAACGTGAACAGTCGACCACACGGTAGTGTTCTGCGAGCATGATCTGGGCGGCTCACTGCGGAAATCCCAGGAAAAAGTCAAATTTGCCATGCCGGAAGCCATGGAGACTGCAGCTGCTGGGAAAAAGGCCCGAATGGCGCCACAGAGTGTAGGCCGCTGGCAACGAGGCCAACATCGCAGGCAAGCGTGACGTCACCGGTGATACCGACGTCAGCAGCAAGATTCGCATCGACGGGGGCCGAAGTCAAGACTTGCTCCGTGGAAGACGACACAGGCGACCTCGCTGAGCGAGCCCTTTTTTCACAAGAGGAAATGTAGGAGGTCACGTCCTCACTCAGTTACTTCTACTGGAACACGTGGTGTTCATCAGAGATGCGCATGGCATTATCGGACAGTGCAAAAGAAGAAGCCGATGCGCCAGCCCGACAGTTGGTGATGGGCAGGTTTGCGTGCCTGAGGTGTGAGACATCATGAGACACGACCTACTTAGCTATTTTCAAGATACTACAAAGTTTATTCACACTTTAACAGGCAGTGCGTTGGTCTTGTTAGCTCAATTTCTATGTCTAGTCTGCGATGCTCATTTTCCAATGTTGCCTGTTTCTCTGATTATTTTTTGGCCGTTAACATCTACTGATATGCCACTTGGGTTTGTTTAATATAATTACAGCGGATGTTAGTCGTCAGCGTCAACGAGGGTACAACCACGTTTAACAGCGCTATTGGCCTCAAGTTTTTTGACTGGCGTCCTCTCGCGTGTAACGTCAATTTGTGGATTCCACATTCAACATCGCTGTGGCCATCAGAGCTCCTGTACGCACATTGTCTGCGTTAGGCGGAGACGTCGTCTAACTAACAGCCTTGCGAGAGTCAGCGAGTGTCTTTAACGCCTGATTACGAGCGGGATGGCAATTGGTTTAGGTGCGGCCTGATTGACAAGGCAAGTAAATTCCCCTGCTGGTCAACAAGTCCGCCAAAGCCCGGGACCGCATTGCGAGTAAGAAAGTGAAACCACATGAGTATGAGTTCTCGCTCATCATCATACTCCAACGTGCGATACTATTTTGTAAAGGTGTATTTTTTGATGTTTCAGCAATCAGGCCTTTCTAGAAGATCGAAAATTACAGGTTGATATAGCTTGTGAAACATTGAAGTGTCTCATGAAGGGTTAGGCGGTGCACGATGCAGGCTACATTGTTGAATGCGCGCTCGAGGCTGTCCACAGAGAACGCATCGCACCATCGAAGCTCTCCTCCTGCAAACAAGTGGACATGCAAACTCGCCACACAACGTTACTATCGTTATCCACGGCGGTGATGTGGCGAATGCTCACAGTTCAAATTGGGGCGAGGGAATGTCTACACGTGTAACTTATTATTTGTGAAGCAGGTTGAGACAATGTTTTTATGCAACTTAACATGAAAGGTATGTTCAATGCTGGTCTGCAGTTGCTGTCGAACTCATCACGTTTTGCATTCGGAATATCTTTATAAATGAAAAAGCTAGTTACGGCTCCAAACTAGTTTGAATATTTAGTGTTTGCCCCAGTTTTATTTGAGCAAAAAATACCTTAGTGCAGTGCCACAAATTTCTGATATTGCCACGTTCCATTTCCCAAGTTTGTTATCGTCCCAAAACACTACACAATTTTAATCGCAAACCGTGCCGCAGTTTTAGAGAAGCTTCCGGACTGTAGTATATCATTTCGATAAGACCACGCCTACTCTACGAACTATACAGATTATCCTGGAACCTACGCCACCACCAGTGATAACGCTAGAACATTCGACGACAAGAGTGTAAATGCCGACGCGCTTCGCCGCTTGTCAGTAGTTAATCGATGGCAGACGCTCCGTTCGCCCCTTACCTGGTGCCGGGATTCCCGCGACCAGGCACGCTGCCAGTCGGCGACGCCATTCCATCGAGCATCAAGCGAACTCCTGGACAACCACCCGGCTCTGTCCATGCCTTCATCGTGAGCCAACGCCCGGGCACCAAAGCGCAAGCCGTGGGAGCCAGGGCCAGGGCGGAAGTGTGATGGCTTTCGCAGCGCCACCACCGAAAGATCAACGCTTTAACTTTAGTGCTCCAGAGGGGAGCACCGTCGACGACATCATAGATGCCCTCGAAGCAGTAACCGGCCCAGCCGGTATCAAGTCCCTCCAGCACATGGGAGGTGCAAACTTCGGCGCTGCAGCCGCAGACGTCCATGCAGCCACCAAGCCGAAGAGCCGGGGCGCCATTCTCTTGAACGGCGAATCAGTTCCACTAGTCAGCGTAGGTCCTGAAATAGTCCACGTCACATTCTTCCGGGTACCGCTGTGGGTAGGCGACGCAGCCCTAGCGACTGCTCTCTCCGCCTACGGCAACGTGCAACATATCCACGAGGCAGTGTTCAAGGGCCGTCCTGGGGTTGGCATCAGGTGTCTGTGTGGCGCGAATGGAAAGGAAAAGCCAAATACCCAACTTTCTGACAGTTCAAGGCTACACTGTCATGTGTGACTACCGGGGTGTCAAGAAAGTGGGCTCTAAGTGCAGGAATACTGGCAACATCGCGAAATGTTGTGCCACGCCCATTGCACGCGTTGCAATGTATCATATCTTGCGCAGGCAGCATGTGCCTCGTGTCAAACCCGCCCCCTTTGACACGATAGTGCGGTGAGGGTACGCACTCTTTCTTGTCTCGCTTGGTATATAAGCACTGCTACAATAAAGATAGAGGCTTTTCTTCCCATCTCACCCGTTCGTCATGCCTTGCTCAATCGCGCTAACGATGCAGCCTGCTCGGACATGCCACAGCCTGCGTGTTTGGACATGCCACAGAGAGCGATGGAGGCGGAAATGTTGTATGCCCGTGTACTCAGATTTGGGTGCACGTTAAAAAAACCCAGGTGGTCAAAATTTCCAGAGCCCTCCACTACGGCGTCTCTCATAATCATATGGTGGTTTTGGAACGTTAAACCCCACATATCTATCTATCTATGCCACAGAGGGTTGCGCAGAACCATGGCGCACGTGCTCGGGCAGCCATGCAACAGCTGACTGCGTACGTCCGAAGACCTTCGCAGCGGCTGCAGCAGCGACAACCGAAGGACAAGCGTGCACCGACCTCACGCCCGCATTCACAAGATTATTATCCAGCACTCGAGCCTGAGAGCAACACTGACACAAGCGACACTGACGCCTATGCTGAACCACAAGACGCAGGAGACCTGCCTCCCCTGTCTGAGAAAGCCTCGTCAACCCTTCACGCCCCATCAGAGACCAGCGACTTCTCGCCGGACGCCTATGAAGAACACAGCTCATCCAAAGCCGAAGCCCGAGTGCCTGTACTTAGCAGAAACCACGAGAGCTACAGCTCTGAAACAGTTGACAACACCAGGAGCTCCGAGGCGCCGAGACCTTCGATGGGACTCGGCACCCGAACAACGGCACGTGCAGACGCTCCGGTCATCAGCCCAGACAAAACCACAACGGTAATTATGCCACCGACAACTACGAGCGCCCGCGCCAGCAAGTACTCGGCTCATACCCGCAAACTGAGCCTGTCAAACCCCATTCACCAGAATTCAGCTGCTGCCGCCGGTGCGAGTGTTGGTGCCAGTGCCATGGAAATAGACCATCCAGCCACCAAACGAGCCCACCCACCGACCACGGACTCTGAGGGCTCTACGGACAGTAGTAAGCCCCAAAAATTCGCTAATGCTCTGATGACGTCAGAGCATTTCTTTCTTTAGTCATGTTCACTCCTTGAGCGCTCGCCCCACCCTCTGCAAGGGTTTTTTTTTTAAGTTTGCGCGCACTCTCCTTTTTTTCAAAATGGCTACGGTGCATTTCTTTCCTTGAACGTCAGGGGTTTCAGACGCCAAGATAAGCAGAGAGATGTCATGCACTTCGCAAGGTCACGTCATGTCGACATCCTCTTTACAGGAATGTAATTTTAGAACCCCTTTTGATGTGCAATCCTTTTGTGCACATTTTGGAGTTGAAGCCTTTTTTTCGCTGACTGATTCAAAGATGTGCGGAGTCGGAGCTGTTTTCTGGACACCAGCGTTACGTCGAAGAGCACACTGTGTTTATGGCTTTGACGGCCGCACACTAGTAGTAGACTTTGACCTCTATGGCAGACGAGTAAGGGCGCTCGTAATATATGCCCCAGCTCAAGGGGGGGGGCACGGTCGAATTTTTCAATTCACTCGATTCAATTTTTGACAGCTACCCTACTTTCTTAGTAGCGGATTTTAACTGCGTTGAGGACACCAACAGAGATGTTCGCGGACGCAGAGAAAGCAGACAATATAGCGGAGTTAGTGCATTGCGACAACTCATCCGAAATTTGAAGCTCAGGGATACGTGGGTCGACACTCACAAAAATGACTTCGTTGCAACATGGCAACGGGGTCCCAACATGACCCGGCTAGACCGCTTTTATTTTCCAGAAGTGCTAGCTACACATGTCCTTAGTTGCGAGGTCTTACATTTCCCACCGGACGTTTCATGCATTACAGACCACTTTCCAGTGTCTGTAAAACTGTTCTTTGAACAATCGACTACATTTAGAAACCATTGGGAAATGGACACGACACTCGTGCACGACCCGGAAAGCGTAGCATTACTGCGCAGTGCACTAGAGCAAGCATGCAAAAGGCCGCCTGAACCGCGTAACTGGGACGCATTGAAACACAGTTGGCGCACCGAGCTTATCAAAGCTGGGCGCGAAAGGAAAGCGCGCCTGACGACAGAGATAAACGACATGCTACGAAAAGCGCGCATTGTACGCAGAGGCGAGGACGCTGACGTTCGCAATGCACGACTATCTCGATCAGTTAAAGGCGCGGTACGAACGTTTGCTACGTCTTAGTTCGCGCACGGCTGCACAGTCTTTTATCAACGGACGACCGGTTTCAGATCGAGCTGTTCTTCGAAGTGATTGCAACGGCTCCTCTTGTAAACAAATGCATGTTCCTTTCGTTCAGTTGCCGAACGGCGAACAGTCAACACGAGCAGAAGACATAATGAGGGTCTTTGAAAGACATATTTCGAATTTTTTCAGGGCGGAGAACGCAAACGACGTGAACAATACCACCATAGTAATGAGTTTTGCGAGAGAATTTCCCGCATACCAGAGGAGTTCCGCGATGGCCTTTGCAGCCCAATGACTCTGGATGAATTACGCATCGTGCTTCAGTGCATGAACACAACCACCGCCGCCGGCCCGGAAGGGATACCTTTGAGTTTCTACAAAACCTTCCTTGAAACAATACATGACCACCTTTTGACAATGCTAAATGGGCTTCTTGCAGACGGAATCATACTGAATACGTTTCGTGAGATCAGAGTTATACCCTTGCCTAATAGCGAGGGAGAGCCATTCGATCCAAGGGCATGGAGGCCCATTTCGCTACTTAACTCGGATTATAAGATATTGACAGCCATCCTTGCAAACCGCATAACAACCATTCTACCGGAAATAGTAACCGACATACAAACATGCTGTGTCCCAAGTCGTACGATCTATTCCTCGCTTGCGCTGACTCGTGATTTATTTACGTACGCTACAAGAACACAAATATCTGGCATTTTTGTTTCCTTGGATTAGGAAAAAGCTTTTGATCGCGTAGAATGGAACTATCCCTTCGCTGTGCTTGAGTGTTATGGCTTCCTATCCCAATTCACCGACACCCTCCGCTTACTATACAAAAACTTAGAAACGTCGTTAGTAGTGAATGACTACACATCTGAACCAATTGCAGTAAGTAGGAGCATTCGACAAGGCTGTCCCCTCTCCGCGATTCTCTTTGTATAATGCATAGATCCATTATTGAAACAAATCCAGAAATGCACATCGATACGCGGTTTCCCTCTTCCAGGTTTGGGCGAAGTGAAAGTAGCGGCATACGCCGATAACTTCTCGTTGTTTATTCGGAACATAGATAGCTACAGAGCCTTTTTGTGAATATTCCACACGTATAGTTACCTGTCGGGAGCATGTCTTAATCTCGGAAAAAGCAACGCATTGTGCTTTGGGATGCACAGTGAAGAGTTCCCTGATAGCGTCCAAATTGTCCAAGGCGTTAAAGTCTTAGGTGTAACTTTCCTTTCGACTGGTGAGGTAACCCGCACCACATGGAAAGAAATCCAACACAAAGTGGACAGACGCATTGAAGTCGCCAGAACATTTTAACTACCTTTCACAGAAAGAGCTTACCTAATTAAATCCAGCATATCAGCGCCACTGCTTTATGTAGCCAGAATTGCCCGACCACCTCGACGAATTTTGCTGAGACTGGCTACTGCGTGCGACTCCTTTTTCTGGGATGGCCACGCCGAAGCGCTTGCCAGAGCCTTGGTCCGCCTACCAGTAAAATGGGGAGGGCTCAGTGTACCCAACCTTGATGTAATGTGCCGCATGTTGGTTCTCAAAAACACCTGGGCACTCTTAAAGAACTTATCGTATTGAGGCAGGGAACTTGTAGTGTACCTGCTAGAAACCTTTAGAATACTTTTTGGTTTAGCAAACGACACGGGACCAGCTGCTGAGCAGCCACCAGCGTATTACACATATGTTATAAAATCTTTGCAAAAATGGCAAAACAATTTTCCAGTTCAAGAACTTATGGAAATGTCCCTCCCCCCCGACAAGAGGGAGTTAATAGCATTTAAAAGCCTATGTGAAGAACAACTCCGGAAATGCCGGGCGAAAAGACGCTGGACTCTTACAAACACGTCTCTCCCCTCCGAGGTCCGTGACCTAAACTGGCTCAGGGAATGGGGACCTTCACCAACGGCCGACCGCCTTGCGGCGTTGGGCGTGGTGCCCTCCGCTACATGCCCGCAATGCGGTCGCGTCGAAACATTGAACCATGCCTTCCATGAATGTACAGTAGCGCGCACCTTTTGGCGCATGGTTACAAAGATAATCCAAACAAGTATGCAGTGGAAGTCTAGCCACAGGGATAACTGTATCGTACTCTTAATGGCTATCGGAGCCTTGAAACGAAGAGGACTGGCCTGCCTGAGGAATGCCCCCAGAGAGCCATGTTTCCCCTACTACATCGATTAAGAAACATAATGCTTGTGCATCTTAACGCAGAACTAGCCATGCTGGGAGAGGAGGCTTTCCTTTGACGGTGGTCTACGCGATTTATTATCGTAAAAATACAACAGAGTGTCCATGCCTTTCCTCCCCTATTGAGGAGGTGGGCTAGAGCTTGCACCACTGTGGCATTACAGTGTGTATTTTTATTTTCTTCTTCATAAACATGTCCTTTTGTGCAATATTGTTCTGGAGTGCGAGAGCAAACTGTCCTCACAGGTGATTGCAAAATATCATGCTACACTGTGAATGACCTCCCCGTGTTTGTTCATATAGCCTTACTGTTTATTTAAGTTTAATCATCTCGATGTCATGAATGCCATGTTTTTGTTGTACAATTTTTGCATTGTACGTCACTGTATACGCTATAACTTCTTTCGCTGTATATAGCAGCTTGCATTGTACATACGCATTGTTCACCCTTGTCCATTTTTATGTGTGCAGATAAGCTGTGTAAGATATATCCGGAAATAAAATTCTCTTAAACGCTATCTGTGCAAGACTGCTACTGTAATCAAACTTTCTGTTTACCGGGCACAGGTTCGCCCAAATAAACTGTTAAATCCCAACATAAAGTCTCCTCTCTTCGGCCACGTCACGACCCCGTGACATCTGGTGGAGGTGCTGCTTCGTTTATGTACCGGACGCCCCCGTCAAGACGTGAACCCAGCCAACGTCGCGGAGAAGACACCGACGCCAACCAGGAGCAGCGAACAAGCCGCCGACAGCAAGGGCTACAACTGGAGTACAAGACAAGGCGCGGAAGACCAAGGTCATGACCGCGACTTCAGCGACAATGACAACCGCAGCGTCCCAGCCCACAATGGTCATGCATCAACCCAGGGAACCACCAATTTTACATGGGTCATCGTTCGAAGATCCGGGGTGCTGGCTAGAAACATACGACCATGTGGTTACCCTCAACCACTGGGACTATGACGAAAAGCTCCGTCGTGTGTTCTTCTATTTGGAAGACACCGCAAGGACCTGGCTCGAAAATCGGAGGCCACGCTCTGAACGTGGTATGTTCCTGTGGCGCATTCCTGCAAACGTTCGCGAGCGTCGCTCGCAAAGAGAAGGCTGCTGCTTTATTAGAGACCCGGGTTCAGCTACAAAATGAAATTGTCGCCATTATAACAGAAAAAATGACCGGCCTATACCGTCACGCTGACACAGACATGCCTGAGGAGAAAAAAGTTCGTTTCCTCATGCGAAGGGTCAAACAGGAGCTCTTCGCGGGACTGATGATAAATCAACCGAACACCGTCCAAAAATTTGTAGCCGAAGCGACCACTATCGAAAAGGCCGTGGACATGCGCACCCGACAGTATAATCCTCGCCTGACGCCAGAATGCGCTGCTGCTCAAGCCAGTGACTCCGAAGGCCTGCGTGAAACTATCCGAGCGATCGTGCGGGAAAAGCTGGGCAAGCTGTCGCCTTCGGTGCAGCCTCAAGTGGATTCGATCGCCGACATTCTGCAAGATGAAGTTCGGCAATCGCTTCGAATTCCCCAAACACCGCTGCGCGAGCCAGAAAGTATGAGCTACAGCACTGCAGTACGCCACAACGCTCCTCCCTGTCCACGCCAAAACGCCGCCCCGTCGCACTTCCGTCGCCAGACGCCACCACCGCCACCACCGACGTCCTACCGTTCGCCAGCAGGCCTGCGCAGTGCGCCGAGGAAAACGGACGTTTGGCGTTACCCGGACAACCGCTCGCTCTGCTACCACTGCGGCGAGGCCGGGCACACATACCGCCGTTGCCAGTACCGACAGAGGGGACTGCGTGGCTTCGCCGTCAATGCATCGCGTCGCAGCCAGGAGAACGGCCACGTGACATCGCCGACTACCTGACAGGAACTAAATGGACACCACTAAGTCCTTCGCGTTCGCCGTCGCCCAGCCACCGCATGTCACCGCACCCCCGGCAGTACTCTGGCCAAACGCGGGGCCGGTCTCCTAGCCCGTATCCGGGAAACTAAGGGCAGCTACCGGTAAAGGTGCCGTTGCTGCGCGACGAACTACCGAAGATCCTCCGATGACGACGACGCCGCGACGGAGCTTTCCGAACACAACGCCAACCAGGTAAAGCCCTGTCGGCGAAAGCTCACTTACCGAAGGTGGCCTGACGACGCAACATGAAAGCAGCGGAACAAGCCGACGCAGCCGTGACCCGACGCCACGCCCTAACTGTAATGCGAGATGGTGAACTAGCAACCTCGACGTTCTAATCGACGGCCACAGTGTCACCACTCTCGTCGATACTGGAGCCGACTATTTCGTCATCAGTGGGTCGTTCGCCGCGAAGTTAAAGAAAGTTAGGACAGCTTGGGAAGGCCCTGAAATACACACAGCGGGAGGTCATCTCGTAACGCCTGCAGGAATCTGTCAGCGAGAGTCACAATTAACGGCCGTATTTATCCTGCAGACTTCGTAGTCCTAGAGCGTTGCTCGAGAGGTGTCATCATTGGCATGGACTTTTTATGTCTCCATGGTGCTGCCATCAACCCAAAAACAAAGTCGACAACGTTATCCACAGAAGCACTACCGCCGGGCACGCTGTCAAAAAACCATGCCTCGAATGTACTGGAAATAGAAGTCAACATTCCGCCTCGCTCAAGCGTCATTATTTCAGTTGGCGCTCCTAAATCACCTGACTTGGAAGTCGTCGTTGAGGGCAGTCAGCATATGTTGGTCACCCGAAATATTTGTGTCGCAAGAGTATTCAGAGCTACGGGAAGGCAAAGCAACGGTTATGCTCACGATTTTCAGCAATGAGTACAAACATGTGAACAAAGAAACAACGGTCGCATACATCGAAGAAATTGTCGAAGCCACCAGTGCTTTCGCCCTCGCCGATTCTGCGGAGCCTGCTCAGAGAAACCAAGTCCGTCCCATAGCTTTCGATGTCAATCCCAGACTTCCGAACCATAAGCAAGAACAGCTCAAGGCCCTGCTCCTGCAATACGAAGATTGCTTTTCGTCGTCATCGAAAATTCGAGAGACCCCTATCACGAAACATCGCATCACAACCGAAGAAAATGCCAAACCACTCCGTCAGAGTCCGTACAGCGTTTTGACGCGAGAACGTGAGGCCATGAAGAGACAAGTTGACTAAATGCTGCAGGATGACATTATCCAGCCGTCCAAGAGTCCATGGGCATCCCCGTGGTGTTAGTGAAGAAAAAGAATGGGACCCTACGTTTCTGCGTTGATTATCGCCGTCTGAACGAAATCACAAGAAAGGACGTGTATCCTCTCCCACAAATAGACGACGCACTTGATCGATTTCATAACGCCAAGTATTTTCGTCAATGGACTTCAAGACTGGCCATTGGCAAATCGAAGTCGACGAAACAGACCGAGAGAAGACGGCGTTTATAACACCGGACGGCCTCTTCAAGTTTAAGGTGATGCCCTTTGGTTTTTGCTCAGCGCCTGTGACTTTCAACGCGTTATCGATACAGCACTGGCAGGATTGAAGTGGCAGACTTGCCGTGTGTACTTGGACGACGTCGTCATGTTTTCTTCGAATTTGTACGAGCATCTTCGGCGCCTTGAAGCTGTACTTGAAGCCATCAAGACGTCCGGACTCGCACTGAAGCCAGAAAAGTGAAGATTTGCTACGAGGAGCTCTTGTTTCAGGGGCACGTCATTAGCGAGTCTGGAGTTCGTCCCGCTCCACGGAAAACAGCCGCCATCGCCGACTTCCCGCCGCTCGCTGACAAGAAGGCGGTGCGCCAATTTCCGGGTGTATGCGCCTATTATAGGCGGTTCGCGAAAAACTTCACTCGCCTCGCCGATCCTCTCACTAACCTTACCAAGGCCGACGTAGAGTTCAAGTGGGAAACGCCCAAGGAACACGCTTTCCAGGAGCTTAAACATCGCCTACAGACGCCTTCGTTACTTCCCCATTTCGACAAATTCGCCGAGACAGAAACACACACTGACGCAAGCAGCGTAGGTCTCGGCGCCGTTCTTGTGCAGAGGGCTGACGGTCTTGAAAGGCTTATTAGTTACGCCAGCCGATCGCTATCCAAAGCAGAAACCAATTATTCCGCAACCGAAAAAGAGTGCCTCGCCATCATCTGCGCTACGTCAAAATTTCGCCCCTACCCCTACGGCAGCCCCTTCAAAGTTGTGAGCGACCACCACGCCTTGTATTGGCTAGCCACCTTGAAGGACCCTTCAGGTCGCCTCGCACGATGGAGCCTAAGACTTCAAGATTATGACATTACTGTCATCTACAAGTCCGGCAAGGAACACTCTGATGCCGACTGTCTCTGTCGTGCGCCTGTCGACCAACCACCACCCGACGACCCGGATGACGACTATTTCTTAGGAACGATAACTACCGTCGACTTCACTCAACGACAGTGGGCCGACCCGGTACTTAAGGCCCTAATAGAATACTTTGAAGGCAGGACCACCGAAGTCCCGAAGATATTCAAGCGCGCACTTGCGTCGTTATTCCTGCGAAACAGTCTTCCACAAAATAAAACCTTTTCACCTCTTCGAGCATAGTACCTCCTTGTGGTGCCGTCAGCTTAGCGACCAGAACTCCTGCAGGCCCTGCACGACGATCTGACGGCAGGGCACCTCACTGTTTCTCGCACACTCGCGAGGATACAAGAAATGTACTACTGGCCACGTCTTACCACCGACGTCACTCGTTATGTGAGGACATGCCGGGACTGTCAGCGATGCAAGGCACCGCCGGCAAGGCCAGTGGGACTTCTCCAGCCAATTGAACCACTTTGCCGATCTTTCCAGCAGATTGGTATGAACCTACTGGAGCCGTTTCCGACGTCGCATTTCGGAAACAAATAGATCAGGTTAGCTACCGAATACCTCACCCGCTACGCCGAGACAAAAGCCCCTCCCAAAGGCAGTGCATCCGAGGTAGCTAAGTTCTTCATCGAAAATATCGTCCTACGACACGGTGCCCCGGAGGTCCTTATCACCGACAGAGGAACGGTATTTACTGCCTACTTATCTCAAGCGATCTTGGTATACAGCCAGACAAACCACCGCCGGACGACAGCGTACCACCCAACGACCAACGGCCTCACCGCGCGGCTTAACAAGACGATCGTCGACATGCTGGCAATGTACGTCAATGTCGAACACAAGATGTGGGACGCGACGTTTCCGTACGTGACGTTCGCATACAACACGGTGGTGCAGGAGACGACGCAGATATCTCCATACAAATTGGTCTACAAAAGGAGCCCGGCAACGACGCTCGATGCCATGTTACCCAACGTCACCGACGAAGAAAACCTCGAGGTGAGTGAGTACCTTAAACGCGCCGAAGAAGCCCGACAACTCGCGCGTCTCCGTATCGAGAATCAACAGACGACCGAACGCCACCGTTACAATCTTCGACGACGCTTCGTGGAATACCAGCCCCGTGAACGTGTTTGGGTGTGGACGCCGATACGCCGACGTGGACTAAGTGAAAAGATTCTGCTACGGTACTTCGGACCATACAGGGTGGTTCGACGCCTCGGCTCACTTGTTTTCGAGGTTGTCCCCGACGGCATCACGAACTGTCAACGACGCCGATCACGACCTTAAGTCATCCAAGTCGCGCGCCTCAAGCCGTTTCATGCGCGTTAACAAACTGAAACAGTGTTTTTTGTTATTATTGTATCGTAATTTATTCATTGTACTTTCTTGCATTAATGTTGTACCTCATCTTTAGATAAATCATCGGGACGATGCCTTTTTCAGAGGGGGGCAATGCCACGTTCCATTTCCCAAGTTTTGTTATCGTCCCAAAACACTACACAATTCTCAGCGCAAACCGCTCCGGCAGTTTTCGAGAAGCTTCCGGACTGTAGTAGATCATTTCAATAAGATCACGCATACTCTGCGAACTGTACAGATTATTCTACAACCTACGCCACCGCCAGTGATAACGCTAGAACATTCGATGGCAAGAGTGTAAATGCCGACGCGCTTCTCCTCTTGTCAGTAATTCATCGACGGCCGACGCTCGGTTCACTGCTATCTGTGCAAGACTACTACTGTAATCAAACTTTCTGTTTACCAGACACAGGTTCGTCCAAAAAAAACAGTTAAATCCCAACATAAAGTCTCCTGTCCTCGGCCATGTCACGACCCGGTGAAAATATTCTTGTTAATAAAAAGAGACCATAAGTAATATACAGCTTCAAAATTTGCATTACCATTAAAACATAAGGCTGCGGGTTGGAGAGGTTGGAGATATATAATACATGAGTCTTGGAAGGCAATGAAATTGCAATAAAATGTAGCTAACGTAATTGATATGTGCCTTTTAACATTTAACATGGCGCAGCGCTCGCCACGGAGACAAGCGGCCGCCCGCACTTCTATGAAACAAAGCTTTGTGCCTTCATCATCATCATCATCAGCCTGACTACGTCCACTGCTGGACGAAGGCCTCTCCCGTGTTCCGCCATATAACCTGGTCTTGTGCTTGCTGCTGCCATATTATACCCGCAAACTTCTTAATCTCCTCTGCCCACCTCACCATGTGTCTCCCCCTAACCCGCTTGCCTTCACTGGGAATCCAGTCAGTTACCCTTAATGACCAGCGGGTATCTTTTCTACGCGCTACATGCCCGGCCCATGTCCATTTCCTTTTCTTGATTTCAACTATGATATCCTCAACCCCCGTTTGTTCCCTAATCCACTCCGTTCTCTTCTTGTCTCTTAAGGTTACACCTGCCATTTTTTTCATTGCTCGCTGCGTGGCAGTCAACTTAAGCTGAACTCTCTTTGTAAGTCTCCAGGTTTCTGCTCCGTAGCTAAGTACCGGCAAGATACAGCTGTTATATACCTTCCTCTTGAGGGATAGTGTCAATCTACCTGTCGTAACTCGAGAGTGCTTGCCAAATGTGTTCCACCCCATTCTTATTCTTCTAGTTACTTCGATCTCGTGGTTTGGCTCCGTGGTTATTGCCTGCCCTAAGTAGGCTCTCGAAGTGCACTATAACGTATCTCCAAGCGCTGCTCTTTTCCGAGGTTGTTGTACATTACTTTTGTTTTCTGCAGATTAAGTTTAGGACCCACGTTTCTGCTCTCCTTGTCTAACTCCACAATCATGAGTTGCGATTCGTCCCCTGAATTACTCAGCAATGCAATGTCATCGGCGAAGTGCAGGTTAATATGGTACTCTCCATAAACTCTTATCCCTGGCTTGTCCCTGTTCCCATTCTAGGCTTCTGAAAACCTCCTGTAAGCACGTGGTAAATAGCATTGGGGAGATTGTACTCTCTGCTTTACCGCCTTCTTGATTGGTATTCTGTTGCTTTCTTTAGGAAGCACTATGGTAGTAGTTGATCCCCTGTAGATTTCTTCCAGGATGTTTATATATACTTCATCGACGCCTTGATTCCGCAGTGTCTGCATGACGGCTGATATTTCTACTGAATCAAACACCTTCTCGAAGTCTATGAAGGCTATGTATATGGTTGGTTATATTCTGAGCATTTCTGTATGACCTGGTTGATAGTATGAATGTGGTCGATTGTTCAGGAGCCTGTCCGAAATCATGTTTGTTCCTTTGGTTGATTGAATTCTAATGCTTTCTTTACTCTGTAAGCAATTACCTTTTTAAATAGCTTGTAAACTACAGAGAGCAAGCTGATCACCCTGTAATTCTCCAAGTCCTTGTCATCTTCTTTCTTAAGGACTAAGATGATGTTAGTGTTCTTCCAAGACTCTCGTACTGTTCCCGTCAGGAGACATCTCGTAAACAGAGTGGCTAGTTTTTCTAACACAATCTGTCCTCTATCTTTCAGCAGATCTGATGTTACCTGAACCTTACCAGCAGCTTTGCCTCTTTGCATGCTTTCCAAAGCTTTTCTAACTTCTTCTATCATTACTGGAGGGGCGTCATCTGGGTTCCTGCTAGTTCTTATAGTATTAAAGTCGTGGTTGTCCCAGCTTCTGTACAGATCTCTGCAAAACTCCTTTACTATTTGAACTATCCTCTACATATTAGTAGTTATTTTGCCTTCTTTGTCCCTTAATGCATACATCTGATTTTTGCCTATCTCAAGTTCTCTCTTCACTGCTTTGCACCTTCTCCGTTTTTCACAGCGTGTTCAATTCTCTTCATTTTATACCTTCTCACATCGCATACCCTACTGAAACGTTCCGTATGAAATCTTACGGAAAATATATGGACTGTGTAACATTTCCTTATGCTACATACGGAAAAAATAAGGAGTTTTATGGAAATATACGGAAGTTGTATGGCATTTATGGAAGGCTTCTTATGGAGTATATGGAAGGATAAGGAAATTGTATGGCGTATACGGAATGCTTTTTATGGAGTATACAGTAAGATAAGGAAAATGTATGGCATATATTGAACTCTTTTATGGAGTATATGGAAGGATAAGAAAGTTTTATGGCGTGGATGGAGTGAGTTTTATGGAAACTATGGAAAGATATGGAACCTATAGAGCATACGGAAGCATACGGAAGATATTGAAGGATAAGGAAAATGTATGGAGTGTACAGAAGCTTTCATAAGGAAAATGCAGAATGTAAGGTCCTACGGAAATATACAGATTTTGTAAGGTGCTTAAGAAAATGTGCAATAGTGTAAGAAAAGCATGTGAATTGTTGCAAAAATGTGGAAACTATACAGTTGTTGTCACATTTTCAACTGGACATCCGAGCTCTATAAAGTTATAAAGGAATTCACAGTGACATATATAGTACAAAAGAATAACGCAGGCTAGCCTGTGTTGTCAGTCACCGCTGTTCGCCCTTTTCCAGAATGAATACAACTTCTGCAGATGACCAGGTGCTAAAGTCTGTCAAACCGAAAATGTGTCATTCACAAGGCATAACAATAACTGTCATTTTACTTGCATGCTGTCACACGAAAACAAATCTAGCAAAAAAGCATAACTCCAAGGGCTCGTTTTTTGGTAGAAACAATAATAATGAGAACTAAATTCAATGTGGAAGAACTTGCCAATAATAATGAAACTGTTCTCATTAACATTGGCCAAGAGAATTGTCACTTTAAAATATCGACCATGAGCTTAGCTCTCCTGAGCACCGACAAAAGAAATGAAAATCTATGAAAACTAATTGAATGTAGCCCTAAAATAATTTTTTATTTATAGTATGTGCTCCTACACTAAGAATACAGCTATATACAACTTCCCACAGCTTCACAACAGAAACGAGGTAGGGGCAGAGGGAGTGGTCAGAATAATAATTAAGTATGAGAGCACAACTGATATGTACGGACACTTAATGGTGCTTATCATTGATGCTCGGATGGTCGTGTATAGAGCTGGGTCGTTTTGAGATTTTCAAAAGCATTGTTTCAGACCACCATGCAGATTACGCTTTAATTGTAGTGCTACATAGGACATAACCTATGGGCCAGCTTTAATGAATAAGGAGATTATAGGTTAAACAAATGCTTTAAAATATATCATATCATGGCTGCATGGAGGCATCCAAGCTATGTAAAGCGCAATAAAGTGAGGACGAATGAGCTTCTCTAAATGCTTCAGTTCTACATAGATGCTTCAACTGTGCTGCAAAGAAATTTAACCAATATCTGCGTGTGCAACATTGGCCAATTTAAACTATCCATATGTATATACAAAATTCCTACTGCGAGTTAAGCTACGTAGCACTCCATAACTCTTCCTTTTATTAAAGGCAATATTTCGAACAATCAACGTTATTCATTTTCTGTCTCATGACTTCGTGCCCGCAATTCTTGGTTTGGCTCGATCACAATTGTGCAGCCCTTATTTTGGAGGAATCAGAAAACATCAGCCAAAATATATTTTGGAACTGCGTCTCGGTGATATTGCTTTCTCTCAACTGCCACAGGCTGAGATGAGTCATATAGCAAGTCTCGCGCATACCTAGGGCCTACCCTTGAAGAAACTGGTCCGGCTGTGAAATGCTCAGTTTTATCTCAAATAAATTTTTTGGTTTGAGTTTTCTCACTTCTCGAGTCCCTTCACAATCAAGCAGACCCAATGTTCCCCTTAGTCCTTACTTTTGGTATATTATAAAATAAATAAAAACTTAATAATGAAATAAAAATACTAATAACTGTTGCGCAAAAAACACAGTCCCACATACGTACTTGAACGCAATATTGCTTTTATTTTGTTTTAGAACCTAAGGCATTAGAAAAGATAGCAGTACAATAAAGACGTTAAAAAAAAAAAGTTTGACTTGGCGGGACTCGAACCTGCGCCACTCAGTTGTGCTCGTGTACGTTAACTGAACGCGTTAGCTTGCTAAGCTATTCGCGCTAAGGAGTACAGGTGAGTTTAGGTTATGTATATAAATTTGCTTTTTACACGCTATGTGTTGGCATATTTATGTACGATATGCGATCGTATCTATTGTTGTGTGCATATGTTTTGTGATTGTATATACGTCACATGCTTTTTGCATGTCTTTCAACTATACATTGCTGCCCCGCCGCGGATGAAAACAAGTATTTTTACACCCACACACAAGCTTGGGCAGATGAAGGTTGTTTCCCGGGGCTCTCTTGCGATTGAGTCGGTCACCTCAGGGAATTAGAGTGATACGCCATTAATCCCTGCATCTAGCTGTATTCCACTTAGTAGCTCTATCGCTTGATGACAAATAGAACGCGGGGCGCGACGCTATTGCGCACGACCATGCCTCGCGTAGCAGCGACGTCAGCTGATTGCGCCGGCCGGCTTGCTTCGATTTGCTTCAGAGCAAAGAAATGTCATACCTTGAAAGATTGCGTACTGCACTATGTCAAAATGTTACTGCTTTGTAGCCATCCTATGATTCATTGAGAATTGATAACTCTGATATCACTACGGTAGAGCTTTGCGTCGGCGACACGCACCGAACGTGAAACCGCACTACGTCTGTCGTAGAAGCAGTAGGAGGCTGGCGTCTGCTAGAACAAAAACAAAACAAAGACCTGCGAAAATATTCATAAGTTGTAACTTGTTTCTCGAATAAACGTTTATCACTTTTAAAGTTATTTTACCAGATAACGTACATTTTTTTTCAGTTTATAGCAGCGACAGATGTTTTTTTTTATTTTCCTTACACAGATATCCAAGTCAAATCCATTCACAGCTAAAGCCACATGTTGTTTGTCTTCTTTGTTAACGTAGGCATGCCGTTTTGGCGCGTCTCTCATGTGTTCGCGCTGCCACACACGAGAGCACGAAATGTTAAATTTACGCAAGGAAGCGCCGTTCCTCGTTCGTGTGATGTGCTAAGATTGCGCCCTATTCCCGCGGTTGTTCGAGTGCGGATGAAGTGCGAGTCGTCCAAGGAATCGGCGGGTTGGGCGGGCGCTCGAAGGACTCCGAGGTGACGACTGACGCCTTTGGTCGCTTCCCTCAGGAAAGTGTGAAAAAAACTAATGGTAAGGAGGACACTTTTTTATGTAGACCAAGTATGCCACTCAGTGCAAGTGTGTGTTGCTGCACTCGAACGAGGCGTCGTGAAACGGCAACCTTACGCGCCTTTGCGAGTGCGGTTGCCGATTCGCTTTGACAACGCTAACGCCAGCAGAGCCATGGCGCATCGGCGCGGACTTACTGGAGCTAATTCGAGACAACTGCGGCAACATGCATGCGTATGGTGATCGATTTTTTCATATGTGCAATGTAGTGAGGAAGACGCACATGGCGCTTGCTACGTTGTTGATTAAACGAAGCCTGCAGTGTCATTTGATGCAAAGCAGCATTTTGTTTACGTTCGCGGGCGATACAATTTGTAACTTGGCTCGATTCACCTAGCCAACCGCCTAAGTGGGTTGATTAGCATACGTTCACGGTAGAGCGTTATTATGCCCCTAAACAGTGGCGTGTGCTTGTTGAAAGATATAATGTGTGTGCCTAGTGTAGAGAGAGAGAGGTGTTCGTGCAATCTGCATGTGTACCCGCAAGACGCCTTTGCTTGTAACTAATAATGTACCGGCCAGCACCTACATTGTACGCCTGACTTTGAAGAAATTTTGCATGCACAATGTGAGATTTTGTAAGCTGCCAGAGTTGCTTTTTATAAAATAATGCACTGCCAGCGTGTTCAAATTATGTTTCGCTGCTGTGTGGCAGGGGTGCGGTTATCACGCTGTTGTGTAGTTGCTGATGCAAGCACTTATAGTTTTGATGCGTTAATATTTCTCATCTAACTCATCAGGTGTTTGCTGTTTGAGCACAAACAAGGCAAAGAGAGAAGGAAGACGGGTAATGACAGGACCAGTGCCGACTTTTGTTTGCAGGAGAATACCCATGTTGGGGTATTTATTGTGACAGCCTTTCTGTCTTGCTTTTTTTGCCCAATTTATGCAACAACACAGTTGTCAGCAATATGAGAGAGAACACTGAAATTAGGTTTTAAAGATCATGGTGACTAAATGCCTAGTAATTCACAGCACAAAGTAACAACAAAAGACATCAGTATGATCAATGTGGACGAGTATAGTCTTGCATCTAAAAAATATATTGTGCAAAACGTTGCCTAAGTAAGAAACCTCCTCTATGTTTGCAAATAGTGTGACGTCACTTCGAGCACCGTGCCAGCCATTCGCTCCCTCTGTGCAAGGGCTGGTTGGCAAGGAAGTTGTTTGTGACGTTCCTGATAGACCACTGAGATGTATGCGATTCTAAACCTGTAGCCTAATATATACGTAATTACGTAATATACGTATTACGTGTCAGATTACGTAATATATACGTAATCTGACACCTACCACTTATTTGCATATTTACATTGCTCCCTTAGGACCTAACACACAAACTTGTTGTTTGCATTGTCACTTCATGAATATCGAGTGGTAAAGGTACTGAGTATATGTGAAACAAGAATCTCTGCTTATTACATGAAGACATATGAGGCCTTCGATAAAACGATTTATACCTTTATTGGGCTTGCGTACTCGTCGGGGCGATTCATACATGCAGCTTCAGCAAATGGTATCTTCCAGCCCGGTGACAATGAAATTTTTTTCTGCGCACGGCGCAAACACTGAGATGTACCTACTCGCAGATGGTCGCGTCAAGTGCATATTTACCTTGACTAAAATGTCGAATCAAGTTTTTTCATCGACCGGTCCCTGCCAAGAGTGCTAACGTCTTCGCAAACAAGACACATTGTTATTGACACTGCACACACCACACACAATATTCTAAGTTGAACCGATATTCTGAATACCTTTCAATGCACACTACATGCCGCAATCAACAGTGCACATTTTTGAAGACTATGCCGCTGTTGCTCGCACAGGCCACCACGTGTGTTTACTTCTTCAAGATAAACAGACAGCGTGGCAAATATTTTACCACACAGTCTACCACACAGCTAGATGTTTGCTGACACATACTACAGCTAATGTCGACATTGTAACGTGAAGTGTAAGCTTTGAAAAATTAAAACTTGCCCCAAACACCGCACGACTGTACCGGGCTGAGCCACCAGCGGGAGTGTTTTTCCAGCCACACCTTTTATATGTGCCAGTGACATCATGCTGTGACGTACCTCGGTAGGAGCCTATCGCTGCATACTTTATGTGAATGAGGGTCCTGTTAGTGAAAGCAGGCATTGTTGATTTCATAACTTGTTCATTTCCAACTGGACCTTCATTTGCACGAGTTGTCTGACTGATATTCAGACGAACTTTTGTGCAATAAATTATACAGCTGGCAGTCTGTGCTTGCCCCATACTGTTGTTACTGGTGTTTCTTGTTGTTACTTTGCACTGCTCATTACTGCTCACCTACAGAAACTAGCCTATCTTGCCGCTGTTTTGGACAAGATGCAGCTGGCAAGTGCGATAGTGTTCATAAATTCTCAAGCAAAAATTATCAATTTATATTCAGTTAGTTGCATTCATATCAGTACATTATAAGAAATCATTGATTAAACATGAATCCGTGTTCCTCCATATAATGCTCACAACTCTGATATCAAATTGAATGGTGTTTATAAAAAACATGTGTTTTAGCTAAACTTCATGCTCTTTTCTCGAACAGCTGACAAATCGCTATTGCATGCTTACTTGCCATGACTTGGACTGTGTTTGAAATACATTGCAATTCTTCACCGGACTGCCAGTACACTTCACATTGGGGGAACATTTATTAACCATGGATTCATGAATTAAGAACGAAAAGAAAGAAGCGGCAGGCCGGGATACTTGATAATGGCATCCGTTTTGCTACCCAGCGCATTATCATGCAAACTTCCTATAGAGTGGTTATGCGTCTTGTATGTGTGTCTGTAAACCAAGAACTTTGGGTAGAACTATATTTATCTTACAAATGGTTGCAGGACTGTGGAGGCTGTAGGGCTGCTTAGGAATGGTGGAATCCCTGGACGTGTGTTCAACCTTGCTGCATCAGCTCCTAGGTGTTTTCACGGCATCTTTACAGATGTGTTGGGTGAGTAAAGCAAGCAGGTTTCAACACAAGGAAAAGTATAACATGGCAGCACCTCTTCTGCGTGCCTTATATCCCAAGTATATCAAATATTTATCTTGCACCTTGTGGCCTGTAATTTTTAAAGAGACACTTCTTTTTGCTTTATATTTGAGTCTTGATGCTTCGACAGCAATGTATTTGTGTTTGACAGCAAGTGTTCTTGAACAAATATCTGATCTCATTAATGACAAACACCCTTCATACTTGGTCTTAGCATAAGCTAGCACATATCTGTAGCAGATTCAATTATTCATTTTTCGCTGGGATGATAATGAGCAAGTAGCAAAGGCAAGTTCAGATTGGAGTGGTCGGTGACGTCTGTTTAGGCTCTGCCATATTGCTTTGCAACCAGAGTTACTTGTGGCCGCATATACAATGAAGCCACATGACGTGCATTCTAAATGAGATTACCATATCACATTTCACTGCATCTTAATATGTGCCAAACAAATGCAGATATCATTAGCTTGCCGCTAGAAAGGGATCCTAAAGCAACACAAGGTTGAAATTTAGTCGTGGTGTTGCAGCTGTGTATGACTCTACAATGAATGCATAGCCGTGATAATTTTTCTATATCTTGTCGCAATAGTAATTTTACACACATTGGACGATACCAAAGAGGTCCTCGCTTATTTCGCTTTTTTTCTATATGCTTCTTTCTTGTTTCTTCTTGCCATGTGCTCCTCCTTACTGTACAAGGAGCAAGAGCAGTGGGCACACAAACACGTATTTAAAAAAATGTTGTAAGGTGAGCACTGAGAAGCTGAACACTTCCAAAAGGCTCAAAGAGGTAAAGGTATTGTTTCTAGCTACTTTTGGGCACCCATAGCAAGTTTGCGCTGCAGTTAAAAAATAAGTTAATTGTTAAAAATTATTTGGAGGTGGTTTGGCACCCATAATTGCAGTTACATACAGAACTAGGTTTCAATCCGTAAACAAAATCTGTTCTCTCTAAATCAATCCTAATGATATCTGAAATTCAGGAAATATTCACAGAAAAGCTCAGGAAAAGGCTAAGTGGTTGCCCCTTGAACGTGAAGGAGATACCCTTCTTCTAAAAGGTCAATAGATAGTCTAGTAGTCTCGATATTACATGCACTATAAAATATTCTGGTGTGGTGCTTTTCATGCATGTTATAATGAGAGGGGTTTTTAATAGAACTGTTGTCACTTTGCCCTGCGTTGCTGAAATTGTTCACATAGTTATAATACATGAATCACTTTATGCCTTTTGATTTTATGCAAATGGTTTGCTTACCCAGTCGGTTTAACTTGATTTGGATAAAATCATAAATGCTCTAAAATTTTTTTACTATACAGCAGGTTTATTTTTAAAATACGCGACCATTGATGTGAACGCAGTTGGTGGCGTGCTTGATTAATCCTTCACTATCACCACTCTAACTGCACCTGCTACAGTGCATAGTGTGACAAAAGTAATGGTACTTAATATTACTGGCAGCATACACTTTTATGTCTCAAAATGTGTTAAAAATCCTGGTAAAAATGTGTGTACGTTTTTTTTTCACTCCAACTAAATATTCTGGTCTACTGAAAGTAGCTTCCGCTCTTTTAAGGTCCTCAAACTTTTAGGTATTCAAAAGAAGTATCAATGTCATATACTTTCTTTGTCAGCCTACTCAACAATCTAATAATGAGAATTACCCGACAACACTACCCAGTAAAATAAAGGGATGTTTTAAAATGTAATGTCAATTCAATTGTCAAAAAACGTTGCCAAGGTACGTTTTTGTTCACTTTTCTTTTCACAATTTTGTTAAAGTTACTTTTCATAACATCCTCTATAGTTAGTTTGGCATCATTTTCTGCTAGTTCTCATTATAATGTGTTCATCAAAAACGACAAACCCTTAAATTTATAGTTCTTTCCTTTACTCATGAATCTGATTGATTGATTTGTGGGGTTTAACGTCCCAAAACTACTCATGAATCTGAAACAGTGAATCTCAGTAATCTTAGCGGTGTGTGACTTGTTTTTTTTTATCAGTTGTGCATGTGTTCAAGTACATGCATTTAGGTGGGAGGGCGAACCATCGCCACCTCCTGTGGCTAGCAGATTTTCTTAGAACTGACAGATGCATAATGCTGCCAAAGAAGTATAGGGATATTGGAAGTAATCGTAACGTAATTGCAATCGTAATGTAATTGCCAGTAGGCAAAAAAAGGTGTCCCACACTCGCCATAATGGTAACAGGCAGCGCTGACTGACTCTTCCATGTATAAATGCACATATACCATGCGAAATGGAAGAGGGATAGCCGCCTTGGTAGCTCAGTTGATAGAGCATCGGACATGTTATTCGAAGTTCGCAGGCTCGGTCCCTGTACAGGGCAAGTTATCTTTTTTTCTTCTACTTTTCTTTCTTCACAATTACAACACTTTTATTCTTCTTGAAGATTTTCTGGTGTAAAAAAGGTACCTTATAATTTGAAGAAGCAAACAGAATGTGCCAGTGTACAAGTTAGCTCTTGTAGTGGTTACAAGTATGATATGTTTTGAAGAATAAATCATTCTGCCACTTGCCTACAGAATGACTACAGGACATGGCACTAGATGCACTTTGTTATTTTTGAATCAAGCTATCTTGTATGCTATTTTTATAAATTACATGGGATACACACGACGGTATCACACACTTTAATGCCACAAAGATTATGCAGCAAACAATGTTATAAATGCGAAATTGCATAAGGATAAGGTGAAAACTGCACCCTCAACGAGAATGTACAGGGAGCACAGGGTGCAGGCGTCATTCCTTCTGTCCGTGCTTTTCAAGTGCGAGCTGTTTTCAGCTCGTTCTGACCAACTAACTAAATTGAGATGTGTTGTTATAGTGCAAAAGGATGCTCCACGGGAAACTAGGTTTGTCTTAAACTCTGTGTGTGTCTTTCAACCTATATGGTGCCCGGTTCAAGAGTACATGCAGACCAGATCGTGTAAAACAGGACCGTGTAAAATGGACCGTGTAAGTAAAATAAAATGGACCATGTAAATAAACAGGATCGTGTAAAATATCGTTTTCGTGTGCAACTGTAGTTGTGGTTGTGCTGAATGACCTTTCTTTATATACACTACATAACAAACTTGCTCCTTTAGAGTCGAGTGCATTTTCGGATCGATTGTAAATGTTTGCATATGCGGGGCCTTAAGTTTTATAAGAAATTCCTCAGTGTGCAACGAGGAAATGTGTGTTCAGCGAAAGTTTGTATATCATTATATACAACTCTTAAAGCCTCGTCTACAACTTTGTGCAGGTTGACCTTGAGCAGAAAACGAGGAGCGGCAGCAGTTCCCAGAAAAGAGCAAGCACCCTCCAAGCTCCCGAAGCTCTCTTCGACGGGAACAGCAAGGTCACTGTGTGGCATTGAAAACCATTGCAAGGAGTGCCTTATCAGTACACTGTGCTGTTCTTTCATCGCAGAAGACGAAGTTGACCACTCCAGAGGAACTTCACGCTCTGTATTGTGAGTGCTTCAGTGGTTTTGTTATTGTCTAGCCAGCAGTTAGGAAATCATGTAATCATATGTCAGAGTCAGCCGGGATGGCTAGAGGGAGTCGGGAAGGCATGATTGAACATTTGTCTAGCCAAGGAGTGCCAATTTTCGCACTGGTCCTGTTGGAGTTACTGCCACAATCACAGAAACTACGTCACCTCTCTAAATGTACAGATGTGTCGGGGAAGATTAGCTGCATGAGGTTTTTCTATAACTGATAGCTGCCAACATTCTTCATTATACAGGAGTTTTGTTCCTCACCTATTGTTGTAAAGCCCTCCACAAAAAAATGCAACTCTTCTACTTCCAGAAGGCTCCGAGGCCCTACTTGTAGGTTTTTTCGGCTTGTATCGTAAACACCTCGTTTGGGGTACATGAACATTTCATAAACATGTACAGCGAAAAATTTGGGTGGCTGGTCGTTTTGTCGTTATCATGTTCCTCGCAGTATTCTTAAGCATGTTGTGCATTACGTTGTCAATCTGGTTCATGTGCATAGAAGACATTACGAAGTTTCAGGCTACAGTATAAAAAGCCTGGAAGCAAGCTATAATTAATTTTTTAACAGAGTTGCTTAATCTGATACATGATACGTCACTAAACTTTCATGCGTATTCATCAATGTAAGCTCGTCTTAGTGTTATCCAAAATGAAGATGTGAGTCGACAGATGGAAACATCCAGTAGGGTAATCAGGGTGAGCAGTAGAAGTGCTTCAGACAGGCTGGCCGATGTTGCGATAGGAAGACCTATTTTTTAGAAGTCACCTTGTCATCCTTGGCGATTGATAGATTGATCGATATATGGGGATTAACGTCCCAAAACCACTATATGATTATGAGAGACGCCGTAGTGGAGGGCTCCGGAAATTTAGACCATTTGGGGTTCTTTAACATGCAACCAAATCTGAACACACGGGCCTACAACATTTCCGCCTCCATCGGAAATGCAGCCGCCGCAGCCGGGATTCAAACCCGCGCCCTGCGGGTCAGCAGCCGAGTACCTTAGCCACTAGACCACCGCGGTGGGGCTTGTCATTCTTGGCGTGTTAGTTTAAATGGGGTCAATAATGACATCATCTTTTGGTGTAGGCGTGTGTGCCTGTTGGAAATGTTTGTCTGAAAAAAAAAACCTATAACGCAGAAGAGTGCAGCGCTTGCTTCTTTTCAATTTATGTTGCGCTGATACAAAGCGTTCTCTTGTCGGAGGTTGGGGGTAATGGAAGCAAAAAAAATAAATGATAGAAAAGAAGGAAAAAAAAGAAGAAAGAAAAGGGGGATGCAAAATAAAAGTAGTGCTACACTGCTCCTACTTTGCATCCCCCCTTTTCTTCTTTTTTTCCCTTGTTTTCTTTTTTCACATTTTTATGTTACATTTGCATTGTCCCATCTAGTGCATGAATCAATGACACATGGCTTTGCTATAGCAAAGATGCCTATGTGATGTTGGATTGAACAGTGCATTGTACTTCATTCAGTTAATTACAGACTGATCAGTCTTGCAATAAGTGCTTTCTGTCTATCACCACACATGTTCAAATGAAAAGTTTGTGCTTGGCTCTTAGTATGCTGGTATATAGCTTGTGTCTTGGACTACTCAAAATGAATGTTATTTTGCTGCTGTTTATGGTAATGATCGAATTCATCCAACATGAAAAAATCCTGCCTTGTGAACTTTGTCGAACCTGCCTTTCTTTTTTTTCCTATGCAGGCATTGTATATGAGGGAGGCAGTAACAGAGAGGTGATAGCTCGAGCTTCGGAAGAATAAATTCTGAATAAATGCGGAAGAATAAATCAAACATTCCAGCCATTTTGCCAACTGTCCTAAATGTGTTTTGAAAAAAAAATATTCTGCTCATTTATTGTATTGAAAACAGCAAAATGCTAAAATATATCCCAGAGAACAAAATATTAGGCCACACTGGTGCCTTCTGGACTTCCCAGGATGTCGTCTGGGTGTTGTTTGTAAAAAGTAAAAAGTGTTTCAAAAATACTGCCTCTTCTACACCAAATTCGGTCTACGTATTAAGTAAAGGTGATTGTGTGTAGTGCATGAAGCTCAGTAATATTAGTGCAATTTTTTTGCCACATCAAAAGCAAGGAAGCAGTTCTCTTTATATGGCAAGTTATATGATTACACTTTGTCTTAAAGTAGAAATGAATTTCTGAAGTTTTCTTATGATGGCTGTTTTCTGCATTTGATATAGCACAGCTTCCGTTCCGAAGTTCCCCATGGCCCTTCATTGAAGACTTCAAAAATCATTTTCCTCATATTAACAAAAATTGTAATGATAACACTTGCCATATAACAAGAACTGTTTATTTGCTTTCAACTTACACATAAAAGTAATTTTCAATTAGACAAACACACAGCTCAAGTTGCATCTCAGTGTGGACAAAAACGATTATATAGTGAGATTTGTAATCTGGACCTAACATTATTTTTTTCGTGAAATATAACTTCTGTGCAGTCAGTATTTGTGGCTCAAATATTCATACAAAATGCAGTATTGCCATACAAGAAATGGAAACGATAAACAGTTTGGCTGAATTCTTCAAAGCCTATGTAGCAGCAAAATTGCACTAATGTTACTTGACTTCAAATACTTCAAGAAGCATCTTTTTTTAATATGTAGATCAAATTTGATATGGCAAGAAAAAGCGGTACTTTGAAATTTTTCTCACAAGTAACACCCGCACGACATTCTGCGAAATTCTGAAGGTACCCACGTGACCGCTACTTTTTTCTCTTCAAAACAATTCTGCAAATAACTATTTTCAGAAGAGTAAATTACCATCATTTTTTGAACTATACATCTGTGATGGTCGCCAGGCAGTATGGTTTGTATGTTTGGTGTAGAATAGCCCAGTGCGAAAGACAACAAATGTCTGAGCATCCTTTGACGCTCGGGCAATTTCGAAAGCATTTGTTTGTTAGCAGCAATTCAGTTAAGCCCTTGTCTTTATGCTTAGGCTCAGAAACAAAACACAAGTAACCAAAGTATTCCTAACAGTCATGCAGTCTCGCTGTTCCAAGCCTAATTTAGTGCAAGCTTCACCATTTTTTGAAAATTCAGATTCAACCAACAGGTTTTGGAGGCACAGTGCATTTTCAGCTAACTTGTTTCACACCAGTTACTTAGATAAAAAGCGGATAGTAGAGGTAAAAATACCATTTTAAAGGCATTGTAGGTAATAACAAAAAGGACTGCTTTCTTTTTTTGTGTGGTGCTTTGCCTTAATGCTGTGCTTTTTGTGGTATAGTTCATTGTCTAGTGAACATAGGCCTTAAAAACTAACATTAGCCATGTTGAGGTCAATTTCTTGGTTATAGTCATAGTAGCCATATTAAAAATATATGACTTCAAACTTTATTGTTCTTTTGAAAACTTTTTCTTGCATAATGATATTTCAGTCTTAGTCAATTTTGTTATAAGAAAACGTGATGTCATAATAGGGTCACTTTTTGTAGAGTCGTTCAGTTCTACCTTACCTTTTGCATTCCTAATAGAGCAGTCATTTTCAATATCGGTATTTGAAATGGAATGAGCATGCTGTATGTAGTAAGGTGTAAGCACTTACAGATAGCACATGCACCCAACTTTTCTGTTGGCAGTTTATTTCTGTTATTTTTGATTTATATGTGGGGTTTCACGTTCGAAAACCACGATATGATTATGAGAGACGCCGTAGTGGAGGGCACTGGAAACTTCGACCACTTGGGGTTCTTTAACGTACACCCAAATCTGAG
The DNA here is from genome assembly GCA_013436015.1 of Rhipicephalus annulatus. Classification (NCBI taxonomy): domain Eukaryota; kingdom Metazoa; phylum Arthropoda; class Arachnida; order Ixodida; family Ixodidae; genus Rhipicephalus; species Rhipicephalus annulatus. Next base: position 63,047 of record WOVY01010991.1, read on the forward strand.
CACACGTGCCTACAGCATTTCTGCCTCCATCGGAAATGGAGCCGGGATTTGATACCGTGACCTGCGGGTCAGCAGCCGAATTTCTGTTGCTCTTGCTCCCCTATATGTGTGCAGTTCGGTTATAGTTATCTGGCTTGCACAGATTTTTAATGGCACCTGCCTGGTCCTGCTTGCTTTCATGGTGATTTTAACCTTCATAAGTTGCATAGATTTAACTCCCAAAATTGTTCAAGATGCCAATTTTGAGCACAAACTGTATAGTATAAATGCAGCATATGTACATGCACACACTAATAATTGTACATTGAGAGCTTTCACTTGCACTTTCTAAATTTTTACTGTGCAGAGAGCATTTAAATCATAATTTCATAAGGACATATTATTCGATTATCTCTACCATTGAAAATCGTGACAACCTAGTTATTTTCATTGTGATAAGCATGCTGTTTTCTTTGATGTGGCAGAACTAATTTATACACTCATTCCTTCTATTATTCACATATGCATAACATGAAGGATTGTGTGCCTTACATTTTTAGTTTCATTCTGTGTGTTATATTTCTTGTGCATGTGAACTATTGTGCTAACATGTGTCTCTGACATTATTTGTGCCAATTATTTTTATTTCCAGGTGCCTATGAAGGACACATAAGTTCTATGGCAGTGACCTTCTAAATTTACAGTGGTGCCGGAGCCTCAAGCAGCATTTCGCCGATCTCCACAAGGCGTTCATGAGACAAACACAGCGCCACACTTTCACAGTGCTATGATTAATATTTATGTTTAAACATTTCGTTCTAAAATTGCTGTTACATTGTGTTTTGTGCCACCATCCTGTGGCTTAGGTGGAGCTCGTGAAATTACGGTGCAGTCACCTCATTTGTGTATCATCAACACTGCAATGTCACTATTCACCACTGGAGGATACAGACAAATAAAAAAATATATTGATTGTAGCAGGGCTGGTGTGTATAATAATGCTTCTCTATTGATAATAATAACTTTATAAGTTCTTTAGGTCTTGCATAGAACACTGCATTAATGTGTTGCAATGTAAGCACCATTTATGATCGCTAGCATGTTAATTTAGTAGTTTTGTAATGTATTTTATTTGAAAGGTAATTTTGCTTCCGCGTCACGACAATTAGAAAGATACCGATAATTCAATCCCTCAATAAGTAGCTTCTCCACACATTTGTTTCTTTCAAGCCTTTGTTTTCCATCAAGGCTGTTTGAGATAGCAAACATATTTCACCTTCATGCAACATATTGAAAATGAAATATTCATATATATTTCTACACAGTACTTGCTGTTGCAAACAACGTGAATGGCCAATTGCTTTTACTCGAGATCTAGAATGGCCATTTGATCTTTGCAATATGCAGCAGATAGCTGCATGGTTTCTGCATTATGCTGATTTCCGTAAGCTGCTTATCGGTTAATTTAGCATGATATGACACTTTCCGTAAGCTGCGCACGTCCGCATCTTTCTGCACGATATGGCGTTTTCCGTAAGCTGCGGATGTCCGCATCTTTTCGCATGATATGGCGCTTTCCGTGAGCTGCGGATGTTCGTATCTTTCCGCATGATGCGGCTTTCCGTAGTCCAATAATTGCGTATGTACGGATCCGTATATGCGGAACGTTTCAGTAGGGTACCTTTCACCTATTAATCAACTTTGAAAGCTCTGCCATTCTATTTTGTCTGTTGTACTACTTTCATAATTTGATGCTTCTTAATGAGATTTTTCGTTTCCTCGGAAAGTTTGCCAATGTCCTGTCTAACTACCCTGCCTCCAACTTCTACTGCACACACCGTAATGATAGTCGTCAGATTATCATTCATTGTATCTACGCTAAGGTTGGTTTCCTCACTAAGAGCCGAGTACCTGTTGTGAAGCGAGACTCTGAATTGCTGTACTTTCCCTCTCAGTGCTAGCTCATTGATTGGCTTCTTGCGTATCAGTTTCTGTCGTTCCTTCTTCAAGTCTAGGCGAATTCGAGACCGTACCAATATATGGTCACTGCATCGTACCTTGCCAACCACTTCCAAATCCTGCACGATGCCAGGGTGAGCACTGATTATAAAGTCTATTTCGTTCTAATTATTGCCATTAGGGCCCCTCATTGTCCATTTGGGTTTTCTCGTTTTCGGTAGAAGGTATTCAAAATCCGTAAATCATTGCGTTCTGCGAATTCTACTAGTAGCTCTCCTCTGGCGTTTCTAGTACCGATGCCATAATATCCTACTGCCTGGTCTCCATCCTGTTTCTTCCCTACCTTTGCATTAAAGTCTCCCATCAGTATAGGATACTGTGTTTTTACCTTACTCATTGCCGATTCCACGTCTTTATAGAAGCTTTCAACTGAAGCGTCATCATGGCTAGATGTAGTCACGTAAGCCTGTACCACCTTCATCTTGTATCTATTATTCAGTTTAATTACAATACCTACCACCCTTTCATTTTTGCTATAGTGTTCTATGTTGCCAGCTATGTTTCTGTGAATTTGGAACCCCACTCCCAGTTCTCTTCTGTCAGGCATGCCCATTCTGTAGCACCGTATAAGCCTCATCTCTCCTCCTAACCTCACTGAGCCCTATTATATCCCATATACAGCTAGACTTCCCTCACTAGATAAGGTTCTAGCGTTAAACGTTGCCAATTTCAGGTTGTAATGGCGGCCTGTCCGAATCCAGAGATTCTAAGCACCCTCTGTTGCGTTGCAGATCTGACCGCCACCGTGGTCAGTTGCTTCGCAGCTGCTGGGGACTGAGGGCCATGTGTTATTTGACGTATGCATGTGGGAGGTAGTGGCCAGATACTGCACCAGGGTGGCCAATCCTCCTCTGGTGAGGGAGTGTGTTCCCGGCGGTGGTTACCGGTGAGGCCGCAACCGAGGCCTCCTAATGCAGTTCTATTACCACGCGGATTTTTTTTTCATCCGGTTGGGAACTGCGCGGCACCGGGATTGGAACCACGGACCTTTTGCATGCGAGGCAGATGCTCTAACCTTTAAGCCATCGGTGCGCGATGAATATTTGATGAGATTGAGCTGTCCGAACACTTGAGCTTGGGACCCGATGGCACTATCGGATGTTTTGTGGACCTTGGGAAGTTCACACCAGAGAGTGAGCGCTCCGTAGCATGTGACCATGGCCTTGTAGTATTGTTCGTGCCTTTTACAGGAACGTGGCACAAGATAATTGGGGTATTCGCATCACGCAGCAATGTAAAGTTCAAGATGTTAGGCAAACTAATCCTCGAAGCAGTAGTCATGTGCGAAAACGCCGGTCTGCACGTAGACTTTATCACCACTGATGGAGCAGCGTGGAACAGAAGCATGTGGCACTCATTCGGCATACAAGGCAGGAAAAGCAACACAGTCTGTAGAAGGCAGCACCCTACAGACCTAAAATGTTTTCTGCACTTCATCTCGGAATTCCCACACCTTCTTAATTTTGTGAGGAACACTTTTGTTCGAACGGGCGTGAAACTGACAGAAGGCCATACCAGTGTTTACGCTATTTACTGTGCCCGGAAGCTTAATGAACAGCATGACACGACTCTCAAGACCATGCCTCATATAAGCAAATTGGTCATGCATCCCAATGGCTTTGAGAAAATTAGGGTAAATTATGCAGTGCGGCTTTACAGTGTCGAAGTCCTCAGAGGCCTTTTCTTGTACAATGCAACCATCGAAGAAAAGCATGGGAGCACAGCGGTGACAGTAAGCTTCGTGGAAAGAATGAGAAGGCTCATTGAGGCCGTGACTTCACGGCGCAGCTCAGGTGCACTTAAGACTGGAGGGACGCACGAGAAAAGCATTCAAAACTTCTTGACTTACCTGGACGATTAGGAAACTACTGCTGGCTCCGGAGGTTTTCTAAGCTGCAGTACAGCCGAGGGGCTTCGTGTTACTTTAACAAGCACGCTACGCCTTCTCCGCTACCTGATGATGAAGTTGAACTTCAGATATATGATGACATGGCGCTTGACTCAGGAGCCCCTGGAGAGGCTGTTTGGAATTGTGCGACAAATTTCTTAATGCACTGATCATCTGACTGCCTCCCAGTTCTTAATCTCGGTCAACACTTTGAGCTTCCAGAATTTGGCAAAACCGCCGAAAGGAAGATTGTGTCCTCTGGACTACTCAGAAGTCTGCTGGGAGCTGACAACAGAAATGACCATACTCCTCGGAGGAAGTTATACGAGCTTCTTGAAGTAGGAGACCTTGCTGAAGCACATGAAGTGCTCAATTAATACGGCCACGGCACCGAGCATGCAGAGCGTGCCTTCAAATTGAGTTAAAGAAATACTCATACAAAATTTTGCCGCCGATATAGCCTGCGGAGTCAATATAAAACATTCGTATATCATCTGAACTATAACAATAGCGAATATAGCTTGGAAGGTATTTTAATTTAATTTTAAAGTTTGCGTGGGCTCTCGACTTCATAGTGCCATTGACGCCATCAAAGGAGACCCTTTGCGGACCTCTTATATCCCTCCTGTCACCATGGTGCAGTGAATCAAACAAGTTAGGATAGTTTATGAACCACCATTTTTCTTTTGTCGCATTTGTTCCAGCAGTCTATACTTCTCGGCAGCTGGTTGTGACTGCATGGCTGTAAAATACGCTGTGATAGTTTTGTGTTCCTCGACACTGCAGTTCCGTTTTCTAATCAACAGTAATTTTTGATGTGGATCGTGTGGGAGTGCTTCACAGTTCTGTGTGCTGACCTGATCAAGAGATGCATACGCTAAGTAGACCAGGTTTTTGGAGCTCTCTCAAACTAAAACTGAAACTGGTCAGTAATGAAGACCCTTTAATTAACTATCTCATGCGTGCTGCAGCAAGTGATGTGTCGTGTCATGACTAACAGGCCTACAGCAACACATTGCTGCAGAAAAACACAGGGCCAAAATTTTCGTCAGTACCCTTTTAAAAGCAGGAACCCACGGTTGTTTGAACAGCGTTGGTAGCCACCCTACATCTGGTAACCAAGTTAACTGCTTTTTTGCCGAGCTTTATTACGCACGATGGTTTCTATATGGCGCCAGGCCTCAAAACAAAAGTGCGCGATTCCTCAAATTGACGTTGCACAAGTGCGAATCGCAGCACCACCATCGCTTGCAGACTAAGCCATCAAAAGATACATTGGAGAAACCCTTCTTTATTAGTGTAGAGCACACATTCCTTGATCTCTGTAAAGGCACGTTATACTTTCTTGAATACCGATTACTCTGATGAAGAGATCAACCATGTTTTTTAAGTGGTGATCGATGGTATACTTTTGGATAATAATATTTTACTTTTCCCATATATCAAAGCTTGTATGTATTATATTTTGCCTTCTTTGCTAATAGCTCAAACAGTCTTTTTAGCGAACACTTATTAACATTATTACTATTATGTTTTTGTGGAGTTGCGTCTAGTTGCGTCAATACGAGCGCCTGTGAAGTCTAGGCCGGAGTCGCGGATAATACGAAAGTGGCAGATATGGTTTCTGTTGACATGGTCAGCCTGTCTAGAACACGTCAGCTGCGAAGTATCATCTTGGATCGTACCTGGCACTTCTACCAAAATGTTGCGATTGTATTTACTACTTTAGAGTAGAAAAATACACCAGCAGTCAAGATGGAGCTGTTGTGTATTTTCGAACACCAAACACATCGTCGTTCTCTTCTTCGCACCACCCCGCATAGAGAAAGTCGCAACTAGACGCAACCCCGCAACAAACTATTACGCTTATGAAACTCTGAATCATTTATTGTTGCATAATGTGTAGTGTTAGTGGCATGGTACATTGTTAACACTCATCGAATATGTATTACCAATATTTTTCATTGGCCCTCAGGCAGCTGAATAAGCACGCCAATACAAACGGTACCAATAAAATTTTCCTTTGAAAGATAAAAAGCTGGGATAAAAGCAATATATTAGCCGTCGTTGCTTTCTTCCAAAATGGTCCTTAGGTTTATACAATTAGTCAAAACATTCTGGTTCATGCAAATGGCACCAGCTTTTCACGCGAAGCAACAAAGGACAAAAAATGATCTAGCTGTTTTCAATACGACTTCTTTCTTGTCATTAATGCATAAGTATGTAACTTTTATGTGTCCCACAATGCGTGCTTGTTGCATGACTTGACGAGTATGTAAAACGTCGTTGCGTTTGTTACAGTGCATGCACATTTGACAGCGGTTTCACGTGCCTAAATATCCCTAGAACTTTTATAAAAAAGCCGGAGAGTTTCCCCTTTCAAACCCATTTCAGCAAGGCAAGCCGCCCATCGCATTATCAACGGCTATATCTGGAAGCTGTCCAGATGAAATAATATCAGTATCATGAAATATTTTCACTTCCAGCATAAGGACACTTTGCAATTCATGCGTGTATACATCTATGCGCTTGTTTGCTTCTTTGCTGTCCAAGTTGTATTTTTAGCTGTAATAGCCAATTGAAGTGGACTGGAAACCAACTAGCCCGACTCCTTACGAAATTTCCACAAAAACTACGGGCATTCACCATATCTCTGGTCCAGGTGTTCACGTTTCGGGGCAAGCTGGAAGGCAGAGCTTCCCAATGTGCTCGAGTGCACCACTTTATTCGTCGCCACTTTTCAACGTGCTACCGTGACTTAGCTTTGTCCAACAGTCGCTTGGCGCTTCATACGGTAAATTTCTGGCACGTGTCAGAGTGTTCAGATGGTAGCCGACACCTTTACCACGCTGTGGCTTTGGGTTCTGGCGCTCCTTGCCCCTTTCTCATCCCCCTTCTCAAACCCAACTATACAGGCTTGGGATGAGTACCAGCTCGGTTGCTAGACGTTGGAGGTGCAACGCGACCTGATGGTGGACACCTGGGCAACGGCAATCTCCAACGGCGTCCCGGACTCAATACTGCCAGTCGGGTACAGCGATATAGTGTATTTAGGAATACACTATACCTGGGCCCTATACTATTGTGTATAAGAATAAAAAGCTTACCACTATTTCCACGCTCAAAGTTATCACAAACAAGAATCATAAGATAATCGGGCAATATACCGCAACCTTTTTTAGCGCTTCTAGTATTAAAAACCTAAAACACTAAAAGATATTCGCCACACTTGTCAGCTCAAAGCTGCTTCGACAGAAAAGTGAAGATTCTATTTCATTTTGGTGGAAGAATATGATTTCCCCGAAGCTGGAAACGCTTTGTCCACTCCATGAAAAAGTGATTTTATTCGCATCTTTAACTACTTGGTCAGTCATAGCTAAATAGAAGCATGTAAAAGGGATATAATGATATAGGACTCTGTTTAGCGCTAGTCTGCTCTGCATTGCTACAGCGCAAGGCACGAAAGTGTCATATAAAGGACCTGCACCACCATGAACCTTCAAGATGAATCGACACAGCAAAAATAGTTGAAAAACATTCTCTATACTCTGACATTCCCTCGTAACGTTTCATTCTCTCGTAACAATATAATTAGTTGATTACTGTGGTGAAGGAAAGCTTCGCCTTAGTTGGAATCCCCAGCGTGCAGCCAACAATCCATAGTCACAAGTAGAAGGGGGGGGGGCTCAGCCCTCATAACCTTTTTTTAATAGAAGAAAAGGCTCACCCTCCCCCCCACTTTGGCTTGTGCGCCTATGACTAATACGAAATTACTTCACAATTTCTGTCTTGCACATTCGGCGTATAATTAGAATAGTAGCATCATTACGATGATTTCCGAAACGCTTGAATTAAAAATGTGCAAAACAGTTCTGATGCTAGACAGTCATTATCAGTGACATATCTCATGTAGTATTTCATATTCCAAAAAAAGGTGTTTCGTTCCAAATGTTCCACACCCACCTGTTAGTTGACCTTAAGAATGTCACTTTTAGGCTCGACAACCTTGTCATGTCATTTAAAAAGACGTCATTTTTCTTGGCTCTGACAAACTTCGTGCTGTTGCTGTATTTCTGACGTCAACTGCAGTTAGAGAACTACAAAGCTTTATGGACTTGTGCTCCGTTTTTTATGTTGTTTTTGTAATTTGATGAATTCTCAATACAATGCACCCGAAAAGTACTTCGCCATTCATCTTGCACGAGTGTGATCGGACTGTGAGAACGGAGGTACACATGGACGCCATTGGCACATACTTAGTGCATCACTTGTGCGCCGGAAACCATGTGTCACGGAGTATCCCAGGAAGCGCACCGGCATTGCATCATTCTAGTGTAAGGTTGGCAAACACTGACCTAACTTCTGGTCCTACTTTGCCTTTCGCGGTTTTTGTTTTTTTTAAACGTGGTTTAAGCCCAACGTTATAAGCCAGTGAGTGCCCAATATTTAACAAGATGCCTGCAACCAATACTGTCAGCTGAACATGTCGCCAATAAAGGCAAAGACGTGACCAACATTGTATAAATATTGGGAGCCTCAATATTCCTTGCAAGACTATTTTGCTGACTGCACCAATGACTTTCCAACTTTTTGCACAGAATGTGCAGTGTGACATGGTGTAGATTTTCGCGCGTCTGATTGCATTGTTGCTGCCCATGTATTTGAACTTAAGTGTGCAGCCGGAATGATTACCTAAAATGTTGAGAGTACACAGAAATTTACTGTGAATGCATGCTGCAATCATGTTGCCACTAGTACAAGTTCTGCAAGTAATATTTCCACAGATGCTGGCATGCTTGTATGTGCCGCTGTTCAGAAAAGACAAAGATGCGCGTGCAGAGAAAAACAATAGTCATGCTGCTGTTGTTCGAATCAGTTTGACGTTCTTGTGTGTCATTATCTGCAGCTTACAGTTACGTTGTAACGTGACGCTGGTGGAGGCGCTGGGTGATAGTCTATACACTGTTACCACGAGGAAGATCTCGGTCCCAACATCGACGCCTTAGTAGAAACAGCCAACCTTAGACGCAGTCAGCAGCAACTAGGCCTACAACCCCAATTCAGCCCTCTTCCGGAACGCTCCAGAACCATGGCATATGCGACAACTGCAAGCCAGACTGAACAAACCGCGACTCCGCCAGCACCATGGCTACCAGCCTCTCGAACACCAAAGCCCTTTCATGGGGAGCCCTACGAAGACGTTGAAGACTGGCTGGACCAATACGATCGAGTCGCCGTCGCCAACGAGTGGGACGAGCACCGGAAACTGCGGTATGTCTATTTTTACCTGGAGGATTCCGCACGTATTTGGTTCGAGAATCACGAGGCCGCCCTGACAACCTGGCCGGTGTTTTGCACTCAGCTGCGGAACACGTAAGGTAGCGCCGACCGGAAAGAACATGCCGAACGTCTTCTCAATTCTCGCAATCAAAGACCCAATGAAAGCGTGGCCATGTTCGTTGAGGAGATGTCTCGTCTGTTCCGTCGAGCGGATTCTGCAATGACGGAAGACAAAAAGGTACGCATTCTGATGCCGGGTGTCAAGGAGCAGCTGTTTGGGGGACTTGTACGGAACCCACCAGCTACCGTGGCAGAATTCCTCCGTGAAGCGACGACAATGGAGCGAATGCTAAGACAGCGGTCTTCGCAGTATGAGCGGTCCGACAACCTTGCATGTATGTCAGCAGCCTTGGTAACACCCGATGTCACGAGCGTTAGAGACCTTGCTGAGCTAGTCCGTAGCATTGTATGCGATGAGCTGCAAAAGCTTCACGCAGTGCCTTCACAGGCTCAAGTGGCTGCTTTGACAGACGTCGTCCGTGAAGAGGTGCGGCAGCTGGTACGACCATTAGCGCAAGCTCGAACCGAAGCTCCTCTGCTAACGTATGCGGAAGCTGTACGTACTCCTGCACCGGCAGCCAGCTATTTCCCCCGACTGCTTAGTCTGCAGACACCGCACCACTTCTCGGGCGGGCCACGCTATGAAAACCAACGGCCGACTTGCCTGCAGATGCCGCAGTACTTCTCGGGCCCACCACACTATGAGAATCTGCGATCTAATTTGCGGAAATCTAGAGTGTGGCGCGCTTCCGACAATCGGCCACTATGCTACCACTGTGGTTAGCCAGGTCACTTGTACCGGGAGTGCTCGTAAAGACAGATGGGCCTACCTAGATTTCGGGCAGACGCTCGTCGGCCCAGGGACGGCGAACGACCTCGCGCCATCGCAGAATACTTGGCAAGTCTACCGTCTCCGAATATTCAGCGACGCCATTCATGCTCTCCGTCTCCACGATGATCTACGTCCACAAATCAATACTCCACTTTCGCCGATGTTGTTGCTTGACGATCCGCTAGGTCCCCAAGTCCATGCCGGGGAAACTAGAATCAACGGCCTCCAGGGGTGGGACCGCTGTTAAGCTATCATAAAGCAGCCTCCTCCGACCCACCCACCGACCTTCGACGATTCCTTTCAGCTGACACCCCCCATAGCTGACGAACTCGTTTCAGCTGAGATTGCCGTTCGTGTCGACAACCATCCAGTGACTGTTCTGGTCGACACCGGCGCCGACTACTCAGCTATCAGCGCTGAACTTGTGGCTGAACTCAGGAGAGTCACGAATCTTTGGGGGCATGGACCAAACCTTCGGACAGCCGGTGGTCATCTCTTGACACCAATCAGGAGATGCACCGCAAAGCTGCAAATCTGTGAGTCGACCTTAATTGCTTCTTTCGTTGTGCTTCCAGAATGCTCCTGGAAAGTTACCCTTGGCATTGATTTCCTTCGCGAGCACGGTGCTGTTATAAATCTTCGAGACTGCCTCGTAACGTTTGCTGACGACTATTGCCCGAAGCCTAGAGAGACCAATCCGCAGAAGACTGCGCTTCGCATTGTCGACGACACCGTCACACCTTCCGCCACGCACCAGTATGTTCATTACAGTACAGGGCGACATAGACCATGACAGTAGTGGTATCGCTGAAGCCAACATTTCGGTGCTCTTGTCTCAGCAAATCTGCGTTTCCCGCGGCATAATTCAATTTAAACGTGGGATCAATGAGTTGTTGGTCACCAATTTTCGTAGAGCATACCAACATTTGGCCAAGCGAACAACTATCGCTCATTTCGAATCCATTGACGATGAAGCGTGTGCGACGATAGCCCCAATTTCTGCAGCCGTTGAAAGTGACACCACGGTAGCCGATGCAGTCGATGTCAATCCGAAGCTGTCATGTGCGCAGAAAGAGCAAATCCGCTGTATCCTCCGCATGTTTAGCGACTGTTTCGCGTCTACATCGAAGATAAAAGAAACGCCAACCGTAAAGCACCGCATTGTCACTGATCATGCTGAGCGACCCATACGTCAGCACGCCTACCGAGTATCACAAAAGGAACTAGAGGCTATACGTTCTCAAGTGAAGCAGATGCTCGAAGATGGCGTAATAGAACCCTCGAACAGTCCATGGTCGTCCCCCGTCGTACTAGTAAAAAAGAAGGATGGCACTCTCCGATTCTGCATCGATTACCGCAAACTCAACAAAGTCCCAAAGAAAAACGTTTATCCGCTTCCGCGCATCGACGACTCACTAGACCGCCTCCGACGCGCCCGATACCTCTCCTCTATGGATTTACGCAGTGGCTACTGGCAGATCGAAGTCGATGAACGCGACCGAGAGAAAACAGCATTCATAACGCCTGATGGTCTGTACGAATTCAAGGTGCTGCTCTTCGGTATGTGTTCTGCCCCTGCGACATTCCAGAGGATGATGGATACAGTGCTCTCCGGTCTCAAGTGGGAAGCATGCCTTGTTTACTTAGACGACGTCGTTGTCTTCTCCCAAACGTTTGAGCAGCATTTGCAGCGACTTAGATCTGTGTTTGCTGCAATTCCCACGGCAGGCCTATCACTGAAACCAGAAAAATGTCATTTTGGTTACAACAAATTAAAGTTCCTCGGTCACCTTGTTAGCCCTGATGGTATTCGGCCGGACCCAGACAAAACATTGGCTGTCACAGATTTTCCATCACCTACCAACAAACGTGATGTGCGTCGATTTTTAGGCCTCTGCGCATACTACAGACGCTTTGTGCAAAATTTCGAAAACATTGCCGAACCCCTCACTCGTCTGACAAAAGACGACGTTCCCTTCGTGTGGGGCCTTGAGCAAACACGCGCTTTCTCCGAGCTCCAGCAGCGTCTCCAGTCTGAGCCCTTACTCGGACACTACGACGAATATGCCGACGCTGAACTACACACAGACGCCAGTAACATCGGCCTTGGTGCAGTCCTCGTCCAGTGGCAAGGCGGCGTCGAACGCTCTATTGCTTATGCGAGTCGGATTTTATTATCTGCGGAGGCGAATAACACAACAACTGAAAAGGAGTGCCTAGCTGTTGTTTGGGCAATAGCTAAATACAGACCGTACCTGTATGGTCGCCCGTTCAGAGTTGTTACCGATTATCATGCGCTCCACTGGTTGGCGAACCTTAAAGACCCTTCCAGACGTCTTGCCAGGTGGAGCTTATGCCTTCAGGAGTTCGATTTGACAGTCGTGTACAAGTCTGGCTGGAAGCATACTGACGCGGACTGCCTTTCCCGAGCTCCTCTTAAGACAGCGTCAGGTGATCACGATCTCGACGGCCGTTTTCTTTGCGCAGTTAGTGTATCCGACTTGGCTGAACAGCAGAAGAACGAATCCGAGCTTCGACAATTCAGCAAATATCTCGAAGGCCGTACGCTGCATCCACCACCAGCATTCGCCCGCTCGTCATCATCGTTCTGCGTCCGCAGAAATATCCTCTATAAAAGAAACTTCGACCCTTACCCGACTGAGTACCTGCTCGTCGTCCTGCCAGCGTCTTGTCCGCCTGTCACGATGAGCCTTCCTCAGGCCACTTGGGATTCACACGTACCTTGGCCCGGATTCGCCAACACTAATACTGGCCTAAGCTCAGTCGAGACGTGAAGCAATACGTGAAGACGTGTCACGAGTGCCAGCGCCGTAAAGCATCACATCATTGCCCAGCCGGCTTTTTGAAGCCCGTCGCTCCTCCGACACAACCGTTCCAACAATATGGCATTTATCTACTCGGACCTTTTCCCAAGCCTCATGACGGCAACCGCTGGATTGTAGTCGCTACTGATTACGTGACGCGCTACTGCGAAACGAAGGCATTATAACGTGGCACTGCCCTTGAGACTGCCCACTTTTTTATGAAAAACATCGTGATGCTCCATGGCCTCCGACATGGAGCACCAGCAGTTGTCGTAACTGATCGTGGCACAGCGTTTACCGCCCGGATGATACAACACGTCATGCAGCTTAGCGGCACAGTACATCGAAAAACTACTGCATACCACCCACAAAGCAACGGCCTTACAGAGCGACTAAACAAGACGATCGCCGACATGCTATCCATGTACGTTGACCAAGACCACAAAAACTGGGATGGCATCCTCCCTTACGTCACGTTCGCTTACAACACCGCTGTGCAAGAAACAACAGGATTCACATCATTCCGGTTGCTTCACGGCAAGCAGGTCACTACAATGCTGGATGCCATGCTTCTACCAGAAAGACACCAGATTTTTGTCAAGACGAACGAATTTATCAGACTGGCAGACGCGGCTCGTAAGCTTGTAGTCGAACGAATCCATAAGCAACAATGCATCGACTCGCTGCGGTACAACGCTCGTCGTCGCGATGTCTCTTACCAACCCGGAGAACGAGTATGGTTGTAGACTCCCATTCGACAACGGGGCCGGTCAGAAAAGTTGTTACGCTGCTATTTTGGTCCTTATAGAGTTCTCCGTCTTCTCAGCGAGGTGAACTACGAGGTTCTTGACAAGGACATGGCTCGTCAATCCCGCCGTTCACAACAGGCACACGTCGTCCATGTTTCGAGGATGAAATCATTTTACCAACGCTGACTATTCGTCACACTCCCTTGAGTAGACTTACAGTGATTGTGAACACCCCCTTGTGTACTGCTTATCGTACGTGTTTTCATCTGGCAATTATGTTATGACATCGGGACGATGCCCTTTGGGAAGGGGGGTAGTGGCACTAGTACAAGTTCTGCAAGTATTATTTCCACAGATGCTGGCATGCTTGTATGTGCCGCTGTTCAGAAGAGGACAAAGATGCGCGTGCACAAAAAAACAATAGTCATACTGCCGTTGTTCGAATCAGTTTGACGTCCTTATGTGCCATTATCTGCAGCTTACAGTTACGTTGTAACGTGACAATATGTTCATGATACTGCAGGTTTTAAAAATAATTTTGCATCTCTGGTTTCATTGTGTTGATCGCTTGCTCGTAGATAGCACCTGCGCTTGTACCGACGCCAAATATTTTGAATAATGATCTTTTGTTTCAAATGGCAGTTACTTCCAGTGGGCATGGCAGCAGCGAGACCGGCACCATGCTCAGCAACCACTTTTGCTTCGTGCTGCAGGTTCTTTTCACGGCGCGGCTGATGTTATCCGCTATCCATCCTAGGGAGGCATGTGCGAACGACATTATCGTGCCTGACGGGACCTTGTATGCTGATAGCGAGGGATTTACACGCTGCATCATCGCTGACTGATCGCTGCACTGCAGAGCTGCGCTTGCGCCGACATGGATGACTACGTCGGTGACATGCCATCACGTGACGAACCGAAGCACTATAAAGGACGGACGAACACCGGGCATCACCAGTGGACATGGCAGCAGTGAGACCAACACCATGCTTAGCAACCCTTTTTGCTTCGTGCTGCAGGTTAGTTACTATCGGTATACGAAATGTTACCTGAGTGATGACTCTTTTTTGATTCTGCTGCCATGCCCACTTTGTGTTAAGTGCATTTTTCGCTGCGTTCTTGGTCTCCGTGATGAATTATTGTCTTGCGGCGGCATAGAGGCTAATCCAGGGCCTTCGAAAACAGATAGATATATACTGTTAAAACTGGTCAAGGGACAGAGTAAAATGACTGCAACAATTGAAGCCGCACTCACCGCGCAAAATGAAATCGAAGATAAGCTCTCAATCTTAACGGAACGTCTGGATAGATTTGAAAAACAGTTGACTGACCTAAATGCTGTTACTAATCAAGTGGAAGTTTCGGAAACCTCAGTGTCTAAGTTTGATGAACATATTTCACGGGTGATGTTTAAGGTTGATGATTTGGATATAGGAACGTCGGAACAACCTCATTATTTTTGGTTTGAAGGAGCCTAAGAAAGAGACGTGCTGGGAACAGAAGGCGACAGTCAAAAATAACATTTTCCGTGAAATACTGGGTATAACCGTGAACGGTATTGAAAGGTGTCAAAGACTTGGACGAAAAACGTCTGAGAAACCTCGAGCAGTTATCGTAAAGTTCGCCGAATACCATGAAAAAATGGTGGTACTAAAAGCTTCTGCGCAACTAAAAGACACCAATTTTTCACTCTCTGGTGACTCTTTAAAAAGAATTCGGGAAATCCGCAAGCAGTCATAGAGATCCGCAAGCAGTTATAGAGGAGTGCAGCTCAAAAAAAAGAACAAGGCACTAAGGTCAAATAACTTTTGACAAGTTACGCGTAGACGGTGTGCTTTTTGGTTTGAACGAGGAAAAGGCGACACGGTTTAGGCTGAATAAGAAAACAGCATGACAACATAGCACTAAAATTCAGTCATTAAAATATTTAATACAACTGCAGAAGTGTAATCAATAAAGCTACCGAACTAGAAAGTATAATACTAGTACACGATGCCGACATCGCAGTTCCCAGTGAGACTTGGACACGTGAATCCATATACGACAGTGAATTTGTTCCTGCTTGATATACTATAATTCGAAAGACCAAGGCAGCAAAGGAGGTTGTGTTTGAATTCTTTTTAAAATTGTTTGTGTTCAGTGAGAATGTCTGACTTGACTGACGTTGAGTGCATATTCGGCAAAGCGTACAACGGTAAGGGTAAATATGGAATAGCAGTCATTTATAGACCCCCTAACTCATCCATTGACATGTTGGAATCGTTAAAAGAGTATATACATTCCAATATAGAACCTGGTGACAAAGTAATTCTGGCTGGAGATTTCAATTTGCCGAATATAGACTGGGCAATTTTCTCGCTCAATAATAACAATGATCACTTGGGAGAAGCAATGCTAAACATTGCGTTCACTTTTGATCTATTTGAAATTGTAACAGACTTCACCAGAATCCAAGAAAATTGCAAATCAGTACTCGATCTCTTTCTAGTAAGTGAATCCATTAGTGCCAAAAGTGACTGCGAAGTAGTTCAGGGAATTTCAGACCCTTGTTTTTCAGACTGTCGGCTCATAATTAGCACTCCTGTGGGTAGCCCTCTGTCCAGCCCCACAATACAACCACGCTTCACAGGCACCGCTGAAGCTCTCTCCTTCAAGGTCTCTGTCCAGAATTCGGCCTTTTACGCGGACGTGGCGACGGCGTAGTGGTTAGAGCATCCACCTCACATGCAAAAGATCCGTGATTCAAATCGCGCTGCCACGCACTTCCCTACCGGATAAAAAAATCCGCGTGGTGATGGAACTGCATTAAAAGGCCTGGGGTGCGGCCTCACCGGTAACCACCGCCGGGAACGCAATCCCTCACCAGAGAAGGATTGGCCACCCTGGTGCAGTATCTGGCCACTACCTCCCACATGCATACGTTGGCCTTTTACAACGCCCGCCAATTTCAACAGCCACCCCTGCACGAGAAATAACATTTTCAAGGAGTGCTGCACAGGCGACGTTTCAGAATATATGCATTCCCGAACTCTTTCGCGGCCACCGGAACAAAAATGTGCTTGACTGGCTTGGGCAGTTTGAACGGGTAGTTAAGTCGAACCACTAGCACTTTGACGAGAAATTCTATCAGGTATATTTTTACCCGTGAAGATAGCGCAAAGACGTGGTTAATGAACCACAAGGCATATTTTACGACATAGGACTTGTTTTGCCGTAAGTTACTCGATACATTTGGCCAGGCACGTGGAAACCACAATGCTTTCTAGAGAAACGCAGCGAACTACAGTGAGGCCTCGCTATGTTTCCTGGCGTATGGTGTGTTTGTGCCACCACGTGTACCCCAACAAGTCCAAAGCTCAAAAGCTTAGCCATCTCAAGAGGAAGCGTCCGCCACAACTCCGCACATCTCGACGTTAAGACGGTGCAGAACCTTCTAGGTTCCAAAATATCGGCATATGACTTTCTTCGAGAGGCCACGCCGTCGTACTGTAAATCAAAGCCGGACTCTTCCCAGGTTTATGAGTGACCAATCAATAGCGAAAATTGTACTGATTGGCGTCAAGTTTTTATTATATTTACGCGTGGAAGCTGTCTTGATTCAACGGATACGAAGACCACCCAAACGCCAATAGATCTACAGAACGACTAGACGAGACAATCGCTCACATGCTTTCCAAGTACGTGGATGTGCAACACAAGAACAGGGAAAACTTTTTGCTGCTCATAACACTCGCGTATAATATGGCGCGCCAGAAAACAGCAAAATGACACGATGTACATTAATACATGCTAGAGAAATCACGATTTTGGACGCTATGCTGCCTGATGACTGTACTGAGTCAGAGACAGACGTAGAAGGATTCAGTGAGTGCACTGAGGAACCAAGAACGCGTCATAATAATTCAGCGGCAAGAGCTTGGCGGCCAATTGTACAATCTTCCCCATCGATTCTAACGTTTAAACACCTGGGAAAAGAGTCCACGTTTTGTTTTCTGTACGATGGAACGGCCTTTCAAAGAAGCTTCTACG
The DNA here is from genome assembly GCA_013436015.1 of Rhipicephalus annulatus. Lineage (NCBI taxonomy): Eukaryota > Metazoa > Arthropoda > Arachnida > Ixodida > Ixodidae > Rhipicephalus > Rhipicephalus annulatus. Next base: position 80,708 of record WOVY01010991.1, read on the forward strand.
TCAACACTGCGCACAATAAGGTTATGCACCGTGTTAGAAAAGTGGCGTAAGAAGTCGTGGCTGACGCCTGCTCACGTTCGGAAAGTCGTCATCATCTCCTTGAGAAATTCCATGTGGTCCACATGAAACCTTATTAACCTGAGTGAGCTGAATGCCCACTAGCTCACTTTCGCATGACTATTTGACGAACATTGACGCCACGTTCATTTTGGTGGGAAGGTAATGCGACGACATTAGCTGTGTCTAGTTATGCGTTAATAAAGAAAATAAATGCCGTAGATTTGCTCGAGTTGCACACTACCAAACGAGTGCAAAAAGCATTCTTGAAGGCCATGATTTGAAATCTTTTTTCCAAGTACAACATCGCCTGTGACACTAATGTTGATAAGCCCCTATGTTTAAAATCTGCAACAATATAGACTGAAAATTTAGCGCCTTTGTTGCCGTCCTTACAGGATGGCTTTAATAATATTTATTTTAGGCTCGAAATGATAGGCTATTTTTACTATTTTGTGACGACCGTGCCAACATTGCGTGTTAGCTGGCCATAATGGCTCTCTGCCCTATAGCCTGTACAACAACGATAGTAGTTTGTGTTTTGGCTGCTTACGACAGATAATTCTTGACATCCTTATAGGCTTGCTCCAACAGCATTGGTTTTGCAATGGTATCACTGATCTTTGACTCGACGATTGTTTCCTTTATTTACCTATATGCGGTCAAACTGCTGTGCTGCATAGATTGTGGACACCCATGCCAGTCAACCCTCCACCAAGCTGGAAACTATCTACTGCGTTACCAAAACTGAGCGCCTTGGGTCTCAGTTGGTGTAACGCAAGTTTTGCTCCTATTTATATGGCCTCGCTTTCAAAGTGGACTGGCTACCAAATACTCTGATGGTTGCTGTCATTAAAAGCTTATACACGCCGTTTCTGATGGTAGTCACTTTCTATTCAAGAATACAAATCACGTCGGCTGCCTATTTGGGCGAAACACTCTGACGGAGACGCAATCTCAAAATCACCCGTGAGTTAGGAGGAAAATATAACCTCAACCAATAACCTACTTGTAAAAGATGGGCTGACACTTTATTCGTTTCTGCACAATAAATGATGCTGCAAGATTTACAAAGATCTCATCTGAACAGCGAAGAGTTTCGAATTGTATATGCCTTGATTTTGCTATCGGAATCAACAACTTCATGATGTCCGCCTGCTTATTGCAGCCGAACGACGCATTTAGCAAAACGAGATGCCCTTCTATACCGTCGCAACATCAAGTGGCATAGAAGTGTGGCAGTTTGGGCTAATTGGTATGACATGACAATAGATATAGCTCGAGAGCAGAACAACGGTAAAGGGTCAAGAAGGAGACGAGCGCGAGCTTCCAACTTAGTTTAGCGCACAGAGCGCGAAAACGTATAGAGAAAACAGTGAAACATGTGACAAAAACCATGTGATACAAAGAACCACGCGTGAGTAAGGGAGAAAATAACCAAAGCAATGCAATAGGCAAAAAATATAGAATGATACAAAACAAAAACTAAATGTAAAGTAAAGTACTCCAACTTGTTGCGCGCGCCAAAACCTTCGACGAACTTTGGTTTTTTCTCAGACAGAGCTACGGAGGGCTTGCTAATGCATGACACCTGATGCGTCCATCTGCGCGGTCTCGAGGATAACTCGGGTGTGCTCATCCTTGTGCTTATACAGCGTCACTGTGTCCTTGAAAAAGGGTACACATTTTCACTCAGTTCAGTGCTGAGCAAGACAACCATCTTTCCGATTTCTAACATTGTTAGCGTGTTTTCTCAGTCGATCTTTCAGACACCTTCCGGTCTTTCCGACATAGCAAGTGCCGAAGGAAAGACTGGTCCTATAGACAACTTCACGAGAAGATGCCACATACCTATTTCTATGCCTAACTCTACATTCTGTTCATGAGTGCTTTTCTGGAGGTTTGTAGATTTGGTGAGACTGAATTATTTCAGCGGTGCAGAGAACAGCACACGAACTCCCGCACGTTTCCCGGTATTCTTGAGCCTGTGTGATATCTGGTGTTTGTACGGAACAACGGCTATCCTTTCACGCTCTGTGTCAGTGTGGCTCGGATCATGTCCCGGCCTCAGCTCTGCCCTATTGGCACGCAGGATAGTCTCAGCGATAGACGTGATAAGCGCCTCAGGAAAACGCGAAGCCATCAGCTGGGACACTTGAGCTTTGAAGCTCGCAGAGATGTTGTGAAAGCACGACCTGGTCAAGGCATTCTCAAAGAAGGTTGGTGCTATGCCTCGCTGAACTAACTTATTGTGAGCGGAAGAAAAAGAAAGAAAAGGTTTCTGCGCAGGTAGTTCGTAACACCAACAAATTTGTGGTTTGCTAAAAACAGTCCTAAATACAAAAAGCGTCACGTGTCATTCTGAGGCTTTTCATGTGTCCATACAAGAGGCTTTAACCAATGTTCAAACATCCCTATCGTTTGAGCCGCAATCGAGTGAACCATAGAAAGGTTACAATTTAAAATATCTAAGCAATCATTCACGTACCTGAATACTTTCGCCACCCCTCTCTAGAACCTTCAAATACTTTGACCACTTTGAATACTTTCACCACCACTCTGAATACTACCACCCCGCTATCAGTCGTAGTATATGGTGTGCGAAATTCTGAGCTCTAAATGGCACCGACAAGAGCGCACGTACCGTGATGCCCTGTTTGTCCAGCTTCAATAAACCGATCTTCAACCGGGAGGGAAGTAAAGAAGATGGCGAGAATACTGCGACCGAATCAAACACACTGCGAATAGGTTGTGGTCACGTGAGCTGACTAGCCTCCGTGCGCAGGGCCCATTCAAGTCCCGGCAATCAGGTGCGTTTCATTCTTGCAGTGATTTCATTCTCCCATACTACATTCACAACACCCTCGCCTAAGGTCCAATGTTCGCCGTCGACCAAATCGGGTCTGCATGTGAGCTCCTTTCAATGATGCGCTCTGTTGCTAGCCGCGCTTCCCCAGAAAATTCTGACAGATAAATCTCAGAAGGCGTCGCTGTTCTCCTACGGGGTAAGTCTCCCAGCACCAGCCTTCTATTGGAGAATATGGCCAAGTTTCTGAGAGACAATGAACTTTGTGTTCGTGCCGTCTGAGAAGGAAGGTGGTTTCGCAATTCATCCTAATCGCTTGTACCTGGAAAAGGCGTTCGTTGCTAATGGCTCTGTTTTGAAATGTTTTACAGACCTTCGTCTAACTAGAGCAAAAAAGCAAGCCAAACAAATGTGTCGTAAACTAGAGTTGAAGCAGTTAGCTCAGAATATAAGTAAGAGCAAAAAAAATGGGCTCAGCATGTTTTTTCTACCAAAACACACAGAGTCGACATGCCCTTCGGAGTTATTGTGACAAAAAGTGGAATATGGTAAAAGCAACTCGGGTTGTTTAATCAGACCCATCTAATGAGTCTAAAGATCAGTGCTTATGATCATTTGTCTAAAAATCAATGTCTAAAGATTGATATTTTTGAGCCATTTATGATCAAAAAATCGCAGACACTGATAGAAGTTTTCAAACAGTCAAATCGAACTAATGTGTTCAGTTTTTCAATTGACATAAAGAGCCTATGCTACCCACTGCCTCACAATGAGGTAATACAATGTATAAGGACCTACATAGATGGCTTCGGGGAATTAAACTTCCAATTAAAAATGTGGCATCAGTGCGCCAGATTTACTTGACCTTGTTTTGCATTATCTTACCTTTAGGTTCGTTCAATAAAATGATTGCATTTGTCTGCAGAAGAAAGGTGATCTCAGTGATGTACTATTGAAAAAAAATGGGAAATAAATTGCAGAAAAGGTTAGAGGGCACGCTTGTCGTCAAAATATTCAGATACTTGGATGAATTCTTGGTTATTCTAAATTGTATCCCTTCCATGTTCCACTAGATTGCAGCTCAAATGATAGGCGTGCATGAAGATTGTGTAAAGCCTCTTGTTTTTATATAAGAAATGCCCGAGAATGACACATTAAGCTCTTAAGATTTATAACTGTTTTTTAGCATATAGCATACTTGTTGGTGTCCCGAACAGCGCTCGCAGAAACCTTTTATTCCTTTTTCTTCCACTCAAAGTAAGCTAGTGAAGCGAGGTATAGCACGGGCCTGCCTTGAGAATGCCTTGAACAGGTCGTGCTTTCACAATGTATCTGCGAGCTTCAAAGCTGAAGTGTCCCAGGTTATGGCTTCGGGTTTCCTGAGGCGTTTATCGCATCTGTCGCTGAGACTATCATGCGGACAAATAGTGCAGAGCAGAGGTAAAGACAGGGTCCGAGCAACACGGACACAAAGCGTGAAAGGATATCCGTTGTTCCGTACAAACACCAGACATCCCACAGGCTCAAGAAAATCGGGAAACGTGCGGGAGTTCATGTGCTGTTCCCTGCACCGTTGAAATAATTCAGTCTCACCAAATCTACAAACCCCCTGAAAAAGCACTCATCAACAGAATGTAGAGTTCAGCATAGGAATAGGTAGGTGGCATGCTCCCGGGAAGTCGTCTATAGGACCCTTGATTCCTGCGGCGCTTGCTATGTCGGAACAACCGGAAGGTGTCTGAACGATTCACTGAGAAATCACTCTAACAATGTTAGAAACGGTAAATATGGTTTTCTTGCTCATCACTGCATTGAGTGCAACTGTGTACCCCTTTTCAAGGGCACAGTGACGATGTATAGGCACAGGGATGAGTGCACTCGAATTATCGTCGAGGCCACGCAGATGGCAAGCTAATAGGTGTCATACATTTGCAAGCCCTGCGCGGGTCTGTCCGGAAAGAAACTAAGGTTTCTCGAAGGTTTCGGTGGGTGCAACTAGGAATAGCACTTTTACTTTACGTTTACTTTTCAGATTTGTTTCCTTATTGATTTTTCTTTGCCTTTTGCGTTCCTTTGGTTTTTTCTCTCTTACTCATTCATTGCTCTTTGTTTCACACGGTTTTTGTACGTCACATAATTCAGTGTCTCCTCTCTATGTTTTCTCACTCTGGGCAATAAACTACGTTGGAAGTTAGCCCTCGTCTTCTTCTTGTTTCTTTGCACACGTTCTGCTCTCGCGCTATAACTACGTTATCAAGTGGCGGGTCGGAAATGACTGCTTGTCATACCTTCCCTATGAAGTAAAATGTAGACTCATAGTTTCACGCTGAGCCTCTACTTGCGCACACCGCTGCACTAATTATTATGAGCGGATCTGCCAACGTAACTGCCATGCGGCGGGTCGCAAATGGCTGGTCATCATACCCAGCCCTCTGCGGTCAGACGTGAGCATGTCTTTTCACGCTCCACTGCAACAGGCACACACTAGTACACTAATAACTTACGAACCGATCTGCCAACGTTAGTATACTGCCTGCATATTTCTCCATTTGTGTGAAGATTCATTCGCCCATGTTCATTCTGTCAACAACGGAAGATATTTAGCTTTGATCAATAGTGTTAGCAAAACACCCAATCAGAGTTTTCTGGTCTGAGTGAGGACCAACCCCAGGGCCATTTATGTGCCAAGCAGATGACCTACCACACAGTTACACGTCTTCTAAGGAATACAGGATAATTGATATCTTTTGCTTGGAAATGCAACGAATATAACATTTATGCTTTACAAACATACTTTTGTGCTATACACACTTGTCCTGCACAAATGAGAAATATGCAGTACATACACACTTATCCTGTGTACGCATGCTTTAAAGCACGCTATGCGTTACACATATTGCAGCCATTGGTAAGAGCTTCACTGACACAAACCACTTACAACTTTACGTTCAGATTTTAGTACTCCGCAATTTTAACTTCTCGAACAACATCAAACAAAAAAACGTACGCACCAAGTCATTCGAATCAACACTGGAAACCAGATATCGCCATCGTATTCGATTAAAGGCGAAGCTTAAGGATCAACCAAGATTTTGCCTGCTCAACTATAACCATTACCAGATTCGATATGCCTATTTCACCGTGTTGGGATTGACCTACATGGTCCGTTTTCATGCTCTGTTGCTGGCGATCTATACCTGATTTACGCTGCCGACTATTTCCTAAGATACGCCAAAATGGTGGCGATACCCTCGGCGGGTGCACATGCTGTCGCTACTGGTTGATTCCATTGGTTTGGTCTTGGTGCTAGTGAAGAATTGGAGCTACTGAGTGACAAGCGTTGTGTCTTTTTGTTCAAACTTCTGCGACAGTACAGCTTTTATAGTCATGGCGTACGTTACACCACAGGTCAACGGCTTACCAACCCGAGGAAAAGAGCCACATTGAAAGTTTAAACCGAATACCGAGACGAATGCTTGCTAGGTATATTGACTCTGACCACTCAACTAGGGATGTCGTCCTTTCTTTCATACGTATGCGATACTGCGACACATTTTACAACAGACTTTCTTTTATTCTTTCTTTTACCTGGCCGCGAACTACGCCGCACACTCGGCAAAACTTCGCCGTACAATCTTGACGCCTCCAAATTCAGCTCAGTTTCTGAAATTGCACAATAAGCTGAAAAGTTATCGTGTCGCATGCTCGTTCATCACGGATAACTATGCCCTTCAAAAAAATTGACATGACCGTGATCTCAATTTGGAACCCCTTTTCCGTCGAATTGTTCAATAGGCTCCGACCATCTTTGTTCTATCTTTGCCAAACTCCCAAGCTTGCACCGATGTATGCGGTCCTTACCACGTAGGTGAGTGCCGCTCATCTATTACTTGGAAGATTCAGCCTGCCAACCTTTCCACAGACAAGCTTCTTCGTCGTGAGACAGTTCACGTTAGTTACCTTAAGCCTTGTTACGATCCTTCTATATTCTCGTAACGTTTTTTGCTTTACGGCTCCTCTTCATCGCCTAGGTATTGTAGTGCTGAAGGAGCTAGGCATGGACCAATGGGACCTGTGTCAAAGCGTGAGCGCTGATCATGAGCTCTTTGTGCCAAAGCTGTTTCACTATTTCTCGCTGTACCTGCTGTAAACCTGCTACCAGACGTTATCGACAAATTTCCTTTGGGGTTGCTGTTTATCGCGTGTTTTTAATAGGTACTATCTGCTTTTACTACAGCTTTGTTTTCTTCACTCGTTTCGGTTGTACGTCTGAAGCATGACTTCTTGAGTTTGTTGCTTTATCGCAATAACTTGTTTCAAAGTGCGCATTTCTTAAAATTTGCACCACAGTAATAATGCTTGTCTTCATATCGCTATTTTCTTTCCTCGAGTTTTGTTATCAGCTCATTACACTGTGACTGCAGCCTTGCGCAAACCACGACAAATGAACAAGAACAATCTGGATACTCAACCTTACGACTAAAGCAAAAATTAGCTCTTTAAACAATTACTTGGGCGATATCGACAGCGTTAAAATATTCTATGGCACATGTATATATGCCAACATGTTTTACCACTTGAGCAGTGTATCGATGGCCAACACTCTGATCGCCGCTATTAGTGCCAGTTCACATCGCTGTCGTGTGACATTGCTTTCCTTGGCCAAATGTTTGGCCAATTGAACAATGTCATATAACCGCTACAGTCTGATTCGTTATACACGTCATGACCCAGTGACTAAATCTCTTCGCGCTTTATTCGCAATACACAGAGTAAACCGATTCTAACCCTTAAGGGTGTCAAAAAGGGTGCCGAAACCCTAAGCACACCCTTTGAGCACACTATTCGCGTCTCAGCACCCTACAAGCGGAACCTAAAGGGTGAACCACGGTGTAAGAATAGTTTAGGTGAGAAAACGCCCCCGCTCTTCGCTTCGCGACAACGCTCTGCTTCTCATGCTCTCTAAACAGATGGCGCTTGCAACTAATGCCCTTTCGGCGCAGAAAAGCAGGCACAGCTCGGAGCCACTTTAGCTGAGGATCGGTATGTAAGAAGCAGTTTTGCTTGGCTATGGCACCGAACGCAGCTTTTATAAAGCAGATCATTCAATTAAATATGTTCTTTGACCTTTCTGCCTTATAACATCATATGATTGAATTCATCAAGCATGCAGCATTCAGGTTTATGTAGCCGGTCCAAGCAGCGCGTCTTTGGCAATGTTCCTATCGTCTGACCGATATTATTAATTGCGAAGGTGGCCAGAGGTTTCTGCAACACCAATTATCACGTCAGAGAACGTTCGCAATATTTACGCTTGCCCTGTTCACGGTTGTAGGCAGTCAAGAGTACGTGAAGTTACATTCAGATTTGATTTTCCGCCTCTCACGAGGGATTTATTATGCGATAACATGAGCGTTGGCGATAAGCGCGAGCGAAATTTAATGAGTTAAAGGAATAGACATAAAACGCTAACTACATCTTGGCGAAAAAGCGGCTTATGAATTGTCACATCCCATTCAACATTTTCTTGTTCTGTGTAACATGCATGTCTTCGACAATCAAAATTCGACGCTTTCCCATGTATATACATTTTAATATTCTTTATGACTCCTATACTTCACGACACGTATGCACATATTTGTGTGGGTGGCAATCCTGAATTTCATTTATTTGGAATGGAGCAGTAGTACATTTATAAATGAAACACTTTACATACACACAAAAGAGGTTACATCACAGCACACCCTTATCACAGTATACATAATCATTATTGCACACATAACATATTACACATACACATCTCTCTTCTCCTGAAGCAAAGAATTATACAAGTTTCGACAACTTACGCAAGTCTTGGTTCTTTTTTACATGCTTATTCTTTAGCTGTCTGCAATACTGCCGCATGCGTAGGCACACATAATAGTGCAACAGCTTGGCAAGAACATCTTCTTTATGAGCAGCACATGGAAACGTGAAGGTGAAATTTTCAAGCACTGCATCTGTCGTGCGATCATATACATCTCTCTCACCAGCGTGTTTTGCGAAGTGCTCCTCAGCCTCTTTGAAAAGAAGGAACAGATGCACATTCGGATGTGTGAGCCCCCCTCTCGTTTTGCAATTTACCAAGTCGGCTTCTGGTAGCTTTGAAATACCTTTCTGCCCAACCAAAGCATCCTTACAAATTGTACAGGAAGTTTGAGTGGCAAGCTTTCGTGACACAAATCCAGTGACATAATATGCAATGCAGTCTACGACGGCAGCATCTGAATAATCATGCTCAAACACCTCATCGCATTCCCACGTTTCCTCACTGATGAGGCCATCTAGTTTTTTTCTTCAGTTGATGCATTTTATCAGTGTGCTGGAAAGGTGCAGATTGGAACACTCCTCTGAAATCACTCAGGGTCAGAAAAGCAGACTGGTTTTTTTCAGAAACTACACAGTTACCAAACTGTGGTGGCTTAAGCAAAGAATACAAGGAAAGCATACTGTACAGTTGCAAAAATGTCGGAAATGTTGGATGCTCATTTTGGCCCCCTGCTTGTCTTATGATACCAAAAAAGCATTCCAACGAATCCTGGTTCATTTTGGCTGTCAGGACATACTTGAACTCGCACTCTTTCAAACGTAATGCTGACAGTTCCTGAACAGACTTAAGTGTAACACGCAGGCCTTCAGCCTGCGTGTTACACTTAAGTCTGTTCAGGAACTGTCAGCATTTCGTTTAACACATTATGACTGTGTTAAAAAAAGATCTTTGTGAATTTCACCCCTCACAACTTCCTGCTCCCAGCTATCAAGCCACTTAGATGCTGACTGTAGAACATAAAAGTCTTTGCTTTCAAGGGTGATGCCTTCTGCAGCAAAGCGACGATTGAGGGCATCAAGAAGATCATTCATTAGGAGCGTAAACTCTACAGTTGCTTCGACATTCTCAAGCCGTGGTGCGCCTCTCCGTGCATAGAAGGAAATGCCCTTAGCAACTGAGTTGCTAAAAATTTGCGTGGCCAGCTTCACTCGCATTTTCAGCATATGTGATGGATTGACATGACAGAAACTCAATTTTGGGCACACCCTAAGCTCTGCTGCATTTTTGGTGTCAGCAACAAAAAGTGCATCATTGCACGACTACTTAATAATTTTCCCCTTTATTTTCAAAATTTTCTTGTCATAAAGACGATTTCTAATACACTTGAACAAGTGTGGGGTACCTGCCACGGCATACACTTTTCTGGATAGATCTAGTGGATGCTCAAAAGCATTCACTACATGTCCTAGAGCACCACTTACGCCAAGCTGCTTCCACATGGCCCTATTAGTAGATGCACCGTCACAGACCACACCATCAACATAAACTCCTGCCTGCTCTAAATGCACAATGCACTGAAGCAACAGCTGGGCAAGGAGTGTACCCTTAGTTGCTCCTTTTGATGCGAATACTGCCAGCGGTTGTAAATGGCTGTCAGCAAAAGGAGCAAAAGCAAACACTAGACCATGGTCGGCCAGCTCATTGCTTTGTCCACCTTGGTCTCCATAGTCAACAAGTCCAGCATATGTCATGTTCTTCAAGTTTACAGTCATCTCTTTCCTGACTTGTATCTCATCTAGAATGAGCATACCTCTGCGTTGAAAGGGAGTCTTCTTTGCCAATTTAATTTTGAGAGCTTTAAAAAAGTGCTCATTAAAACCACATTTGAGCCCCACCATGCTTATATATCTTCTAATGGTGGATGTGCATGGCATTGGCAATTGGCAATATGTTATTGCTTCGTAAAAATGCGTAAGTAGAGGGGCTCCTGATGTTCAGCAAGAGGCATAGCAGCAGCCAGTCATCTGTATAGCGCCTATTATTTTTGTAGTGCACTTAGCTGCAGATATACATTCTTGCACAAGAAGAAGCTGCATTGGTGGGATATCAAGAGATTGGAGTTTCTTTGTGATATCCTCCTCTTGCAATTTAATTATTTCAGCTCTACTCTCCTTCAATTCTTTAGTGATTAGATGGTTGCGCTTCAGCAGCCGCGCTTGGGCCTTCTGCAAAAGAGACCTTGCATGACGCAAAGAATCAACTTTGTGTTTCTTGGAAGGTGAGACAGACAGCCTGATGCGCTTCACTGGTTGCCTCTGTATCACTCGAGCAGCTTGCCACTCTGCATGGGTTCTGAGGGTATCAAACAAACTGCTGCATGCACGACATATACTTCCCTCCGGTAACAACATTTGGCACCTTTTATGCCTCCATTTGCTTTGGCAGTCAACGAAAGCAGACTCAGGCTCCACAGAAGGAAAGTCCTTCAAACTGGGTCCCCCACCACAGACACGTACACTGTCAACAGTTTTCAAGAGATGTTCAACTTGTGATGTCGATTCAGCAACATTATTTACACCCACTGCACTACAATCAACCGGCTTGCCAAATATATACACTTGCACAGCCATGTCACTAATTACATGCACAGTTTTTCTGTCAAAAAGCACACATGCCCTATCACTTGCGCGCAGCAGAGAGGCGTCGTGGAACACAAGGTCACGATACCCTTCCAAGTCAATGCGATGTACACCCCACGATGGCGTCGGAAGGCACAAAGTTGACACTGCGCAGAACATTTCATCAAAAGCTGAAGTGCCGGGGTCACTTGCCGTGACGACATCGCTGTTTTTGTTGACTTAATCTGAATTTTGGGCTGTTGCTGCTTGTTGCTGGGTTTGAAACCCGATGCTGGTACCGCTGCTGGTCCCGCCTGTGCACGTAGAGCAAACTGTACGGCAAGCATGCCGCCTTGACTGTTTTCGAGGAGTCTTCACCTTCTTTGACAAATAACTAGGCGCTCCTTCAAAAATAGTTGGCAGGGCGTCCTTTGAAAGTCCTGCTCTTCTGTTGCCAGACATCAGAACGTGGTCATTCAGTTTTGCAGACCACGTTTTCAAAATAAAATGTGGAGCGAAATGTTTTTCGCACACACGGTCTGTTCGTTGAAGCACACGGTCTTTGCGAGGGATCGCCCGCTTCCATGCTTCAAGCCGGGCTTGGTCGTGCGGTGGCGTAAAAAGTGAAAACTTTTCTTTACACGACTTATAGCCGGTATTGCAGTAAGGTACAAAGCACTTACCCATCGCGAAGCACTTTAAATCACGCGACCACGTTCACAAACACAAGTCACATTTTCGACGTGAAGCAGCGTTGAGTGACGGGACAGCAAGGGGCGCGCGGCGGGGGAGCAAGCAAGAGGTAGGTGGCTAGTTTGGCGCGCCCTCTCTGGAGGAGCTTCCTAACCAGAACAGCATGTGCCTCTCCTCGCGAAGCCGCCGCTATGCGCCGTTCTCTCACCTAAACTACTCTTACACCGTGGGGTGAACACATCAAAAGGGTGGAAACTAGGGTGCAAAAAAGGTGCAACAACTAATGGGTGCTGATGAGCACCCATTAGGGTGCACAGTCACAGACAAAGCTTTGTGAGTAACGTGGTCATAGAGCATAACCAGCAGCTTTTAAATGTCTACTGGTTAGACACCATGGTCTCATTAATAGCCTCACCGCAGTAACGGATATCTGAATAGCGATAGTGCCCGGCTGAACGTAAGTTCTGCACTGATTCTTGCATTCTTGCTGCCTTTTTCTCGTCGCCTCACGGCCGGCGCTGACCAAGTCATGCGCTACAAGCTCATTAGCCAATGGCGGAGTACGCAGCTTCTAGAGCTACAAGAGCATTGTGACTTACACATATAGAGCTCTCGGCCTCGTTTGCGCCTAACATTGAAAACCAAGCTTCGTCCATGACAGTATATATAAATCATACATTCGTTAATGCAAAGAAATACAAACCAACAAGACCGTGGTAGATAATATAATTTTTGTGTTGTACAAATATTTGTTAACCTTACAATGTATCAGTTGACAGGTGTTACCAATTTTTATAACGGGCTATGGACTTTGATGTTCTATTATTATACCATTAAAGAAACGTTTTCTTGATTTTGATTATAGAAATATTCTTCAAAGCAAGTTAAAATGAGCCTTGACTAAAACATTTTCCTAAAGAAAATTCACTATAGACAGCTAAAATATTGTTTGCCAACTAATACGCTTATTTTGTTGTGACAAATTTTGCTTGTTGCCTGTACTTTGTACTAATATACAACTGCTTTAACACTGCTTTTAACAGCCAACTTAACCACTGAACCAATGTACAGATGTTAACAAGGTATCGGTATAAGAAATACACAAGCAAGCAAACGTTTCAAATTTCGCGCGCTCTTTCACATTTCAAATTTCGCGCAAATACGCGTTATGTGATTTTGTCATTTTCAAAGGTAAAAAATGCTCTATGCAATACAGACTAGCGCATCTTCTATTTTCACTATCTTTTACCTAAAATTTAAGCAGAAATAACTATTTACTTATCATATAAAAGATTATGTGCGCAAATGCGGATCGGTGGCGTCAGCAGGACAGAAATGGCGGTATCTTTCTGCAGGCCGCAACGGCCGTGTGCCTAGCGTTTAAAGTCGATTTTTTATGTGGTTCAAAGTGTGCTAGCGCTGTCTTTCGTGTTCTGTCGGTGCTGCTTGTTACGAAGATGCACTATACTCAAGAGAGAACCGGCTGCTTTGTACCGTCGAGCGCTCGCCAAACTAAAAAGGCAGGTGGATGTTTCTGCTGTCGACGCTTTGTTTTTTGCTTCTCCGGCCAGGCCGCGGCGTGCCCGATCCAGGCTGTCGTGCTTCCGCTCGCGTGCTCGGCTCCTCCCGCGGTTAACAACGAAAGCGCTATAGTATAATAACGTTGTGAACTAAGGTTTTTCTAGCTGGTAGACGATAAGTGAGTTTTTATTAATGTTGCGATCCTGCTGGCGTGTCTGATTTCATTAGGCTCAAGTCTAAGCTCAGGGAAGTTACGCGCGGATGAATTTTTTCTGTGGGGAAGGAAGTTAAAGCAATGTGCGCTGTGATGCTGTGAGTCGGCGGGCGATGCTCTTCACGCTATCAATCACTATATTTTTGCAATGCCGTCAGACGCCGTTCGGGGACTGCGCATGGAAGCCGTAAGCGTCGTCTGTGTGTCGCGTGCGTCGGAATATTCCGGTGATTCGCGTTGGATTAGATCTTTGCGTATTTAATTTAGAAGAATGGAGAAGAATAACGTGGTGTCCCCGTTGGTATTTACGCGGCCTTGTTCGTTTTCTGTGCCAAAGAAGTATATGAAGAAAGTTTTATATTTACGCGTCCTCTTTTCAACAGCTACATCATTATTAAATGTGTGTGACTACTATAGGGTAGATGTGTTTTCCTGTGTGGCCAAATGTGTTTGCATCCACCGGGCACGTATAATATTAAATTACCATAATATTCAGCTTAATTAAGTGTGCGTAAACTTGACACAGCGTGCTGTAGGTGTGGTTCGCAAAGCGTGCAATTACGCCTGGGACAATCAATTTTCTCTATGAGTGGCCGAATAGCCGTACCTTAGCTGTGCAAGCGCTAGGTACACTCGTTCGAGTGCAATTTTGGTGGTACTGCTTGTTCTCCCTGTTCACATATCATTGCATTCTTCTGGTTTGTAAAAGAATTGTGGGCGCTGCAGGCCGCTTTGGAGTTAAAGCTTTGACGAATACCTATACGTCTACAAACATTCTAAAACTAAGTTCTACCAAAACTTCCAATGACACTTTCGAATACAAGTGTAACGCTTTATCTGATATCATAAATTCTTTATGACCTCGCTGAAGATTTATAAGTGACCTGTGATATGTGCAGTGTATGAATGCCTAATTTATTGCTCAAAACACAATAAGGTTATACATGACATTATGTGTGCCAAAGGCGTGCATATGTTGCTGCTGACATGCAAACATAGACATTGTATTTATCTAAGAATGAACAAATCTAAACTGCCGTTTTTTGAAGATGTACGCATCAGACCAATTGAATAATATCAAAAATAATGTTCACCAAGTGATTGTTGTTTATTGCTTTGCACCGACGTCACTAAAACCACCTTGTTGGTACTTAGACCACATTGTAGGATGCAAGATTCTTGACGTCATATTGAATGTTAATGTCACATGATATGCAAGGTAAATTGTTATTAGCATACAGAGGCCAATGAGGTTATGGCCTCATTGTTATCATAATGAAGCAGGTTAGGCAATACGTGATTCTGCTGCCTTTACGTCATGTTGTGAAACCATTACGTTCTGTAGCTATCTGCAGTGTCTGAGATCCTGGTTTCTGGTCAATATTGCATAAGCTTGCCTGCTTTATTGTGATGGCATGGGGTTCAAGATTGATGTTTTGTCTTAGCGTTTCCACTTTTCCTCCCCTATGGTCATTACACAGCTTGTGCTGTTTGATTAGAAGTGAGGAGTAGTGCCTTTTTAGCCAACCAGAACAATTTAGATCAATGATCACTATGAAGCAGCACACAATATTCATTTAGTGAACTCAATTTCAGCCAAATTATAAACGTCCGAATGTTAGCCGTTTGAAGGAAGCTTCATTCGTTGAACTCATGAGAATAAATGGTAGAGAAGGAAAGGCAGGGAGGTTAGCCAGACCAGCAAAGACGGTCTATCACCCTACACGGGGGAACTGGGAGATTGAAGTCCTGTCGCAGTGGTCTAGTCGCTAAGGTACTCGGTTTCTAACCTGAAGGTCGCAGGATGATATTCCGGCCTTGCTGCCTGCTTTTTCGATAAAGGTGAAAATGATATAGGCCTGTAATCATAGATTTGTGTGCACGTTAAAGAACCCCAGGTGGTCGAAATTTCTGGAGCCCTCCGCTACCTTGGTAAAAAATTCATGTGTCAGTATTGCTTTAATTTTATGCTTTATCTGCAGTGGATGCATATGTGCATACTGACATGTATATGCAGTGGTATTGCAATTTTACGAAATAAAATATTCATATGGTGCATATTGCATGGCATTTGCTTAAGAAACACATAACATGGGTATCATAACTACAGAAATGCAAATATGCTTCTATGGATGCACTCGTGCATATATTTGGTCAGCTTCAAGAACAGAATTTATTGATTGCAGGCAACAGCATTACTCACGGATGCTTATCTCTTAATTGCGCAGTCAATAAAGCTAAAAGGAGGTGTCTTCATCTAAGAGTTCTAACTTCATCTTCGTGCATGAGTGAGCTATAAAGGTGAATGAAAATTCACATGTATGACATCGACATGAAAAGCTCTGCAGCAGCATGTTTTTCGTTGTATTTATACTGCAGCATGCCCTTTTTGTATTTCTCAGTGGCGTGCCACTAAATATACGTTGGCCATGCGTTTCTAGCCATTCACTGCAATTTGGCAAGCAGCGCATGCAGTCTAGACAAACCTCACTAAAATAATTTTTTTGCACTGGTGCGGAAATTCTTCGGCACGGTCTGTCATTTCATTTGTGTGAGGCTGCTCAAGGAAGTTTCCTGACAAGGTCGAGGATCCCAAGCACCAGCGAAATCTGAACCATTGTTTCAAGCATCAGCTCTGTTCACCCTGCTTATGCGCTGTGCCTCACCAAGCTACTGGACGCTGCCTACTTATATGAAGGGCTCTCCATATTCTGCTCAGTTTGGCAGCAGTGTGTGTGGTCTTCACAGTGCTTGCAAAAATCAATTTTGCACAGGTGAGACGCTTATTTCTTGCTTTAATTGTGTTAGTATTACTGCATGCACTCCTGCCAAGCAAGAACACTAATGTTTCCTGTGAATTGTTTGTCATGGTAAACAGAGGATTTCAAGCACAAAATTCATACTGAACTTTAGTCCTTCAAGAAGTGTGGAACGAAGGTGGTGACAGTGTCAACGCGCTCTCTTTAGAAATAAAGGCTTTGCATGAAGAGCTTGTCGCACCTTGAAACAGGCACAAAAAACTTCCAGGTGAAAATAAGCAACTTCAGATGAAAATCGAAGAGTTTACACTGTATTCAAAGTTGAACTATCCGACATCAAAGGCGTCTCAGATGAGGGTTTTCTTTTGACGCTGTCCAAAGTTTTTGGGCGATGATGGAAAAACCATTACTCGTGATGATATTGACACTGCAGACAGAGTAGGAATAAACAAGCCTAGCTTGAAAAAAATAGTATTGCATTATGAACGATGTTACTAATGAAATGTTCTGGATAAGACAAAAACTTACGTCTGTCTGCAGTGGCCTTTCCTTTTAGATCAAGTAGTCCTATCTATGTCAACAAACACTTGACAAGACAAGGTAAGCAGTTAGTGAGAGCACGAATGCAAAAAACAAGTAGGATGGAGGTTCATTTGCATGCAAGGCACGAAATTTATAGCAGAAAAAATTGGAAACATTAACAATTTTAAAGACTGCCTTCGTAGAAGATCTGGCGAAACGCTGTGTTGATGCCTTCAGAGCCACACTTTTCTTGAGCTTCCAATGTCAGTAAACTATGACTGACATGGCAGAATTTTGATACCAAGATAGTGAAAAATTGATACCTAGATAGTGAAAAAGGCCACCAGCTATCTTCAATGCCTTTACCTTAAATGCTCTTAGCATTATAAATAAGACTAGTAGCCTGTGTCTCTATTTCGATGACATGTCGGTAAAATTTATAGCCATTCTTTTGACATAATCCTTGTATTTTTTGTGCGATATAGCCCACCAAAAATACCACGTTACAATTATCATGGCATTGTGTAGTTCATGAAATGGGGGAAAGGAATAGCGCTGTACATCTAACGTTAATTTTTGGCCAATTTGAATAGACTTCCGTGTGTTAAGCCCTGTGTTGAGTGTCTAGTAGTACGACTTGAGGGTTTTGTTTTGCAGCAATTTGCACGCCTCCATTAGGTCATAAGTAGGAATTTTGAGTTTCTTGAAACTAGGTAACTAGATTTTTCGCTCACAACCAACGGGGCAGACGCCGGTGGCGGGTTTTCTGCGACACGAGCTCTTCAACACTATCATGTTAAAAAGCTGACATAGGCAGCATTGACCAAATGAATGCAAAGAATACAATCAAGTGTCCTAGCAGGCATTGAAACCTAGTATTCTGCTTGGTAATTAATTTTTCTACCACAGACCTATGCCCGGCCTCGGTTATACTTTCTAAATAGTCTCAAATGTTTGTGTAACATCAACTGTCGTTGCAGTACTGGCTATCAAATTTTATAACTATTACATGTGCACTCCTATGATGCAGCCGTGAGGTTGAATCAAAGTCAATTGTAGTCAGGCACCATCCTGTGAAGTATTTGTATAGCAGTGTTGAGGGTTACCATCGTCGCGAGTGCCAGCGCAAAAACCAGTGCTTAATACCAGCCTATCACTTCTAGTGTGGCTAATATCCATGTTCATGTTGGCATTGTTACGAAACAGCAAATAACTGCTAATGTTGTCGAAGGTGTGACATCTCCCCATAACAAGTGAAACATATGCGGCTGTTTAACGTATGTGTGTGCGAGAATTTGTACTTATATTGAGCTCCACTTCATAAGATTGCTCAATAAAAAAATTAAAATACATGTTATGCGTGTTTTGCATAACATCGATTCCCAAAGTATGTGGGGTCTGCCAAATCTTTAGCATCAATTTTGTAACCTAAATGCTACCATAAAAAATTATTTATTGAACATGAACAGCTGGACTGCAACATACTAAGTTTTAGGTATTAGGAAAACTGAATATGTTCATGACTACAGCATACCTAACAACAGGCAAATACTAGTACTACATACACGACACACAATTGTAGAGCTAGACTAGAATATTGCTTATTGGCACTTTACAATTCTTTGAAAACCCTAATTAACTTCAGTGCCTTATTCGGTTTGTTCAAATCGGATGTGCACAATTACTTGATGAATAGCTTTTTTACTCAAACCTAACTCATGTTTCACACGTGCATCATGCTGAATCATTGCTCAGATGTTTCTTGTGTATATATTTCCTTTCTACTATGCTGTTTTTTTTTGTATGTGAAATCTGTTGTACGTGCTCTGTAGGCCCTCAGGTACTATCAAGTTGTTTACACAGTTTTTTGCCTGGGGGACCTCCAACAAGCATGTTTTCCGTTGAAAACAAAGCGAATTTTGATGCTGACTTCTACTCGCATAGAACTAGGAACACTCCAGCATGACAAAGCATATTGTATTTAGTCTGTCTTGTGAAACTCGTAGTGATTACTTCTGTCTCTATTTTAGGCTTCCGGGTGCGGATGTGCTGTAGAGAAGGAGCGCCCTGACCACACTTTTGTAAAAGGAACCAAAGTCGCCTGGGCAGCTGAAGATAGATTGTGCATGTGTTTGAATGATCACATTATATTATTCCAACACCACTTGCATTACTTTGCCAATACTTGAGATTTTGTAATTCACAAGTTTAGAAACACACACAGATATATAAAGAGAGAGCTATAAATGAGCCTTGAGCAAGTTCGTAGTCAAGGCTTTCAGCATGATGAGAAAAGCATGTTGTATAAGCCCACATGTTTCACCACACACCTACTTTCTTATCTATTTTCTTTTTCAATTTTGTGGGCACTAGCAACACCCTCAAAAAGCGCCTTTGGACTGCTGGTGCCTCTAACTTATATTTTGTTGTTCCAAATAATTTATTTGTTACCTACTATGCAAGGACGGAAGTCAGAATGTTGAAAGTTAAAAAAAATGTCTCGTCACAAAAAAGATGTCTACTCGTAAGAAAAAAAGATTTGAAAAACAGAAGATTGATCCTCACTCACAAAGATCTCACCATTACAATCGATGCAGAAGGTCATAGCTCATGTTTACTAATGTCAATCTTTTTCGGTTGTATGCTATGTACAATAAAATAGTGAATATTTGCATCATATTAATTTATTTGTCATAAATTTTTGATGGGGCCTAATATCTTGCATTTTCTCATGCATAAAAGCTCATGTCTGCTACACATAATTTAAAAGAGCGCAATGTGGTAAGGTTCTGTATTTAGTGCGTATTATCTGTGTGTCTTTCAAAGTGAGTATATGGCATTTGAAGTAATCACCAGTATTCGAAACTTGTAAATTTTTAATTTGCAGGCATGCATGTCTGTATGGTGACCAAGCATCCATAAATTGTGCATGCATGTGTGCAGCAAGGGGCCTTGAATAGATTACATTCATTCTGGACCAAAAAGGGTAGCACAGGCCATATACGCACTCTGGGATCAATTTCATGATTATTGAAACACGCATATTTATTCAATATAGCTTGCTTTAAGGTATATATTTACATATTGTCTACTTTCACCTTGAACATTGCACCATGCATCCGGCACTCTGCCGAGCGCTTCTCGAGGGCACTTTTGGTAACTAGTACACAAATGTACAGACAGCTGTAAGTGGGCCTCCACTTTGTTGACTGCTGGAGAACCGCGGCTTCACCAAATTGCACTTCCTTTGTGGTGAAGCTAACTTTGCTCTTGCAACAGTACAAGCTTATCTAAAATTCGACACTGTTATTCAGAAGTGCAGCTTGTTCTATCCAGAGCAGCCAAAAACGAAAACCCGAGGAACAGCACCTGGACAGGGTAAGGCACAAGTGCAGCACTTCTCGATAACAGTGCCGGATTCTCTATTTGCCTACACATAGAGAAAGCAAAACACTGGAGCCATTTTACCAGTACCTTCACTGCAGAGACACTGTGTTTTAAAAGACGATGATGCAAAGCCCCACCTAAAGATGTCACTGTGTTTCAGTGCTTGTTTCATAAGCGCATGCGGAAGGCACTCTGTGGAGGGCTGGTCGCGTGCATGGTGCACGTGTTCAGGGTGGAATGAACGACTTAGTACATGTGTTCAAGTACTAACAAACCGTATGTGGGCTGTCACTCAACATGGTCTAAGGAGTACACAGAAATCTGCATTTTTAGCCATCTCCAGCATCAATCCTAGATTTGGCCCACAAAGGGTGTTATGACACCACAGCACCTTTTTTTAAAGTGTGCACTCATTACACCCTTCAAAATGTTTGCTCTGCACCCTTTTCTTAAAGGTGCTGAGCTCTGCACCCTTTCTCAGCGCCTTTTTTTGAACACCCAATAGGGAGTAAAGGGCGTTCGTCTGGCGACAAGCTCATTTACACCCTTAAGGGTCAGATTTGGTTTAGTGTGCAGTCAATACGCTTTCTTTATTTATCATTTTGTGTCGAAGGTAAACCAATGACCCATTTGTAGTATAATCATGGCTGTGATAAAACCTGCCCTTATATTTTTGTGCAATATACTACTCATTTTGTCTAACGTTGGAACCATCGTAGAAAAAACTACTTGGAAAATGCGCGTGTACTTCTTGCTGAAGTGTTTACACGATAAACACACACGCACACACAGGGTCATTTACACATTTAGACAAAGAGGAAATGGCCTTACAGAAAGTGCATATATATATATATATATATATATATATATATATATATATATATATATATATTACCAGTTACAAGTGTATATTCACCACTTATTGCAGTAAAGAAAGCATGAATGTGTTTACAGAGCTATGATTTCTTACTCGTTTGTATAAGCAACAGTTGAATGTGTATCTTCCCGTTGTTTTCAGACATTTTGGAATCCGTGTTCATGACCCTAGAAATGAATATTGGTGGAAATTATGCGGCATATGTATCAACTGAGTTGACGCAGCTTTTGATGAGGCACAGATATCCAATTCACTTATTCTATGATTAAGTACATTGGTTTACTGTATACGTAACTAGCATTTTCAAAAAAAAAGATGGGTGATATACGCACACGAAGTCTTCCGAATAGACTATGCCTTTATCTAAAAAACCCTGTCACCTCACGCGTAATATGCATGCGGAACACGAGCATAATTTACCCTGGAATGTCACAAAATACAGAAAAGAAGTGCTTAGCTTTGTCTAGATATTTGCAGTCTTTTTGGCGTGTCCACCTCGGGGAGAAAGAGGAAAGTAGTGGATAAGGCGCTTGGCTGCTCAACCGAGGTCACGACTTGAAATCCGGTCAATGCTGTGCATCTTCAGTAGAGGTGAAATAGTAAAGGCATTCTGGTAGAGCTTAAATTGCAAAGGCATTGGCTTTTACCATTTCACCGCCACCGAAGACGCAACAACAGTGGCTGCTATCAGTCGCAAGTCAAGTCGCAACCTCGTGTTAGCAGCCAAGTGCCTGAGAGTGCACTCACATTACTATGTAGTGTGAGTGCACCTTCAGTGGCGCCAGATGGCGAAAGTTTCCGCAGTCCTCTATTACAACTGCCTTTAAGATCATTTTGTTTTTAGGGTGTACAACAGAAATGTTTAGTTCCATAGTTCGCGAAACTTTCCTTGTAGTTTGAAGAGACATGACAGGAGCGGGGTGGGCTTCTCCTGCGTTGTTACGCATACGACAAGCAGGACTGCCGCATCAAGGCTTCTCTGAACGGCTCGAAGCTAATAACCGTTTTGGATTGCGGAGCACCGCTTTGTTTTAATACAGCAATCTCCCCGCCACGCGGACACGAGGTTCTAGTTTAAGCTTGCCAATAAACTCTATGAGACAAAGCCGAATATTGCTACAAACCCATTTGTAATGAGACTCAGTGTCACTGCCCGGGTTCTTTATATTTCTTTATTTCTTGTTTATAATTATCGCCTTTTTCGGTCAATCTAGGCGGTGATTTGTGCCTTTTACCATAGTATCATGTGGTCACTCACCAAGCCTTCAGTTGTCATCATCACTTCATTTTGTTTGTTCGAGACTGCATAAACGGCAATAGCCCCGTATAGCCTCCAAACGCGAAATCCTGCCTGAGACAACCATCAATCGATCAATGTTGACCTTGTACATATGACTAATGAAGAAAGAAGCTGCGAGAAGGAGATATTGCCCCTACGAAGGAAAGTTAAAGGAAGGAATAATTGCGTCGTCTTTTAACTCTGAATAGGTTAGTAATTATTTAATACATCTACGAATAGTTCGACTGTGTGCATTGTTTTCGCAAAGTTATATATATGTTGCGCGTGCCAAATCCAAAAACTGAATGTAAACAGTCGACAGATGTCTGTCTCGTTGGTTATGAAAACTGGGAAATGATTTACTCCAATCAAGAGATCGTGAAGAAACCTGACGTTTCGGAACCGACTTGGTTCCTTCCTAAGGGGGGAGTGGGACTACGTCACTCCAGTGCCTTTTGGGGTGTCATTAAGGGTAGGCAAACAGACAGACCATTTTTTCGCATTGAAGGTCCCCAAGAAAGACTATCGTCTTTAATAGTAACCTTCTCCTCCAGTTACTCTCGGTTTCAAGAATGGTTGATGCATCGAAATTTATCCGGTGGTCCAACGTCTCAGCATGCTCGGCGACTGCGCTGCCCTGTTTGCAGAGCTTGCGCACGTCGTTGGCGTGTGGTTAAAGTTGTTCCTTCAGGTTTTTTTGGCTCACCGGTATACGAAGAAGAGCACTCGGCGCAGGGGATTGTGTAAACGACGCCGGGGGTCCTGTTAATTGTTGGATGGTCTTTCGGGCAACAGAGGAGGTGGCCCAGCGTACACGAAGGCACGTGCGCAATGAGAACTCCTTTTTTCTTGAAGACCCGCGCCAACATCTCGCTGGATCCCTGGACGTATGGAACCGGCACGTGTTCCGGAGGGCTGTCAATCAATGTTGATTGGGGTTTTCGTTTCCTCTGTTGCTCTGCGTAGTGGAGGGCGGCTTGAATGAAATTTTCTTAGTGTCTGTGTTTGCTGAGGTCCACAATTACGCGGGCCTCTTTTTTTTGCTCCATACCATTAGAACTTATGTTCTTAGCTCTTTGGAGTAGCGTGGTCACAACTCAGGCCTTGTTGCAGGCGGGAGGGGATGAGTCATATTAAAGGTAGCAGACTGCACTCCACAGAAAAACGGGGGGAGAGAGAGAAAAAGGGGTGGCCTTCAACCACGTCACGAGTGGTTTGAAGACGTCGCTGCTACGTATTCCCAGTCCCCTCTGACGAAGAAACCAAGTCGGTTTGGAGACGTAGGGTTTCTTCACGAACTTTTCGTTGGAGTTTAATTCATTTACCTAACCCAAGAATGATTCAAAGTAGCTTTTTTGAACGCGTGCACATGCTATTGTGCGCAGCAACATGAAAAATTGAAATATAGAACAATGTAGTCCATCCACAATTATTGAAAAAAGAACGTGCTCACTTACACCAAACGAAGATGCAGCAAGAAAAATGAACAAGACGATGAAGACAACGAGCAGCAGCAGAACCAGCATAAACATGTGAAGGCGGTAAAAAAGGAGAAGGAAGCGAACGCTCGCACATTATGAAGAAAAACAAAACGCAGCAGCAGCAGAA
This sequence comes from Rhipicephalus annulatus, assembly GCA_013436015.1. Lineage (NCBI taxonomy): Eukaryota > Metazoa > Arthropoda > Arachnida > Ixodida > Ixodidae > Rhipicephalus > Rhipicephalus annulatus. Next base: position 104,858 of record WOVY01010991.1, read on the forward strand.
CAAAACAGAGTCGGTGGAAATGCGAAGCCCCTCCTCCGCGCCCGGCAATCGCTCTGTGTAAAACAAAAAAGCATGTCTTCAGTCAAGTCAATAAGTACAAGAATAAGCAATCACAAATTTGTAATTCTGCTAATTCCAGGTGTTGTGGCAGCACCGTTGTGTTGTGTACGAGACAGTAACTGATTAACGCATGCGATCACGAGAACACAAACCCTAGTGGCTAGCTAGACTGACAGATACCCTAAACTGCCTTTGGTCCGCAAAGCATCAGAAAACAATTCGGAGGCTCTTAAACTTAGCTTTTAAAAGTTGAACGTGATAGCTATATTCTGTTGCTAGTGAATACTTTAGGCACCTAATGAGCGAACTGTTTGGGAACTTGCCCAGACCCGCAACGTGGCCCTAAGGATGCACAAGCGCGTGTGCATTTTGTTGCGGTTCACTGGTTTTAAGCGTTGATTTCGTTATGATAATCCCAACTACTGATGACCGATGGCAATGTATGCTTGTGTCACGCATTACGACGGCAATAATTCATGCTGTATTGTGAAGCAGCTATAGAATACGCGTGTGTTCCGCATTGCTTGAAAGTTACTTTTACTGCATGTCAAAGTAGGGAAAGTTGTTTTCACTACATTTAGGAGCAGAAGTGTGGCTGTGTAGCAGAACACCCGCTTGCCACGCAAACGATGTCGGTTCAATCTCCACAAACGCCAGAAATTGTTATTACGATCTTTATGTACGAAAACGGAAGAAATGAACATTATCCAGCAAAATACACCGACGTGCGGAATTGAACATCCGAGCTCTTGCTTGTAAGTGAGAGTCGTTGGCCACTAAGTCGAAAGGCACACCTTTTTCCTTTCAAAACAGCAAACTCTCTATACACACCACTTCCCGCCGGCGATGGCCATTTTCGGAGAATCAGCGTGTTTTCAGCGTTACCACTCATTTGACACAATGAGTGCGCGTGGCCAGATCGTCACAACACGCCAGCGCGCGCTCTCATTTCCCACGCGTACTTAGTCCCGCGGAGAGGAGGGGGTGGACACTCACGGGTACACGCGCTTATTTTGAAGTGGGAAGAATCGTACATCTTATGGTGTCACCGGAACATTTCTGTTGTAGTTATCAAACGCGCAAAAGTAACTACACTCGTGGCACAGTCTTCGTTTGCGAAAAAGGACGCGGTTGACAGACACAGCGAAGTAACAACTTAGACGCTTATTTGAGTTCATCCGTTCCTGTGAGTACGTTTTGTCTGTCATTTCTGCGTGAGAAACGCTGGACATGTTTCAATCTGCTTGCAATTTTTTGCATGGCATTTCAATTTGTTGCTGTCGCATTCATTGGCGTTCACTGGTACCAGTGCCTCCCAGCGCAGGTACTGGGACGCTAGAGCAGCAGCGTCTCATTACTCCACGCGAAATTGCTTCACAAGGTTCAAACGGGGGTGCCCATCTACCATAAATAAATAAATATATAGGTACAATAGCGCGCATTCACAATGAAAATAAACAAAGGAAAATTTAAAAAAAAACAGAATGCTTTATGATGTGATTTGAACTCGCAACTTTCTGATTTCGAACTGAATGCGCTACCCACTACGCCACGCCAATTTTTTGCATGGTATTTATTAATGTATTCGCGCGATAGAGACAAATCGAGCGAACAAAACTACAATCAAATCGCGAAACTGAGCGCTCAAGCGTTACTCATAAACACTCAATGGCTAACACAGCGTAAGTTCCTCACATGGAGAGTCATTCACGTCGTGTTATGAAAACAAAAAAAGGGGGTGAGGTCAAACAGCTCTCTAAGATGGAGTACCAGTCCGGTTTAAAGTCTAGCTGGTCGTAAACGTTTTTGAGGTGGATAGCCACTTGAATGAAGAGTGTGCTTGAAGCGGTGGTGGGCTCTGCATTGTGGTCTTGCATTCGTGTCTTCCACAAGCTGTGCATACCCATGAGGAAAAACATGTCACATGGTACTTCATCAAGTGCTGCTGGTAGAAGATGACGTATCGTGCGAGAATTATTGACGAAACGCTTTTTAAGGCTTCCTGAAGGACATCCCAAACAGTATGGCATCTTTGCAGCTAACAAAGCAATGCTCAATTGTTTCCAGCACATCACATGGACGGCAGTTAACAGACGGAATGAAAATACCCTTTTTGTAACCACGTGTTTACTGCCAATGTTTCAGAGTGGAGTTTAGAGAAGAATGTTTTTGAATTCGGTGGAATGTGCATTTTGCGCACTCACTTCAAAACATCGCGGACTGGAAGATTGGAGTACAGTGAGTGGTAAAACGGAGGTGGGAAGAGTGTACTCAGTAGATCCTCATGCAGCCCCTTGCACGATACTGTGTAGAGGTATTCTAGAGAAAAGCAAGCTTTAAGGAACTGAACTGCAAGGTAATCTTCCTGCATGAATTCCCACAAGCATGGGCCTTCAAAGAAGTTTGATGAAACAATTAAATCTGGTAAGTAAACAAGAAGCGTAACCTGCAAGAAGGAACGGATAACAGGATGGGAATTGTCTCAAAAAGAGAAGAATCGTGACACTATTTTCCATAGATATAAGGGTTTTATTTCTAACCCACCCTCACTAACTGGCTTGAATATATTATCACGACGCATGGACTCAAAAGTCGAAGACCCTTTGAAAGTAACGAAAATCCGGTGAAAGCGTTGTGTAAAGAATCTTGCGCAATGAATAAGTTGCAATATATAGTAAAGCTTTGTTGCTAAAAAGTATTGCAAGCTTTAGCCCTCCCAAAGATTAAAAGTCGTTTGGGAACAAATGTCTTGGTCTGTCGTTCAAGTTTAGGGACGCATTCCTTCCAGTAAGGCGCATGGAATCTAAGTGCATGCAATGGTACAATGACGTTTGTTGGAGAAGTTATTGTCCAATTAATCCCTGCAAAGTGGTTCGATGTGCTGCCCCACAAGCCAAACCACAGTCCTAAACATTTAGAGGCATTTAAACGAGCTTCTGATACTTCGCCATACTTTTGAATGGTATATACCACATTTTCTACACTTGGCTTGTCTGTGCAAAAGAATGCGACATCGCCTGCATGAGCTAACACTTTAACCTCACTGCCTAATATACTGAAGCTACGAATGCAACTAGACTGTATTATGTCCTAGATAAAGTGCAATTAAGAGGAGTGACATCAGGCATCCCTGTTTTACAGAAGAGCAAATAACAGCAGGCTTGGAGAGATGACCATTAACTATCAGACGAGTTGAGCATTCATTATAGCATAGTTTAACGCCTTTAAGAACAACCTGGCCATCATTGGCTTGTTCGAGAAGAGGAAAAATGCGAGTAATGACGAACACGATCAAAAGCTTTTGCAAGGTCTACCTGTAGCATTGCAAAATGTTTTTGAAAACCATTACTGTATTGAAGCACTGTTCAAGCGGCATGTATATTGGTTTGTATGAATTAACCCCTCATCCCACATGTCTGATGAGACCTAATGAGGATCGACATAGCAAATTGCAACCTATTTGCTAATACTTTTGCGAGAATTTCGTAGTCCACGTTTGACAGCAATATTGGTCTGTATTCTACGACAAAGAGAAGTTTTTTTCTTGTCTGATGTTTTCGGTATTAACACAGCGTGACTATCGCAAAAGAATTGTGGGATTGTATCTATGTCATAACTCATTTGAAAAATATTCATCACTACAGGAGCAAGCGTTTTCTTGAAAGCTTTGTAAAATTCGCCTGGGATGCCATCAGGGCCCGGCGATTTCAATAAAGGCAAGTGGTCGATTGCTTGTTCAATTTCCTGTGTAGTAATGGGCCGATTAATGACTGCACAATCATTGTCCTTCGAGGGGCTCACAAGAGAAACAGAACTAGTCTTGAGGTGAACGTCAGGATCATCAGAGGGAGAGCTAAACAAACTGTTATAGTATTTTAGAAGGCCAAAGTAATGTCTCTATTATCTTTTATGAGCACATCGTTAGAGTACAAGTCTGGAACAACTTTAAAAATCGCATGGCGTTGCTTATCAAGTAAAGCTTGGCGCGTCGGTTGCTCAGAATTTAAGGTTCGCTGCTTCCGAGATCTAACACGTGCCCCTTGGTAGCGAGCAGCATCATATCTCTGTATTTGGCACTTAATATTCTCAATTCATGAATTCATGAATCGTGTCCAGATGGCAATGAGGCAATTCTTTTCGATTGGTTTGCACATCTTCACTGCTTGGGAGCTTTTTAAACAAGAAGTTCATGCTATAGTTTTTGAAATCGGGGCTGTTAAGTTTTTCTATAGAAAGAATGATGAAAAGATTCTTCCTAAAAGTCTTTGCAATCTTAATCAGATGGAATGCGAAATGCCTGGAAAGTACATCAAAGTCATTGACAGTATGAAGTGCCTACGCCACGCCAAACATACATGCGAGGTTGTACAACGACTTTTTATCCGAATAACGCGGCGTTCAACTTCATGTTTACAAGTCGCACAGTCAAGACTAACACAATATTCTTTTCCAAATAACAATTGCATCTTGATTCGACAGTGCTGAATCCCTTGCGGGCACCGAATGACGTGCGGAAATTAGCAAGAGCGCTAAGTTTTTTTCATGCATGCACATCTTAACTCTGAAAAACCTCTCAATATTCTATGCCACAATTACCAAACTAGACGACCAAATCGAAATTCAGAACTTTTTGCAAACCTTAGATATCTGGTGTAGGAAAGAGAAAATGGCAATAGCGCATTCTAAATCTATATTTACACGCATCAGTGAGAAGAAAACAATGCATTTATTTTTATACAGCGTTGGTGAACACTTGTTGGTAAATACGACACAGTTCATGTACCTTGAGCCAACAATTGCGCAAAAATTACATGGAAGGAGCATATAGATAACTTTTGCACGAAAGGCTATCAAAAGTTATATCTATTGAGGAAGAGGCTGCAAAATGCATCGCGCATTGTGAAACATTTTAATTTATTATTTATTTATTTTATTTTCCTCAAGGATACCTAGCAGAAGGAACTATAAATGAGGGGTGGGAATACAAGACATGGGTAAACATATTGCATACACCACCTTCATTAGGGCAGTACTAGAATATTCATCCGTTGTTTGGAGTCCCCATCAAGCTACTCTTAAGAAGAAGCTAGACAGAATACAGAGACTAGCTGCGCGCTTCATTTGTTCAACGTACTGAAGGAAGGAGTCAGTCACACTGATGTTACGGAGATGCAATCTAGATCCTCTTGAACTAAGTAGAAATATTTATAGGCTGAAAATGTTGTTCCTAATAGTGCACGATTACCTGAATATAGGTAAGCATAATTATTTACATTTTCTACTCAGAACAAGTTTCCGAACTAACCACGACTGCGTCATCAAACCATACCGTACAAATAGTGATACATTTCGATATTCTTTTTTTCTGATGTCAGAAAAATGTGGGAAAAACTTTCGAACGAAACTGTTGTTTTAAAATATGTCACCGATTTTAGAAATGCTATAGAAGCGGATTTGCGTGATTGCTAATTGAAATTTTTCTTCAGTGTCGAGTGATGTAAGCGACTTCATATTCATAGCAAATATTTTGAAAAATGATTGTGGGTTTTGAATTGTTCTTGAATTGTTATTTCAATGTTGAGTTATTAATAGGGAGAATACCAGCTTGCATTGTGAGTTATCAAAACATTAAGAAACTTTATAAACATTCTACATTCTTTATGTATGTCCTCTCTGTTATGACCTTCTATGAGGGTTGACAGTATTACCAAATAAATAAATAAATAAAATAAATAATTGACTAGAGGAACAGCCACACAATGCTGTCAGCTGTTGCTGCCGATAGTTTTTTCCTTTAAAAGTCGGTTCTCGCACTTGTTCCCGCTCTACATGTACAGGTGATTTGAATGCCTTGTTCGGTAGATATCTGCGCCCACGAGTAAATATTCAGTATTCTTTTCGCGCAAGCGACAATGTAGCAGTACACATCCGGCGTGCCAGATTACATATTTGCTAGTTATATCAATCCCTGCAACTAAGAAACCGCCGAAGAAATGACTAATGCAATTCGCTGAAAAAGTATGCTAGTATGTTGGTTCACTAACGCGTACCAAATTACCAACTCCAAATTGCGTGTTCTTAAATAAGATTCAGAGAAGTACCGGCTGCTGCGCTTAGAAGGAAACTTTCGGTGACAGCCTACGTTGCTGAAAGCCCGACACACCGATCGTCGCCGCTCCTTGTGCGGGAACCACACACGCGGATGAATGGTCGATTTAGGCTCAGGGATGTCTTAACTGTACTTTACAGTCATTCTTACACTTCAAAAGTGTGCCTACCTAAAGTATAAAGCGCCAGCAGCGTGTTCACTGGTGCGGCCGGCACGATAGGCCTTACTGGGCGGGGCACTGGGTAAGGCTACTCTCGAAGCAGCTGAGTGGCGATGCTTGAAGTTTCTGCATTTGAGCTTTGCAACATTTATAACTGTTACCTAAACTGTACCAGAAGTGAGTGGACGGTCAATCATTGATTGATTGATTGATTTGTGGGGTTTAACGTCCCGAAACCACTATTTGATTATGAGAGACGCCGTAGTGGAGGGCTCCGGAAATTTTGACCACCTGGGGTTCTTTAACGTGCACCCAAATCTGAGTACAAGGGCCTACAACATTTCCGGACGATCAATCATTGCCAGAAATGAATTTACGTTATGGCGATGCCGAGTGACAGTCGTTTTTCTGGCCTCCGCTGGCGGTATACAGCGGGCGTGCCAGTGTATGGATATATGCAGTTATATCAATACCAACAATATAAAAGCACCCATTGAAATATCAATGCAATTCATTTAAAACGCATGCCAGGGAGTCAGTCACGAAGGCGTACCTAAATACCAACTGAAAATTCCGTGTTGTTACATATCAGTCAGAGAAGTACCGGCTAAGTGTGGTCGGCAGCTTTCGTTGACAGCCTGCGTCGCTGAAAGCGCGACGTTCGATCGCCAGCGCTCTTTTCGCGAACATCGACAGAAGACAAAATAGTTCATTTATGTTCATAAATGTCTAATTTATACTTTACAGTTATTCTCACACCATAATGTTGTGTGTACACGAAGCAGCAAGAAGCGCTGGTAACATATATCCCAACGTGGCCGGATGGACAGGTATAATGCTAGCTGGGCCGGACACTGAGTAAGACCGCTCTCGATGCGGTGAGTTGGGATGGTTAAAGATTCTGCATTTAGGCTTCGGAACATTTCTAACTCTTACCTGAAGTAAGTAGAAAGATAAGCTTGGCCAAACATACATTTAAGCGGTGTGGCGGAATCAAACGACAGCTTTTTCCCTCGCCTCCGCTAGAAAACCTTGCGAAACGATCGAAAGAGCTCATTTACGTTTCGTGAACTTTCCGGCAAAAACAATTTCCTGTTTCTGTTATGAGCGGCGTTTAGCTTCAGGCTAACAAACACTGCAACTTGGAATCGTTACAGCAATACATGGATGATGCGAATATGGCTGGTATACGCGGGGGCATATGCGAAAAAGTTCCATTAAATTGCTGCGATACGTACGTGCGCCACAAGAATACGTACGCTCGGTAGCTGTTAGAGTAGCATCCCTCCGTGTTTTATATTTAACGGCACCGGAACATACCACGCCACACTACACATCAACGTGCACGCTGCGCTGGTAGAAACAGGGAGTGGTCCAGTTTTACCAGCGCTTGCCAGTTAAAAGTCCAGCGCTTTCAGCGCTTCGCAGTGCACACCAGCATCACAGCGGTAGAGCCAGCGCCCCTACTAGTGTGACACAGCTTTTTTTCAGTGTGCCCAGCGATGTGAAGTGATTACAAGCGTGTACCAGTGTCTCAATCGTGTACCAGTGCGAAAAAACGTAGTTGCTTCAGGCTGCTTTATCAATGGGGTATCTATCTATCTATCTATCTATCCATCTATCTATCCATCTATCTATCCACTTCGCCGCTTGCGTTTGGATGCTCTCGTGATAACCACCTTAACTTGGCATTAAGGAAACTCAGTATGGGAGCGTTAAAAATTAGGCAAATCTGATTAGCGGGGCGTGAAAAAAAATGGCTAAACGCCGTCGCATACGACGTAGAACGTTTTCCGCCAGACGAGCAGCACATACCCGTCGTAGCCGCATGTGTGCCACTGGTATATGGGTATGTGCAATAACTTAATGATTGCAGCAACCATACACATTGAAAAGGCTGCAATGCATCGAGAATAACGAACACGCATACCCTCTGTGTGTGGCTCGAGTGTCAAACTTCTGCAGTAGGCATTGTCGCTCGCCCCACGTGGAGGCACATTGGGGTTCAAATCCTTTCTATAAACCTCAATGGGCGTTCCTGGTACTTCGAACAACAACCATCACAATATACGCAAGACAAGACAACAATTGTAGCTTTCCCTGACACAAGAAAACACTATAACCACCCAAAAAGCACGAGGTTCGTCCAGGTAGCTTATGGTTGCGACAAAAGCCATAACGTGAGGCTTACGTGACATCCCGTGAGGCTATACGTGACATTACAGGGCTCATGAAGGGCTTATCCCGAACAAAGGAAACATAGGAAACATAGGTATTTCAAGTTTCAGCACATTCGTGACTTCATTTCAACACAGGTTGTTGATCAATGGACCAAACTAGAAACATGGTGGTTGATAATTTTCTTGTAGCACAGTCTTGGATTTGTTCTACGACCCAATAACAGAAAAAAGATGAAGCTCACTGCTCCCAACATTAGGGCTATGCGCACACACAATCAAGTCCTTGAAGACAACACTGTGCTAGAAAAACTGGAGTACTGGTCCTCTCTAAAAGCTGAGCTGATGAGCCTATTTACATCAGGGGATTCTTGAGCGCCTCCCTAAGCAAGCGCCATTCTTGCAGATACACTTGCGTTGCCATATATAGCAAGAGAGCAATTTGCAAATGCACCATATATCGCGTCGCACTTTGCCATCTTCCGCACGCTGAAGACACAGGTGCAAGCATCCCAATTTGCAATGTCTGCGTTGTGACATAGGTTACACCTAGATGGCACTATTTGCCATTTACGGGAGCCGAGGTACACCAAAAGAGTTATTGAAAACAATATTACATAAGTTCGTTTGGAAATACGTCACAGCCAGAGGGACTACAACCAGCTATGATTCTGCCCAAAAAAACATGCCGCCTTATTTTGCTGGTAAATTTATTCTGGATGTTTGAAAACGTGGTTCCTGGTTTACAAAACAAGTGACAGAAGTTTTGTATGTGACAAATTTTAAAGCATCTTGTGCCCACGATGAGGAAGGGGGCTTTCATAGCATGGCCACTTATTTATAATAAGCATTAAAATAATAAAGCAACTAATCTACACGTGATACTTCAGCGTACATAGACCCGTCATCGCCACATCTACAGACGATTACAGTAACAACTATGGTGTTAGTCGTGCTGATGCTTCACAGTAATCTGGCCCTATTTTACGGGATGTCAGCAGCCTAATGAACGCGTATTCAAGACCCATGGACACACGAACATCCCTCCCATGTCTCCGCGTATTCGCAGTGTGTGTGTGGACGTAACCACGATTACGTGGTTCGAAACCTTTCCGACTTTTGCAGTTCACGCTGGTGGCAGTGTGTGGTGGCGTGGAGCTAACGTCATATATATATATATATATATATATATATATATATATATATATATATATATGGGAAAGAGGTGTATAGTAATCTGGCCCTATTTTACGGGATGTCAGCAGCCTAATGAACGCGTATTCAAGACCCATGGACACACGAACATCCCTCCCATGTCTCCGCGTATTCGCAGTGTGTGTGTGGACGTAACCACGATTACATGGTTCGAAACCTTTCCGACTTTTGCAGTTCACGCTGGTGCCAGTGTGTGGTGGCGTGGAGCTAACGTCATATATATATATATATATATATATATATATATATATATATATATATATATATATATATATGGGAAAGAGGTGTATACTTAAGTGCTCGTCTCGTTTTTCCGTGTTTTGACACAATAATATAGACAATAATGATGAATAATCATACCACCACCTGTGCCTGATCACGAACATCTCGCACCTTTAGTCGCCCGTCCACCGAACCCTACCTACCATTCTTCCTGGCGGACACTACGGCTTATTTGCTACTACTGTAGAATTTGAGGACACATTTCTCGGGTCTGTCGACGTCGGCAGCAAGATGAACGTCGTGGTTATGCCGCTTTTGAACGAGACGACACATGTGCTCGAGGTTATTACCGTTATGCCGACAGTCTTTCCAGCCACTGATCCCCGTCTCCTGTGCGCATTTTAATCACGACCAGCAATACACGTGCCTCTCGACCACGCTCCCCTTCGCCACATCGACGTTCTGTTTTACCCCATTGGCCTGTCTCTCAACTGACTCCCGAGCGATCAGAAAACTGAACAGTTCAATTTTTGTAGGAAAAACTGCATCGCGGCGAAATGACCCAAGTCCTCCAGAACGACCGTCATACATGTTATTGGTAACTGTGCAAGGTGTGCGGGTGTTTGCTTTGGTGGACACTGGAGCAACTATTTCAGTTATGCGTGCTGACGTGTGTTATCGATTGCGGAAAGTGAAGACACCCTCCTTTTGATCATCTTTGATTGGGGCCAATGAAGCAATACTTAGACAATTGGTCCAATGTACAGCGCGTGTCTTCATTGATGGTGTTCGTCATCACATCACCTTCGCTGTCTTAATTTCATGTGCTCATGAACTAATTTTAGGTTGGGACTTTCTCTCATCAGCATCTGCATTAATTTCTTGCCGTCAACGTCTAGTCGAGATGACCAAGACCGATCACGGCAGCGAAAGCGTCGACGAAAAACCACTGCGTTTTTTCACAGCTTCCGATTCCATACTGCTCCCGGGTCAGGAGCGACGCATCACCATCACTTCTCCGAATATTGTCAATGGTGACGTCCTTATCACCCCTTTCAGCCACTGTCTAGTTCGCGGTGTTGTAGTCCCCTCCAGCCTGGCGCGATTCAAAGACAGTGCTGCGATAATCCTTGGCCTGAACTCTACCCTGGAGCCTGTCCTCCTACCACAAGGTTCTGCAGTGTTGTGTTATGTGGATGCCCAACTGGTATCTTTGGTCTCTCTTGACGCCTTGACAGCTCAGCTACAATAGGCCTAGTATTTTACTTCCTCCTGTTTGCTCCCGGGGTAAATCCTGACCTTTCTGCTTCTCAATGTGAGGCGTTGCTGAATTTGCTAACAAAATACCAGGCCTCCTTCGACGCCAACGCTTCGGCACTAGAACAGACCACAGTCGCGCATCATCGCATCGACACTGGAAGTCAGACTGTTTCATGCCATCATCCCTACCGTGTCTCCTTGGCCGAGCGCAAAATAATCGACGAGAACGTGCCCGATATGAAAAAAGAAACATCATAGGACCCTCTACCAGTTCTTGGTCATCACCCGTCATGTTGGTACAAAAGAAGGATGAATCGGTACGATTTTGTGTTGATTACCACACGCTCAACAAGATAACCCAAAAGGATGTATATCCGATGCCCCGTATAGATAATGCACTTGACTTATTACAAGGCGCCCAATACTTCTCCACCCTTGACATTCGGTCCTGGTATTGGCAAATATCAATGGACGGAGCAGACAAAGACCGTCTTTTCTACGCCGGATGGTCTTTACGAGTTTAACGTAATGCCATTCGGCCTATGTTGCGCTCCCGCCACATTTGCAAGGATGATCGACACTTTTCTTCATGGCCTCAAGTGGAAAACTTGTCTATGCTACCTCGACTGATATCGACGTGTTTTCTTCCACTTTTTGCTGACCATCTGCAATGCCTAGATCAAGTGCTCACATGTCTCTCCAATGCTGAACTTCAACTAAACACAAAGTGCCATTTTGGCAGCACAGCTATAACAGCTTTAGGACATCTCGTTAATAAAGATGGCATCCAGTCCGATCCGGACAAAATTTCCGCAGTCCTCAACTTTCCGTAACCCTTTTGTTTAAAAGAACTACGCAGTTTACTTGGCCTCGCATCGTACTTTTGCCACTTCATTCACAACTTGGCCGCTATTGCCACTCTTCTCCACAAGCTCCTTGCTAGTACTGGTTCTTTCGATTGGAATTATCAATGCGAAGCCTCGTTTGAAGAACTCATGCACGCACTGACATCCTCACCAGTGCTTTGTTATTTCGATGACAACACACATGATATTACACTCTGACGCTAGTGGACAAGGAATCGGCGCCGTGCTCCTCCAGCACGACCATGTCATTCGCGAGAAAGTTGTCGCGTATGCAAGCCGCACTCTGACCTCTGCAGAGAAGAGGTACTCGATAACCGAACAAGAGTGTTTGGCTGTTGTCTGGTTCATCCGAAAATTTCGTCCATATCTACATGGTCGACATTTTACTGTTGTGACAGACCACCATGCTCTTTGCTGGTTGTCCACAATCAAAAACTTGTCGAAACGACTTGGCCTCTGAATTCGCCAATTACAATCATATGGCTATGACATCATCTACAAGACTGGAAAACAACACCAAGATGCCGACGCTTTGTCACGATGTCCTTTGCCGCAGTCTTCAGCGCACGTCACATTCCCTTTTCAAATTGGCTACACGGAGGACACCTCGTTGATATCATCCATGTATTCCCTACCTTCATCCACCCATCTGTCAGTACTTACCTTTCACCAGCGAGCCGATTCTTATTGCACTGACATCATTGGTTGACTTACCGGCGCTTCATCTTCCCCAAATTCCAGGCTCCGGTAACAACTCCGACTATTCAAGTTGGAGAACGATGTGCTATATCAATACATTTTCCATTCGGAAGGCCACCGATGGGTTGCCGTCGTACCACGCACACTACGTACTAAATAAAGTTCTGTGCGCTTCCCACCACGACCCGACGTCAGGACACTTGGGTTACTTCAAGACATACGAGCGCATCCGCAGTCGATTCTTCTGGTCAGGTCTTTCCACGACGGTAGCTAAATATATTGCCTCGTGTGCACTTTGCCAACAACACAAGCGACCCACTACTGCTCCAGTCGGCACCCTACAACCACTTCCTTGTTCATCAGAGCCAATCTCTGTTGTCGGAATTGACCTCTTCGGGCCCCTCCCAACTACATCAGATGGTAAGAGATGAATCGTCACCACGTTTGATCACTTGACCCGTTACGCTGAGACGGTCTCGATCACTTCAGGAACTGCTTCGGAAGTAGCAACTTTATTCTAGAGTAAACGTAGAGCAAACAATTATTAAATTTTCGTAAGTGTGCTCCTTTCTTCCTAATATATATATATATATATATATATATATATATATATATATATATTGTAACGAACAAATACAGTACCGGAAGCTAAAACTGCTCTTTATTATAGGCCAACTTGTGCCTGTCAACTAAATACACAAAGGTTGTAAGCTCACTGGCCAAAACTTCGTCAACTTCTCTTGCGTCTCGCCTCGAGCTGCCCCTCGAAAAACCGCCAGCGTTCCTTGTCCGACGCGTGATGTGGTGAGAAATGCAGCCAGCGTTGCATGGCGCGTTTATAGCTTGGCGCGTTTGGCTTGTCCGTTGGTGTGGCTGAATTCAAAGCAGAAGGAAGCGACGCAGGACTTCGGCAGGTGCCTAACAACATGCGGCATTAGTCGCCCTTCGGAAACGCATCGTCCCGATGTGTACGCTGACGTCGAACAGTTTTGTAAGGGAGTATTTATCTTATGTTTGAGCACATTTATCAGTTGTCTCGTTCAGTGCCTTTCGTAGTACGGTTTCATTCGTACTACATGTACGACTTCTGGGTGATTCCTGCGGCGGGTTGAGCACACTTGCCCTTCAGGAATCACTTCGTAGTTTAGCGTGCCTAACTGACGAAGTACTTTGTAAGGGCCGAAATAGCGCCGCGTCAGTTTTTCCGATAGGCCAGGTGCGCGTATAGGCGTTCACACCCACACTTTGTCTCCGGGGTTGTACTGTACGTCTCTCCGCTTCAGATTACAGCGACTTGCATCGGAGCCTTGTTGCAAAATGATACGATGTCTTGCCAATTGCCGTGCCTCTTCTGCCCTTTCTATGTAGTCGCTGATGTGTGGGTCACCCTCATTCGAATCGTTGACAGGTAACATCGCGTCTAAGGTCGTTGTGACCGTCCGACCATAAAGAAGTTGAAATGGCGTGAAGTGTGTCGTTTCTTGTACTGCGGTATTATACGCAAATGTTGCATAAGGCAAAATACTGTCCCATGTCTGGTGCTCAACGTCCACATACATCGAGATCATGTCGGCGAGAGTTCTATTGAGCCTTTCGGTTAATCCATTTATTTGCGGATGGTATGCTGTAGTCCTTCTGTGATCGGTGTGGGTGAGCTTCATAACAGACTGCATCAAACGGGCAGTAAATGCTGTTCCTTTGTCTGTAATAACAACCTGTGGTGCCAAATGTCGTAGTACAATCTGAGTGACAAAAAACTGGGCTACTTCATTCGCCGTTCCTTTCGCGAGAGGTGATGTCTCAGCATATCGAGTCATGTAGTCTGTTGCTACAACAATCCAGCGCTTTCTCGATGAAGGGAGAGGAAATGGACCAAGAAAATCCATTCCCACTTGCTGAAATGGCCCTTTTGGTGGCTCTATTGGTTGCAACAGACCCGCTGGTTTCGATGGTGGTATTTTACGTCTCTGGCAATCGCGGCATGACTTAACATAATGTTGCACCGAATCCCTTAATTTCGGCCAATAATACTTCCGGCGAATTCTGGCCAAAGTGCGGCTACTACCCATATGGCCAGCCGATGGGTCGTCATGACACGCTTCTAAGATTTCTGCTCGCACTGATGATGGTACAAGTAGCAGAAACGTCTCACCGGTGTTTACGAAGTTGCGCTTGTATAGGACGTCGTTCCGGAGGATATAGGATGTCAAACCACGGACGAAAACTTGTGGTACCTCAATTTGGTGACCCTCCAAGTATTGGATAAGCGGACGTAGTTCCGGGTCCTCTCGCTGAAGACGAGCCATCTCCGACACATTCAGAACTCCAAGAAATGGGATGTCTTGTTCTTGGTCAGATGATGGAGACTCAACAGGTGCGCGAGACAGAAAATCGGCGTCATTGTGCTTGAGACCGGACTTGTAGACCACAGTGATGTCGTGTTCCTGCAGACGCAGGCTCCATCTAGCAAGTCTTCCTGAAGGGTCCTTGATGTTTGCCAGCCAACACAATGAATGATGATCACTGATTGCTCGAAACGGTCTGCCATAGAGGTATGGGCAAAACTTGCTGATGGCCCATATAACTGCGAGACACCCTTTCTCTGTCGCTAAGTAATTAGACTCAGCATTTGATAGAGTGCGGCTCGCGTAAGCAATGACCTTTTCTTCTCCATTCTGCCACTGAACGAGGATGGCACCAAGGCCAACGTTACTCGCGTCGGTATGTATGTCTGTATCGGCCTCTTCGTCAAAATGGGCAAGTAATGGAGGCGACTGCAAACGGCGTCGCAACTCTGAGAAAGCCGCTTCTTGTTCCTTCTGTCAAGACAATGGTACACTTTCTTTCGTTAGCCGTGTCAAAGGCTCAGCGACCTTAGCAAACTTTTCAACAAAGCGTCTGTAGTAGGCACATAGTCCCAGGAATCGTCTGTCGGCCTTTTTGTCTTGCGGTTTCGGAAAACTTTCAACTGCTGCAATCTTTTCCGTGTCTGGGCGGACGCCTTCCGCACTAACAATGTGCCCGAGGAACCGAAGCTGACGAAATCCAAAGTGACACTTTTGCGGTTTGATGGTCAGTGCTGCCTACGCGAATGGCATCCAGTACCATTCTCAGTCGGTGGATGTGCTGCTCGAAGGTACAAGAAAAAACCACTACATCGTCCAGGTAGACGAGACACGATTGCCACTTGAGTCCAGAGAGCACAGTGTCCATCATCCTCTGGAAGGTAGCGGGAGCAGAGCACAAACCGTAAGGGAGCACTTTGAACTCGTATAGTCCGTCTCGGGTCACAAACGCCGTCTTCTCGCGATCTCGTTCGTCCACCTCGATCTGCCAATATCCACTTTTTAAGTCCAATGATGAAAAGAAGTGAGCATTGCGTAACTTATCCAAGGCATCATCGATCCGTGGAAGTGGGTAAACATCACGCTTTGTGACTTGGTTCAGCTTTCTGTAGTCAACGCAAAACCGCAGAGTGTTGTCCTTCTTTTTGACTAGCACTACCGGTGATGCCCACGGACTGTTGGATGGCTGGATTACATCATCGTTGAGCATTTCCTGCACTTGAATCTTGATGGCTTCCCTTTCTTTTGGCGCTATTCGGTATGGGCGCTGATGCACAGGTCTCCACGTGTTCTTCGACCACGATACGGTGCTTTGCGACGGGAGTACGTCCGACTTTCGACGAGGTGGAGAAGCACTCGGCGAACTCTGTGATGAGGTCAGCAATCTGTTGCTTCTGAGATGACGAGAGCTCTCTGTCAATGTCTACTGACTGGAGTACGTTACCTACTGTCTCTGAAGCTTTATCAAGAGTGCAAACATCTGAGACTTGCACGTACTCATGCAGCGAGGCTATGAATGTTCCCTTCGCAACATGCTGCAGCTCATTTTGAAAGTTAGTTAATAGGACATACGCACATCCATCACGAAGGCTCACCTGGCCTCTTGCCACGCATAGTCCTTTTTCTAGTAGCAGTCCGATGTTTCTGTCAGCTAATCCGTCACAGTCACAAAGAACTTCACTCCTCACAAGAACGGTCACACTGAAACGTGGCGGCACGGTTACATCTTCGTCCACAATGTGGAGAGGTAGAACGGTTGGTTTCTCCGCATGACAGAAAACGAAGGCATTCTCCGTAGAAAACAAAACCTGGGGCTCCTGCAAGTCAATGACTGCATTGTTTGTTTGCAAAAAGTCCATGCCTATAATCAGTTCCCGGGAGCACTCAGGAAGCACAATAAAGCTGCCGACGACGTACACATATCCTCTTATTCCTATCCTTGCGGTGCATAACCCCACGGGACTAACTAAGTGCCCTCCAGCGGTACGTATCTGAGGTCCGGTCCACTCAGTCATCACCTTCTTAAGTTTCTTTGCGAGAGCATTACTGACAACGGAATAGTCTGCACCAGTGTCTAATAGCGCAACGGCCTCGACGTCGTCGATCGTGACTAATATCTTGGAGGTAACGTCGCTACTACTGCACTTGACCGTCGTTGCGTAACTGCCACCGTCCTGTCGGGATAACAATGGAGGGTCTTCAGTTGTCCGTATATCAGCGGCCTCACCTCCACAGGTCACTGGCTCTAGTTTTCCCGCCGCGGGCTAGGTGAACGTGATCTTCGGAGATTTGATGACGGACGAGGACTCGGCGACCGATAGCACATCGGTGCTGTCGAACGCGACTCCCGTCGTTGCGCCTCTTGAGGTGAATAGCGTGAAGACAAGTATTCGATTTCGTAGGGCCGTTAACCGTTCCGTGGGCATGGTGCATTGACTGGAAAACCACGCAGTTCCGCTCAACGATTCTGGCACGCCCGGTAAAGGTGACGTGCTTCTCCGCAGTGGTAGCAAAGAGGCCGCCGGTCTACAGTGCGCCATTCATCGCTCTTACGTGGTCTTGCTTCCGGTATTGGTAGCGGCGTACTCGGAGAAAACGTCGGAGGCATCACAGCAGTCACAGCCATCCAAATCATGCGTCCGAGGTCCTGTCGTACAGCTTGCGCGTACGACAACTGAGGCGGAGGCTCCGGTTGTGCGCGCTGTAGTACCTGAGGTTTTGGTTGTAGAACCGCTTGCCGTACTTCTTCGCGCACAACGTCGGCAAGTGAGGACATCGCTGGATAAGCTTGAGTCATATGTACGTTCTGCAGTTCTTCCCTTACGACAGCCCTCACCATTCACGCGAGAGATCAATGTTACTCGTGAGGATTGTCGACGCAGCGCTAACAGATGAGACGCTTACCTCCCTGTTGTATTGGCGCGCGCGCTGCTGCAGGGTCTTTTCTATCATGGTCGCCTCTGATCTGAACTCAGCAAGAGAGCGCGGTGGATTACGCACCAGCCCTGTAAAAAGCTCCTCCTTCACTCCACGCATCAGGTGTCGCAACTTCTTTTCCTCAGTCATGTTCTGGTCGGCCCGGCGGAACAGTCGAGACATGTCGTCAATGTACATGGCGACGCTCTCGTTGTTTCGTTGGTTTCGCGTCTGAAGAGCGGCTTCTTCGTTTTCTTCGCGGTCCGTGTTTGGGTTCGTAGCAAGAAACTCTCTTCGAAAGTCGTCCCACGATAATAAGGACGCTTCGTGGTTTTCGAACAACGTACGTGCTGAATCTTGCAGTGCCACGTAGACGTAGCGAAGTTTCCGGTCTTCGTTCCAACCGTTCAGTCTGGCAACGCGTTCGAAACCGTCGAGCCAGTCCTCGGAATCCTCGAAAATATCACCGTGAAATACCTCTGGTATGCGGGGCGTGTCCATGACGATATGCGATGGAAATGAAGTCGCTTGGGTGGCCATTGCAGGGGCTCCTGAACTTACGTCCTCCGCTGGTCTCGAAGAATCGAAGAGGGCACCAAACTCGGGCTGCTCACCTCGTAGGCGACGACTCGTTCGTTGGTGTACGGGAGTCAACAGTGCTGGCTCCAACCTTCGGGGTTCTGGGCTATGTTCCCTATGCTTAGATGGGCTTGGAATCGCACCCCAGCACCTCCACCAGTTTGTAACAAGAAAATACAGTGCCGGAAGCTAAAACAGCTATTTATTAAAGGCCAACTTGTGCCCGTCAACTAAATACATAAAGGTTGTGAGCTCACTGGTCAAAACCTCGTCAACTTCTCTCGCGTCTCACCTCGAGCTGCCCCTCGAGAAACCGCAAGCGTTCCTTGTCCAACGCTTGATGTGGTGACACGTGCAGCCAGCGTTGCAAGGCGCGTTTATAGCTTGGCGCGTTTGGCATGTCCGTTGGTGTGGCAGAATTCAAAGCAGCAGGAAGCGGCGCAGGACTTCGGCATGTGCCTAACAACATGCGGCAATATATATGTATATATATATATATATATATATAGAGAGAGAGAGAGAGAGAGAGAGAGAAAGAGAAAGACAGAGAGACGTAGCGGAGAAGGAAGCGCACTGGCTCCGTAGTAAAAACGGAAGCGAGAAAGCGCACGACGTACGACGAAACACTCCTTTATTGATCACACACAATTCGGCTGGTGGGCCAGCCTTCGTCAGTGCGACACCTAATGCAGCTTTTGTGTCCATTATATACATTCCTAAATGTTTTGGGACATACATGGTGGCATTCGGAAGTGATTCAGCATGATTATACAAAAAGGCTAAATACATTTAGTGTGAAGATGCAATGCGTGAAGTAACATGGGCACAGCGTTCACCTCTTATCGTTTTAGCGACATCAGTACGAGTAAAAAAGATTTTAAATATAAATGGCGCATGGTGTTTAAAGCGTTGTGGCAACCATGCACGCCGACTGAAGCGCATGAACGAACGATACATACTAAAGATGACCGGGCAAGCTGAGTTTTTTTAGCAGGGAACAAGGATGGTTCTGCTGAAAACATAAATTGGAAGAAAAATAACAGAAAATGAACCAGATATCTCAGAAGGGCATCAGACACCTTAAATGGTGGAAGGTAGGTTAGTGAGTGTGTGCACGTCTTCGTTTATTCGAGAGTTTAGTGTATTGAACTTGTAGATTAGAAAGGATTCGCGGATTTCCCGCTCATGATGTGAGCGGATACTGGATTTCAGTACCGTTGCTTTATTCTTGTCAAAAGAATGACCAGATATTGCTAGATCGTTTCATAAAGGCAGGTTTGGGAAGGTTTTGACGTGCGACTTATGATTATTAAATCGAGCTCTAATTGGTGTTTCTGTATGACCAATGTGTTGTAGATTACAGATATCGCATTCGAGCATGTATACTACGTTGGAACTGTCACAATTTGGATTATGTGTCACAAGCTGGATCATGTGTGTATCAAATAACACGTACCGTCCGCTCATGTTAAAATACATATTTAGCTCGTGCACATAGTTGCTTTCGATTTTACTGTTATTTCTTACGCTTCTGCGTCTTGAACTCTGCAATACCTATAGGCACAAGCCAAGCATGCAAAGCCTGCTTGAAAGCAACCATTTGCGGAGGCTACATGATAATCTTCAGTATATTTCCTTGTACCTGACGGAAACGGCTGGACAAAACTATAGAAAAATAAATGTAGACCATGTTACACTAAAAAATGCTTTAAATTTTGGAAACTAGGGTGCACTTGTTCACTCGGTTGACGAGTCACAGCCACAAGATATGTGAACAAAGCAAGATATTTTAAAACATGCACAAATATTCTGATTATTTGTTTGACAGTGTCACAGATAGCTTGCCGATACATTTATTTCGAGCGCAACAATAGGTGAAGCTTTGAACAGTTCAACGTCTTGTTGGTTTACAGCCGAACAAGTGACTACTCTGTTAGACGATTTGGAATAAGCGCACCGTGATTTCCAAAAAAAGCATTATTAGAAGTTAGCGCCCGGTGTGAATGTCCGCCTATTCATTTTGTTCTGCCTTCTACATGTGCCACAAAGACATTTGTTGAGAATGTGCTGAGATCAGGAGTAGCGAGAGCATGCGACGGACGCGAATCACATCGGCTCCGGCTCAGGTACATTTTCACGAAGAATTTCTTCCTGGCGACCTGTTGCAATGATAGGAACTTGTTCCTATCATCAACACTGTCAAGCCTATACCGGTCTTCAAACTGTGAGTGTGCTTTTAAACGTCTTAACGCTTTCGAAAGTTCTTGAAGAGGTCCACCTCGCTAACCCTAACAAGACGGAGACGCGGCTTGGACAGAACGCCGCCCCGCTCTACAGCGGATGGCAAGCGTCTCTGGGAGCGTCGCAGCTGACCAGAAGCACTCATTGCCCTCTCGCTCCACGGACCACATTATGGATACGCAGACCAGTGAAGACGCCGATACGCAGGCGAGCAATGAGCACAACGCACATTCATGGATCACTGTTACCAAGAGAGCGAACAAACGCCGACCGCTGCAACCCCACACCGTACCGACTCAACAGCTGCCCAGCACGCCGTCTGAGCCCGCTCTATGCCAGATCCGGCCTAAGACGCGTCTACCAAGACTCCCTCTTCTCCCTGCCGAGGACTACAAGCTAGCAATCCGTCCCCATGGTGGATTAAATCTGAGCAAGGTTAACCCTAAGACGTTACTTCTCGCCGTAGCTCATGCAGCAAATATACGCAGTGAGCAGCCTGATATCAAGCTTCGTGTTGATAAAAATCAAAATGTGCTAACAATAAGCACCTCATCTGAACACATCGCCCCTGCACTTGAACAAATCATCAAAATTACAGTGGACGCAGTAACCTACGACATCACCTCTTATGGTATTGCACCTGATAATTCGTGCAAAGGTGTGTTCAACGAAACAGGCCATTAAATAACACCAGACGACTTCCTGGCAGAAGTTGAAGTACCGGGATACGAGGTCCTTACGTGCAGACGCCTCGGCAACTCCGGAGCAATGGTGCTCACATTTTGTGGCAAGCGAGTCCCTTTCTTCGTCAACGCGTACGCGCAGGCTCTTCGCTGCTACCTCTGCAAACGGCCTATTCCACACTGTAGAAAGTGCAACAAAACAGGACACCGCGAGGATGTGTGCCCACAGCCTCCTGACACAACGAATTGCCGAGTGTGCGGGGATTCGCTATCACCTAATAACCACGAGTGCCGCCCTTCTTGCATGCTTTGTGGTGGCGACCACCCGACGGCTGCCAAACCATGCCCAAAACGGTTTTTTCCACTAGTCAACCGACGCAAACCACCCCGGTCAGCTACTCCTACCAGGAAGGCCCAGTCACCATCTCCCAGCCCCGGACGGCAGAGCAGTGCGTCCGGGAGTGTAGCCAGGCGAAGGAGTCATTCCAAAGATAAGTCGGGGCCCAAGAGAGGAAACTCATCGCGGAGCGGTTCGCACCATCATGGCCAGCAAAGCGGTTCCCACAATAAAGCACAAACGGTAAGCTGGGCAGGGCAGTTCCTTCCTCTCCCTCCCTCTCCACACCAGTCACACTCCCTCACACAAACATCAACGAAGCAAAGAACACCACAACCAACGCCACCAAGACTACCACAACCCATGTCAGTACATACTCAGCTCCACCCTGACATGCCGTCAACTACAGCACGATCCGCCTATTGCACACGAGAGGCGTTGAACAAAATGACTACTTCTTTAAGGAATGAATTCCCAGGTATGATGCAGGTAGAAATGCAAAGAACGAAGAATAGCATTATGGCTGAACTAACAGCTCCCCTCCAACAATTGATCCAGCAGGCCATGCAACCTGTTGTCCAGCAGATTGTAAAGGATGTTAAACAGCAGATATCGGCTGCACTTGGCCAACCTAATATTGCGCCATCTGCACCAAAACGCACCACGTTTCTGACACGTGAAACACAGTGACCGCGTCCTTACATACGCCCCTCCCGTTTCCTATCACCGTCCCAGAAAATCGTCCAGACAGCCACAGCTGCTGCAGTTCCACTTCCCACCACTTTCCACCAAGATTCAGCACAGTCTGAAATGCCTCCGTGTACTACCGAGGCCCCTCTATTGCATGATCATGGCGAAAAACCGTAGGTCGACACGTGACACCCTTCAACTCCTACGCGTGTGGCAGTGGAAATGCAGGGGGTATCGTAGGAAACGTGGAGCTCTAATGCAATTCATTTAGACACATGGGATTACTCCCGATGTCTTAGCGTTACAATAAGTACAATGTACCCTACGCTTCCAGGTTACACCACATACACGGACGTAACGAACAATACACCACATCGCAGAGCTACATTAGGTGCACGTTAAAGAACCCCAGGTGATCTAAATTTCCGGAGCCCTCCACTACGGCGTCTCTCATATACATATAGTGGTTTTGGGACGTTGAACCCTACATAATAATTAATCAACAGCTACATTAGTTTCTAAGCATGTCACTTTCATAGAACACACCCTTCAAAGCCGCACGTTAAAGAACCCCAGGTTGTCAAAATTTCCGGAGCCCTCCACTACGGCGTCTCTCATAATCAGAAGTGGTTTTGGGACGTTAAACCCCACAAATCAATCAATCAATCACCCTTCAAAGCACCTCCATCTCACACGTACTTCTCGAATTAGTCCCGTGCTCTCGTTTTAGTAGCAGCCTGTACGTGCTTAACGTTTACAGTGCACCTAACGCCAGGAACGATGACTTCGGTCATCTATTTGCACAACTATGTAAGTTGAGTAAACACATGATTATTGTAGGAGATTTCAATGCCCCCCATCCGGCTTGGGGCTACGCAACAGAAACGCCTGAAGGCCGACGACTCGCACACGTTCTCGCGATTCATCGCATGGCCCTACTTACAGAACCTGATCAACCCACTGGCCTAGGTAATAGTGTGAGCAGGGACACATGCCCCGACCTCACGATAGCCAAGGGGGTTAGTCACCATTCCTGGTGCAACCTCATGGTGAACCTAGGCAGTGATCACTATATGCTAACTACAGAGCTCCAAGTAGGAGCCACGCGTGCCCCAGAGCGCATCATAAAACTAACAAATTAAGATGCACTGAGACGTAATCGTACAACTACCTATCAGGACTCTCCTTCCCTAGAGGCTTGGATATTACAACTTCAGTTCGATTTTCAAAGAGCTACCAAACTTATCGCTGCGATGACAGAAACGCCGGATGTGGAACGGCATCTGCTCTATCTTTGGGATGCCCACATAGGCTTGACACGGCGGTGGCGGCGACAGAAACATAACCGAAATCTTCGTCTCCGAATCGCCCAACTAGCTACTGAGGCACATGACTATGCGAACATCCTCACTAGCAACAATTGACATAACTTCTGTGATCGACTCAATAGCTCACTAAGTACACCTCGAACGTGGCGTATACTCCGTGCTCTTTTAAATTCCACGCAGACAAAATTACACACTGCTAACGTAATCCACACCATTCTCCACAAATCAGGGCTCAACGATACCACTCTGCTGCACACCTTAAAGCAACACTATGTATCCACGGGCCCCGTCCCGCCTACCGTGATTATCCACACGTACACGATACGCCTCTAAATAAGGACATTGCAGAAGCAGAGGTTAGGGCAGCTTTGCAAAGCATTAAGCGTAACACAGCACCTGGTACAAACGGGATTACGTACACACTTCTGCGTAATTTATATGACCAGTTCATCGAATATTTAACCACTTTTTACAACGAACATTGGAACAACGGCACGCTACCACAGGAGTGGCGACGCGCAGAAATCATATTTATTCCAAAGCCTGGCAAGCCGCTATCCCTCCAGAATCTTCGCCCTATATTCTTAACTTCATCTGTAGCTAAACTCTTTGAACGCGTTGTCCTCTCTCGACTACAACCATTTCTCGAAGACAATCACTTTTTTCCTGATACACTATTCGGCTACCGTCCTGGTATCTCTACACAGGACGTATTATTACAGCTTAAGGAGGACGTGTTGGACAGCCCCACTTCAAACCAGGTCCGAGCTATTCTGGCCCTGGATCTGAAGGGTGCCTTTGACAATGTCTCCCATGACCTTATTCTTGACAATCTCGCTTCATCTCAGTGTGGCTCACGTATTTACAATTACGTGAGGTTCTTTCTTTCTGACCGCACGGCCACTATGGGATTGGAGACCTTCGTTCGGACGTCATTCGTCTCGCAGGCAGAGGAACACCACAGGGCTCGGTTCTCTCACCCACTTTGTTCAACGTGGCTATGGCTAAACTCCCTTCCCTAATACAACAGGTTCCCAACATCCAGCATGCCATCTATGCAGATGACATTACAATTTGGGCAACCAAGGGAGCAAACGGAACCATTCAGGACGCCCTACAGGAAGGTGTGTCTGTGGTAGAAGATTATGCTGCTGCCGACAGCCCTACGTGTTCAGTAGATAAATCGGAGTTGTTATTGGTATACAAGCGGCACCGCAAAACCACCGATTCTCCTGACATTTCGCTGTTTTATATGGCCGTCCTATCCCTCTGGCACCAAGAATTCGCATTTTAAGCCTCTACCTTCAGTCCGACGGCAAGGCCTCGCACACTACACGCCCTCTGTCTCAGCAGATAACTCAAATGACACACATGATCCAACGCATCACCAATCGCAGAAGAGGTTTCTGTGAGAAGGATGTCTTGCGCTTAGTACAAACACTCATAGTTAAGCGTCTCACCTATCATCTTCCCTTTCACAATCTCACGCTAGCTCAAATCAAAAAGATGGACATCCTTCTACGGACAGTTGTGAAGACGGCTCGCGGCTTGCCTCCACACGCAATTACACAACGCCTCCTTCAATTAGGAGTACACAACACCGTAACCGAACTCATTGAGGCCCAGCACAACAGTCAGCTCCAACGGCTCAGGCAGACCCGTCAGGGCTTCGCCATCCTGTCTCGTATTGGCTACCCGATTCCCAAACAACCCGCACAAGTACCACGACATAAACTTGCTTCTACTGTCCGCGCACTCATCAAAGTGCCTCCAATTCCACGCAATATGAATCCCTCCCGCCACGCCGGTCGTCGACGTGCCCGAGTTCAGGCTATGACACGCGTCTTTATTGATGGTACCTCAGACTTACAAGTACTTTACACTGATGCAGCTCGCTACCCAGAAAAGTCAGCCATGTGTTTAGCCGTGACAGATGACACAGACGCCCTCGTGGCGTCTGCCACACTTGGCACTACAGACAGTGGCCTGGCAGAGAAGGGAGCTCTCGCTCTGGCAATTGTTCACGCTACGACACTGTCACATGACTCCCCTGTCACTATTGTAACAGATTCACAAGCTGCTTGCCGTGCTTTCGCTCAAGGACTTGTGGCTGCACATACACACACTATCCTCTCTTCTGTCTCACCGTTCGCATTACGTCCTGTGCGTATCGTTTGGGCTCCTGGACACGCCTTTCTTCATGCAAATGAACGCGTTCATGTGGTTGCCCGAGAGCTGACCGGCCGGGCTCCATTTGAACAGCTGTCCAATTCATACGACGCATCAACAGAACCACTAACCTACAACGCTACGCTGGAGTACTACCGACAGAGCCGTTATACGTATCCTCCCCCTCTACCTTCTCTTCACAGAGCAGATGCTGTCGCTTGGCGGCAACTACAGACCAATTCATTTCCTTGCCTTTATATGCTAAATCACTTTCATCCGACTCTCTACCCCTCCAACTGCCCCTTCTGTGGATCCGTACCGATGGTGTACCACACCACGTGAGAGTGCTCTGCCCCACAGGGCGTTCCTCCCATTCCCAATCCCACCCCTTCCTCTTGGGAGTCTGCATTGCTCAGCTTACGCCGGCACGAACAGCAGCAGCTGGTTCAGCTGGTTCGCAGGGTCACGCAAGGCAACGGAGTCCTGGACTGAGGGCCCCACCCAAAGAAGGCTCAGTGTGCATTTGTTATTAATAAATGTTTATTCTCTCTCTTTCTCTTGAGAATGTGCTACCATTCAAGCCAACATCGCATACTTGGTCAACGTGATAGAAATAGAGAGAGATAGAGAGAAGGAATGTAGGAAAGGTAGGAAGGTTAACTAGACTATGCGTCCAGTTTGCTACCCTACGCATGGGGAGGGGGAGGGAAATAAAAGAGAGAGAGAGAGAAGGATAGACACATGTCACATCGCGCACACAATGCCGAGTTTCACAGGTGGTCCCTCAATGAAGTTGCTGACAAGTATCTTAGGAGGGCTCGTATGGCTTTCTGTGCTGATGTGCTGCGCGACCAGGCTGCTAAGATCTTTGCTTCATTAAATGGCCGGTCAGCGAGTCTATTCAAGGCACACTGAAGAGTCGGGCGATCTTTATCAAATTGGGCACAGTGGCCCAAGAGATGTTTAATAGTCTGTATACAGTTGCAGCTTTCACACATGGATGAATCCGCCATGCCAGTGCGATGGCTCAATGACTTAGTAAACGCTACCCCAGTTCACAGCCGGCACAGCATTGTAGCGTCACGTTGAGAAATCTTGGATGGCAGTTGTTTCTGACGTAATAACTTAACATTTTTAGGGCAATAATTGGAATTAAGAGGAGAATTCCAGTGATGGAAATAAAAAGATTAGCAACAACGCCACCTCAAGTAAGAGCATAACACTTCGGGATATCGAAACAGCAAGAAGGTGCACAAAAAAGTTAAGCCCACTTTTGCAGAACATTGAATGAGAATTATTCAGAGTGGGAGAGGTCAACATGCTGTGGCACATTTACACCCACGAAACATCTGCAGAAGACAGGGTAACGGTGACTCAAGAAACGCTGTTATGAAGGCCTGTGCACGGACAGCTTTGTGAATCTAGGCCCAAGTGTTATGCTTTGTACAAGCCAAAACCCGTGTAAATAGGGAAAGCGTACCTTTAGTAGCACCAGCGTAAACAAATCTTGGCAGTTGGCTTTGTAGTACAAACAGCATTGCAGAAATTCTTGTAATGAAAACATGAACATTTTATTTTAACGGTAACAGCGTAAGCACACACACGGGTCAGCGGAGCCATGTCAAATTGTCAGTGCTAGTGTAACCATATAGCATGATAAACTATTCGCTGCCCAAAACATGCGAAGTGTGCCCCCCAAAAAGCGATGATTTCATATACGTATAGTACAAAAAGTCTGCACTTACCAAAATTCACTTGCTTTCTGTAATTTAGCATCATTAGGGGCATCATTATCTGCAGTATAATCAAATTTGTGTCATACACCTGAAAAAAGTAGTAAATGACATGCATCACATATTGTTTTATTTGGTACCAGTGAAGTCTGGTAGCAGTGAAGAACAGCTTAGTGGGAATCAGCCTAATTATGTGCATGCGGCAAATCCCAATTGGCGTTATTAAGGTTGTCAAAATTTTCGTCGATTGGTATTAACGTCAAAATGTGACTTCAACGGCTTGCCAAGTTTCCACAGCGCATAAAGATTTCATGATGCAGAATGATGACAGCGCTAACGTGAACGTACAGCATTTATATATGTCTTTCACAATATTCAGTTTTGCGAAGGTTTTGCATCCCTAAAAAATCTGAAAGATTTGGGTCATTCTTCCTCCCATTGTTCTGTTCATATCTAAAGTGCTCGCTTGATATTGCGCTTCTAAGATGATACGTTCAGCGTAGAGGTGAAGAAAGTGACGCAGTAATGTAAGTAGATTTTTTTGGCGTGCGGGAAAAGGGGGGGGGGGGGTCAGCTTATCTGAATTGGAGGCCGGGCAAGCAAATATGGTCGTCACATTGGGCTCTCTATGCCCGGCCTAAAAACATTCTGTGCGCCACCGCCTGACTATGCCAGGGAAGTGACGCGACAATGATTTGTTCACTTACTGATTTACATACACTTTACAGCTCTAAAAATGCGGCCTGAGGCCCCAACACCTAACCGTTAACGTTACATAAAGACAATGATAGAAAAGTACCAGTATGAAGACAGCTACAACCCCGCCCAAATGTTTTTTCAAGAAA
This sequence comes from Rhipicephalus annulatus, assembly GCA_013436015.1. NCBI lineage: Eukaryota > Metazoa > Arthropoda > Arachnida > Ixodida > Ixodidae > Rhipicephalus > Rhipicephalus annulatus. Next base: position 133,492 of record WOVY01010991.1, read on the forward strand.
GGTATTGTTGCGAAAAGCAACTTTTAACTGCAAAAACACACTTGCACTGCAGTGGTGACCGAGGAAACAAGAGGGTATGCAGGCGGTAATAATAGAGGTAATTTAGTCCGATACGGCTACCACTGCATACGGTGAATAAGCAAGAGCAAACCATTTCTTTTTTGGTAGCGCAACCACTCAACAATGTGTTTGGAAAAAAAATCAATGAGCCAACTGTTCCAGAACTCAACATTTTTCACAAGCTAAGATCAAGCATAAATTTGAGGTTGAAAACGCCCCGACCAATGCGAGACTGTAGTTACCCACACTGTAAGAGCATTATATGTTGCTGGAAATGCCATTCACCTGTACGCTGCTGCATGAACAGTCTTTTGTCCAACGAGCGAACAAGCTAGCCGATAGCTGAAGACGGGTTTACGTTGTGTTTGTGCCATCCAGCAGCGAAATTCACAACAACATTGCACTCTCTAAAGATAAATATACACTAACCTTCACCACGATTAAGTAGAAACTCAAATCTGCGACACACACGCACGATCAAAACATAGCACACAAGCTCGCATGTCCATGTGCTCGCTGACCACAAACCAAATGAATATTAGTAGTGCGAACGTGAACATACTTGTGCCGAAAAAAAAAACGTCGAGCAGTGGCAGCACAGGCATCAGCGCAATGCTTTCAGTGCGTTCTCCTAATACACTTATGAAAAAAAAACTAAGGTATACTAAAACTGATAATTATTTATAAAAAATTGAGCTTAATTTTTATTTAATGCTAGTACACATAAACATCAAATATTGATCACTTTGTAGGTTACATCGCTTGCTATATTAGCGCCACGCTTTTCGTGTGTGCGCAGATGGCGCAGTTTGTCATTCTGCTCACAAACTACAAGTTGAAGCGTGCTTTTAATTTTGACGGCTGATGAAAAGCGCGTTTGGGTCTGTTTTTTTTCCTCCAATATATTTGGCGGGGGGGGTGAGGGGCTCTTTCTGCACATATTTTGGTGCTTCACCGGCTTTGACGCCCTCCCCTAGCAGAGCAACGGCGTGTCTAGGCTTTTTTTACATCCTTGTTTTGCACGTGTTTCGGCGTTTGGTCCGCTTTGACGAGCCAACTCTCCATGCTGCTGCGGCGTGTGTTAGGCACCTGCGGTAGCTGAATTCTCAGGCCTTCTGTGTTCAGCCAGTGCTGTTATTTTATTCTCTGTGGATGCTAACATAAACCACCGTTTTGGTTTGGGGAAGTTTGGTACACAGAACAAATATAATCTGGCCCATCAACATCAATGTGGACGCCATGCATAGTTGTGTGCGGTGTCATTCAGGAGAGTAACCGTTGCGTGACGAGAGCATTCACAGCGGTTTCTCCTTCCATTGCTCCCTCAGAAACTTCAGACTAACAGTTAATCCCTCGTTTTCGAACATGTCGGCCGTCTTGTTCCGCTTGGTCTTTTCGGGGAGTAACAGTTGGTCTGAGAGACTAAAAACAGCCGTTGCTCCCATTTCGGCCGTTCTCGTCTTATAATGTACAGTGTCGCCCAGTGCGTTTCAGCGCACTTGGTGACACTGGCCACGCTGTACAGTGTGTTCCAGTGCCTCCCAGCACGCTTTAAGACACTGGGCTTCGCTGTACAGTGTGTCCGAGTGCATCTCAGTGCGCTGTAGTACACTGGGACACACTGTGCAGCGTTTCCAGCGTCATCCAGTGCGCTGAAACGCACTTGGGGATACTGGAAACGCTGTATTTTTTATAGATAAGGATATTACAGTCAGCCAATAACAGCTGGAGCCATCGTTTGCATAAGAAAGTGGCACCTTTTGTGGAGAAGAGCGGTGCGAGTGACACTATGGCGCTATAAGAAGTTTAGGTAATATTTTTTTAACTGTACAAGATGTTCTTGAAAACTTTCGTGAGATAATTCCAAAAACTACGTATCACTTTTCGCCCTGTATTAAAAGATTGCTACCGAGAAACAATAATTCTAAAATAAGAAGCGCTCAATAAAATTCAAGCTCTTGTTGTCTATTTGAACCCCCTAATAAGTGTGTAACAGCCTAACCAATGTTGACTGCAATGTAAGTCACGGAACCTAAAGGCGAAGTTATTACGGTGAAGCCATGTGTTTTCTCAAGTGCAATGCTACGCTTTATTTGGTGATGTCATTCGCAGAACCATTATATTCGTCAAAAATAATGCCTGGCTTTAAAACTTTTCTTTAATTTGTGATCACTGCACAGAGTTGACCGCTGATGGAGCTTTTTTTTGCACCATCACTGTCACTATGGTAATGTTTTTATCATAATAATTGCCCTTTCAATAGAGCTTTCAAAAAAGAAAGCGCGTTAAGTTGTTTCATTTAGGTAGCATACTATTCACTTTTAAATAATTCTTCATTGTCTGAGTCATCTCCGAAAACGATTTCGCAAAGGTTGAAGTTTGAGAACCGCTTTGTAGAAAGTCAAACATTCATTCTGAATGTTCCCGAGTTAGTATTGCACAGTAGCTTTGTTCCTTAGGTTTTTATTGACTCTCCGTGGGGGTATCAAGTCAATTTCTTTATTTACGCGAATAATTTGTGGGGAATACTTGACTTCTGATCTTGTGACACGCGCAAACTCTCGTTAACATGTCTATTGGACAGAAATAGAAGAGTGAGCGATTATTTCAAAGATGATAGTTTTAATTATGTTATTTAGAAGCAAAATTTTTGGTCTGTCTGTCTGTACAATTGTTTGTTCGTCCGCCGTAACGATACACGAAACGGCCTATCCCATTCGCAGCGCCCACCAATATTGCTCATTATTCAGCGCTTATACTTGTGTGATTGTCAATTCAAAAGCAATTTTCGCGCATAATTGAGGAGCCTTACCAACACCCCCCCCCCCCATTCTGTATGTGTGCGTTTATACTAGACAAGGCTAATTCTAAGGAGCTTAGCGTTTATGACATTTTGCTGACAATGCAATGCGATGCTCAAAAAGGCAACTGTTTCGTACGTTTTCTTAAGACGACACGGGGGTGGCACCCCCCAGTCACTTTGCGTTCTAAACCTTATCGCCTCCGAGAGAGGCGCACACACCATCCTCTGTTTTTGAAGATTAAGCCTGTATTTCGGCCAGATAGCGCTTGTGTCTAACGTGCATCAATGCGCTCGTTCGCCTGCGCTGCACAGATTCAGACTGTCTAACGCAGCATTTCCAGCATACAGTTCACCAATTTTCTCGCTTCAAATAGAAAATCAACGTATTTCTCAGTCTCTCCAGGAGCAAGACTATTGTCTTTCGACTGCGTATGCAGTGAAACGTGCAGATACGAGGATAATTTTTCAATATTACCAAGCTACCGTTTCAAAATGGCGATATCTCTACGCATGCTTAGAGAAGGTGACTAGAAAGGAGAAAAAACGAATGCAATAAAAATGTGTATGGTGACATCAACTTGAAATGTCTGCACCTAACGCCTTAACAGCGTAGGCTTTTACGACGCATACTGCGTCTTACGTAATTCTCATTCGGTAGGAATAAAAAACCACTTTCTTCTCGACCAACCGTACACTTGGCAGAAAAAGTGTAGCATTTCTCAGTGCCAATGACTCCAAAATACGATAAACACACTTCAAAGAGTTGTCAGTGAAAAATTAACGAATGTACGCTTCACCCTAAATTGTTTCATTGTAAATAAACTTATGATGATATTATTAACGCCTATGGTGTGGCCAGAGTAAAATTTATCAATAGAAGCTCATTTGTGGTTCTGCTCCAGTGTATCTTAAACTTTAATCAGAACGTCAACCATCTTCCTCTGATTTTGATAATACTCTAAATCCATAAAATTACCGTTATCAAAGTCAAATATTGCTCGACTGTTTCTTAACATATTGATTAATAAAACTACCAAAACGCTCATTTAGTTGAATAATTCCTGGAATAGCATTTTTGCATTGAGCAGTTCACGACGAAAGTGTCACAGGCTAAAGTACGACAATTTATCTTCAATGACTATATGTCAAAGCACTGATAAAGAGAATTCATTTACGAATTTTCTCAAAAAGGTCACAATGAAACATTCACTATTGCACTGAGCTGAAATAATTAGGAATCGTTTTCTCAATCATATTTTAGTGGTGCCGTTCAAAATAAAGTTGTCACTGAGGCACTTACTTGAAATGCTCGTGAGCAGATATTAGACAGCATTTTTGTGCTTGGCAGTTTGAAATAAGCTAGTAACTGACGCTCTTACTTTGAAATGCTCATTAGCAGATATTTGGTCATCTCTTTTCTTTTTGGCAGTTAAAAATCAATATGCAATGAAGGCAGCTATGCCAAATATCATGGAGAAAATATCTTGTCGCTAATGCTTCTGTTCAGCATTTATCAACAGGTAACCTCAATACTGTAATTGCAGTTAAATATCGTGAACCCTTATATCAAGGACCATATTGTGAAATTAAGTGCCTTTTTAACAATGTCTAGTTGTGTTACTCATAAAAATACTTCTAGGCTTGATATTATGCATCAGGCATACCACGGCACATGCAAAATGGGGCGTATCAATGTGAAAATTGCAGTGTACTTTGATATAATATTTCAGTATAATAAAAAAATAAGACATGCTGCATTGTGCTGGTGTTTTTGCTGTTTGTTTGCTTCACTGCACTATACTTGTTCATTGCAATGAAGCATGTTAAAACCAGTGTTATATTTTAAAGTGCAATCGCAGGCTCTTCTGTTGTACTTTGATGCATAAGCCTTAGTCGTTAGTGTTCCATATCATGTCGTTCACGCCTGGTCTCCCGTCTTCTTTGGTAGCAAAGAAGACGGGAAAAACCTTCTGAAAGACCTTCTAGAAATGCCTTTGAACAGGTTGAAATTTCTCTGAAGCCTGTATTAGCTCACTGTTGAATAAAATAAAGCTTGATATTATCTTAGAATGGAATAACTGTGCGAACGCCATGTTATATGTGACAACTCATTTTGAATGATGCCTTCGTATTCAGCTATGATTACAATTTTTAAGAGAGAGCCGTATATGCCATGCTTAATGTGCACTTAAGAACTGTGCTAGAGCCAAGACTTTCCCACGGTGGCAGGAGCCACTATGAGAAGACGTTTGCCCATGAAAGGTCAAGCTAAAGGGTAAGAGTTTTAGTGCTTCCACGGGTGCCTACTGGAAGGGGTAACGCTCAAACTATTGTTATGCCTGCGAGTCCGCAGCGAACGTCCATGCCTCGGAAAAAGAAGATCTGTGTCAAGCCCAGCACGCGAGCCCGCCTGACGCGATGAACAACTCAACGGCGTCAACACGCGACGGCGCCTTTCTGTCGCGCACGTGTAGTGAGTCACCTCAGCCAGTGAGCCGGCGCGTTCCTGTCTGGCGGGTCTGACGCAATGCCTGGAGACGTCACTCGTCCTTGGGTGCAGCCACCTGCAGCGCAGCCTCTCCAGATTCGATGAGAAAGAATGTACGCGGCCCAGCGGCGACCCCAAATAGAGGAGTCTGACCTCACGACCAGCGGCGCTTCTGGTTGGACATTTGGTTTCTCAAAGAATTCACCCGGTGCATATAAAAAGGCCCTGCGTCGCGTCGCGAGCAGCAGACCTGTTGGAGAGCAGACATGTGTGTCAGAGAAGAGAGCTATGTGATAGAGAGTTGAGCTGTGTGTCAGAGAAGAGAGCTATGTGATAGAGAGTTGAGCTATGTGTTAGCAGTTGATCTGTGTGTCAGAGAGCAGACCCATTTGAGAGCAGACCTACGTGTTAGAGAGGAGAGCTCGGCTCTTCGGGTCTCTAAGCTGTCGGCCCCAGTGGCGAATTTGTAACGCCTCTGTATATATGCTGTACATAAACTTTTTTTAACTCACCGTCGTCTCGTCCGCCCGTCTATCAGCTCTGCGCAGAAGCAGTCGCGAGCTGAGAAACCTACGCTACCAAACGGCTGGTGACCTTCCCGGCGAAGTTCGAAGCAGTGGCGCCTTCGGGACCGTGTTGGCGTCACCGTCTTTCGCAACACTATCGATATTTTGCGTGGGTGTTGGGACATAATTCTTCAAGAACACCCTCGCACCCTTTTGGTGTTTTTGTGTGTTACACCATTTTACATTTTGGGCATTTGGGTGTAATCTTGCGATTACACACCCACAACTTTTGGTCCTTTGGGTGCATTTTAGCTATTACGCCTTCAAAAAGTGTTCACGCCCTAGGGTGGATATTTGGAAATACACTGAACATACAGGTGTAGTCCTGCTTGTTACACCCATTTCGTGGGGTGTAAGGGTGTGATTTATAGACAGCCTATTACACCTATATGAGTGTAATTCGGTAAACAGGGCAAATGCGCTCAACTCGTTAGCTTACAGGAAACATCAAAATAGAAGTGCGACCGCTTGAAATCTGGAAAACTCCTACATTGCGGACACTTTGCAACCCACAATGTCATTATAGAGCGTGACAGAAGGAAGTTAGGAGAAAAACGCGTGATAATGAGGGTTGATGTGCCTAATAACGTGCCTGATGAGTTAACATGCCTAAAACAGCTTCATTAGCAGCAGGTTCTAATTTCAACAACTACGGGATCATTATTTGTTATCAATGCTATCAGACGTGTTTTTCTTGCGGGAGACCTAACTTTAGTCGCAGTATGCATCCGTGTCGGCCCACATCTTTAAACATATCTTCCTACTGGAGGTTTTGCGCGTTGCACAATGTCGCCTTAGAATGCGCAACGCTAGCAAGGTATATATTTACGTCGAAGTAGTCATGCCGCCCATTTACGTGCAACTTTAGCTAGTTTTTTGTTTTGTTTTTAATTCACCTACGACGTAAGTTGACTGATGCGACCCACACTCTAGCGTTTTGTGGAGTTCGTTAAAATTGAACGGCATTCGAACAAGTGCAGGTCTGTTCACGACCGAATCACTGTAAATTAGGTTAGCACAAGAAAAAAATGGTAGAGATATATAAACAACAAGCGTAGATTTAGTAATTGAAGCTGTTGCTGTTTTTCTTGGGCACTTCTTATCATTGGTAACATTTTTGTCACGTAGGTTTGAAAACAGTTAAACGTGGAAAGGTTCTTTTGTGCACTGTTACAAGCTTTTCGCCTTGCACCTGTGTAACGAGAATAATTGCCCGAAGATAATTTGTGTTACTATTTGATTAAAGTCCTATGCTGCGTTACTTGCGGCAACTATTAGGATTGTGCACTGCGCCAAACAAACAAGCAAATAATAAAGTATATATTCGAAAGCATTGGAGCCCACCAAGACCAGTTCCACAAACATAGAACCATACCTAGAAGCACATGCTAGCTGAACGTGTCGCGTGGACTTATCGTTATGTGCGAGAGTGGGTGTCAAGAGTCGTCGGAGTCCAGGAAATCAAGCTGACGCTTTGTGGTGGGTGATGCGAACACGCCATTGCTTTTTAGGATCTTTTTTTTTCCTTTCGCTGCTTTCTAGAATTAGAAATAGCTTGCTCCTTACGTTCGCTCACCTATTTTACGTTATTGGGCTAACCATGGATGTAATTACTAATACGCAAAGCTGACTTCCGTATGAGGGCCCCTGTCTTCTTCTATGTCTATTTACCAGAGTGTTTTTTACTATCCCGAAATGGCATTAAATAGCATAGAGCCTTAAAGGCAGCGCCTGTCTATTTTTTAGTCGCTAGAAACTTTTCGTGTTTAATTTTGATGCACTCCAACCGTTCACGACGTATACGCTCAATGTAATCATCGCATGGAAGTCGCCGATTAGTCGCAAAACTAATGCGCGCAACTAGTCAGTTTACAGGAAGCATCAAAGTAGGAGTGCGACAACTCTAAATCAGGAAAACTCCTACAATGCACCCACTTTGAAACCCACATTGTCAATATCGAGAATGACAGGAAGAAGGTAGGAGAAACCAAAAGCGTGGAAAGTAGCGTCACTCAAGGCACTAATCCCGTACACGCTCGCAAGGACAGTAGTTCAAAACTACACAGGGTACTTTTTTTAAAATAGGAAAGTTAGATTTTCAGACAACTAGGAAAAAATGGTGAGGCGAGCTACTAGCCAGGTGAAGTTGGGAGATTATAGGTGTGCATGTTGTTTTCTACATTGCTAATAAAGTGCACTAGACCATTTGCTCAGTGGTAGTGCTGCAGCCAAGCATGCCATGACCAAAGTTGGATCAAGTAAATATGTTAAACCATTTTCAATAGTATATTTACTTAAAATGTGCGAGGCAGGAGTCGTTAAAAAGAAGAAAAAAAGAGGTCTGGGGTGCACCTCACTGGCAATGCAGTCCCTCACCGGAGCAGGATTGGCCACCCTTGTGCAGTACCTGGCCACGACCTCCCATGACCACAGCAATTAGCCTTGGCCGTCAATCCCCAGCAGCTGCGAAGCATCTGGTCTAGGTGGCAGTCAGACCTGTGAAGTGGGGGAGGGTGCTAAGAATCCCTGGATAAGGTCAGTCCGCCATTGGAATCTGAACATGGCTTCCTTGAACACTCGAATGCTATCTAGTGAGGCAAGTCTAGCTGTAATATTCGAGAAATTAGATGGTGTTGATTGGGATGTAATAGGGCTGAGCGAAGTTAGGAGGACACGTGAGGTTTATACAGTGCTGAAGAATGAACACGTCCTATGCTACTGTTGATTAGTTGACAGAAAAGAACTAGGATCAGGGTTTGTCATACACAAGAATATCGCTGGCAACAAACAAGAATAATATAGCATCATTGAGGGGGTGGCAAGTATCTTAATAAAGTTAAACAAAAGGTACAAGAGGAAGGTGGTACAGGCTACCGCGCCATCATCGAGCCATGATGGTCATTTGTTTGACCGCTTTTATGAAGACGTAGAGTCAACCATTAACAAAGACACAGTATATTATTCCTATGGGTGACTTTATAGCCAAAGTAGGCAATGAACACGCCAGAGAAATTGTAGTAAGGGAATATGGCATTGGCTCTAGAAACTTCAGAGGGGAGTTATTAGTAGAGTTAGCAGAACACAATAATTTCCGGTTAATGAATACCTTCTTCAGAAAATGGGCTAACTGTGACTAGATGTGGTGAAGTCCTAATGGCAAAACTAAAAATAAAATTGACTTCATTTTGTGTGCACAGGCATTGTACAGAATGTAGAAGTAGTTGGCAAGATTAGATGCAGTAACCAATGAAATGTGAGAGCTCGTATACGCCTAAATTTTAAAAAGCGAAGACGAAACTGCTATGCAAGAAGCCAGGTAATGAACTGATGGTGAGAAGAAAATTACAGGAATTCAAAGTTGTGCTTCAGATTTTTATTCGAGGCACTAAACGCGATAACCGATGTTAGCGTTGACTCAATGAACGATACACTTACTAGTATCATCAAAGAGGGTGCAATTGATGTTGGAGGATTAGTCACTAGAGGGGACAGTGGAAAACTATCTCAGGAGACGAAAAATCTTATTACGAGAGAACAAAGAAAGCCTGAAATGAAACCAAGTAAATATAGCTAGTGAAGCTTTAGAAGTTAACCAATAGGCGTAAAGTAATCGATACCAGAAGGTATACCATGAAAAAAATTGAGCAAGCTGTAAAAAGCGGCAGAAGCCTAAAAGCTGTGCAAGCAGACTTGTGCATAGGCAAAAATCGAATGTATGCATTGAGAAACAAGGAAGGCATTGTTGTACCCAATATGGATAGGATAGTCGAGAGAGCGGAGGAGTTCCATAAAGAGCTGTACAGACGTCAAACGAACTACGATGGCAATGTGGGAAACCATAGTAGTCCAGGAGTATTCGACATCCTACTAGTAATGAGAGGGGATGTAAGGAAAGCCCTAGAAGGAATGCGAAGAGGCAAAGCCGCTGTTGAGAATTAGGTAACAATGGACCTCCTGAAAGATGGAAGAGAAGTTGTGTTAGAAAAATTATCCACCTTATATATGTCACCCTATGACGAGCGAGAGACGTGGCCTGACTCGTACGCTATGTTTACTCCATTCATTTCAATCTGACTTCTTCCTCCTCGGCTTCTAGTACATGTCACTGCCTTCTTACGTCACAGGATTCCCCTTCCCCCCAAAAGAACGCGTGCGTTACAATCAACAAAACCACCAAATGCACAGTGTAAAGTGAAGAATGTAAAATGCACAGTACGATTTCAGAAGGGAGTTTCTTAATTCGTACAAAAGCTTCACAGCAGAGGGTCGCAGTCAGGTCATTTCAAGGGTAGCTCTGGTGAACGACGCTGGCTGTTGCGCGTGGGATAGCATATATCCGCCCTGCCCATCTGCACTGAGGATGACATGACTTGAGGTCTTGTGAGGAACGAACAAGGCTTGAAATCTGAGTAGCATTGGATTGACGGATGTCTTTGGCATTGGATCCAGCGCTGTCGTGGCAACAGACGCTTTTCTTCTAGTCGGCGTGCGTGAGAACCAAGGCTGATGGGACGATGTAGGTTTTTCTCCGTTGTATACGTAGTAACTTCATGTCTCTTTTTTCATTTTAATTTCATTTTATTTCAAGTTCTCTTATTACATGAAAATACACAACACTGGTTAGACCCATAGCCACAGGCTAGTAGGGGGTCTAAATAAATATGCATTTAAAGGAACAGGTTGTGTTAACAAAGCAGATATTTTATAAGTACACTTCAATCTTACAAAAAAAATCGAAACAAAATATAAGAAGGAAACATATTTGTGATAAGTCATTTGCAGTATTTTGCAGCATTGTTCCATGCAAACAACGGATTGCATGTATAAAATACATCAAATACATAAAGGTACATATACCATGTCATGTATGGTTTTGTTAGACATATAATCTAAACATAACGAAGTGGAGATTACAACGAGGTGTGTGTTAGTGTACCTGTTCATTTTTCTGCAGAAAGTATTTTTTAAGAGCACAGGCAAAACTTTTGCTTTCTTTTATTTGGCATGGTATATCATTCCAGACCTTTACTCCAGCAAATTGTAGCAATCGTTTGCCATAAACATTGTTAGTAGGCGGAAGATTGAAATTATGTAATGTGGCACGTCTGGTAAGGCGGCAAGAGGATGAAAATACTGATATATGGAAGGGCAGGTTATAAGAAATGACATTATAGACGGTAAGTGCAATTTTTTGCTGTCGTAAATTATCGAATGGCATGATTTCCATATAACGAAACAATGGCGCGCTGTGTTGATCATATCTAGAATTGTTTATTATTCGAAGTGCTCGCTTTTGTAGTATACGTAAGGGTTCTAGATATGTTTTAAAAGTCCATCCCCATGAATCTATGCAATATGTGAGGTGACAATAAAAAAATGTGAAATAGAGAATTCGGAGAATACTACTTTTAAAATAAGTTCTAGCGGTTTATAATGTACTTCATTTAGATCCCAGTTTAGCACATACAGAGTTAATGTGGCTTTGCCAGTTTAGCTGGCTATCGAGAATTACACCCAGATATTTGAACTCGTTCGTCTTCTCAAGCACGCAGTTATTTATTGCAATGCAAATGGACTCATTACTTATATCTCGATAACGGGAGTAAAAAATAGTGTATTTAGTTTTCTTTGCATTCAGTGTTAGTTTATTCGCTATAAACCACTGACAAACATTTTTTAGTTCTACATTACCTTTATGCTCGAGATCCCTTATATTGTCTGCAGTAACAATAACGGCTGTATCATCAGCGTACATTAGCATCTCCGCCGATGTCAATATGTTTGGTAGGTCGTCTACGTACAGTGAGAACAGTAAGGGTCCAAGAACGGAGCCTTGTGGTACCCCTGTGTGTATTTAACAGGGAGGAAGTGAGATTATGCATAATCACCATTTGTTGACGTTCGCTCATGCAACTAGAAAATACGTCAACAATTTTGCCACGTAAACCGTAGTGTCTTAATTTCATTAGTAATAAATCATGGTCAACTGTATCAAATGCTTTCTTTAAATCAAGAAAAATTACTGCTACAAGGAGGTTATTATTTAATGCTTCGTAAATTTTTTGTGATAGAGATAGCACAGCAGTGGCGGTGGAATGGTGCGCCCGAAATCCATGTTGCTCGGCGCATATTACACAATATTTTTTTAGGAAGACGCGCATCCGTTTTGCTAGAATTCTTTCAAATATGTTATTTATTATGCTTAAAACAGATATAGGCCTATAACTTGAGGGATCAGAGCGATCACCCTCCTTGTACACCGGCACTACTTTAGCAGTTTTCAGACAGGATGGGTATGTTGACGTACGCAAGGAGTGGTTATATATATGGCATAGGATAGGGCCTAAGACGTCAATATTGTCTTTTACTATCCGCGCTGTGATCCCATCTATCCCGCTGGCTTTATTGGTGGCTAAATTAGCAGTAGTGTTTTGAATTTCGTCGAGACTAATGTCGTGTACCGCAAACGGCTTCGGCAAAGACGGCGAAAAACATTGAGGAGTGGAGGAAGAAAACTGCATTGCTAACGTCGGACCAATTTCAGTGAAATAATCATTAAAGTTATCTAGAGTTTGTGCATCAATAGAATCAGGTAGCACGCGTTGTCGTGGTTGATTGCCAACAACTTCGTTTACGATCTCCCAAGTTTTTTCAGAGTTGCCCTGAGCTTGTTCTATTATGTGAGAGTAATATTCCTTCTTTCGCTATAGTCTGCTATTCTTTCGTAACTCTCTGTGGGGTTCTCTCTGTTTTATTGCAGACACGGCCATGAGAACTGGTGCAGAAACTTTTGTTGACGTTTATTTCTGCGAAGATGGCTTAGGCATTGATTTGTCATTGCTTTTTTAGTTGGTGTTGTCTCTGATGAACTTTAAGCCACAAGTATACTCGTTAGGAGGTTTCAGTTGTTTCCCTTGTTCTTGTTTGTGTAGCCGTTGTAGTGCCTGGGGTTCGTGGATTTGAGTTTGTGGAAATTGCTCGTTTTGTTCCCAAAGTTGATCAGAGGGACATATTTCAGGAACATGAGTCTGCTATTCTTTGCATGGTGACGTGATCAGTAAATGGTCAGTAGTCGATACTCTACTGCAGCGCTTTTCTTGAGATGAAAGCAGCGTGGCAGACTGATGAGAAAGCTTCCCGTATGGTTTTGTGTCATCATTCATTGCAAATGTTTCTTTCAATTCACAATGCGCCGGATTTGAGAACGGTACAGTGAGTTCAATTCACAATGCGAGCTGAGAACGTCTCTAGAAAGACTCTGATCTGGAACATGAGGGTGTGGGCTCGTATTGTGAGTATTCACAAACTTTTACTCACTTTCCGGTCGTTCCGGTCCGAAACTATTTCGCTAGTTTGAGGCACCACGAAAGTAAACGACAAGTGTGGAAAGTAACTTGGTGGTTGTTTATTTCGTCAGTTTCTCTTTGTCCCCATGTTATTTAGCGGTACTTGGGCAGTGTGTGGAAGCGTTCAAAGAACTCTCCTGGGTGCAGTCTGGGATTATTTCTGCAGGTTTTGCAGAAGAACACTGTTTCCCTCCTGCCCCCTTTTGTTTTCCGGTCACTGCAAACAGCGCAGTCCTTGCTGCTTCGGCCAGGGAGTTTGTAGATGAAATGGGGCTTTCCATCCAGCCTTTGTTCGCAATCCAATCTTGCAGATGGGACCCGCTTCCCAGCGTGAGCCCTTACGTCACCAACCAGCTGCTCTATCAGGTTCCTCCGGTACTGGTGGTGTCGCTGCTCTTTCTCTCCCTGCTTCAGGAGCTGCAGTCTAATCAAAATGAAGCTGTTCACTATTGAAACTTCCAGAAGCCAAAAAAAAAAGCTTCCTCCACCATTTCATTGAGATCCGGGAAAATGCATACCTTGCACAGTAATGATCGGCCCTGTCCACTGCACCCATGTTTTCAGTGTAGTCGCAGATCACCACAGGCTTCTTCAATCTTAGTGTTTTTCCTCCAGCTATCTTCCTTGGCACTTCTTTCGTAGACGCATGGTGGGCTAAGCTTAGCATTGTCACTTGACGCTTATCCCGCCAGGCAAGTGCCATGTACGAGTTTTCTCTGCGATAAGCCGTCACTTCACCCTTTTTCATCTTTTTTTGAGCTGCTGCGACATTTGTTTTCGATTTGTCATCATAGTCACAGTTAGCAAAATACTGTGCGAAAGTAACTCTTCCGCAAGCTTCGGGGACGTATGAAATCTGTCCGTATACAGATGATAGCCACTGCCCGGTGTAGCTTGCTCCACTTTCTCCAGCAGGCGGAGCACAATCCTGCATGTGAAGGAAAGCTCGGGACGGCAGAGGCTATCAGTTGTTGTGCTGCCGTAGTATGGTTCAAAGGCTGAAATGTAGCCTGTTTGGCAGTCAGCCAGCGCATAAAGGCGCATGCCCCATTTCGTTGGCTTCTGGGGATTGTGGCACTTGAATGAGACTCGGCCTTTGAAGCCGACAGTACTTTAATCTACGCAAATTTTGGGGCCGGCGTTGAAATGCTCTCTGCATTTAGCATCTATGTAGGTCACAGCATCCCTGATCTTGCTTCCACGAGTTGGTGGACCTGAAGAGGTATGTGGGCTTGGTGCAACGTGCAGCATCAAAAATATTTGAAGAAACCTTTTTCGTTTGAAAACGTGTGGGAAAAAAGGCATCTTCTTGAGGAGGTCGTTGCTAAACTATTCCTTCAGCTCCGGTTTGGGGTTCAAGGCCATGTTCACTATAACCCCTAGGAAAGCTTTGAATTCTTCCACGCGCACATCTTCCCAGTCATTCCAAATGGAGTACTGCTGAAGAACACCGGCACTCGAGATTTTATCACGGGCGTAGCGGTTTGTTTCGCGCTCTATTTGCTCAATTAGCTGGTCGGTGAAAAACAACTGAAAGTAGTCCAACTCGCACTTTACATTGGAAGAGCTTACTTGAGATCCCGGGTTCGGGACAGTAAAGGGAAGAAGGTCAAAACCTGGAAATTATCCAAGTAGGCTGTCCAGTCAGTTCCACGTGGTCCTGTGTTGTTCTGGTTGTTTCCACCGTCTCTACCGTCCCCGTTTTCTTCCTCTTTGGCTTCTGTAGAATCACTTTCTTCGGTATCCGATGGAGCCACATAGTTGTCTTTGTCACTAAAATGGACATCGCTTTCGCTAAAAGCTTCAGAATTACCGCCGTAGAAGGTACTCGGTGAAAAGGCGGCCATTTCGCTGCAAGCGGCGCCGAATCTGAGCTGCGCGCCACTCGAACAATCGAAGAGTTCAACCTAAGGCCCCTGTATTTTTCAAAGGTAGCGCAAATCATTGTACAAAAAGCGGAGGAGAATTTCCTCCCCGCCCTCTACGTCTCTTCTCACTCCGGCGCGCGTTTCTGCTACCCTATTGGACCAGGCGCGACACGTGACCAATGAACCTTGTTGACCCCTCGGCTCCGCCGGGCAGCGACGCCATGAGTGAGCGCACTGCATCTCGCTCCCACGTGTGTTGCCTTTAGCAAGGCGGCCTCGGATGCAGCGCAATGCCGACCTGCTGTGCCGTTGGCTGCTCCAGCAGCATTGCAAAAGGCGACAAGCTTTTTGTGGTTCCACGAGGGAAAAATAATGAGGAGCGGAGAGCGGTATAGCTGCATCGCATCGGCAGGAAAAACTTCGATTGTCATTGAGGGAGGCTTTGCGAGGTAAGCACTCACTACAGAACTTCTTCGCGTAGACATGTCTTCGGAAGGCTTTCAAATAAAGCTCATCCTTGGTTCAGGTTCATGTTAAACAAAAGCAGCTTGAAGATTCCGTCGACGCTTTCTCGCACGATTTCAACCACGATGACAGCTCGATCGTTTTTAGCTTGCTCGAATATTCGAATACGGCCACAACATAATTACTGTTGAATGTTTGGCGTTCCCGATTTGCTTTCTAAATGGAACCATTTGCAGCGGAAGCAATTATGCTTCTCCAGACATCAGCCACATCTTTGATCGTTTTTCTTTTTTTTTGCTCGAACTTTCATTACCTGTAGGCAAAATTTCGGCGTTTATTGTTTTATTGTGGTTTATTGTGTTCTCAGTTTGTATTCTTTCATATTTATCTCACTTTTGCGCACTTCCATGACCGAATTTTGTGCATGCGTGTACAGCTAATATAAGAGAGTGTATGGTAAATATAATGTTGTATAGTTGTTTATTTGTGAAATGCATAGATACTTTCGTTCAAAATTCGAACATACTTACGAAGTTGTACACTTTCGATTAACAAAGAGAAAGGGACCTACTAAATGCAAGAAAATCATCTGGTTTTTGTGGCTGTTTGCATTTTTAACGTAAGAAGCAAAATATTTTGCTTCGGCAATATTATATCAGCCAAACTGCAAAAATGAGATAGAGGATGTCGGTATTTTTCAGAAACACTTCACGATGGATCAGTATGAGGCAGCAATTCTCGCACAAACTGGAATCAAGAAACTCAAGCCAAGTGCGGTTCCTTCTATATTTGCGCATCGGCATCTTCCGAAAGCGCGGAAGCCACCCCGCAAAAGGGGGAATGAAATGGTTCCTGGTGAGGCCCCTTTGTAGTTTCTATTCCTCTCTTGTGTTGTGAATGCGATTATGTTTTGGGGTTTATATGACAATACAGTGTGTTTAAATCGCTGGCAGATAGCATAGTTGCTGCATTTATCTTTATGATCTGTGAACCTGATTAATTCGGCATCCAATTCTGTCTTACTGTGGCAGCAAACATCCCCACCCCTACACTGGACTTGCTCAACTCTTGCTTACAGCTGTATCCTTGGATGAGCCAGAAACATCAGTGGGGAGGACCCCGGACGCTGAACCAGTGGGCAGTTTATTTTGTAAGTGGACTTCGCTGTGATGACAAATGTTCGCGCCTTTAGACTGTGTACTTACGCAATTCATGCTTACAGCTGCCTCCTCGTACAACACAGCAACGTCAATAGACCGCGACCCTGAACCAGTGGCAGCCTATTTTGTGAGTTAAATGCACTGTGATGGCAAATGTTCATGCCTCTAGCCTCTGTATTTAAGATTCATGCTTACAGCTGCCTCCTGGCAGCTGTAAGCATGAATTGCATCATGCATCAAATCAGAGGTTATCTCTGATCAGAAGCATCAAATCAGAGGCTATCTGATTTGATAGCGAAATTGTTTCGCCCTGTCGTCGCTCTACTGGAATTTTTTGCAGCGTTCGTGATCATTCGATGCTTTCCGCATTTTATTTGCGCACTCAATAAAATCTACCTTCATCCCACTAAACGTTTGCAGTATTTTATGGATGAATCGTTTATACACGTCCCATTATGGAAGCAGACATGCATGTCCCAAATTTCAGTAGGGCTCTGTTGTTCCTTTACAAACACGAGCTCTAAGAGCACTCATATTAACTTTTGAGGGGCTGTTTCACACTTATAAACCCAAGAAAAATTACACGAAGACCAGATTTTTCTATCTTATGAAGCAGGCAACAGATTTAATCGACCATGAGTACTGCAAAGGCAGATTATAAACCCAAGAAAAATTACACAAAGCCCAGATTTTTCTATCTTGTGAAGCAGGCCCCAGATTAAATTGACAATGAGTACTGCAAAGACAGATTGCTATAGGGCGGCATTTGGTACATTTGGTTCCCCTCAAAACGTGAGATGATGGCTAAGGCACTGGCTGATCGCAAACTGTTGTTCTTACACGGTATTTGCGAGCACCGTTGTGCATTTACGCCAAGAATTCGCACGTTTTAAGCAAGCAGTTCAACGTAAGGATCCTAGGGGCCTTACTTCAACGCGCCGCGCGACAAAACGAAAGCGTCCGGCGGCGCGCTCAGCGTGAGTCGCTCCTTTATGGCGGCTGAGAGTGGCGGGCGAGGAGGAAACGGCGCGAGGAAGGGAGTTTGCGCTACCTTTGAAAAATACAGGGGCCTTAGTTCAACCGCGTAAACTGCGCCATCTGGTGAAAAAGACAAAGCTGAAATCAGAGCAGTTCTTGCTTTCTATAAGAAGTGGCGCAACATGCACAGTGAAAAAATGCGCGCGCAATTCAATCAGGAGAAAGCGTGTCGGGCAGTGCCCGACAGCGGACCGCTGCGGCCGTGTTGTGTTGTCGGGCGGGGCCCGACAATGCGCCGCAAAGGGTTAAATGCCGTCACGCATCCGAAGACATGTGGATCATGTGTGGGACACGAAGCACCAATGATTCGGGTTCTTCAGTAATACCTAGTGTGTTATCGTGCCGTGAACACATCGCGCATGCCGATTTATTGCCCGCGAAAAATGTAACCATAGGTTCGGTCTTTTAGCTAAATTGTGTACATTCCTCTCGGCATACGGTGGCATTACCTTGTATGCTGCGACGCGCAAGTCCTAAGTCAGTGTTGTAATGCGTGACGCGTATTCGGACGAGTCATATGATGGTACAGTGGTGGAATATTTACTCTGAAGTCTTGTTTGGCAAATAAGCTTACTGCAGGAAGTCTTCGCGTAACTGTGATTGGTGAGTTGAAAAGCCTTCAGCTGATGAGGTATGGACAGGTCTTCATTGTATTCTTTGAAACGTCTTCATTGTATTCCTTGAAATATGTGATCATTTCTTCTTTGATCTTTTTACAAGGCTCATCGTTCTAGAAGATGTAGGTGAGGCAAAATTTGAATGCCTCGCCTGAGATGTAGTCAGTAAAGTTGGCGATCATCTCCCGTTCCGACCAGGATGCAGTGGCGGCGTGGGCCTCGAACAAGTGTAACCAGTCCTGTACGGTTTCGTCGTCCACTGATCCAGTGCACTTCGAGATCTCAAGATCGTGTGACGGTGCTGTCATAAGGCTGGTCTTGGTGTAGAGCTTGAATGTACTTGTGTGGGTCATGTTTGGTCACTGCGTCGTGCTGACATGTTCGCTAATGATGGCTGAATGATGAAGTGGCCGCTGGTTCTTTATCCTGTCGACTTGTATGAAGCTATGATGACTGGGAGACGTGGCCTGGCTCATACGCCATCTTTATTCCATTCATTCTAGCCTAACGTATTTCTTCTCGGCATCTACTACATGTGAGTGCCTTCGTACATCAATCATACAAAGTGTCTCTTGACGGGAAGTGTAATAAATCTTGGAAAACTCCAACATCAGCCTAATATATAAGAAAGGGAACATCAAGGACTTGAAAAAATACTGACCAATCAGCTTACTCTCTGTTCTCTACAAACTATTTACAAAAATCTAGCTAATACAAATAAGACGATATAAGAGTTCAGTCAGCCAAAGAACCAAACAGCATCTCGTACCGGCTACTCTACATAGATCATATTCATACTATCAATCAGGTAATAGAGAAAGAAGCTGAGTATAACCGACCCTTATACACAGCTTTTATAGGTTACGAGAAAGCTTTTGACTCAGTCAAGACATAAGCAGTGATGCAGGCACTACGAAATGAGGGCATCGCAGAACCCTACATAAACATACTGGATGAAATCTACAGAGGATGCACAGCCGCCATTCTCCTCCATAATAAAAGCGAAAGAATCCCAAGAATTAAGGGTGTTGGGCAAAGAGACTTGATCCCTACAGTGACAAGATCGGAGCAGAGTGGGTTAGAGAACAAACCGGGGTTAATGATATCATAGTTGAAGTCAAGAAAAAGAAATGGACATGGGCCGGACACGTAGTACGTAGGCAGGATAACCGGTGGTCGTTAAGGGTAAGTGACTGAATTCTCAGAGAATGCAAGTGCACGAGGGGGAGACAAAGAGTGAGGTGGGCTGATGAGAATAAAAATTTTGCGGGTACAACTTGGCAGCGGTAAGCCCAAGACCGGTTTATTGGCGGATTGTGGGAGAGGCCTTTGCCCTGCAGTGGGCGTAGTGAGGCCGATAATGATGATGATGACATTGATCAAGGATGAATCATTTAGTTGGGAATTTTCGCCTCGGTGGATTGCGGTGAAAATGTCTCGGATGTGATTAAGTCAAGATGATGCTGAAGAAGGTTTCGTCCAAAACATTTCCGTTGCATTGATGTATGTTCACGAAACAGCACTCACGTTAGGACTTCCTACACTTAAACAGTATGCAAAAAGCCAAAACAAAAGTTTGTTTAACCTGCCCACTGCGATGATCAAGTGGATAGGGTACGCGGCTGCTAACCCGCAGGTCACAGGAAGGAATCCTGGATGTGGCGGCTGCATTATTGATGGAGGCGAAATTGCTGTAGGCCTGTATTTTCAGATTTAGATGAACGTTAATGAACTTAAGGAAGTTGAAAATGCGGAGCATTTTACTACGGCCTCTCTCATATTCATAGCGTGACTTTGGGCTGTTCAAACCCACATATCAATCAATAATCAAAGTTTTTCAACCTACCTGCATGACTACATCTCATTCATACATGTCAGAGTTGTGCAAGTCGTTCTACTGGTCTACTGAAATTGAAGAAACTACCAACGGGTGCACCTGTCACGGACAAGAAACCTTTGACCTACTAATCACAGCTGTCCTGCAAAAAATTATCAAGGGTGATTCCATGGCAAACAGCAGGGTCACCTCTTTCAGCTTCATTGGTCAGCAATTGTGACTCGTGGCTGTCCGGTAATTTTTTGCAGGAGAGATGGTCTGGGACTGGTTTTTACAATACATTACCGCCCGCGACGCATGCCAAACTCTTTTTCCTACACACAATTTCAGATGTAACTGCCTCGTGGACAAAGCACTACGGTAAGCGATAAAAAGGCACGGGTAACTCGACTTAGAGAAACCATAGTAACTAAAATAGGTGCGGCTGCGACCCTTATACACCTGCAACACGTCATTTTTGTGCTTATCTCGTTAACAAGTACAGTAGTATTTGGTGTCTGCATAAACTAACAAAATATAACAGGTAATGAGGAAAATACTAGGCAAACACAGATCCACTGTTTCAAAAATATTATGCTAAGTGGAAATAAAGTGAATTTATGAGAGCGAAGCAATCTTTTCCAAGCAAATACGCTCTAAGTGTTTCTATCTATCTATCTGTCTATCTATCTATCTATATATCTATCTGTCTATCTATCTATTTATCTATCTATCTATCTATATACATATCTATCTATCTGTCTATCTATCATGTATCTGGCTAGTTGGCTGGCTAGCTGGCTGCCTGGGTGGCTGACTTGCTGGCTGGCAATTATGTGCAGGGCTATTAATTTTCTTATTTTAAACGAAATGCAAATTGTGCGCAATGTTACTTTGAAATATACCTAAATAAATTCTTCGCTATATTTTTAAGGGATTCAGGTAATTTAAAACAACATCAATAACATGCACAACTTTAACCCTCTCTTGTCTATTACTATTCTTCATGCACGAATTGTCTCACGCTACTGCTTTGTTTCCACCCTATGTAAAAGATACGCTATGGTGCGACAGATTTATATTTTTGAGTAGCTTTTCCCTATTCATGCCTCGAAAATCCCACCTTCACAGATGGTGATGCGTATAAATTTGTTAATATACAGGTTCACAAAGCATGCTTGTAATAGTTTCAGCCAGGTATATATATCCCTTCTCTTCGTGTACTCGCATTGCTCTAGCATAGTAAGTAAATTGAAATGGTTGTTTTTTCTCTTTTGAGAAAAAATTTCTTTTTGTTACAGTTTATTGTCACTAATGACCGTGTACACCAATAACTAAATTTTAGAGGTAAAGTTTTAAATCAACCTGACCCTGGTGGCTTCTTTTAAGTAGAACACAGTCATCAAAAATTTGGACACTAATGATAGAAGAAGCCATGCCACTTATGTCAGTGATATGCACAAAGGAAGACATTAGGTCCTAAAACACCTAACCGTGGAATGCGGACCATACTAATGAATCAATAAAGACCTGCCCTCTCCTGCCCGCACGTACTGAACACAATTTGAATGTTAAGCGTCTATTTATCTATTTAAAATGCAAAACTGAAGGCTGATAATGCAAAAAATTAAATTTTTTAGCAGCGAGGCGAAGCTGCCTACTATTTTAAAACAATTAGGCAACCCGACTCAAGGAATGAAGTATTTTTGCGTCATCATCCGCGTCTGTTGCTCACTGCTCATACCTAAATATTTTTTCATCGAGGCCATGTGGGTTTAAATACAACAGGTTACTTTTCTCAATAATATGAGTAATAATGCGAGTGAATGCTAGCTCTAGGTACGTTGCAGCTCGTAGTATGAGACAACTTTTATGATACACAGTTATTTTTATTTAAAGTGAAGTAATAGCGAAAAGACCGCTTCAACTGTTGCAAGATACACATTAGGCAAAGACAGAGCAGAATCATGATTTTTTTAACTTCCTGGGAAAAACACGGAATTAAAAGAAGTGTGCCATATAATAGAGTTTTTTTTAGTTTTTGGCATATAAATCTACCCAATTATTCTCTACTTCAACAAAGATTTCCAGCTTTTGTGAAAATCGTTATAATATTTTGGGAAAACAAACAGCGTCAATGAACCATTTCTATTGCGACCTGCCATTAGTGTGCAGAAAATTCGAATGGAAACAGTTGAAGCATGTCGGTGTTCTTATTACTCATGTTCGTTTTCACTTCAAGTTTGAACATATCAAAAAAACCCAACGGTTTTTTTAAAGTTGCTCTATATGCCAGTGACGCGCAAATCATTTTAAACGATACAGTATAGCGTGATTTTACGTTATTGAAAAAGAATTGATCATGCGCCTTTTCTCGGTCTTTATCGTGTATAAAAATGTTTTGAGGTGTAGCGCACTTTGATCAAATTTACAAGTTGATAATGACTGTGGCCCGATTCGACGCCTTTCTTGGAAACGTCATTCGAAGGAATATCTCTAGCATGAAGGTTTCTGGCTTCGTGCTAAAAACAGGTAGTTGTATTTTTGGTGCCTTACCGAAGAATTAAAGATCTCTGAATTTCGGTTCGAACCATTATTTTTAATTCTTTGCATGTTCTGGAGTACCACTTTCTAGCAGCTGCAAGAAACAATGATATTTTAGCGATACTTCGGGGTTGTTAAAGCTAGACACATCTGAAGACCAACCTGACGAAGAAGAGTGGGAGCGATTCCGCACAAGCATCCGATGACAAGTCGACACGATGATTTCGGGGAGCACTTATTGGGGGTTTATTTACCTAATACGACTTAAATTCACACAATGCACTATGTCCCCTACTGAAACGTTCCGTATGATGCGGAGACCTCAAGTACAGAATTATTGGAATATGGAAGGCGCATGATGCGGACTCCGCATAAGAGGTATGATGCGGACTCCGCATCTTATGGAAAGACGTATCATGCAGAAATTACTGAAATGTGTGCATGTTACGTCTGATTCTAGTGCAAAGCAATATAATGTGTAAATTGAATAGACGTCCACATCTTGAGTACATGCAATACTGTGTACAAATCACAATATTTCTTAAATGTGCATGATGAGGGACTGAATCATCGGCATCTTTCTAATTGTCGTGATGCGGAAGCAAAATTGCCTTTTAAATAAAATACATTACAAAACTACTAAATTAACATGCTAGCGATCATAAATGGTGGTTACATTGCAACACATTAATGCAGTGTTCTATGCAAGATATAAAGAACTTATAAAGTAATTATTATCAATAGAGAAGCATTATTATACACATCAGCCCTGCTACAATCAATGTATTTTTTTATTTGTCTGTATGCTCAAGCTGTGAGTAGTGACATTGGAGTGTTTATGGTACACAAATGAGGTGACTGCACTGTAATTTCACGAGCTGCACCTAAGCCACAGGATGGTGGCACAAAACACAATGTAACAGCAATTTTAGAACGAAATGTTTATTCATAAATAATAATCATAGCACTGTGAAAGTGTCGCGCTGTGTTTATCTCATGAACATCTTGGGGAGATCGGCGAAATGCTGCTTGAGGCTCCGGCACCACTGTAAATTTGGAAGGTCACTGCCATAGAACTTATGTGTCCTTCATAGGCACCTGGAAATGAAAATATAGGCACAAATAATGTCAGAGACACATGTTAGCACATTAGTTCACATGCACAAGAAATATAACACACAGAATGAAACTGAAAATGTAAGGCACACAATCCTTCATGTTATGCATATGTGAATAATAGAAGGAATGAGTGTATAAATTAGTTCTGCCACATCAAAGAAAACAACATGCTTATCACACTGAAAATAACTAGGTTGTCACGATTTTTAATGGTTGAGATAATCAATTATTATGTCTTTATGAAATTATGATTTAAATGCTTCCTGCACAGTAAAACTTTAGAAACTGCAAGTGAAAGCTCTCATGTACATTTATAGTGTGTGCATGTACATCTGCTGCCTTTATATTATACAGTTTGTGCACAAAATTGGCATCTTGGACAATTTTGAGAGTTAAACCTATGCAACTTATGAATGTTAAAATCACCATGAAAGCAAGCAGGACCAGGCCGGTGCCATTAAAAATCTGTGCAAGCCAGATAACTATAACCGAACTGCAAACATATAAGGGAGCAAGAGTAACAGAAATTCGGCTGCTGATCCGCAGGTCGCGGTATCAAATCCCGGCTCCATTTCCGATGGAGGCAGAAATGCTGTAGGCACGTGTGCTCAGATTTGGGTGTACGTTAAAGAACCCCAAGTGGTCGAAGTTTCCAGTGCCCTGGAAACAACAAACAAATGCTTTCGAAATTGCCCGAGCGTCAAAGGATGCTCAGACATTTGTTGTCTTTTGCACTGGGCTATTCTACACCAAACATACAAACCATACTGCCTGGCGACCATCACAGATGTATAGTTTGAAAAATGATGGCAATTTACTATTCTGAAAATATTTAATTGCAGAAATGTTTTGAAGAGAAAGAAGTAGTGGTCACGTGGGTACCTTCAGAATTTCGCAGAATGTCGTGCGGGTGTTATTTGTGAGAAAAATTTCAAAGTACCGCTTTTTCTTGCCATATCAAATTTAATCTACATATTAAGTAAAGGTGCTTCTTGAAGTATTTGAAGCCGAGTAACATTAGTGCAATTTTTCCGCTACATTGGCTTTGAAGAATTCAGCCAAACTGTTTATCGTTTGCATTTCTTGTATGGCAATACTGCACTTTGTATGAATATTTGAGCCACAAATACACACTGCACAGAAGTTATATTTCACGAAAAAAAATACTGTTAGGTCCAGATTAGAAATATCACTATATAATCGTTTTTTTCCACGTTGAGATGCAATTTGAGCTGTGTGTTTGTCTAATTGAAAATTACTTTTATGTGTAAGTTGAAAGCAAATAAGCAGTTCTTGTTATATGGCAAGTGTTATCATTACAATTTTTGTTTAAATGAGGGAAATTATTTTTGAAGTCTCCTATTGAGGGCCATGGGGAACTTCGGAACGGAAGCTGTCGTACATCAAATGCAGAAAACAGCCATCATAGGAAAACTTCAAAAATTCATTTCTACTTTAAGACAAAGTGTAGTCAAATAACTTGCCATATAAAGAGAACTGCTTAGTTGCTTTTGATGTGGCAAAAAATTGCACTAATATTACTGAGCTTCATGCACTACACACAATCACCTTTACTTAATACCTAGACCGAATTTGATGTAGAAGAGGCAGTATTTTTGAAACACTTTTTACTTTTTACAAACAACACCCAGACGACAACCTGGGAAGTCCACAAGGCACCAACGTGGCCTAATATTTTGTTTTCTGCGATATACTTTAGCATTTCGCTGTTTTCAATACAGTAAACGAGCACAATATTTTTTTTTTCAAAACACATTTAGGACGGTTGGCAAAATGGCTGGGATGTTTGATGTGTAATTGCCTCACTGCCAGCATTTATTCTTACGAAGATCAAGCTATTCTCCCACATATACAATGCCTGCATAGGAAAGAAAAAGAAAAACAGGTCCGACAAAGTTCACAAGGCAAGATATTTTCATGTTGGATAAATTCATTACCACAAACATCAGCAAAATAGCATTCATTTTGAGTAGTCCAAGACACAAGCTATATACCAGCATACTAAGAGCCAAGCACAAACTTTTCATTTGAACATGTGTGGTGATAGACAGGAAGCACTTATTGCAAGACTGACCAGTCTGTAATTAACTGAATAAAGTACAATGCACTGTTCAATCCAACACCACATAGGCATCTTTGCTATAGCAAAGCCATGTGTCATTGATTCATGCACTAGGTGGGACAAATGCAAATGTAACAAAAAAGGTGAAAAAAGAAAACAAGAGAAAGAAAAGAAGGAAAGGGAGAATGCAAAGTAGGAGAAGTGTAGCACTACTTTTACTTTGCATCCCCCTTTTCTTTCTTCTTTTTCCTTCTTTTCTATCATTTATCTTTTTTTGCTTCCCTTACCCCCAACCTCCGACAGGAGAACACTCTGTATCAGCGCAACCTAACTTGAAAAGAAGCAAGGGCTGCATTCTTCTGCGTTATAGGTTTTTTTTTCAGACAAACATTTCCAACAGGCACACACGCCTACACCAAAAGATGATGTCATTACTGACCCCATTTAACCTAACACGCCAAGGATGACAAGGCGACTTCTGAAACATAGGTCCTCCTATCGCAACATCGGCCAGCCTGTTTGAAGCACTTCTACTGTTCACCCTGATTACCTCACTAGATGTCTCCATCTGTCGACTCACATCTTCATTTTAGATAACACTAAGACGAGCTTACATCGATGAATACGCACGAAAGTTTAGTGATGTATCGTGTATCAGATTAAGCAACTCTGTTAAAAAAGTATTGATAGCTTGCTTCCAGGCTTTTTATACTGTAGCCTGAAACTTCGTAATGTCTTCTATGCACATTAACCAGATTGACAACGTAATGCACAACATACTGCGAGGAACAATACTGCGAGGAACACGATAACGACCAAACGACCAGCCACCCAAAATTTTCGCTGTACATGTTTATAAAATGTTCATGTACCCCAAACGAGGTGCTTATGATACAAGCCGTAAAAACCTACAAGTAGGGCCTTGGAGCCTTCTGGAAGTAGGCGTGTTGCATTTTTTCTGTGGAGGGATTTACACCCATAAGTGAGGAACAAAACTCCTGTATAATGAAGAATGTTACCAGCTATCACTTATAGAAAAACCTAATGCAGTAATCTTCCCCGACACATCTGTACATTTAGAGAGGTGACGTAGCTTCTGTGATTGTGGCAGTAACTCCAACAGGACCAGTGCGAAAATTGGCACTACTTGGCTAGACAAATGTCCAAACATGCCTGCCCGACTCCCTCTAGCCATCCCGGCTGAATCTGACACATGATTTCTTAACTGCTCGCTGCACAAAAACAAAACCACTGAAGCACTCACAATAAACAGCGTGAAGTTCCTCTGGAGTGACCAACTTCGTCTTCTGCGATGAAAGAGCAGCACAGTGTACTGATAAGGCACTCCTTGCAATGGTTTTAGATGCCACACAGAGACCTCGCTGTTCCTGTCGAAGAGAGCTTCGGAAGCTTGGAGGGTGCTTGCTTTTTTCTGGGGGCTGCTGCCGCTCCTCGTTTTCTGCTCAAGGTCAACCTGCACAAAGTTGTAGACGAGGCTTTAAGAGTTGTATATAATGATATACAAATTTTCGTTGAACACACAATTTCTTGTGGCACACTGAGGAATTTCTTATAAAACTTAAGGCCTCGCATATGCAAACATTTACAATCGATCCAAAGATGCACTCGACTCTAAAGGAGCAAGTTTGTTGTGTAGTGTATATAAGGAAAGGTCATTCAGCACAACCACAACTACAGTTGCACACGAAAACGACATTATACACGATCCTGTTTATTTACATGGTCCATTTTATTTTATTTACACGGCCCATTTTACACGGTCCTGTTTTACACGATCTGGTCTGCATGAACTCTTGAACCGGGCACCATATAGGTTGAAAGACACACACAGAGTTTGAGACAAACCTAGTTTCCCTTGAAGCAACCTTTTGCACTATAACAACACATCTCAATCTAGTTAGTTGGTCAGAACGAGGTGAAAACAGCTCGCACTTGAAAAGCACGGGCAGAAGGAATGATGCCTGCACCCTGTGCTCCCTGTACATTCTCGTTGAGGGTGCAGTTTTCACCTTATCCTTATGCAATTTCGCATAAGGATAAGGTGAAAGGCATTGTTCGCTGCATAATCTTTGTGGCATTAAAGAGTGTGATACCGTCATGTGTATCCCATGTAATTTATAAAAATAGAATATAAGATAGCTCGATTCAAAAATAACAAAGTGCATCCAGCGCCATGTCCTGTAGCCATTCTTTAGGCAAGTGGCAGAATGATTTATTCTTCAAAACATATCTTACTTGTAACCGCTACAAGAGCTAACTCGTACACTGGCATATTCTGTTTGCCTCTTCAGATTAAAAGGTACCTTTTTACACCAGAAAATCTTCAAGAAGAATAGAAGTGTTACTAATTGTGAAGAAAGAAAAGTAGAAGGAAAAAAAGATAACCTGCCCTGTACAGGAACCGAGCCTGCGAACTTCGAATAAAATATCCGATGCTCTATCAACTGAGCTGTCATGGCGGCTATCTCTCTTCCATTTTGTACGGTATATATGTGCATTTATACATGAAAGAGTCAGTCAGCGCTGCCTGTTACCATTATCGCGAGTGTGGGACACCTTTTTTGCCTACTGGCAATTACATTACGATTACAATTACGTTACGATTACTTCCAATATCCCTATACTTCTTTGGCAGCATTATGCATCTGTCAGTTCTCAGAAAATCTGCTAGACACAGGAGGTGGCAATGGTTCGCCCTCCCACCTAAATGCATGTACTTGAACCCACGCACAACTGATAAAAAAAACAAGTCACACACCGCTAAGATTACTGAGATTCACTGTTTCAGATTCATGAGTAAAGGAAAGAACTATAAATTTAAGGGTTTGTTGTCTTTGTTGAACACATTATAATGAAAACTAGCAAAAAATGATGCCAAACAAGCTGTAGGGGATGTTATCAAAAGTAACTTCAACAAAATTGTGAAAAGAAAAGTGAACAAAAACGTAACTTGGCAACGTTTTTTGACAATTGAATTGACATTACTTTTATAACATCCCTTTATTTTACTGGGTAATGTTGTCGGGTAATTCTCATTATTAGAGTGGTGAGTAGGCTGACAAAGAAAGTATATGGCATTGATACTTCTTTTGAACACCTAAATGTTTGAGGACCTTAAAAGAGCGGAAGCTACTTTGAGTAGACCAGAATATTTATATGGAGCGAAAAAAACGTACACACAATTTTACCAGGCTCTTTAACACATTTTGAGACATAAAAGTGTATGCTGCCAGTAATGTTAAGTACCATTACTTTTGTCACACTATGCACTGTAGCAGGTGTAGTTAGAGTGGTGATAGTGAAGGATTAATCAAGCACGCCACCAACTGCGTTCACATCAATGGTCGCGTATTTTAAAAATAAACCTGCTGTATAGTAGAAAAAATTTTAGAGCATTGATGATTTTATCCAAATCAAGTTAAACCGACTGGGTAAGCAAACCATTTGCATAAAATCAAAAGGCATAAAGGCATAAAGTGATTCATGTATTATAACTATGTGAACAATTTCAGCAATGAGGGCAAAATGACAACAGTTCTATTAAAAATCCCTCTCATTATAACATGCATGAAAAGCACCACACCAGAATATTTTATAGTGCATGTAATATCGAGACTACTAGACTGTCTATTGACCTCTCAGAAGAAGGATATCTCCTTCACGTTCAAGGAGCAACCACTCAGCCTTTTCCTGAGCTTTTCTGTGAATATTTCCTGAATTTCAGATATCATTAGGATTGATTTAAAAAAAGATTTTGCTTACGCATTGAAACCTAGTTCTGTATGTAACTGCAATTATGGGTGCCAAACTACCTCCAATTAATTTTTAACATTTAACTTATTTTTTAACTGCAGCAGCACAACTAGGTATGGGTGCCCAAAATGTAGCTAGAAACAATTCCTTTACCTCTTTGAGCCTTTTGGAAGTGTTCAGTTTCTCAGTGCTCACCTTAGAAGAATTTTTTTAAATACGTGTTTGTGTGCCCACTGCTCTTGCTCCTTGTACAGTGAGTAGGAGCACATGGCAAGAAGAGACAAGAAATAAGCATAGCGAAAAAAAGCGAAATAAGCGAGGACCTCTTTTGTATCGTACACTGTGTGTAACATTACTATTGCGACAAGATATAGAAAAATTATCACGGCTATGCATCCATTGTAGAGTTATACACAGCTGCAACACCACGACTAAATTTCAACCTTGTGTTGCTTTAGGATCCCTTTCTAGTGGCAAGCTAATGATATCTGCATTTGTTTGGCACATATTAGGATGCAGTGAAATGTGATATGGTAATCTCATTTAGAATGCACGTCATGTGGCTTCATTGTATATGTGGCCACAAGTAACTCTTGTTGCAAAGCATTATGGGAGAGCCTAAACAGACGTGACCGACATTTCTAATCTGAACTTACTTTTGCTACTTGCCTATTATCATCCCAGCAAAAAATGAATAATTGAATCTGCTACAGGTATGTGCTAGCTTATGCTAAGGACCAAGTATGAAGGGTGTTTTTTCATTATTGAGATCAGTTATTTGTTCAAGAACACTTGCTGTCAAACACAAATACATTGCTGTCGAAGCATCAAGACTCAAATATAAAGCAAAAAGAAGTGTCGTTTTAAATAATACAGGCCACAAGGTGCAAGATAAATATTTGATATACTTGGGATGTAAGGCACGCACAAGAGGTGCTGCCATATTATACTTTTCCTTGTGTTGAAACCTGCTTGCTTTACTCACCCAACACATCTATAAAGATGCCGTGAAAACACCAAAGAGCTGATGCAGCAAGGTTGAACACATATCCAGGGATTCCACCATTCCTAAGCAGCCCTACAGCCTCCATCGTCCTGCAACCATTTGTAACATAAATATAGTTCTACCCAAAGTTCTTGTTTACAGACACACATGCAAGACGCATAACCACTCTATAGGAAGTTTGCATGATAATGCGCTGGGTAGCAAAACGGATGCCAATATCGAGTATCCCGGCCTGCCGCTTCTTTCTTTCCGTTCTTAATTAATCAATCCATGGTTAATAACTGTTCCCACAATGTGAAGTGTAGTGGCAGTCCGGTGAAGAATTGCAATGTATTTCAAACACAGTCCAATTCATGGCAAGTAAGCATGCAATAGTGTTTTGTCAGCTGTTCGAGAAAAGAGCATGAAGTTTAGCTAAAACCCAAGTTTTTTATAAACACCATTCAATTTGATATAAAAGTTGTGAGCACTATGTGAAGGAACACGGATTCATGTTTAATCAATGATTTCTTATAATGTACTGATATGAATGCAACTCACTGAATACGAAACGATAAGTTTTGCTTGAGAATTTAGCGTTATGAACACCATCGCACTTGCCAGCTGCATCTTGCCCAAAACAGCGGCAAGATAGGCTAGTTTCTGTAGGTGAGCAGTAATGAGCAATGCAAAGTAACAACAAGAAACACCAGTAACAACAGTCTGGGGCAAGCACAGACTGCCAACTGTATAATTTATTGCACAATGGTTCACCTGAATATCAGTCAGACAACTCGTGCAAATGAAGGTCCAGTTGGGAATGAACAAGTTACGAAATCAACAATGCCTGCTTTCATTAACAGGACCCGCATTCACATAAAGTATGCAGCGATAGGCCCCTACCGAGGTACGTCACAGCATGATGTCACTGGCACATGTAAAACAGTATGGCTGGAAAAACACTCCCGCTGGTGGCTCAGCCCGGTACAGTCGTGCGGTGTTTGGGGCAAGTTTTAATTTTTCAAAGCTTACACTTCACGTTACAATGTCGACATTAGCTGTAGTATGTGTCAGCAAACATCTAGCTGTGTGGTAAACTGTGTGGTAAAATATTTGCCACGCTGTCTGTTTATCTTCAAGAAGTGAACAGACGTGG
Organism: Rhipicephalus annulatus; assembly: GCA_013436015.1. NCBI lineage: Eukaryota > Metazoa > Arthropoda > Arachnida > Ixodida > Ixodidae > Rhipicephalus > Rhipicephalus annulatus. The sequence continues at coordinate 165,380 of WOVY01010991.1, forward strand.
TGGTCTGTGCGAGCAACAGCAGCATAGTCTTCAAAAATCTGCACTGTTGATTGCGGCATGTAGTGTGCATTGAAAGGTATTGAGAATATCGGTTCAACGAAGAATAATGTGTGTGGTGTGTGCAGTGTCAATAACAATGTGTCTTGTTTGCGAAGACGTTAGCACTCATGGCAGGGACCGGTCGATGAAAAAACTTGATTCGACATTTTAGTCAAGGTAAGTATGCACTTGACGCGACCATCTGCGAGTGGGTCCATCTCGCTGTTTGCGCTGTGTGAAGGAAAAAATTGCATGGTCACCGGGCTGGAAGATATCATTTGCTGAAGCTGCATGTATGAATCGTCCCGACGAGTACTCAAGGCCCATAAAGGTATAACTCGTTTTATCGAAGGCCTCATAAGTCTTCATGTAATAAGCAGAGATTCTTGTTCCACATATACTCAGTACCTTTACCGCTCGATATTCATGAAGTGACAATGCAAACAACAAGTTTGTGTGTTAGGTCCTAAGGGAGCAATGTAAATATGCAAATAAGTTTTAGGTGTCAGATGCAGCGATGTAACTGCACAAAAGATTACGGATATATTAGGCTACAGGTTTAGAATCGCATACATCTCAGTGGTCTATCAGGAACGTCACAAACAAGTTCCTTGGCAAACAGCCCTTGCACAGAAGGAGGGAATGGCTGGCACGGTGCTCGAAGTGACGTGGCACTATTTGCAAACATAGAGAGGTTGCTTACTTAGGCAACATTTTGCACAATATATTTTTTATATGGAAGACTGTACGCGTCCACATTGATCATACTGATGTCTTTTGTTGTTACTCTGTGCTGTGAATTACTAGGCATTTAGTCACCATGATCTTTAAAAGCTAATTTCAGTGTTCTCCATCATATTGCTGACAACTGTGATGTTGCATAAATTGGGCAAAAAAGCAACACAGAAAGGCTGTCACAGTAAATACACCAACATGGGTATTCTCCTGCAAACAAAAGTCGGCACTGGTCCTGTCATTACCCGTCTTCCTTCTCTCTTTGCCTTGTTTGTGCTGAAACAGCCAAACACCTGATGAGTTAGATGAGAAATATTAACGCATCAAAACTATAAGTGCTTGCATCAGCAACTACACAACAGCGTGATAACCGCACCCCTGCCACACAGCAGCGAAACATAATTTGAACACGCTGGCAGTGTGTTATTTTATAGAAAGCAACTCTGGCAGATTACAAAATCTCACATTGTGCATGCAAAATTTCTTCAAAGTCAGGCGTACAATGTAGGTGCTGGCCGGTACATTATTAGTTACAAGCAAAGGCGTCTTGCGGGTACACATGCAGATTGCACGAACACCTCTCTCTCTCTACACTAGGCACACACACTATATCTTTCAACAAGCACACGCCACTGTTTAGGGGCATAATAACGCTCTACCGTGAACGTATGCTAATCAACCCACTTAGGCGGTTGGCTAGGTGAATCGAGCCAAGTTACAAATTGTATCGCCCGCGAACGTAAACAAAATGCTGCTTTGCATGAAATGGCACTGCAGGCTTCGTTTAATCAACAACGTTGCAAGCGCCGTGTGCGTCTTCCTCACTACATAGCACATATGAAAAAATCGATCACCATACACATGCATGTTGCCGCAGTTGTCTCGAATTAGCTCCAGTAAGGCCGCGCCGATGCGCCAGGGCTCTGCTAGCGTTAGCGTTGTCAAAGCGAATCGGCAACCGCACTCGCAAAGGCGCGTAAGGTTGCCGTTTCACGACGCCTCGTTCGAGTGCGGACAACACACTTGCACTGAGTGGCATACTTGGTCTACATAAAAAAGTGTCCTCCTTACCTTTAGTTTCTTCCACACTATCCTGAGGGAAGCGACCACAGGCGCCAGCCGTCACCTCGGAGTCCTTCGAGCGCCCGCCCAACCCGCCCATTCCTTGGACGACTCGCACTTGATCCGCACTCCAACAGCCGCGGGAATAGTGCGCAATCTTAGCACATCACACGAACGAGGAATGGCACTTCCGTGCGTAAATTTACCATTTCGTGCTCTCGTGTGTAGCAGAGCGAACACATCAGAGACGCACCGAAACGGCATGCCCAAGGAAACAAAGAAGACTAACAACATGTGGCTTTATCTGTCAATGGATTTGACTTGGATATCTGTGTCAGGAAAATAAAAAAAACTGTCGCTGCTATAAACTGAAAAATATATGTTATCTGGCAAAATAACTTTGAAAGTGATAAACGGTTATTCAAAAAACAAGTTACAACTTATGAATATTTTCGCAGGTCTTTGTTTTGTTTCTGTTCTAGCAGACGACAGCCTCCTACTGCTTCTACGACAGACGTAGTGCGGTTTCACGTTCGGTGCGTGTCGCCGACGCAAAGCTCTACAGTAGTGATATCAGAGTTATCAATTCTCAATGATTCATAGGTTGGCTACAAAGCAGTAACATTTTGACATAGTGCAGTACGCAATCTTTCAAGGTATGAGATTTCTTTGCTCTGAAGCAAATCGAAGCAAGCCAGCCGGCGCAATCAGCTGATGTCGCCACTACGCGAGGCATGGTCGTGCGCAATAGCGTCGCGCCCCGCGCTCAATTGGTCACCAAGCGATAGAGCTACTAAGTGGAATATAGCTAGATGCAGGGATTAATGGCGTATCACTCTAATTCCCTGTGGTGACCGACTCAATTGCAAGAGAGCCCCGGGAAACAACCTTCAACTGCTCAAGCTTGGGTGTGGGTGTAAAAATACTTGTTTTCATCCGCGGCGGGGCAGCAATATATAGTTGAAAGACATGCGAAAAGCATGTGACGTATATACAATAACAAAACATATGCCCACAACAATAGATACGATCGCATATCGTACATAAATATGCCAACACTTAGCGTGTAAAAAGCAAATTTATATACATAAACGCACTCAGTTCACGTACGCGAGCACAACTGAGTGGCGCAGGTTCGTGTCCCACCAAGTCTAATTTTTTTGTTTTTTTAACGTTTTTATTGTACTGCTATCTTTTCTAATGCCTTAGGTTTTAAAACAAAATAAAAGCAATATTGCGTTCAAGTACGTATGTGGGACTGTGTTTTTTGCGCCACAGTTATTAGTATATTTATTTTTATTATTATTTTTTAACTATTTTATAATATACCAAAATTAAGGACTAAGGGGAACATTGGGTCTGCTTGATTGTGAAGGGACTCGAGAAGTGAGAAAACTCAAACATAAGAATTTATTTTGAGAAAAAACTGAGCATTTCACAGCCGGACCAGTTTCTTCAAGGGTAGGCCCTAGGTATGCGCGAGACTTGCTATAGGACTCATCTCAAGCTGTGGCAGTTGAGGGAAAGCAATATCACCGAGAAGCAGTTCCAAAATATGTTTTGGTTGATGTTTTTTATTCCTCCAAAATAATCGCTGCACAATTGTGATCGAGCCAAACCAAGAATTGCAGGCACGAAGTCATGAGACAGAAAATGAATAATGTTGATTGTTTGAAAAACTGCCCTTAATAGAAGGAAGAGTTATGGAGTGCTACGTAGCTTAACTCGCAGTAGGAATTTTATATATACATATAGATAGTTTAAAATGGACAATGTTGCACACACAGACATCGGTTAAATTTCTTTGCAGCACAGTTGAAGCATCTATGTAGAACTGAAGCATCAAGAGAAGCTCATGCGTCCTCACTTTATTGCGATTTACATAGCTTGTATGCGTCCATGCAGCCATGATATGATATATTTTAAAGCATTTGTTTAACCTACAATCTTCTTAATCAATAAAGCTGGCCCATAGGTTGTGTTTTATGTAGCACTACAATTGAAGCGTAATCTGCATGGTGGTCTGAAACAATGCTTTTGAAAATCTCAAAACGACCCAGCTCTATACACTACTATCCGAGCATCAATGATAAGCACCATTATGTGTCCGTACATATCAGTTGTGCTCTCATACTTAATTATTTTTCTGACCACTCCCTCTGCCCCTACCTCCTTTCTGTCGTGAAGCTGTGGCAAGTTGTGTATAGCTGTATTTATATTGTAGGAGCACATACTATCAATAAAAAATATTTTTAGGCTACTTGCAATTAGTTTTCATAGATTTTCTGTTATTTTGTCGGTGCTCAGGAGAGCTAAGCTCATGGTCGATATTTTAAAATGACATTTCTCTTTGCCAATGTTAATGAGGACAGTTTCATTAATATTGACAAGTTCATTCACATTGAATTTGGTTCTCATTATTATTGTTTCTACCAAAAAAACGAGCCCTTGAAGTTATGCTTTTTTGCTTGATTTGTTTTCGTGTGACAGCATGCAAGTAAAATGACAGTTATTGTCATTGCTTGTGAATGACACATTTTCCTTGACAGACTTTAGCACCTGGTCATCTGCAGAAGTTGTATTCATTCTGGAAAAGGGCGAACAGCGCGGTGACTGGCAACACAGACTAGCCTGCGTTATTCTTTTGTACTATATATGTCACTGTGCATTCATTTGTAACTTTATAGAGCTAGAGTGTAGAGTTTCCGCATTTTTGCAACAATCCACATGCCTTTCATAGACTATTGCACATTTTCGTAAGCACCTTACAAAATCTGTATATTTGCGTGAGACCTTACATTCTGCATTTTCCTTATCAAAGCTTCTGTACACTCCATAAACTTTCCTTATTCTTCCATATCTTCCATAATGTACTCTCCGTATGCTCCATAGGTTTCCTATCTTTCCATATTTTCCATAAAACTCACTCCATCCACGCCATAAAACTTCCTTATCCTTCCATATACTCCATAAAAAGCGTTCCATATATGCCATACATTTTCCTTATCTTTCCGTATACTCCATAAAAAGCTTTCCGTATACGCCATACAATTTCCTTATCCTTCCATATACTCCAAAAGAAGCTTTCCGTAAATGCCATACAACTTTCGTATATTTCCGTAAAACTCCATATTTCTTCCGTATGTAGCATAAGGAAATGTTACGGAGTCCATATATTTTCCGCAAGATTTCATACGGAACGTTTCAGTAGGGTCACGAAAACAAAACATAGAAAATGGTTGCCTACCCCTCGGCTTGCATGGCTGGTCTCCGGTAGTCAGATGCGCTGTTCACTCCAAGTTCGCTCACCCCAAAAACGGGCCATAGTCGCAGCCTAAATATGATTTTCCAGTATCCACGGGTCCGCCGACCAATCAGGCAAGCCGAGGATAACCAATCCCAACACGAGGTTTCCTGGTCGCGTTGAGCCTGCCTCGCAACAAAACTGTAGCGGCTTTTTGAAACAGGCATTCTCTAAAATGGTGTTGATGCGCAACCAAGTGCTCGATTGCCCCGGAGGACCCAAGCGTCACCTCGCTCATTTGGGATCATGGTGGAAGTGGTTAGAAGGAAAGAAAGGCACCTAATTACTGCAGTCCAGTGAAAACTATGGTGCGGTGCCTGGTTTGGCACGAAGCGCAGAGTGACCGACCTGATGCAGCCCTTTCGGTTAAGACTAATTTTTCTGCGAGGCGCCCTCACCGAGAAAAGTTGTTAAGTAGTACCGCCAACAAGAGCATCTGGCAAAGAACGAACTCCATCTGTAGCCGAAAAAGAAAAATCTCTCCGCGAGACATAGCTTTCGCGACACCTCCTCCTACGAAAAAGGGTGACTCACTCGTTTTATCTACGAAACGCGAAAACAAATAGACTAAAAACACAAAAAGGTCTTGAATTCAACAACTGTGTGAGTTGTTTATTTGAAGATACTTATACATGTGTCTAATAGGTGAAAAGCTCAAAACAAATACACATTTAAAACCACAGATGAAAAAAATCATCGCTAAACAGAAATCAATGCAGTTCACTCGTCGGCACTCTAGTACAACTCAGTGCCCGGGTCATAAGCACCGACATTCTGTTGTGCGTTTGAAAATGTCTTCCAGTCAGTTTAAAGTTCAGTGTCAGTGTCGGAGTCTTCACGGTGTTGTACTAGAACACTGGCCGCTGTCCCGCGAAGACCATGTCGCAAATGAAGTTCTTGACCCACTCGTGAACCGCACTCGCGCACAACACTTGGATGCAATTCTTTTTCATCACTGTTCTTCACAATTCTTTTTTCAACCCGCGCACGTGAGCACCTCAATGTTGTTCGCGCATGACACTCCTTGTACTGCACTCACGCACATCACCACCACGATTACGCACCTCCTGATTATCACCAAGTTCATTGTCGATGTTGTCGGCTTCAGAGGAGGATCTAACGTGGTAGGGCTTTGGATGCTTAACAATACTAACGTGACGTTTTTGCTCATCTTGGGATAACATCTCCCAGATATTTTCGCCTACGTGGCGCAGAAGACGGTAAGGCCTGCTGTCGGCGCCTTAAACCTTTGTTATCTTTCTTCTTGCACATGGGGAAGTCCACCCGTGCAGCAAGTCCCCCTCACGGTAGACCTCACTGCGTCGTTTGGCTTCATAGGCCTTCTTGTTTTTTGCTTTCTTTTGCATTTATCTTTTCGGGCTTTGTTGAGCTGGTGCAGGACTGTCTCGTTCCCGCATTAATAGTGGGGGCCTGCGTAAATGGGCAAAAGCGGTTTAATGTCGTGCAAAGAGGAAAACGGAGAGACTCCTGGTTTCGGTTTTGTTGTCTGGCACTCCGGGAGGACGCTGCGTAATTGCGCAAAATGCGCAAACATATCTGGCCAAAAGTAGCGCCTCCACACTTTCTCCCAAGTTCGCCGGAATCCGAGGTGACATGCTGTTACGTCCTCATGAGAATGTCTTCCAACCTCGCTTCTCAAGCTGTGCGGAACAACGAGTGCCATGCAAGCCCGAAACCCATGCGTCATTCCATGCAATGCATCATCGACCAACCGAAAACTCCGTGCCGTTCTTTTATTTTTTTCTGACAACAGGAGCGCCCGGCTGTTCGAGCCTTGAGGCCTCTCATCCATGAGACTTCTCTCTGCTTTTTTGCAACACTGCCATGATCCAGAACCAGCAACGGTAAGTGGGTTTCTTCGCTTACGGGCGCGGGATCATGAATAAGGCGGGAAAGTGTGGCAGCAATAGCCCGCTCAAACTGACGCACAACTGGGACTGTGATCAACTGACTTTCACACAATGTGGCGATAGGGCGGCCGGGCTGACCCTGAGGACCCAGGCGTTCTCGATTCCCGAAGGTTTATGCTGTCCATTCTGGTTCTCAACAGGCACCGTTTTATAGTTCCTGTCATCGCGAAACCGCTGCCAGCACTGTTTACCTATTTGGCCTATGCAGCGGCAAATTCGTCATCGGCGACAGCCGTCATTAGTGCGGGAATTTCCCGGTGGCCAAGAGAATGGAGGGCGAGGCATCTCTTCCTCGATGCTTTTGAGCTGGTAATAAAGCGATGCGATGGAGTCAACTATTGCATTTAAGTCTCTTTCGTGGCCGGGAGCCTCGCGTGAGCGACAGAACTCGGCCGTGGCGCAGCTGGCGACACACGGAGGGGCCTGCATTGTTGCTGCAGCGGGTGCTGTTGCAACCGGAGGCGCGATGTTTTGCGTCCATGTCTGCATGCTGGTGTAATAGTAGGGGCCAATCGGCCGTGGCCCTGACGCACGGCACATTAGGGCTGCCTGGTCTATGCGCTGCAAAATTTGGAGGTATGCAGCGCAGACTACCGTGTTTGCTATTACCATTTTTTCTTGAACATCCCGACGCAAACCGTGCAAAAAGTGTCACAACCGATCTTCCTCTGCCATCGCTGGGTTTACCGTAGCACAAAGTTAAACAACATCACGATAATAGTGCTCTGGGGTTTCATACGGCAGTTGGGTCTGTTTTTGTAGCCGCAAATTGGCGATCTCAATCGATTTCCGAATGGTGAACGAATTCCTCAAGAGCATCGCCCACTGTTCCCATGAACTTGGGGCACCCGTTAGAAGTTGTGTAGTTTACCACTTTTTCGCATCACCGTCAAAGGCCAAGTACAAAAATTTAGCCTTTCTGACTTCGTCCCAGTTGTTCAATAACGCTACATGTTCATAGCAAAGTAGCCATTCAGAAATTGATTCCTCCGGTGCGCCTCTGAAAACTGGGGCTCCAACGAAAGGTTTTGCTCGGGGGTAGACATAGCGAAGAGAAAGGTAGGGGGTTCCGTCATAGTAGGAAAGTCCGAGGTTGTTTCGTGATTCTTGTTATTGACTTCCTGAAGGCACCCTCATTGTTCCTGAAGGCACCCTCCCCGAGACAAGTATAGCGCCTCCAAAAAGATAATATGGCAAAGAACGAACTCCAGCTGTAGCCGAAAAAGAAAAAGCTCTCCACGAGACTGCTTTCGCGACAATATCGTGGAGGCAACTATCATTCAGATTGAAAATCAGGATTTGCCAGGCGACCAACCAAAATGAAGTTGTATTTTACCAGCTAAAAATAGTAATGCCACACTAACGAAAATATCTGTGGTCATTGACCCCCGTATTAACAAACGCTCCTCAACTCGACTTTCACCCTTCACTTGACGTAGTTGAGCACTGCGTCACTGCTCAGCTGAAAATGACGCTGCGCTGGTCAAGAATCGCACTGCTTTATCGCTAATATCAGTGACTTGCCATGCCTAGAGAGGACGCTTCTATCCCCTTTCTCAAGTGAAGGTGAAGCATTGGGTGAAGGAACGTTCTAGAATGAGGGGGGTTAGCCGTAATAGTAAACAGGGAGGGTGCCACACACGAGTGCTCACGATAGTACCCGCCAACAATTTCTAACGGCTGCCCTGAACATCAGGCATTGATAAGTCGCTACAGAAGACAGTGCAACGAAGAAACAAGCGCAAGAAGATGCTGCATGCACCCCTCCTCTCAAGTTCAATGCCATCTAAGATATGAAACCACGCGGAAGGAAAGAGTAACAAAGCGCCCAATTACGTCACAATGCGTGGAACTATGACAAAGATCTTGCACTTTCACTGGCCTTGACAAAGCTACGTGCTCACGCGCAGTTGAAAACCAGTGGCGATAAGGTATAACCAAGCGGTGGAGGAAGGCGAGCAACATAGTAAATAGTAAATCGGTGTTTTATCAGCGCCTATTTTGTTTCATTCAATGCTAGTAGAAATACGCACTTCCCAACGGGAGCCGTCGGTCCGCCTTAGTTCAGGGAGTGGTCGTAATACGACGCTGCATGAGGGGTAGCACTAAAGTTCCCGGATATACCTTGGAATATCTTTAGGAAAGTACTACCAATTTTTAACCCAGCCACCGCGCCGTGCACCCTCCTCTCCCGCCTCTCTCCTTTCGGGCTACCACAAACATCGCGCGTGTTATCAGCGTGACCTAGCATTTTTGATAGGAAATTGGTGCGAGCCGGGATAAAGGGCCAGCGCCCCCACGATTGCTGTTCAGGAGCGTATATAGATAAAGTTTGGAAGCTTGAAAGGAGAGGTTAGGCACTCTGGAGAAAATATCGAGGAGAGCGTCACTACTTTCTCCGTATTAAGGGACTTTAGGTAGCAGTGCTTGTGCCACTCGTGCTTCCGAGCACTTTCCATTCAAGATGCGATAGACATGTGTCTCCCTCTAATATCATACATCTGAACAGAGTTGTTCATTCATTCTCGTTCTTTGTGGCTTGAAGAAATGCTGCCGCCACCTCACAGCAGTAGTTATGCAGTGGCGTAACCGCAACGCGTACCCATTGGTTACCCGCACAGCGTTACGAACGGCAACACGCTATTTAAAAACGCCGTATCACATACAGACCCAGTGAGACCGCTAATGCTGTGACCACGAGGAAAGCAAGGTGGCACCCCACGAAACAGTACACAACTGAACAAAAACAATATTTTACAATATTCCCGTCGTGCAACACTCCATGAGGAGCTCTCTTTCTTTGTCGGCGAGCCACACGAGAAGGCTTGGTTATTTGCGAGAGCAAGAAAAGGCTGAGAAAGAAGGTGGTGATGTCGGCGAAGAAGTCTTGATGTTGAATTGGAGTTACCCAAAATGGAAGTATCAAGTGGTGGCGCTGTGAAAACTGTGGAAGTTTTATTATCACGTTAAGTTTTTTTGGCGCAAGGGCATCTAAGGCCAAAGAGCACCAGTACAAGTGTTGTTTCATTTCAGGTTATCACTTCAAAAATTAAAACAAATGATGTGTAGCAAATATCTACGAACCATTCAAAACACGGTACATTTAAAAAGAATGTCACTTTATTAAAAAACTTCATTTCGTTACTGAAGAGTGTGACGATAAATTAGTCTGCAAGGCCCAAGACCCTCGCAGCTTAAGTCCTTGCCTGAGCAAGAACTGCGAAGGCTCAGACATACTTTTTATGCACCAGGCGGTACCTCACACTTGAGGCAGAGCCTGGTGGCTAGAATGGAATGATATCATTGTTAAAAACTTGACTTTCTCAAGATAATGAAGAAGTCTCTTGAGGTCAACCACTGCATCAAGTGATAAAAACAGTGCTGGATGAAGTGGGATATGATATCGATAGAGCTCCCTGAAATGGGTCAGTCGTGCTTGGTGAAGCACAGAACATTCTATGAGGACATGCAAAATGGTTAGACTCTCTCCACAGTGTATACATGTAGGTGGATCAGTGCCTGTCAAAAGGTGTTTATGTGTGGCATAAGTGACCTATTCTGAGCCGTGTTAGAGTGACTTCGGCGAACCTGTTGAGTTTTTGTGGGGTAACATTTCTCAGTTGGGGTTTTACAAGGTGGAGTTTGTTGTCGACTTCTCTGTCCCATTCAGCTTGCCAGTGGTTGCGTAGACCTCTACGTACAGCAGGTTTTAGATTTATACCCGGAACAGTGGTTGTATCTATGGTTTGCCGACCAGCGGCTTCTCGTGCATTTTATCCACTATTTCATTGCCCTCATTTCCAGAATGACCTGAAACCCAGCAAATAACATTAGAAAGTTTAGGTTATAGGCCGCATAGATTTCGTTAAGGAGCTTGTTGAAAGTAGGGTTCTTGCTGTACTTGCCAGAAGACAGGGCCCCGACAACACTTAGGCAATCTGTGTAAACTATAGACTTTTGTATCTTATGTTGTTTAATGTGTTGTATAATAAGCAGGATACTTAGGCTTCTGCAGTGAAAATTCCGGTATGTGATATGTGGGGTTTAACATCCCAAAACCACCTTATGATTATGAGAGACGCCAATGCTGGTATGTGTATGCATGGTTCTGGGGTCCGAGAACGTTTGTCAAAAGGCTGCACAAGATAAGACGTTTGAGACTTTGATTCATCAGAGAAGAACGTGGTTGAACGATATTTGTGTTCAAGGGCCAAGAAATGTTGCTCAATGAGTGCACTTGGACAATTTTTCTTTATGATCTTTGAAAGACCAGTCACAGGTGACTGGACACTGCTGCTAGGGAGGGCTGTGTTCGACATGATCACTTTCCTCTAAGTCATTGAAAAAAAATTGCGTTTTTCTACTGCAGGTCTTATTGCTAATAGAAATGGTGGGGCGATAGAAGGACGGTTTGGGTTTGACTGGGTAGTAGACACATCGTTCATAAGTGTTTTGCATGGGTGCTGCTTAAGAGACATGATCTTAACTGCACAGTTTACTCCTACATTCGTGCGCTGATAGTCCAGTGGCCACTGATCTGACTCTGCATAAAGGCTGTGAATAGGGGTGGTACGGAAGGCACCAAGTGCCAGCCGGATACCTAAGTGGTATACAGGGTCCAACATTCTCAGTGCTTTCCTTGAAGCTGACAGATATACTATGCATCCATAGTCTTTGCGTGACAAAACCAGGCTTCGAAACAGAGATATAAGACAGTGCTTGTCTGTCCCCCACGACTGATGCAATAAAATCTTTAAAAGGTTCATGGTCTTGAGACATATTATCTTCAGCTATTTTATGTGCTGGATGAAAGTGAGTTTGGAATCAAAAATTACACCGAGGAATTTTTGTTCTTTCGCGATGACTATGTTTTGTCCAATCATTAGTTTTTCAGGGGTCAGGGTGTACACCTCGTTATCTCGAGAAAAGCACACTAGTAGTCTTGTCAGTGTTAAACTTGAAACCATTCTCATCAGCCCATTTTGCAAGACTGTTAACACCTAACTGTATCTGACATTCGCATACAGTCAAGTTACACTTTTTGAAACTAATTTGAACGTCGTCCGCGTATACGGAGTATGATATCGCAGGTGGAATAACAGAGTGAAGAGAGTTCATTTTAACTATAAATAGTGTGCAGCTTAATACTCCTCCCTGCGGCACTCCATTTTCTTGAAGAAATGTGCGCGATAACACAGTACCTATTCTTACACAAAACTTCCTTTCAGACAGGTAATCTTTTAGGATGGTAATCAACCTGCCACATATTCCGAAAGACAGTAGATCTTGCAGGATTACATATCGCCAGGCAGTATCATATGCTTTCTCAAGATCAAAGAAAACCGACAGACAGTGTTGATGTGTACAAACGCGTCACGTATATACGACTCGAGGAGGACAGGTTTGTCAGTTGTGGATCGAGCTATACGGAAACCAGACTGGCAAGGATCCAATATGCCGTTGTATTCCGAGTAATAGACCAAGAGGCAGTTAATCATTTTTTTCAAACACTTTGAGTAGGCAACTTGTGAGGGCGATAGGCCTGTAACTATTTACCGAAGAAGGATCTTTGCCCTGTTGAAGGATTGGTAGTGCTATTGCCTCTTTCTAAGCAGAGGGTATTTTGCCGGTATTAAAAATCTTGTTGTAAAGTGCTAAAAGGCAGTTCAGTGTTTTATCAGGGAGATTTCTGATCATTTCATAGGTAATTGTATCGGAACCAGGAGCAGAACTTCCACAGGAACCAAGGGCAAGCTGCAGTTCATATAGTGTTAGTGGTTATTGTGTCCGTCTGATACAGGCTTGTTCCGGCACAGAGGTACACTTCCAGCTTTTCTTTTGCGGCGTAAGAACGTAGTGGTATAGTTTCCTAAGCTTGATATTTTCTCGAGGTGTTCGCCAAGAGCGTTTGCCTGTTCTTCTTCTGTATCACCGCAGATACAGAAGAAGAACTTCTGTATTGAGGATATGTAGTGTGTCCAGCTTTCCTGTTTGGCTATACGGCGAATACGCCTGCCATTCGCTTTGCAAATTTTAAAGGTTATCAAGTTTTCTGCTGTTGCGTAGCGAGAAAAAGTTCTCCATGCTTTGTTCTGCCGTTTTTAGCAATTTCGCACTCCCGATTTCACCATGAATTTGTGTTAACCTTATTATTCCTGGACTGCGGTATGCACTTTTTTGCACAAGTAAGAACATATTCAGAGATATAGTTGGCCATCTCTTCTACTTCCAAATGGTCTACCTCTTTGAGGTGTAGTGTATATAGCTCTCTGAATTTCACTCAGTTTGCAACATGAAAGTTCCACTTTTTAGGATAAGACGGCCGGTCATCCCGTTGTTTTGTTACTAAAAGAGTTGGAAAATGGTCACTTCCATATGAATTTTTAATATTTTTCCAATCTAAGTAAGGTAGGAGTGACGGTGACCGAATGGCTAAATCTATGCATGAAAATGTATTGTGTGTAGCAGTGAAGTATGTTGGCTCTGCCTTATTGAGCAGATAGGCTCCAGATGCGAGAAGAAAGTTTTCGATTGCACGACTTCTCGTATCGCATTTGGTATCACCCCATTGCAAACTGTGAGCATAAAAATATCCAATTAACACATAAGCTTCTGGAAGCTGATCAGTAAGATTTTCAAACTCTGTTTTATTGAATGGTTCGTCGGGGGCTATGTAGATCGAGCAGATAGATATAAGATGGTTGAATAGAATAGCGAGAACAGCCCCAACCTCAAGAGAGCTTTTTAGCACAATGTGCTGGCTTGCTACGCTTTTTGTGCAATGATGGCCACACCTCCAGAAGAGAAAATGCCACCATTTCGATCTTTATGAAAAACCACATATTGATTTAAGAAATTCACATAAGTTAACCTAAATGAGTTTCTTGAAAACAGAACACTTTTGGCTGATAGTCATTAGGCAAGTCTTTAATATCATCTAGGTTAATAAATAGGCCTCTGGCATTCCACTGTAGTAGTTGTGTGGTCATATTGGAAACAAATGTATGTGTTCTGTGTTCAGATGAATGTGCTAAAAATTTGTGTTAAATGGGAGGCTACCCTTCAGGTTACCGACCCCTTTGATGGAGCGGTTACGGGATGTTTCCCTTTGTTATTGCGCTCCAATGAGCGCTGATCTTTAGGCGTCGACGATGCTGGTGTTCGTCCATCGATTTCTATTGCCTTCTCCGAGGCACTGGAAGGTCGAGGACCGGGCATAGAGACTTGTGTCTCCGGCCTTAGAATTCGATTTAGCTTCGGGGCCTTTTGAGCCGAGGTCTGCAGACCCACCTTTGATGTTGGTGGCGCGGCAATAGCAGCAGCCACCTGGGGGGGGGGGGTGGTGGACGAAGTGACTACAGGGCCACTGTTGGCGACCGCAGTAGACTGCCGAGGTACTTGTGGCACTACCCCCTGTTGCACCACCTCGGCAAAACTGGTGTGATCAAGGTATGACAGACGGTTCCTTGCTTCACGAATTGTTATGTCTTCTTTCACTTTTAGTGCGATGGCCTTTTTTTTCGATCTTTCATTTAGGACATGTTCAAGAGTAGGCTGGATGACATCCATCACAGTTCACACAATGAGGTGATCGTTCGCAATCGTCTGACTTATGTTCATTGGAGCTGCATTTGGCACACGTCTGCTTTCACTGACATGTGTGCGATCTCTGCCCATACTTTGCCACTTATAGCACCACCGAGGGTATGGGATGTACGGCCTGACGCGAAGTTTGATGTAGACTGCATCTAGTGTGATAGGAAGCACACAGCTGTCAAAGGTTAGTATTATAAGCTTAGTACGGATCTGCTCATTTTTCTGGCAAATCACTAATTTTTCAACCTTTATGACATTTTGATTCTGGAACCCATCAAGAAGTTCTTCATCACTAAGGTGCAAGAAGCCATCTTCTGATATTACACCACGGCTTATGTTCATTGTTCTATGTGCCGAAACTGTGACTGGTACGTCACCAATGCATTTCAACACAATCATTTTCTCAAATTGATCTTTGTTCTTTAGACCAAGTAGAAGATCACCGCTGGTCATTTTCGTGGCCTTGTAGCCTGGTCCAATGGTGTTTCCAAGGCATTTCGCTACCAGGAAAGGAGACAATTTGCGAGCAGTTAGGATGCCCTCACTATGGATCACATGGTATTTTGGAAATATGTCATTGCTTTTCAGAAAAAAGTGGAAGGGTGCTTCGGTGCGCCTTCTTTTTTGAGGGCGATCAAGTAGTAAAGTAGCTTGTTTAGCCATGGGAATAGTGCATGTGTTCGGCGACAGCGCCAAGCGCCCACCATGGAGCCCAACAAGGGGACGCGACAAGACTTGAACTAAGTCTGCACAACGCCAGCTGTACGTTGCCACTATAACCGGACATAGCATTCTCAAGGTTGGATACCTACGCGAGGTTAACTCTCGCCGCCAGGAAACAATGAAATAAACGGAAAAAAGAAAAGAACAGGATAGATTTAGAGGAGAAAAGATGAAGATGTAGGGAGGAAGAGATAGGAAAGCGCAACTGCTGATTTCCCCTGGGTGGGTCAGCCCAGAGGTGCCGTCTACGTGAAGCCGTCTCAGTGGTTAGAGCATCGAACGCGTTATTCGAAGGTCGTTAGGACTGTGGAAGTTTTGAGAAGTACTTCGTGTAAAAGGAACCTAGGACCTACTTCTTACGGTGCGGCTCGAAAGAACAGGGCTACAACCAGTGCTGAATTTCGTGTGATTCTTTCCTGGAAGAAAACCATTCAAGATTATTTTCAAGAACTTTGGACGAAATACGTTTTATAGCCTTCGAATCTTCAAGAAGTGTTATTGTATAGTTAATGCAAGTGATTGCACTTTAGCGCCAGTCACTCTTTGTGCCTGTTGTTTTGAATACATCGTTGTACATCTCAAATGTTATACATTTAATAGCGGCGGAGTGTGCACAATTGTGCTGTCTCATTACAGCGAAAGCGGTTATGGGATCACGGTCGTGTATGCTGTAGATGTCTGAGACCGCTACTGCGGTCATTGTGCATAACTATACTGCAAAATTAGAAGAAATCGTAAGTAAGGAAATTTGCAGATCCCACGCACAGTTGGAATTGATTGATTTGTGGGGTTTAACGTCCCAAAACCACCATATGATTATGAGAGACGCCGTAGTAGAGGGCTCCGGAAATTTCGACCACCTGGGGTTCTTTAACGTGCACCCAAATCTGAGCACACGGGCCTACAACATTTCCGCCTCCATCGGAAATGCAGCCGCCGCAGCCGGGATTTGAACCCGCACAGTTGGAATCGATGATATGCGAAGCCCTAATGAGGAAGTTTCATATGCCACTTTTCAATCAGCACAACGTCAAGAGGTGGAGGTAAATTATGCCGTACACAACTTCCATGTCGTGATTATATGTTTGTATGTGTCGTTTACCTTCGTCACCTATTCACGTCACGTCATAACAAATCTAGTATATGTGAAGATAGCGAAACGGCCGCGAGCACGCTATAGGCGTGATATATTGTCATGTTCTTACACGGCACGCGTCTCATGATTATCAAGTTCGCACCAGTCAAATTACTTCGTCATCTATTGACACCACGTAACACCAAATTTGGTATATGTGGAGCTAGCGAAACGGTCTCCAGTGCATCATGAAGGGCCCAATATGGTCCAACGTAACGTTGACGCGCGGGAACGCTGGGCACAGCGACGCTACGTTAGCAAAACGCGTGCACTTCATGGTCTGACGCCAAGTGCGACCGGTGCGACCAGCGTCCGTCATCGTGGCCCGACGGCAACCAGTTTCAAATGAGAAATGTTTCATTTTGCGTCAATGTGTTACCCAGACAGCACTGCGTCTGCCTATTTTCAAGATGGGGGGACGCCGAACGCGCTGAAACGCACATGTGTAAAAGCAACGCAGCGTGCGCCTGCGAGTAAATGGCAGGCCGGCTCATGGCGGGGCAACGCTGGCGTGACGCTACGAAACAAACGGCGGTGCGCAACGCGCCAGGTCTCGTCGAAGTGTATTGGAGTCTTCACCGTGGCATGTAGTCATGTTCTCACATGACACGCACCTCATAATTATCATGTTTGAACCAGTTACATACATTCTTCGTTCATTCATGTCTTGTGATACCAAGCGAAACGGCCTCGAGCGTATCATGAGTGTGGCATGCAGTCATAGTGTTACATGATATGTATGTCGTGATTATCATGTTCGGATCTGTCATTTACCCATATCGGCCGTGCGCGTAACTTGATACGGAATTGGACATATGTGAAGCTAGCGAAACGGCCGCGAGTGCATCATGAGTATAGCATGTATTCATGTTGTTACATGGCACGCAATTGATGTTTATAATGTTTCCACCAGTTGCATACATTTGTCATCCATCCATGTCTCGTTATACTAAATATCGTATAATTGAAGCTAGCGAAATGACCCCAAGCGCATTATGAGCGTGGCATGTAGTCACGTTGTTACATGACACGCATCTCATGATTATCTTGTTCGCACCAGTCAGATACCTTCGTCATCTTTTCACGTACCGCAACACCAAATTTGGTATATCTGACGCTAGCGCAATGGCCGAGAGCACATCATGAGCGTGACGTGTAGTCATGTTGTTACGTGGCACGCATGCCATGATTTTATTGTTAGGGTTTGTTGCTTGTGTTCACCTTGCAATCATGTCATTATTATATGTGGGGTTTAACGTCCCAAAACCACCATATGATTATGAGAGACGCCGTAGTGGGGGGCTCCGAAAACAATCATGTCATGCCATACCATTTTTGCAACATGTCATGTGAACGAAACAACCGAAAGAGCAGCAACATCATAAAATCTAAATCATGACATTCATATCACACATGTCATGATTTTCATGTTAGGACTAGTCAAATATGCTCGTCATATAGTCATGTTATGCCATACCAAGTTTGGTATCAATACCATTATCCAACCAGCAAGGAGAGCTAAAAGTCGTACACAGCTAAATAAATAAATAGACAGATAGATAGATAGATAGATAGATAGATTGATTGATAGATAGATAGATAGATACGCTCAATGTCACCAAAATTCGCTAAGAAATGCTTCGCATTTAAAACACAAGTGACACAGTGTGATTAAAACTTGGGTTTCCTGCGTGCCAGCCCACTGCTTTACCACAGAGCGACACCAGTGCTTTGAAATCCGTAGGAAGTTCGTCTTATCCCGGCTTGATATCGGGAAAGGAATCGCCTTGATATGAGTAATAAACCATTTTAGGACAGCAAAAACACATGCAAGCGTCACACAATGCGAATGGCGTAATGAATGGGTTGTCGAATGCTCTAAGCTATTACAAATGCTTGAGATATAATTCTTCACCGCCGTCTGCCTCAGCATCAACAAAAGTCACAGCTTTGCCCCAAAGGTAAAGAAAATGAATGCGAAAGCAACATATTGGAAGATCACGTGCAGAATGGCCAGAAGATCGAAAATTGCCCCACGTTTGTCACGCACAAATGACGCACAAAACGTGTTTTCAGGAACAGAATAACGCAATAATTGTCTCAGTTGTTAATCCGTTTGGTCTGAAACGCTTTCGTTTCTGGCAAATGTAGACTGTGCGACAATTGCAGTGGCCTTGGTGTGCGTGGTAACTAAAACAGAGTCGTTCCCGTAAAAGCCGAACGCCCCGCCACTGTAGTCTAGTGGATAAGGTACTCGGCTGCTGACCTGCAGGTCGCGGGATTGAATCCCGGCTATGGTGGCTGCTTTCTGATTGAAACGTAATTGTAGGCCCCCGTTCTCAGATTGAATGGGCGTTGAAGGGTCCCAAGTGGTGAAAATTTCCGGAGCCTTCCACAACGACGTTTCTCATATACCTATGGTGGTTTGGGGACGCTAAACTCCGCAAATCAACCAGTCATAAGCCGAACGCCAGCCAAGACGTACGGTCCTCCCAGCAGCCAGATAAGGGCAAGCAAGTGAGCGTCGACCCTTTGCTCCCTGCAAAACAAAGTGCTCACGGAAAATGAGAGCGCGGCCGCCGCGTCGTGACGCTGTTGTTACGCGCACTCATTGCGCCATCTTGCTGGTGATGTTAAAAAAACGATAGTTCCCCCCCCTCCTCAATGTGCCCGTCAGTGGTGGTAAGTGGTAGATATAGATAGCTTGCCGTTTGAACAGTGAAAGAAGTAGTTATATTTGGGGCAAGCGATGAATGGTGAGTTGGTAGACGGCGCTAGGCGAAAATGGAAGAGAACGAAAAGTGGCTGCGCAGATGAAGTGCTAAGCTGTACGCCTTTGCACGCACCATTGTTGCCAAACCCTGTGAGCTTTTGTTCACTTCACCCCTGCCGGTGAGTTACCTGCACGGCGGAAGCGTTCTCATGGTGAGCGAGACTGACAAACAAGTCGTCCCTGTCACGACACCACTCCCAAGAGGATATTAGGGCGGCGTGCTGTCGCAGTAATTGTGGACAGACGGTAGCTTCTTGTGTACTAACTCAAAACAGCCGAGTGGCTGCCTAGCCAGGGTTTTTGTTGCACGTAAGTATTTTAAGCTGTACGTTGTTGAAGTGACAGCATTCTTTTTAAGTCAATTTCTTGGAGGATGAGGATAGCAAAGTGTGTAACACAGAGGTGGAGACACACCTCTAAGGGAAGGAGATTTGTTTGCTGCTGCTTTTGTGGAGCTTCAAGAAGGCGTTCCTCCCACGAGGTGGTGTCAGATGAGACGGGAGGTATTTTTGCAGAAAAATGGAGAGGAGGGGAGATTAGCGCTCGAGTACGAGATCGGGAAGCGTTTGACAGAGGTCGTGCTTGACGCCGACTCGGATCCAGGGTCTGATACTACATCAAGGAGTTGGTGCCGACGCTTGCAGTATATTGGGAATCAGCACGTAAGGCTGACGGTAATACAGCCCAGTGCTTACTGTGCGGTCGGGTTAGTGGCCGCCGCGGTTTTTCATTGTAATTATGCGTCAGTATGTGAATAAACTAAAGTTTGCCATAATGCGAGCAATAGGGCCTGTCCAATCTTTCAGCGTGTCGTCGTGGCCATCTTAACCATTTGGGTTACGTCCATCATCTCAATTTTGTTTCTCAAGTGATCTTCGGTGGCTCAGTGGTTAACGCCTCACTCTCATGATTCAGAGGACCCAAGTTCGATTCCGCTTGCCGGAGTCTTCGTCTGGATTTTTCTATCTTGCATTTTCATGTATATTGATACATATACATTTATGGTGAGTGAGGGCGATGCCTACATCAACGCTGACACCGGCAGCGAAATTTGTTCATGTCATTGCTATCGCAAATTAAGTGCACAAGGCTGTCTCTCATAATCATAGGGTGGTTTTGGGACGTTAAACCCAAAGTATTTATTATTGTACTAAACTCCTTGCGAGTGTGTACCGGGCACCAAACTTCTCCGCAGACTGATGAAGGATGGCAGAGTGAATGGCTGCCTACCACACAAATGTTATGATGATTTATGGCCTACGGGATTACCCTGAAAGTGGGCTTAAAGCAGTTACCCCAACAGTGTTCCAGAGGGCTCTGAAAAATTACTCTTCCAGGCTTTAGGCACACTCATGGTCAACTTCGTATACAGCACCACGCTCCTGGGAGTTCGTTACGCTATCAGGCACTGAGATGCCAAAATACACTGTACACACCGAGTCACTGCGAAATTCTGTATGATGAAAATATCGTCGACAAAGCTTTTCGCTGATTTCACGTCGGCGTAGCGGTGTCCAGACGAAAACACGGTCACCTTGTTAGTATTTCGTGTGGCATCGTCGAAGGTACTAGATATTATTGTCGGCCTTAAGCTGGCTCTGGATGCGCAAACTTCCAAGTTTTTTTACATTTAGTCGCCCTGAACGATTACGGCGATGTCATGGTCTTCTTCGTCGTTCCCATTAGGCAACATGGCACAGATCAAATTATTTGGCATCATCTGCGTCATTTCTCGTACAGCAGTACCGTATGCAAAGGCCACATTGAGGGATGGCATGCTTCAAATTATGCTCGACGTGGATGTTGATTTCCAGCATATCTGCGATGGTGTTGTTTGAATTCTCGGTGAGGCTGTTGGCCAGGGTGTCTGGTGCAGACTTTAGTGCTGTATTTCAGAATCACCATAGTGTGGTCTACCCAGAAGGCCACACCTTTTTCAGCATTCAGGACATATGGGGCGCTATGACGCTTTGAGATGTGATTAACAAAGAACTTTGCTCCATTAGTAGCCCTGCCTTCTGGCAGCGCCATGAAAGTGCCACTCTTGTCTAGGCCTTCTGGCTGCGCCATGAATTTGCTACTCATGTCTAGGCATTGCGGGTGAAGTAGTTGCTACGAGGATACACTTGTTTGAGGAATTTATCAGCATGAACGGTACCGGCAAGTTCATGCTGAGAGACAATTGAAAAGACGGGAAGTCCGCCACTGTTTTGCATCTGCTATGCTACCCTGCACTAAGCGGACGATTTATGAGCAACGAAGATGAGAATAGAAGCGAAGAGCAATGTTGACGCCGGTGTTTTTCATCACTGACAATCTCGGCATATAATTGCGTAGTAAGTTATATTAGCAGTGATGTGAAACCAGAAGTAATTTTCTTGTACCCTCGTGGTCGTTAGGGAAAATTCATGGTGTCCATCCATCGGGTCAGCAAGCTGAAAAATCAGAACTTTTGCATTGTAACGTTTATGGTACGGGAAGCAACTAGTTGGCTTGAAGTGGCC
This sequence comes from Rhipicephalus annulatus, assembly GCA_013436015.1. Taxonomy (NCBI): domain Eukaryota; kingdom Metazoa; phylum Arthropoda; class Arachnida; order Ixodida; family Ixodidae; genus Rhipicephalus; species Rhipicephalus annulatus. The sequence goes on from WOVY01010991.1 coordinate 187,182, forward strand.
ACAACAATTTCTTTACGGGAACGCCTTCCCACAAAAAAATGGCTGCAGTCTCCTTCTGTATACATTTAGAAGAACGGTGGCGTTGGTCATAAGATATTCCACAAGGTCCTTGAGTTCCGAATGCACTCGCTGTCGTTCAGTGTAGCCATAGGCAATTGAGGTGGTCAAGAAGCAGTCACCGTCATTGTTTTCCTGCGGTGGTTGGTCTACAAAGGCCTGGGATAGGCTGTCACTTTCTCGGTGCTTTCGTACGGACTATACGAGGGTAAGGCCAAATCCTGGACGTCTCAGTCTCCAATGTACAAGACGACGTGAGAGATCTCTTAAATCAGCTAGCCAGTTCAAGGCATGGTAGTGGCTCACAACTTATAACGGCCTTCAATAGAGGTATGGATGAAACTTTGACGTAACACAGGCGATGGTAAGGCACTGGGTTCTAGTTGCGGATAGTTGCTTTCTGCCGTAGATAGAGCATGGCTAGCATAACTGATAACTAATGACAACGTTTCCCATTTAAACTTGACGTCGGTTCTCGTGAGCTGCACGAGCGGCTCAGCCGTCTTCAAAATGTCATTGATGATTAGCCTGTAGTAGGCGAAGATGCCATTAAATTTCCACGTGGCCTTCTTGTTGGCGGGTGGCGGGAAAGTGGCTAGGACCCCTGTTTTCTCCGGGTCTGGCCGCACTCCCATTTAGGTGATCATGTGATTAAGAAAAGCAGCTCCACGTACATGACGCGGCACTTTTCTAGCTTCGAAGTGAGTCCGGAGGTCTTGGTTTCTTGAAGTACGGATTAAACGCACTGAGGTGTTTGAAGTTGAGGGGTACACGATGACGTAGTTTAAGTAAACAGGGCAACTTTTCGCTTCATCATTCATTCGCTGAAAAGTCACAGGAACCGAGCGAAGAATAGAGGATATGCCAATGAACCCGCACAGGCTATCTAGTGTTATAAAAGCAGCCTTTTTTCCATTTCTTTCGTCTGCATCGATTAGTCAGTTGTCAGTTGCTGGTCTCATATCCAGTTTCCACAGACACCGGCAAATATTTGGCCTCTGTTCTACCACGTTCCGCATGACTGTTATCTTTTTGAATCTCACTCAACGTAAAGGAATGCTTCACGGCAAGAAAGAGTATACATAAAAGAAAAAGTTCAAGATGTGGCTTTTTTGCCGCCCTTCATTATCAATGGCGACAGATATAAGACCGTGAAACGTAACGAAAAGAGGGGGCTAGTCGTTCCATGATACAAGGGCAAAAAATATTTGCACGCATTTAAAAAATAGCTGCCCGACTGCCCTGATACTTTGAAAGGTAGCCAAACCTAATTTTGTTCTAATTTCATCCTTACAGCATCGGCGATATCCCGGCTGTTTGTATGATTCGTGACATAGTGAAAAATCCATGAATACGCTGGCGCGGTGGTAGCGTCAAGCGAAACTGAGTACAGCTGTGCCTTAATAAATCGGTGTACCCATAGGCAAGCCTAATAAGGCCATGTTGAACATTATAAAAGGTTATTAGCTACGCATAATCAGGCTAATGAAATTATGTTGCAATAAACCATATTTAAGCCGAGCTGAGATTCTTGCGTCTATCTCTTCCATGCAAAGTAAGATGAGCGGAGCCTATTGTGTGATACTAGTTAAGGTTGGGCCTAACTAGAGTGCTCATTTGGTTATTCACCTAAGTAAGCTTATTTTAATATACGATGGAACCTTGTCGAGATGAAGCCTCGATTATTCAAAGCCGGCCAATTGCATGGATAAAGAAATAACGTACTGCGATAACGAAGCGGTTACCTCGCGATCATTACCTAGGCAATACTCATCAATCGCGATAGCAAGGTTTGCTCCAAAACGCGGTAAGGGCGCTTGTACCTTAAGACGAGTTTTTAGGAAACGCCGGGGGTTTGGTTAGGAACAGCCAGCCATACAAGTGATCCCGGGCAATAGCTGTGGCTTCGTGAAGAGTCGGCGTAGTTTTCTTTCTGGCGCTGCTGTTCTTGTGACGTAAAGGTGCGTGGGAGTTCATGGCACTCTTCCGCTTTTCGGGAAGGTTCGGACACAGATGGGCATTAGGAAGCGTCAGGACGGTATGGAAGGAGAGTGTCGATGTTGTGGGAAAGTTCGCGTCTATAAAAAGAAAGAAAGGTGAAAATTCAGTGTCAGACTGTGCCGCGGTGTTGTATGCGAACGTGATGAATACACCGCGAGCATCTAACCGAGGGTGCGCTTAAATCTCTCCGTGAGCCCGTATGCCTGCGACTGGTATGCCGTGGTCTTGCGATGAACAACATGGCATTCAGAAAACAGAGCCATGACGGTTTCTGATTGGAGAATCCACCTCGGTCACTTAGTAGTTCTCGAGGTGCACCATGTCGTAGTATGAAGCGATGGAGGACGAAGGACGCTACGTCCCGCGGAGTGGCACTTGGAAGGGCGGCGGTCTCAGCGTAGCGTGTTAAATTGTGCGAAGCAGCTATGATCCACCGATTTGCATCTAATGGTACTGTTAGAGGGCCATAGTGATCAGTTCCGATCTGATTGAAAGGTTTGGCAGGGCACGGAAGCGACTGAAGCGCACCGGACGAGTGGAAAGGCGGTGATTTGCGGCGCTGACAGTCAGTACAGCCCATAACAAATTTTCGAACAAAATTATACATTCCGCGCCAATAGAAGCGCTGGCGAATACGTTCGCAAGTTGGGAAAACTCCGGCATGGTCACATTGAGGATCGTCATGAAAGGAGGCGCATATTTGTGATCGTAAGCTGCGGGGGACAACCAAGAGCCACTTACGACCTTCAGCGGCGTAGTTGCCGATCACGAATGGTGTAGCAGCCGATCACGAATGGCGAAATTAGCAGCTTGACGTCGGAGAGATCGTGATACTGCCGTGGTCAACAATCCAGAGAGACAGTCAAAAAGGAAAGCGATCCAGGGGTCCTTGTGTGATTCACTGGCAAAAGAGTCAAGGTCGAGTGACGCGACCTTGACTCCAGTGGTTCCGCAGGCCGAGTCGGGAGGTAAAGGCGAACACGACAGGGCTTCGGCGTCAGAGTGCTTGCGTCCGCTGCGATAGATGACGTTAATGTCGTACTCCTGAATTTGAAGTGCCCACCGGGCTGGGTGGCCAGAAGGATCTTTCAATGTGGCGAGCCAACAAAGTGCATGGTGGTCCGTTACCAGGTCGAATGGGCGACCCTACATATAAGGGCGGAAATTGCGCAGCGCCCACACGCGCGCTAAGTACTCCTTTTCAGTGACGCTGTAGTTGGCCTCAGCTTTAGTGATCACACGACTCACATAAGCGACGACGCATTCGAAGTAGCCCGGCGAGCATTTGGCCAGGACAGTGCCAAGACCGACCCCACTAGCATCTGTGTGAACTTCCGTTGCAGCTGTTGGGTCAAAATGCCGAAGAATGGGAGGAGAGGTTAGCAGACTACGTAGCGTTGCAAACGCGACGTCGAAGTCAGGAAACCAGGATGAAAGCTCTGCGTCACCGCGTAGGAGGTTTGTCAGTGTTGATTTGATCGACGAGAAATTTCGAACGAAGCGCCTGAAGTACGAGCATATTCTAACAAAACTGCGTAATTCTTTTAGCGTAGTAGGTTTGTGTGAACTCAGCGACTGCACGAAGTTTCGCAGGGTTGTGTAGAACACCATGCTTAGACACGATGTGCCCTAAAATGCACAGCTTTCGCGCGGCGAAGCGGCACTTTTTAAAGTTCAGTTGAAGCGCAGCGTTGGTTAAACACGTCAGAACCAGTTTGAGCCGAAGCAGATGCGTAGGAAAATCAGAAGAGAAAGCGACAATGTCGTCGAGGTAGCATAGACACAGACCACTTCAGTCCACGCAGTGTGTTGTCCATGTGTCTTTCACATGCGGCAGGAGCATTACAAAGCACAAAAGGCATTACGTTGAATTCGTACAGGCCATCTGGTGTAATGAACGCAGTTTTCTGGCGATCAGTTTCTGCAACAGGAACCTGCCAGTATCCAGATCGTAAGTCTAAGGAGGAGAATTTGGCTCCTTGGAAGCTGTCAAGGGCATTGTTGATGTACGGTAATGGATAGATGTTTTTCCGCGTCACCTTGTTTATTCGCCGAAAGTTGACGCAAAATCAATTTGACCCATCCTTTGTTTTTGAACTGGAATGACAGATGTCCAAGGACTGTGCGATGGTTGAATAACATGACGGCGTGGCATCTGTTCGACCTGGTCGTTAATGACGTGACGTTCTGCAGCCGACACGGTACGGTCTTTGACGCAATGGCTGGTGCGAACCGGTGTCAATGTAGTGGTGCACTGCGGAAGTGCGACCCAATTGCGGCTGAGAAACATCGAATGAATTCTCAAAGTGCTGGAGGAGATTAAGAAGCTCGGTGCGTTCTTGAGCACTTAAAGTGTCGGCGATGAAACTCGAGAAGATGTCACTCGACGAGTATTTCAAGGGGAAAAAGCATGAAGTTCGGTCGAGGCATTGATTGATTGATTTGTGGGGTTTAACGTCCCAAAACCATTCAGTCGAGGCACTAATGCACAATTCGTCTGGCATGTTAGGGAATAAAGAAGAATCAAGGTACTCCTCTCGACTGAGACATTCTCCGGCAAGTAGCGTAAGCGGTGTATGAAGGGTGTTGTGGACGAAAGTATTGCTTTGTTCAACACTGACGTCAAGTGTAGCGAAAGGCAAGGAAACGGATCTGCGGCTCATGAAAATGTCAGAATTCAGTGTCCTCACGCACGACGAGTTTTCTCGACCACTCAAGTTTTTCGCACAAAAGTTCGTCACACAGGTGCGAAAATTTACCTTCAGCGCGTGCGCAGTCGATGACGGCATGTTGATGTAACAGAAAGTCCAACCCGAGAATAACGTCATGCGAGCACATCGAAGGGATAATGAACACGACAACGTACATAGAGTCTTGGATGAATATGCGGGCCGTACAAGTGCCGAGAGGTTGAACTGGTTGTGCGCTAGCCGTTCGAAGCGATAGTACAGAGAGCGGCGTGGTCACTTGGCGTAGGGAGCGGCAGAGCTGGGTGGCTATAACAGAAATGGCAGCACCTATGTCGACGAGGGCAAAGGTAGAAACACCAATGACAGAGATGGCGACGACGTTAGCAGGGGAAGTGCGAGGACTTGGGCATTTTGACGACGGCGCAGTTCTTGCCTCTGGAAGTGCGGCGTTCCGTTTCCCCTGTTGAAAAAGCTGGTCGGGGACGCATTGTTGACAGTGATTGCCTGCGAGAGGACAGGAAGCGCGGAGAGTGAGTCTGAGATGTGGGCTAGGGTGACTGAGACTCGGGAAGGTTAGTGCGGCCATATTGTGGTGATGGATAGAGAGCAGCTAGGTGCATGAACTGTGGGTCATATGGAAACGGCCGAGTAGCGTCGTCGAGTGGTTGGAAATTACGGCGAACATAATATGCAACGTGTCCTGGAGTACCGCAGATGTAGCAGATTGGTGGATTGTCAGGAGTGCGCCAGAGATTGCTGACTCACGGTGCGGCACAAGGTGTCGAAAGAGGGCTGAAGTGGGGAGCAATTGAAGACATAGGTGGCAAATGCTGCTGGCGGGGTGTGCTACCTACCACCTGGGCATACGTATGAGGCGCGGCTACGGGCTGCATAACCGGCGCTTGGGGAACAGGCGTGGATAGAGGCTGCTGGTGGGCAGCGACGGGAACAGCCTGAGCTACCTCTTCGGTAATAACCTCGCGGAGCAGTGAGGGCAGACGAGAGAACGACGGCTGCTGCGGGAAGAGAATCAATGACATTTGCCGAGCTACTTCTTCACGAACAAAGTTTTTCTTCTTCTGAAAGGTCGGTGAGCGCTCGGGAACGGAATTAAGACTGGAGAGCAAGTCGGCTTGTGAGGAAAATGGCCGAGTCAGGGCGCGCTGCTTCCTCAACTCGTCGAAATTTTGACACAAAGGGACAAGTTCCGCTACGGTGGCAGGATTACGGGCCAGGAGCATCCGAAATGCGCCGTCACTTATCCTTTTGAGAATACGCTGAAACTTTTCAGACTCAGGCATGGCGGTGTTAACGAGTTTACAAAGATCAAGAATGTCTTCAATGTAAGTCTTCCAAAAACGTCAGCGAAAAACGTTTGGAAAAGAGACCAGGTCGTAATGTCGTTTTTGTGTTTGTTATACCACATTTCGGCAACATCAGTGAGGTAAAAGATGAAGTTATTCAACTGGTCCGCGTCATCCCTCTTGTTTGCACTCACCAGTTTTTAAAGGGGGAGCCAGTCTTCCACGTCGGTCAAATCAGCCCCGCTAAAGACCTTCGGCTCTCGCAAGCGAAGAACGCTGCGAGTGCCCGAGAATGGAATGGAAGGGCCAGGTTGCGCGTTGTTGGTGGCCATGATGGGTAGTAGTGTTCGGATGCGCAGCTCCAGGTTTAGGCGACGGTGAATGGCAGCACCCAGGTTCAGGTGACGGGCACTGTCAGCACCTTTCATCAAATGAAAAGGGGTTTATTGACGTGTGTTGCGATGGCGCCTCTATGACGAAAACAAGATCGGGACAGAGCAATGTTCAGGCAGAATCCCGCAACGATCAGCACGAGGCGGGCGAGACGAGCCCAGCATCCAGTACCCATGCAGTGGCGATTCTGCTCGCCAACGATGCATTTTAGGGGTGAAGGTCCTCACAGCGGCACTCGTTCGTACCTCGTAGCCGTTGCAGTATGCAACAAGTATAGCAATTTGACCTCCGAGGTGGTGCCGGTGAGAGATTTCTTCAGTGCGTTGTTGAACAATAAAAAATAGTGCTCAATGTGCATGCCAATGGATGCTAATGGGGAATGAGAGACAGGAGCATTCGGTTTTTAGGTAATGAACACGCTGCGATCCCCATTAGCAGCCATTGGCATGTACATTGAACACTATCTGACAAGAAAGGGTTGCTACGTTATACTCACTGGGTGTAACCTCCTTAGTTTTAGAAAAGTTTAGCGAGCATTGAGCCGCAGTGCCATGAATACAATGAACTAATATATACCATGAATGAACTCGAGGTGGTTAAAGGTGGAAAGTAGCGCAAGCTGTAAGAAAGTAAAAGCCGATTCTCCTGTTTCTCATTTCCCATTAGCAGCCTTTGGCATGTATATTGAGCACTAGCTGACAGGAAAAGGTTGCTACGTTATGCTCGCTGGGCGTAACCTCCTTGGCTTTAGTAAGGTTTAGCGAGCGTTGGGCCGCAATGCCGTGAATACAGTGAACGAGTATATACCATGAACTTGAGGTGGTTAAAGTTGGGAAGTAGACCTGAAGCGCAAGCCGTAAAAAAGTGGGCGTGTGCCATCTTTCGTTTAGTCCTTGGAATGTCCGCTGGATGGCGGCGCTTATATGTGGAATATTTAATGAAAAGATGCGAGATGGTGGTACTCGGAGTGTTGAATAGATGGACGAAGGGACACACAGAAAGATGCATGGATGGACGCATGAACGGACGCAGGGGCTGATGCATGGACGAACGCAAAGACGGACGCCCGAAAATACACACGCACGGGATAGGCGGGTGGACGCATGGACGGATGCATGGACGAACGCGGGGACAGATGCCCGAACAGACGCACGTACGGACTGGCGGATGGACATACGGAAGGTCACAGAGGCGGACGCATGGACGGACGGAAGTAAGAATTAATAGACGGTCGAATGCTTCCTTACGCGTCATCAATTAAAGGACGAACGAATGCCCATTTTCCATCATTCACTCGGTGGATATGCTGCCAATTTTGCTAAATGAATCCGCCGATTCCTTAGCACGAGCCGCACTTGATGGCCCAGTTTTTTTTTTTCACAAGTTTATTATTCGACTCGCAGAGTACTCCATTCGTCCACGTCATGACCACGTGACATCTGGTGAAGGTGCTTCCCGGCCCATGTTCCGAATGCCTGCCTAATGCCGTGAGCCGAGCCCACACTGATAAGAGAACATCGACGTGAACACTGAGCAGTGAGCCAGCCACCGGCAGCAATGGCTCCCGCCAGAGTTCGGGCCTCTACCTTACCTAACCCAGAAAAGTAAAACCCTGAGCTCGACCACTGCGAAGGTAACACCTCCTATGCCACCTGTACCCATTTTGTTCCAGCAGCCTAAGAAGCCTCCCACTTTCCGGTGATCGTAGTTTAAAGACTTAGACAGCTGGCTGGAGTTCTGCGATATAGTCGCCGCCTTCAACAGCTGGGACACGGAAAAAATTTGCGCCACGTCTACTTTCACCAAAAATACGCGGAAAAACGTGATTTGAGTACCGGGAGCTTACCCTACAAACCTGGGATTTCTTTCGGACGACTTTCTTGAACACCTTCACGAGCGTCGTTCGCAAAAAGAAACGTGCCGCCAGTGCCCTGGAGACACATGTTGAACTTGCTAACGAACATGTGAACATCCTTGTAGAAGAGATGACCGGGCTATTTTGTCACGCCGATCCCAGCATGACCGAAGAGAAGAGAGTGAGCTTCTTTATGAGGGGCGTCACGCCAGAATTTTCCGCCGGACTTATCAGATAGCCGCCGAAAATGGGTCGCGCCATTCACCTTGGAAGCACCCACAATCAAGAAGACGCTGGAAATGTGGCCACGTCCGTACAACCGCAGCTTTTATGCTGCAAGCTACGCCGAGATCCAGGAGCTGGGAACCACTGACTTGCGTGAGACTGTCTGAGTGATCGTGCAAAAGGAGCTGCGAAAATTGCAATCTTCAGCAAAGCCTGAAGTGGACTCATTCGCAGACGTCGTACGTCAGGAGATCCGACAATCGCTGACCATTCCTCAGCTTGCACAGCCACAGGTGAGAGCCATGAGCTATGGTGCAGCAGCACGCAGTCATGTCCCTCCTCCACGCCCCCGCCGAGACACCGCATCGCCGCAGTTTCGTCGCGAGACAAGAACGAGGGCCCTAGCGTCGTCATACTGCCCGCCAGCCAGCCAGCGATACGCGCCAAAGAAAAACGACGTGTGGCGCGCTCCCGGCCATCGCCCACTATGCTACCACTGAAGGGAAGCTGGCCACACCTACCGCCGTTGCCAGTACCCACAAACGGGGCTACGTGATTTTGACGGGAACGTGCTTTGTCCACAGCGTGGTAAACGACCTCAAGATGTTGCCGACTACCTCGCAGGAGCACAGTGGACACCCCGACAATCTTACCGTTCTCCGTCGCCAGGCCGCTACATGTCATCGTAACGCCGATAGTACACCGACCCTACTCGGGGCCGTTCTCCGAGCACAAACTCGGAAAACTAAGGGCAGCAATCGATGGAGGTGCGGTTGCTGTACGACGGACTACCGAAAATCCTCAACCACTGATGACAACAACGCCGCAACAAAATCGCATGCACCTGCCGCAAGATAAAAAGGGTTTTCAAGTCGAACCTTTTCATCATGAAGACGGCACGACGCATAGTGGAAGCAGCGGAGAAAACTGACGTAGCCATGACCTGACGCCACGACAAAACCGCAAAGCACGACGACGAACCAGCGACTTCGACGCAATATTCGACGGCCACCTCGTCATTGCGCTCGTCAATACTGGTGTCGATTATTCTGTCTTCAGTAGGTCTTTCGCAACGAAGTTTAAAAAAGTGACAACTGCGTGGCAAGGCCCTGAAGTTCGGACCCCTGGAGGTCACATAATGACGCCGACTGGAGTCTGCGCAGCTAGGGTCACCACCAACTAACAGACATATCCTGCAAGCTTTGTTATCCTACAAACTTGCTCCAGGCATGTGGTATTTCAAATGAACTTTCCGAGTCAATATGGCGCTGGAATCCACCTGAGGTTGAAGTCAATCATACTAACCTCAAAAAACATGCTGCCGTCCCCTCACACACCAAGAATTCTCTCATTGAATGAGCTAGACAAGCAGGTCATTATACCGTCTTCCTACAGCGTTGTCATTTTCACTGGCACCGAAAAAGCCGAAAACCTTGAATGCATCGTTGTGGGCGATCAGCCCCTTCTCCTGCACCGTCAGGTTTCCGTCGCAAGAGGCATAGCTGAGCTGCATGACGGCTAGGTAAAGGTGGTGTTGATAATTTTCAGTCACAAATACGGGCACATCAATTGTGGTACGGTGGTCGCCTACATTGATTATTTTGTGAATGCCAGCAGTTCATTCTCCCTCTTCGATGCTGCCGACGCGGCTTCAATGAACAGATGTCCCGAACCATATTTTGATGTCAATCCAAGGCTTTCGAAGTGCAAGCAAGACCAGCTCAAGTCTCTGCTTTTGCAATTCAAGGACTGCATCTCGTAATTACCGCAAATTCAACAAACCCCAGTGGCAAAATATCGCATTATCGCAGAAGGAGGTGACCGACCAGTTTGACAAAGCCCGTACCGAGTCTCGACGCGAAAAGTGACGCCGTGAAAAAAAAGTCGACTAAATACTTCGCGACATCATTCAGCTATCCAAAGGTACATTGGCGTCACTGGTGGTAATAGTGTTAAGAAGAACAGGACCCTGTGTTTGTGCGTCGATTACCGCCACCTGAACAAAATCACAAAAACGTGTACCTTCATTCACGTATAGACGATGCCCTGGACCGAATCCACAACGCGAAGTAGTTTTCCTCGATAGACCTCAAAACGGGCTATTGGCAAATTGAGGTTGATTAGGGAGATCGAGTGAAGGCGGTTTTTATTACGCCAGACGGCGTCTTCGAATTTAAGGTCATGCCACTTGGTCTTTGTTCGGCGCCTGCAATGTTCCAGCGCGTTATGGACACCGTGCTGGCTGTATTGAATTCGCAGACTTTTCTTCTGTACTTGGATGACATCGTCGTATTTTCTCTAGCTTCTACGAACATCTCCGGCGCCTTGAAGTGCTACTTCAAGCTATCAAGACCTATGGACCAACCCTGAAGCCAAAAAGGTGCCACTTCCCAAACGAGAAGCTGTTACTCTTGGTGCACGTCATTAGCAAGTCTGGAGTCCGTCCTGAACCGCGAAAAACAGCCGCCGTTGTTGATTTCCTGACGCCTGCTGACAAGAAAGCTGTAAGACAATTCCTCGGATTGTGTGTGTCTATTACAGATATTTCGTCAAACGTTTTTCACAGATTGCCGAGCCGCTAACTTACCTCACAAAAACCAATGTCCGATTAAGGTGCAAAGTCGAACAAGCAGGAACCGTTTCTAAAACCTAAACGACGCCTCCAGACACCACCGATACTTGCGCATTTCGACGAGTACGTCGGAACAAAAGTACACACTGACGCAAGCAGAGTAGGACTCGATGCCTTGCTTATGCAATAGACTGATGGCATGGCAAGGGTTATCAGTTATGCTAGCCGGTCGCTGCCAAGGCTGAAGCCAACTATTTCACAATAGAAAAGAAGTGCATTGTCATCAACTGGGCAGCGTTAAAGTTTTGCTCCTAACTCTACGGCAGGCCAAGTTGTGAGCGACCACCACACCTTTTGTTGTCTAGCTAACTTGAAAAGCTCTTCACGTCACCTCGCACGGTGGAGCCGGAAACTCGAAGAATTTGACGTTACCATCTATTGCAAATCTAAAAAAAAGAACTCTGATGCCAACTGCTTGTCTCGTGCCTCCATTGAACCGCCGCCGCCCGACGGTTTGGATGAGGACAGTTTCTTGAGAACGATAACTACGGACGACTTCACCGAGCAACAGTGAGCTGACCCGAAAATCAGAAGCCGTGTGGAAAACATGAGGGTAACAGCACGACTGTTCCGAATGTTTGAAAGAGAAGACTGAAGTCGTTGTTTTTGCGAAATGGAGTTCCCTTAAAGAAGAACTGCTCGCCCGTTCAAGCTGGACACCTTCTCGTAGTTCCTTCAGCAGTGAGACCAGAAGTACTTGAAGCTTAACACGACGACCCGACGGCTGGACACCTCGGTGTTTCCCAGACGCTCGCCAGAATACCTGAAAACTACCGCTCGCCACGACTTTCTGCCGACGTCACTCGTTACATCAGGACCTGCCATGAATGTCAGTGACGATAAACACCACCCACTAGGCCAGCCGGACTTCCCCAGTCCATCGTGCCGCCTCGCTGACCATTCCAGCAAATCGGTATGGACTTACTGGGGCCGTTCCCGACGTCGCGTTCCGCTACCCAATGGATCGCCGTAGCTACTGGCTACCTCACACGCTACGCTGAGACAAAGACCCTGCCTCAAAGTATTGCCTCCTAGGTAGCAAACTTCTTTGTCGAGAACATCGTTCTGCGTCACGGAGTTTCACAGGTCATCATTACTGATAGAGGTATGGCCTGTACGGTGAACTTTACTCAGGCAATCCAGAGGTACAGCCAGAGAAGCCACCGCTGCTCCACTGCCTGACTACCTCACACGCTACGCCAAGACAAAGGCCCGGCTTGAAGACAATGCCTCCAAGGTATCAAGGTTTTTCGTCGAGAACATCGTTTTGCGCTACGAAGTTTCCCAGGTCCTCATTACTCTTTGAGGTATGGCCTGTATGGCATACTTAACTCAGGCAATAGTGAGGTACAGCCAGATAAGCCACCGCTGGTCCACTGCCTACCATCCACAGACTAACGGCCTCACCGAGCGTCCTAATAAGACCATCGCTGATATGCTGGCCATGTACTTCGGCATTGAGAACAAGACATGGGATAAAATTTTTCGTACGTGTCCTTCGTGTACAATACTGCCGTCTAAGAGAGAACGCAGATCATGCCGTACAAATTCGTCTATAGAAAAAGCCCGGCAACGACACTCGACGCTACGCTTCCCAACGTCCCTGACGAAGAGAACCTCGACGCCACCTTCAGCCACCTCGACGCCTCTGTCGCCTACCTTCAGCGCTCTGAAGAAACTCGTCAACACGCGCACCTGCGCATCAAGAATCAGGTGATCGATAGCCGCCGCTACTATCTTCGAGAAAGTTCTGCGGAAAACCAGCCCGGGGACCGTGTCTGGGTATGGACGCCGATACGCCGACGTGGGCTCAGTGAAAAGCTTCTGCGACGTTATTTCGGACCGTATAGAGCAGTTCGAAGTCTAGGCCCACTCGACTACGAGGTTGTTCTTGATGCACTTACAAACTCTCAATGGCACCGTGCTAGACCAGAAGTCGTCCATGTAGTGCACCTCAAGCCATTACATGCGCGAAACTTAGAGCTGTATTTTGTTGTTGTTGCTGTGCTTTATCTCTTGTACTTATTTATTGTCTTTATTATTGTACTGTTGTCTTTTGTTAGAGCATCGGGACGATTTTTTTATCAGAGTGGGCAATGCCACGTTCTTCTCCTCGAGCTTTGTTACCGCCTCATTACACTACGTTCTGCGCAAACCACGCCTACGATGTTCAAGAAGCTGCGAGGTTGTAGTAGATTGTGTTGTTAGGATTACGCCCACTTGGTGAGTATTGCAGATTATTCTGGAACCTACGTCAGTGGAGTGACGTCTCTATAAAGCCAATGGGGACAGCAATTTGGAAGCAACAGTAGCACCGTCTGGGTTCTGTAGGGAATCCTAAAAAGATTGCAAAAGGACTATTTTACTAATAAGTGAAAAAGGATTTATTTCCTTCTACACAAAAATATATTTTTAAACTAAATATAAGTAAAAATATTGTTTGTACTCATATTGAAAAAACAGCGTTTCCAGTATCCCCCAGTGCGTTTCAGCGTGCTGGGTGATGCTGGTAACGCTGTACACTGTGTCCCAGTGTACTACAGCGCGCTGCGAGGCACTGGGACACACTGTACAGGGTGGCCAGTGTTGCCCAGTGGGCTGAAACGCAGTAGTGCACACTGTACAGCGTAGCCCAGTGTCTAAAGCGTGCTCGGAGGCACTGGAACACACTGTGCAGTCTCTAGCGCACACTATAACGTTAGCGGCACAATGGTTGAAACTAGGCGCCACCGGCGCACTTTCTGTAAGCATTCATATTGAATCGTGATATGTCGAGCGCAGAATTTACCAAAAATTATGGTATTCCCATCTATGTGCTACATATATATAGCTTCAGTTTCCTTAAGCAATAGATGCGAGTATGCTAAAGCATTCATATGTTGATCGCGCGGGTCAGAGACGCTGCCAGGATTTCGCTGCAGCGGGGGGGGGGGGGGCAAACGACAACTCTGTTTCTGCAGGGGGGCAGGGAGCACAGAACGTTTGCATCGTATTTTACCTATGCTTACTTCTGGAGGTGGGGGGAAAGGGGGGCATGCAAGAATATCGGGAAAAAAGGTTCCAGCCCTCCCACGAATGCCCCCTTGCGCGGGTGCGCTTTCCCTGAAGTTTGGTTGAGTTTCGTCAATGTATTTCAAAAACGGCATGAATATAACGGAGAATTCGCAACGCAAAGTGGGAGTAGTATCAGTCTGATAATCAAGACGAACCTACTCTAGCAGTGAGTCGTTGCGGCTAGTACCGTAGCAAGCCGCACGTCCCCGGCAGCAGTTATCCACTGCAATGCCCAATGAATCTTGGTGTTTTTAGCTTCCGAATTGTGTATTCGAAGTTAAAAATATAACCAATCATGGGTCAGTTATGATCAAAACTACCTTGTAAGGATTATGACTCTTTCTAACTGAATATCTAAGATCTTCACAGTAACCGCGACACAAGAAGTACGGTCTTAAGCCTAGTGCTCATTTCGGCTGGAGTGAACTACTGCGGCTGTCGTTCATGGAACGTAATAGAGAAGGACAGAAAATACTTCCAAACTATCGAGGGGCAAATTCTACAGCGCTCAGTGAGCAGTTCAAATTAACGCTCTTTTATACATAGGTATTACTAGCCTGCTAACATCATCTTAATACATAACAAAGGAGATTACAAGGACATGCAGAGTTACAGGCCCATCAGCTTGCTCTCTGTAATATACAAGCTAATTACAAAGGTAACTGCTAACAGAGTAAAGAAAACATTAGAATTCAGTCAACCAAAAGAACAAGCAGGATTTCAAACAGGCTACTCAACAATCGACCACATTCATACTATGAATCAGGTAAAGAAAAATTCCCAGAATATAGCCAGCCACTATACATAGCCTTCATTGATTACGAGAAGTCGTTTGATTCACTAGAAATGTCAGCAGTCATGCAGACACTGCGGAATCAGGGCGTCGACGAAGCATATATAAACATCATGGGAGAAATACCTAGGGGATCAACTGCAACCATAGTGCTTCATAAAAAAAGCAACAGAATACCAATCAAGAAGTGTGTATGGAAGGGGGACACAATCTCCCCAAAGCTATTTACCGCGTGCTTACTGAAAGTTTTCAGAAGCCTAGAATGGGAATAGTTAGGGACAAGATTTAATAAGGAGTACATTAGTAACCTGGGCTTCGCCGATGACATTGCATTGCTGAGTAACTCTGGGGACGAACTGCAACTCATGATTACGGAGTTAGGCAAGGAGAGTTAAAGAGTAGGTCTACTTAGGGCAGGTAATAACTGCGGAGCCGAACCACGAGATGGAACTAACTAGAAGAATAAGAATGGGGTGTACCACATTTGGCAAGCACTCTCACATTATGACAGGTAGAATGCCACTATCCCTCAAGAGGAATGTATATAACAGCTGTATCTTGCCGGTACTCAGCTATGGAGCAGAAAAAAGGAGACTTACAAAGAGGGTTCTACTTAAATTGAAGACGACGCAGTGAGTATTGGAAAGAAAAATGAAAGATGTAACCTTAAAAGACAATAAGAGAGAAGAGTGGATTAAGGAACAAACGGGGGTTAAGGATATTATAGTTGAAATCAAGAATAGGAAATGGACATGGGCCGAGCATGTAGCGCGTAGACAGGATAACCGCTGGTCATTAGGGTAACTGATTAGATTCCCAGAGAAGGCAAGCGGCTTAGGGGCAGACAGAAGGTTAGGTGGGCAGATGAGATTAAGTTTGCTGGTATAAATTGGCAGCAGCAAGTACAGGACCGAGTTAAATGTTGGAACATGGGAGAGGCATTTGTCCTGCAGTGGGCGTAGTCAGGCTGCTGCTGCTGCAGCTGCTGCTACTGCTGCTGCTGATGATGATGATGAAGGTGGTGGTGGTGTTGATGATTATGGCGATGACGATGATGATTACGAACCGCATAGCGAGTCACTACGATTGCCGTAACACATCTATAGCTACGCTAAGAAGCTTTGCGGCAAAACGTGCCAGATGGATGAGATCCAAGGCAACCCGACAAAAATGATCAAACAATCGCAAGTTCGGCGCGAGCATGAAGAAAAGAAACACTGCGTATGTAAACGACAAATTCAAAATATTGGAATCCTGAAGTACTTTTGAAACGAAGAAAAATAAAGTCATTCTCGTGTTCTTGGTGTGGAGTGGTGGGCAGCGCGTCTGGCTCAGAATACGTGATGTGCTTAGCTGATAAATTCGACTCCGGCTCAATCAACTTTTTTTAATTTTTTTTGTCACTACGTACATGTTTCAGCCTTAAATACGATATGCGCATGACCACAAATTCTAAACACAACATAAAAGACAGAGTTTGGCCGTTATTGGTTGTTTCAGTATGCAGCGCCAGCGTGCCTCGTGCGGCGTGGCACTGTTCCAGTGTCAGCGCCACACTGGACACTGATCCAGTAATCAGGTTAGGCACTGGGAGAGTACCACTGGTTTTTGAGTTAGGAATAATTTATAATTGCGTATAACATGAAATAGGTTTCATAAGCACCAGAGTGTTTCATTATGACGGCTGGCCTTCCGCATAGCAGACGACATCGTCGTCGTCTGCTTCTGCGTCACGGCTGATCCGAGCTCGTTGTAGTAGCCCCCTTTCTCAATATCTATCGTTTTCACATAGTACATTGCGGTAAACTGCGCAATATAAGCTCATAAGTATCTTGCACACTTACTTTAGTAAGTTGTGATGCCGCATACAGGCCGAGTGAAAGGACAACTCTGGTCACACAAGCTTGCCGCAATAAATTGTTTTATCACAGGTCAATCGACCAATGTACACACAAAATAAAGGCCACGTAAGTAACATTGAAGCGCGTACAGCAGTGAAAAATGTGCATGCGTCAGCGTTCATTTGCAAAGAAGGCATACGTACTACGCATATCCCCGACGCAGAGGCCCGGAGCACAAAAGCTGTCCAGTGCTGGCTGCTATATCCATCGAACTGCACGAAACGTTCGCTGCAGTAAGTAAAGGCATACCGCTTACGTCCATGCGCTTGTGTAACTCAAGATTTCGCAAGAACTCGTTGACAGTGTTCGGTAAACTTTCTGTAATTAGCATCAACATCATTGCGTGCCTTTCATGAGCAGTGCAGCGATACTGTTTGTTTTCTGGTCCACACTGCCAACTAAAGTGCGTCACTTTGCAATTTTTTACGCTTTCGAACTTTTCATGCTTCTGAATGCCTGAAAATAAAGGAGGAATAGTTTTTTAAGCTTACCATTCCGAAGTCTTACAAATATAGTTGTCGAAAAAAGGCTTTGTTCGGTTTCGTTTACATACGCGGCCAGGTGCGCTGTCATCGTTTCGATGGTGGCGACTTCTCACGAGGTGGCCGCGAAGCTCGCAACATGCCACGGGCTCGCCTACGTCACCGCTAGCGATAGCGCTAGAATATTCGATGACAAGTGTATAAATGCCGACACGCTTCGCCGCTTATCAGTTGATGGACGGCCGACACTCCATTCGCCGCCTACCTGGTGCCGGGATTCCCGCGACCAGGCACGCTGCCAGTCGTCGACCCCACCTCATCGAGCATCAAGCGAACCCCTTGACAACCCCCCGGCTCTGTCCAGGCCTTCATTGTGAGCCAACGCCCGGGCACCACAGCGCAAGCCGTGGGAGCCAGGGCAAGGACGGAAGTGTGATGGCTTTCGCAGTGCCACCGCCGAAAGCTCATTGCTTTAACTTCAGCGCTCCAGAGGGGAGCAGCGTCGACGACATCATAGATGCCCTCGAAGCAGTAACCGGCCCAGCCGGTATCATGTCCCTCCAGCACATGGGAGGTGCAAAGTTCGGCGTCGCAGCCGCAAACGTCCAGGCAGCCACTAAGCTGAAGAGCCGGGGCGCGATTCTCTTGAACGGCGAACCAGTTTCATTAGTCAGCGTAAGTCCTGAAATAGTTCACGTCACAGTCTTTCGGATACCGCTGTGGGTAGGCGACGCATTCCTAGCTACAGCTCTCTCCGCCTACGGCAACGTGCCACATATCGACGAGCCAGTGTTCAAGGGCCGTCCTGGGGTTGGCACAGGTGTCCGTGTGGCGCGAGTGGAAAAAAAAGACAAATACCGAACTTTCTGACAGTTCAATGCTACAATGTCATGTGTGACTACCGGGGTGTCAAGAAAGTGTGCTCTAAGTGCAGGAATGCTCGCCACATAGCCACAGATTGTGCCACGCCTCATTGCACACGCTGCAACGTGTTTGGACATGCCACAGAGGGATGCGTAGTACCGTGCCGCAAGTGCTCGGGCAGCCATGCAACAGCTGACCGCGTACGTCCGAAGTCCTTCGCAGCGGCTGCAGCAGCGGCAACTGAAGAACAAGCGTGCACTTTCCTCACGCCCGCATCGCAAGATGATTATCCGGCGCTGCGAAACTGACACAAGCGACACTGACGCCCATGCTGAACCACAAGACGCAGGAGACCTGCCTCCCCTGTCTGAGAAAGCCTCGTGAACCCTTCACGCGCCGTCCGAGACCAGCGACTTCTCGCCGTATTCCTATGAAGGACACGGCTCATCCAAAGCCGAAGCTGGAGTGCCCGTACTTAGCAGAGACCACGAAAGCTACATCTCTGACACAGTTGGCATCATCAGTAGCTCCGAAGTGCCGAGAGCTTCGATGGGACGCGGCACCCGAACAACGGGACGTGCAGATCCTCCAGTCATCGGCCCAGACAAGACCACAACGGTGATTATGCCACTGATAACGACGAGCGCCCGCGCCAGCAAGTACTTGGCTCAGACCCGCAAACCGAGCCTGTCAAACCCCATTTACCAGATTACAGGTGCGGCCGCTGGTGCGATTGTCGGTGCCAGCGCCATGGAATTAGATCGTCCAGCCACCAAACAAGCCCACCCACCGACCACGGACTCTGAGGGCTGTACGCACAGTAGTAAGCCCGAAAAATTCGCTTATGCTCTGACAACGTCAGAGCATTTCTCTTTTAGTCACGTTCACGCGTTGAGTGCTCGCCCCACACTCTGCAATGGGTTTTTCTGAAGTTTGCGCACAATTTTCATTTTTTCAAAATGACTACGGTGCATTTTCTCTCCTTAAACATTAGGGGTTTCAGACGCCAATATAGGCAGAGAGAAGTCATGCATTTCGCAAGGTCACGTCATGTCGACATCCTCTTCTTACAGGAATGTAATTTTAGAACCCCCTTTAATGTGCAATCCTTTTGTTCACATTTCGGAGTTGAAGCCTTTTGTTCGCTGACTTATTCACAGATGCGCGGAGTCGGAGTTGTTTTCTTGCAGCAGCGTTACGTCGAAGAGCACACTGTGTTTATGGTTTTGACGGCCGCACACTAGCAGTAGACTTTGACCTCCACAGAAGACGAGTAAGGGTGCTCATAATATATGCCCAGCTCAACGTGGGGGCATGGTCGATTTTTTCAATTCACTCGACTCATTTATGTTCGACAGCTACCCTACTTTCTTAGTAGGGGATTTCAACTGTGTTGAGGACACCGACGGAGATGCGCGCGGACGGAGAGAAAGCAGACAATATAGCGGAGTTAGCGCATTGCGACAACCCATCCGCAATTTCAATCTCAGTGATGCGTGGGTCGACACTCACGGAAATGACTTCGTCGCAACGTGACAACGGGGTCCTAACATGACCCGGCTAGAGCGCTTCTATTCTCCAGAAGCGCTAGCCACACATGTCCTTAGTTGCGAGGTCCTTCATTTCCCACCTGACGTTCCATGCATTACAGACCACTTTCCAGTGTCTGTAAAACTTTTCTTTGAACAATCCACTGCATTTAGAAACCATTGGAAAATGGACACCCCACTCGTGCACGACCCGGAAAGCGTAGCATTACTGCGCAATGCACTAGAAAAAGCATGCAAAAGGCCACCTGAACCCCGTAACTGGGACGCATTGAATCACTGTTGGCGCGCCGAGCTTTTCAAGGCGGGGCGTGAAAGGAAAGCGCGCCTGACGACAGAGATAAACGACACGCTACGAAAAGCGCGCATTGTACGCAGAGGCGAGACGCTGACGTTCGCAGTGCACGACTATCTCGATCAGTTAAAGGCGCGGTACAAACTTTTGCTACGTCTTAGTTCGCGCACGGCTGCGCAGTCTTTTATCAACGGACGACCGGTTTCAGATCCAGCTGTTCTTCGAAGTGTTCGCAACGGCTCCTTCGGTGAACAAATGCATGTTTCTTTCATTTACTTGCCGAACGGCGAACAGTCTACACGAGCAGAAGACATAATGGGGGTCTTTGAAACACATTTTTCGAATCTTTTCAGGGTAGATAACGCAAACGACGTGAACTATACCACCATAGTTAATGAGTTTTGCGAGGGAATTTCCCGCGTACCGGAGGAGCTCCGCGATGTTCTGTGCAGCTCAGTGACGCTGGATGAATTACGCATCGTGCTTCAGCGCATGAACACAACCGTCGCCGCCGGCCCTGACGGGATACCTTTGAGTTTGTACAAAACCGTCTTTGAAACAATACAAGACCACCTTTTGACAATGCTAAATGGGCTTCTTGCTGACGGAATCAGACCGAATACGTTTCGTGAGAGCAGAGTTATACTCTTGCTTAAAAGCGAGGAAGAGCCGTCCGATCCAAGGGCGTGGAGGCCCATTTCCCTACCTAACTCGGATTATAAGATATTGACAGCCATCTTCGCAAACCGCATAACAACCAATCTACCGGAAATAGTAAGCGACATACAAACATGCTGTGTCCCAGGTCGTACTATCTATTCCTCGCTTGCGCTCACTCGCGATTTATTCACGTACGCTACAAGAACACAAATATCTGGCATTTTTGTTTCCTTGGATCAGGAAAAATCTTTTCATCGCGTAGAATGAACAATCTCTTCGCTGTGCTTAAGTGTTATGGCTTCCCAGCACAATTAACCGACACCCTACGCCTACTTTACACAGACTTAGAAACGTCATTAGTAGTGAATGGCTATACATCTGAACCTATTGCAGTAAGTAGGGGCATTCGACAAGGCTATCCCCTCTCCGCAATTCTCTTTGTATTATGCATAGATCCATTATTGAAACAAATCCAGAAATGCACTTCGATGCGCGGTTTCCCTCTTCCAGGCTTGGGCGAAGTGAAACTAGCGGCATACGACGATGACATCTGGTTGTTTATTCGGAAAATAGATAGCTACAGAGCCTTTCTACGAATATTCCACATGTATAGTTACCTGTCGGGAGCACGTCTTAATCCCAGAAAAAGCAGGGCAATGTGCTTTGGGAAACACATTGAAGAGTTCCCTGGTGGCGTCCAAATCGTTCAAGGCGTTAAATCTTAGGTGTAACTTTCCTTTCGAATGGTGAGGTAGCCCGCACCACATGGACAGAAATCCAACACAAAAGAGGCAGACGCATTGAAGTCGCAAACGTTTCAACTACCTTTTACTGAAAGAGCTTATCTAATTAAATCCAGCATAACAGCGCCACAGCTTTATCTGAATTGCCCGACCACCTCGACGGGTTTTGCTGAGAGTGGCTACTGCGTGCGGCTCCTTCTTTTGGGATGGCCACGCCGAAGCTGTTGCCAAAGCCTTGGTCCGCCTACCAGTAAAATTGGGAGGGCTCAGTGTACCCAACCATGATGTAATGTGCCGCATGTTTGCTCTCAAAAACACCTGGGCACTCTTAGAGAACTCACCGTATCGAGGCAGGCAACTTGTAGTGTATCTGCTAGGAACCTCTAGAAGACTTTTTGGTTTAGCAAACGACACGTGATCAGCTGCAGAGCAGCCACCAGCGTATTACACACATGTTATGAAATCTTTGCAGCATTGGCGAAACGACTTTCCTGTTCAAGAAGTTATGGAAATGTCCCCCACCAACATGAGCGAATTAATAGCATTTAAAACCTATCTGAAGAACAGCGCCGGAAATGCCGGGCGAAAAGACGCTGGACACTTACAAACACGTCTCTCCCCTCCGAGGTCCGTGACCTAAACTGGATCAGGCAATGGGGGGCTTTACCAACGGCCGACCGCCTTGCAGCGTGGGGCGTGGCGCCCTCCGCCACATGCCCACAAGTGGTCGCGTCGAAACACTGAACCATGTCTTCCATGAATGTATAGTAGCGCGCACCTTTTGGCGCATGGTTACCAGGAAGTTTCAAACAAGTATGCAGTGGAAGTCTAGCCACAGGGATAACTTTGTCGTACTCTTTATGGCTATCGGAGCCTTCGTCTTATGGAAACGAAGGAGACTGGCCTGTCTGAGGGGACGCCCCCAGAGAGCCATGTTTCTCCTACTACATCGGCTAAGAAACATAATGCTTATGCATCTTGACGCAGAACTAGTCATGCTGGGAGAGGAGGCTGTCCTCCGACAATGGCCTACGCGATTCATTATCGTAAGAAACAACAGAATGTCCATGCCTTTCCTCCCCTATTGAGGAGGTGGGCTAGACTTGTACCACTGTGACATTACATTGTGTATTTTTCTTTTTTTCTTTATAAACATGTCCTTTTGTGCAATATTGTTCTTGCGCGCTAAAGCAAATTGTCCTCACAGGTGATTGCAAAATATCACGCTACACTGTGTATGACCTCCCCGTGTTTGTTCATATAGCCTTACTGTTTATTTAAGTTTAATCATCTCAATGTCATGAATGTCCTGTTTTCGTTGTACAATTTTTGCATTGTACGTCACTGTATACGCTGTAACTTCTTTCGCTGTATATAACAGCTTGCATTGTACATACGCATTGTTCACCTTAGTCTATTTTTATGTGTGCACATAAGCTGTGTGAGATATATCCGGAAATAAAATTCTCTTAAACGCAAGACTGCAATCCGTAAACGCAAGACTGCTTTCTGTTTGCTGGGCACAGGTTCACCAAAATAAACACTTTATTATTCGAATCGAAGTGGGCTTCATTCTTTTTTGTAAAGATCCCGTGACAATATGAATAGCTTGCCATTTGAAGGATAGAGGAGGTACGTTTGGTGTGCTCAGTGGTTGACGCCTCGCGGTAACGACGCGGTGTTCCCACGTTCCTTTCCGAGGTCTGGAGTCTTTTTTTTCTGGGATTTTTTCTTTGTTGCGTTTTCATATACATAGATACGTATACATATACGGTGCGTGACATCGACACCGACGTTCATGTCGACGCTGAAGCCGGCGGCAAAATGCAGCCGAGAGTGCCCGTATAATTGCTTACGCAATAAAACGAGATTTTGTAATGGCGCGGCTGTTGGATCAAAGCTTACAATGTAAGGCCTGCTGTGTGGAGCCACCGAGCGTTGTGGATGGAGAGGATGCGTAGTAGACAGTTCCGACCACAACATTCAAGAGGGGGCGCTAGGGGAGAATACGGCAAAGTGCGCTATTGAGAGCGCGTCTTTTCTGCACAGCGGTGTGAGTTTACGGGCAACGATAACTGATAGTCGTGTTAGTTGTGGTGTGATGTGCCTCTCAAAAACCGAAGCATAAGTCAGCTGAGTATTTTAAGCGGCAGCATGCCGAAGAACTCTTCCGTGCCTCTGTGCACACCAAACGCAAAAAAAAAAAATCCCGCGTAGGCCTACCATGAATTTCCGTCTGAGGCTGAACGCTGACAAGCTCTCCTGAAAATCATCTCCAGGCAGGGTACTGGAGAAAACGAAACGAGGTGGGAACACAGCGACATTTTTTTTACTTCACTTCAAATGAATACAAGAAAGGAACTAAACTGTAATTGCTCTTACCGATTTTTGCTGTCAAAGCAATGTTTTCAAATTACCTGTCGTATTTGCAAAAGATAAGCACTTCAGGTTAAGGAAGCTGCCTCGAAGAGAAGTAGCAGATGGAAGTAGATCTGTTCGCACAAACAACTGGGTCCTAAGTGGCCCAGATTCATGCATGGAGATTTTCAGCGTGATTTCTTCAGCGAAGAAGAACTTGCTGCAGCTTTGGGATTTTCGGAGGCATCATCTGGCTTCGTACTGCCCTCTGAAAGCGAGCAACAAAGAAGCTCATATACAAATAAAATGTACGCGCGCCTACGCTTCAGTGGGGGAATTATGTGCCTTTGTCTGTCCCCGGAACGATTGCGTTAGTTGCCTTGGCCACAATGTTCACTTCGCTGCTTCGGCAGGCTCAATTCGCGCGCTTTTCAAACACAGCAAAAATAACAACTTGGACAGTCCTTAGTTTTTCTGAAACTGCTGGTTCGGCCACTGCTATCCAACTGTACAGGCAACCTGAACGAAACTGTTCAGCGCCAGGTAAAGCTGACACACGAGTCCCTTTTGAGAAAAGGGTCACCTTCGAAGCCAGACCACGCACCGTTAACTCCATTTTTTTTACTTTGTAATATAAAAATATTCAGTCGGGTAAGAATACAAGTGCATACTTAAACCAGCGAGTCATTTTTGAAAAATAAAGACGCACTAACTGTTGCAGTTTCGTACTTTCTGCATGTACGTTGCAGCATTCAAAGAGCCCAAACAAGTTTTGCTATTGAACTTAGCGAGAACATTGCGCAACACTCATATATTCCAAAATCCCACAATAGTTTTTTACGACTGATTGTATAAGAACTTAAAACCAATTATCAGTCCTGTTTCGCGAACAACGGAAAAAGTTCGCCATTAACGCTTTCTAGCTTACAAGCATGAGGTCAAAGTTGGCTTCTGCCGCGACGAGCATGTTCACTCTCAACTGGTCTGTTGCTCGCTGAAAAAAGAATACTCTCTGCATCGTAGAAAAAGTCCAGTCCTAGCGTAAAAAGTGCACTGAGCGGGCGAGAAATTTGACGTGTCCGCTCGCTGTACTTCAACGCGTACACACCAAACCTGCGAGCGTTCGACGCGTGCCGCTTCCCCGGCGAGAACCGTCCTTGAGCAGTGGCACTGCTGTGGAAGTCAAGTAAACTTCGCCTCTCCTGCGGTGTGCGACGACTGCTTGTTCTTTCGCTGTTTTAAAACGCTTCATAAGTCGTATTAACGCGATTGTTTTGCTGACACGAAGTCTGCCTAAGGCAAGTTTGCCAACAAGTCCCAAGCACCGGCGTGGCTCAGTGATAGATTGCTGGACTGGCTCTTAACGGACTCATGATCGAGCCACACTGTATCATTGGTACTAGGCTTTTGTGCTAATTTTGTGCAACAAGCTTAAGAACACTGGCAGCGGTGGACAACTGCGGCGGTGCACGAGACCCGAGTTGTCATCTTATAACAGCTTTTGCTGTAAAAAAAGAACCAGCGCTCCAACTATCAGCAGTCTTGATAACTGAACTTCACCATTCCTCTACAGCCTTCGTTATACCCTGTGGCTTGTAGTAATTTGTTCAATTGATTTATGCTGTACAAGGCGCTTGCAACACTTGGTCGCACGATTGATATATTCTTCGAAGATTCAAGTGGCTGACAAAGCTTTGCTACCTGGATGGAACTGTGATCTTTTCAGACAACTTTGTGATTCATATATATAGAAAAGGTCGAAGCTATCGTCATTACCCTCAGCTAAAATGGCCTTGCAGCAGTCTTCATTCTGGACCCTGTCTTCGTCGAGATGGAGCACTTCCGGATCTCATGACACTTTGTCCTTTTGCTGAATTTCCTAAACTGACATTGAAATGCAATCGCAGCTTTCTGTGCCTTTGAGTTTATTTTGTACATTTCATTCGCAGCTTCCCCAGAATTAAAGCGCCTTTGACGAAGCTCCTCTTCATCCGCCACCTTTGAGCACGTTCGCCACACTTCGCAATGCATCCAACAAATTTAGGCCGTATTCTTACGTCACCTCTAATCTTGCAAACTTTTGATGTGGTCACACTAATATACAGACAGTTAGATTGAAGTTAATGACAGGAAAGCGGATAGCACTCAAAATGAAACAAGGACACTTGCAGAGTCGGCTTCAGCACGGTTGTATGCTTGCTCAGCGCAAACGCGAGTTTGACGAGTTAGTCTTTGCTTGTGCATCATATGCACCAACGAACGCACGTGCGACAATACATAGGTGTGGTTGAGCCCCGAACTCTACCTCCCCCACCCCGCCCACCCTCAACCAAATAAAAAATATTCAACTAGCGTACTCGTGTACTTTGAACAGCCAAGATTGTGGCACGTTGGAACCCAAGCTTATGCGAGTTTCTGCAATATCAGTGCTTATTCTTTTGAATCAAGCTGATGCTGGTACCCGTATAGGTCGTAATGCTAAGTATCATATGGACCTTTTATTTTGAAATTACATTCCTAATCAAAGTGGGAATTCAACTTAACTGGACATTTTGCTTCCAGAAGACTTTTGCTGTGTAGCGCATGTACAATACATTCCCACTCGCGGTCACGAACATGACTGTGGAGTGAAGAACAAATCTCTTCATTGCTTCTCATGTGGACAACAATGTCAAACAACGTTACCTACCATCCCTAAATGAGTAAGCCATCCAAGACATCATCTCGATCTTCGTGACAGTGGTGCTACCATAGCACCTACCTCTGTGACGGATGCAAATGACTCTTATTCCGTGCCATCTACGTTAAGACATTTGCGCGCCTTCAACGCCGACTCGCAGTGTACACTTATCGAAATAGTGAAGACCTGTACTTTCTTACAGATCTGCTAACGTAGAATCTACTGCGGCGTGCACCAGTGGTGGAGCCGGGGGAGGAGGTTAAACCCTTCCCACCTCGAATTTGTTTTATTTTGCTTGCGTATATATCAGACACACGTGCAAACGCGCACACAAACATACACAAAGTATGGTTACCACTCCCCCTCCCCCGAGAGAAATTTATGGTTACGATTTTGTTGTCCACAACAACTGTTGCGTCATGGGCTGCGCCGCAAAAATAACTCCAGTCATTTTCTTACTCCGTAACAACCACTGCCCTCTCAGCCCTTTGGACTACGCCGGCAATAATTCTTGTTCGTCTCATTGCTCCTTCTATAAAAGATAGATAACTGTTGTCATCGATCACACGGTAAGCAGAGACATCACCAGCGCCATCTGCATCGGCTAGTACTGTTGCCCCTTATTTCACATCGCCATAGGTGTTCTCAGGGTTCCCGTTCGCTCAGGAGAGGGGTGGCATGACTCGTCGCAGCACTCCCCCTCTCTTCTTCAACAATGCATGGGGAACATTTTGCGACCTGCCTAGGTGACTAAGATGGCGTCCCTCAGTCTAGTCAACATATGGAGCATATTTTGCGTCCCCCTTAGGTGTCTAGGGAACGGCAGCCACCCGCTATGCCCCCCTCGAGCGCACGCCTATGCACACCACGTGATACTACGGTACAGGCAATACGGAAGCCACTCGTTGACCGAAAGTCGTGTACTTTTGCCAAGCACATCGTCAAGCAGTTCTACAGACGTGCAACGTGTTTCACAGGACCACCTCCTGTTGCAATCATGAAACGAATCGTTACACAGATATATCTAATCAAACATCGCGTGACATGGTGACATTATGTGTCACCACCCATTACAAAGACTGCTGGCACCATTTGATTTTTTTCATTACGTATACGCCCAAAACAGTGCTACGCAGACCACGACTAAGCCCTCTCATGTGTTCTTCTTATAAAAAGTCGGGCCCTCTAATACGTCACGTGCAGTACCTTCTTCCCACGCTTGCCCCCGCCGAAGTGGTCAAGTAGCTAAGACAGTAGGCTGCTGACCCACAGGTCACGGCATTGAATTCCAGCTGCTGCACCAGCATTTTCGCTGAAGCCTTGACTGGTATAAGCCTGTTCGCTCAGATTTGGCGCGTGTTAAAGAAACCCAGGTGGTCGAATTTCCACTAAGGAGTCTCGTATAATCTACGATGGTTTTTGACACGTTACATTCCACATAAATAATAATACTATTATGGTTTCGACGCTGATGGAAGTGCGTCAGCAGCTGTTTCCCAAGCTGCTCAGCATAGAAGAAGGTCGCCAGAGTGCCCGATTTTTCACCACTGCTGGTTAGCAGCTTGAAGTACACCATCGGGATGTCTTGAAGCGTTTTGCAGCCGTATGCCCTTGACTAAATTATATGGATCTCCACTCTTTGATCAAGCCCCGGTCGTCAAGCTACTTGAGCTTTTTAATGCAGTAATCTAGCATGTTGAGACATGAAATTGGAGATGTGAAACTGCTAAAACCTTACTATCATGCGCGCTGTCGTGGTTTTCTGCCCGTCATTCTCCAGGATGGCTCCGATTCAGAAAAGAAAGGTGCCACTGCTTGCTGAAGCAATGAATGTTTCTCATGAATGAATGGGTGCCAAACTTTATTTGAAGCCTTGAGGTGCACAACTCAGCGCCCAGTAAGTTGTTCCCACGTTGGAACAGTCAAGCCAAGCCCGATCGCCCCATTTTGGGCCCTCTGAAAAGCCCACAGTTGATCTCCGACATCGGGGCTCATGTTGGAACGTAGCCCCTGTGTTCATTAGATTGGTCCGTGCTCAGCTATGAGGGGCAACGCCAGAGCATTTGGTCTAGACTAGCTAATTTGTTGCAGTGCCTGCGAAAGCTTTTAAGATAAATGTTATGATAAATTTTATGCAATAAATCTGGGCTGGGATACAAAGCCTTCTGCAGTAGCCTGAAACGCTTAAGCCTGCGCTCGATTTAACTTCTTATTAGGAAGGGAGGCTCTTTCCTGCCGAGATAAAATTGTTTTGCAATTTTGTTATGAGTGGTTGGTTGATCTCTTTTCTCCAGAATTGCGTGCCGGAAGAGTTCTTCGTGATAGCGGAAAGACGAATCTCGCGTTTTGTAGTGGACCAGCTTGTTCATGTTTGTGGGTTTCCCCTGAAGAATCCCAAGTGAGCGGAAAACCACGCAAAAGTCTGGGTGGTGAAGCTTCGCCCTTCAGTATGTGATAGGCTTCTTTACATACGGCTACAACGCTCGAGGCATGAATGACTGCCTTGGAGTCGCTGACTATACGTTAATGTTCCTTATCCAGAAGCGCGAAAGAAATGGGAATTTGCTCAGCCACACATAACGACGAGCATCGTACTGAAACAGTGTTAATTGTCAACGCCGGATGGTTGATCAATACTACCGTAGAGCTATTGCTGCAGTCATAATGGGTCGCATCGATGAAGTAGGTTTCGCTAGGAAGTTCTGTTCCTCGGTATTGTAAAAAAAACACGATTCAGCAACCGAAGCGTTCAGCTGGTTCTGCCACAGCTGGTCAGACCAAAGTATTGTGCGTATTTAAAACGCATAATTAAAATATGAAAATCTTATCTAATGCTATCCGTCGAATCAGGATATCTTTCTTTGCTGATTCTCCAGTTAAGTAAATAAACCCCTTGTTTCCTTTCCTGTGTTCTTTAAATATTTGGTAGCGTACTAAATAACGACTAATAAAACAAGAGAACCTCCCTCGATCCAGTTCCTGAAAAGAACCTGGCATTGCAGCAAAAGTTCTGTGTTCAACGCTTTAGCGAAAAAACAAGCAAACAATTCTTCAGCAATCATGCACAAGTAATATTATTGCTGGTAAATTACTTGCCGAAAATTCGCTATGTTTATTAGGCGCGCCGTAGAGCAGGACTGGACTGAAAAAACTATACGTTCTACAGGCTACAGCACGTTCTTATAGTGAAGTGGACGTTTCCCATTCTCCCCTACGGCAGAGCAGGTGCCTGGTATTTCGATCAGGTAGAGTTATTTAACGTGAATATACACCTACGTATGC
The DNA here is from genome assembly GCA_013436015.1 of Rhipicephalus annulatus. NCBI lineage: Eukaryota > Metazoa > Arthropoda > Arachnida > Ixodida > Ixodidae > Rhipicephalus > Rhipicephalus annulatus. The sequence continues at coordinate 216,998 of WOVY01010991.1, forward strand.
GGTGCACGCATCTAAATCTAAGTATTATATGACTATTCCTTACTTCAAATCGCTATAGCTGCTGTCACCATCAAGCCCGCGTCCTTCGGGACGGCAGCTGACCACCGCAACTACTAACAAACATTCTGTAAAAAGCAACAAAAAACTTTACTTTAAATTCGAACCCACGCCTCACCGAACTCAACGCGTGCGAGTTACCAGCGTGATCACTCAACCAACTCAGCAGTAACGTCTTTTTTACCGGTTTTCCAAGTCGTACAAACATCAATATAGGTCGCTATGAACAATATTATACACAACAGAAGCGATGACAAGACAGTGGCGCAACTATTATTGATTACAGTGTTAAACTTCTTTTAGGTTCAACAAGAGTTCAACCCTGGAAAGCCGTTTCAGAACAAAGCCTTGTTGTTTCAGCATATCAAAGTATTGAGCAATGCTTTTACGGAGAAGCTCCGCGAGCAGGACGCCTGTCAGGATCATAGTAGTAACCGGCCATTCTAGCCCACCACCAAAAATGGAGTCCAAGCCGCATTAAAAGACCGCATTTTTCTACTGATAAGAACCTGATACCTAGTGAACGTAAGGAAAGTTCGCTGGTTTTAGATTTTTCTGTAAAAGGAGAAGAAGAAGAAGCCGAAGTGTGCGAATGCTTCCACAACGGCTCCTGCTTTATTCAACGTTTTCACGACGCTACTTTGCGATTTCCACGTTATGTTAGTGCAATGACTTCCAGAAGACACAAGGAATCTGCCGACACGATTTGGGCGCCGTGAGTGCTTGTTTCTTGCACTTCATTGCGCCTCCGCCATCGTCACTCGCCCAGCGACAGCTAGCCCTGACGAGTGTCTTCTTCGCTCTAACTTGGGGCGTGCTCGATCACACGCCCCGTAGCTGCACTGTCTCACCCAGCGATAGAGTCCCAAGTGACTGGGGAAGACATTGACCCGAAGGAAATCACACCAGACCAAGGCTGTCAGACCACCTCCTGTCACTGAGCCCAAAATGAAGGCTCCAAACGTGCGCCGTCATATAGTGCTTTGACACTCAACGAGCACAAGCCCCGCAAAAGAGAAAAGCGGAAGAATAAGGCAAGGCGAATGCCTCAACTACCTAAGGACGACATCCGCATTATCATTAATCCCAGAGGGACTCTTAACATCGCTAGTGTTGGCCCAACAACAATCGCTGAAGCTATTTCAACTTCGGCAGGTACCCCCGCAAGGGCGCCTGCGCAAGTAGGCGTTTGGTGTGTAGCGACACCACGGACCCGAGCTAACGGGGGAGTTTTGACTCCCTCCCACGCCTAGCCGTGCGTGGCTTTGCCGTGCGCGGGGAAAAGAGGATCCTGGGGGTCGAGCCGACGCTGGGTGATTGGACCTTTAAGGCCCCCCGGCAGAGGCAACACACCCCTTTGGCCCCGGCTTCACGTAGACGGCACCCCTGGGCTGACCCACCCAGGGGAAATCGGCAATTGCCTTTTCCTATCTCTCTCTCCCTACATCTTTATCTTTTGTTCTCACTTTACATCTTTTCTGTATTCTCCTCACTTCAATTTACTTCCAATTTTTCCTGGCGGCAAGGGTTAACCTAGTGTAAATATCCAACCTTGGGTAGATATATTAGGTTATAGCGGCCATGTACGGCTGGCGCCTGCGCCTCCTTCACGTCTCGCAGCGTCCCCTTGTTGGGCTCGGTGGTGGGTGGCTGGCATGGCCGCCGAATAAGCTATCAAATTTATGGGAACCCCTAGCCCTCTTACAACTAATCGCCCCTCCAAGAGGTGGCGCACCGATGCAATTTTTGAATTTGTTCCAAATAAAATGATAACTTCCCCAAATATCACATAATCCACTGTGAAAGTACAGAAAAGAAAGCTAGAAGTATTTCACCTTTCCTTGTGTCAAAATGTCTCACAGAAACGCTGGGCGCAGGCTGCAAGGCCACAAAGACTGCCAGTGGTGACCTGTTACTTGATTTAAAAGACAATGCAAAGTACCAGAGACTACATAAACTCACAGCATTTGGGAATCAGCCTATCACAATTACACCACACCGAACCATGAACACAGTGAAGGGTGTTGTCTCAGATGGAGACCTGATGGACCTCTCTGATGATGAACTTCTCACAGGCTGGAAAGAGGAAAACGTAATTCAGGTGCAGCATATCAAAATAAGAAGAGAAAATAAGGAAATCCCAACGAAGCACATCATACTAACTTTCGCATCTAGCACCCTCCCCACTGAAATAGCAACAGGATATCTTAAACTGCCAGTCAGACCATACATACCCAACCCGCGGCGCTGCTTTAAGTGTCAGAGGTTCGGGCACGGCTCCCAGAGCTGCCGAGTACAGCTTACTTGCGCGAAATGCGGCACCAAAGGTCAAACTAATGACGATGACTGTCAGCTACAAGTCCACTGTCCAAACTGTGAGGGTGACCATCCTGCATATTCCAGGTCATGCATGGCCTGGAAAATGGAAAAAGAAATTATTAATACAAAGTTCAAATTGAACATAGGCTTCCGTGAAGCGCGGCAGCGCGTTTCCCCGCATTTCGCTGGGAACACATCGTATGCCGAAGTGGTGCGAGGGGGGTCAGCACCACTTCGGTTTTCGGCAATGCCTTGGACCACGCCCAGCGTGCCGAGGCAAACGCCACAAGCCCCCATGAGGGGAGCAGCCTCGGCTGCCCCACCCTCCTTGAATACAGCCCCACCGAAGGCCCCTGTGAAGCTTGGCAGTAGCCAGGGCACCACACAAACTAAAGAGGTCCCCTCGACCTCCAGTCCGGTGGGGTTTAAGGCTCCGTCTGTCACGACGAAGCCTACAACGAAAACAACATTATCTGTCGTCTCTCCTGAGGCGATGGACACATCAACTGCACCGGCGCAGACTGCGCCAAAGGAGCGGCGGGGTTCCCTCGACCGCTCTAAAAAAGACAAAACGGTAATTACAAGGCCTTCTAAAGGCTCTGTAAATAAGTCACTTCTCTCTTTAGACACCAGCCACACTCATTTCGTACACAGAGCACTTCTTCACTCCCATAATGGATACACAAATTATACAATGGAACGTCAGAGGACTACTTCGAAACCTCGACGATGTCCAAGAACTTCTACACAAACATTCTTCAAAAGTGCTCTGTGTACAGGAAACACACTTAAAATCCAAGAATACAAATTTTTTGCGTCAATATGTTGTCTTTCGAAAGGACAGAGATGATGCTGTGGCGTCATATGGTGGTGTAGCCATTATAGTTATTCGAGGAGTAGCATGCAGTTATCTACCACTACTAACATCCCTAGAGGCAGTGGCTGTTCGAGCAGTTCTATTGAAAAAGCTCGTCACCATCTGCTCTCTATACATACCGCCGCAACACCGCCTGGAAAAACATGATTTCCAGTCTTTAATAGATGAGTTACCAGAACCTTATTTGGTTCTAGGGGACCTGAATGCGCACAGCGGGTTATGGGGTGACTGTCGATGTGATGCACGAGGTCGTCTCATTGAACAGTTCCTGTTTTCATCAGGTGCTTGTCTGTTGAATAGAAAAGAGGCAACATATTATAACCTTGCAAACAATACTTACTCCTCCATAGACCTCAGTATCGCATCTCCTTCACTTGTACCATTACTTCAGGGGAAAGTCATAAATAATTCATACGGAAGTGACCATTTTCCTTCAGTTTTGAGTACACCAATAACATATGAATGTCTTCCACATGTTCCCAAATGGCTGGTGAACAAAGCCGACAGGGAACAATTTCAAAAGATAACACACTTAAGTTGGACCGACATATGCGGATTAGGCATAGATGAAGCTGTGCTGTACTTCACGGCTTTTCTTACTGACGCAGCAGCCAAGTGCATTCCACAAACATCTAGACTGCCCGGCAAACGACATGTCCCGTGGTGAAACACTGAGTGTCAGAATGCGCGAAAGGAACAGAACAGGGCATGGAGGTTGCTGCGCAACTCGCCGACAGCAGAAAACCTTGAGAGCTTTAAGAAAATAAAATCTCGAGGCAGGAAAACGCGTCGGCAGGCCAGAAGAGAAAGCTGGCACAAGTTTTTATCAGGAATAAATTCATATACACAAGAGGCTAAAGTCTGGGACATGGTTCGTAAGGTAGCAGGAAGACAAGCACACTCACTCCCACTCGTAAACTCACAGGGTGACAGCCTGGAAGATCAGGCGAACTTCCTTGGTGCACACTACGAGCAAGTGTCTAGCTCGGCACACTATACTGAAGTTTTCCAAAGATATAAAGCAAGGATATAAAAACAGAAACTAGAATATAAGTGCACAAAACACGAGGCATACAACCAACCTTTCAACTTAGCTGAGCTACCAACATCACTAAACTCTAGCAGTAATTCTGCACCAGGCTACGACCGTGTCACGTATGAAATGTTGAAAAACCTGCCGCCTAAAACGCGAAAAACTTTACTCTCTCTATACAATGCTATCTGGCTTTCTGGCACCATCCCTGCTTTCTGGAAAGAGGCTATTGTTATCCCTATTTTGAAACAGGGCAAGGACCCTTCCTCAGTTCCAAGTTATTGGCCCATTGCATTAACCAGCTGCCTTTGTAAACTTTTTGAAAAAATGATAAACCGCCGACTTTTACATTTCCTTGAAACACACAATCTGCTCGACCAGTACCAGTGTGGGTTTCGAGAGGGTAGATCCACCACCGACCATTTGGTGCGTATTGAGGCACAGATCCGAGACGCTTTTATCCACAAACAATACTTCCTCTCAGTGTTTCTCGATATCGAGAAGGCTTACGACACAACATGGCGTTTTGGGATATTAAGAGACTTGTCTCACCTGGGTGTGCGCGGTAGAATGCTTTCCATAATTGAGAGTTACTTGTCCAATCGGAAATTTCGCGTCCGTGTGGGCAGTACTCTCTCCCAAACATTTGTGCAAGAAACGGGAGTACCGCAAGGTGGTGTACTTAGTTGTGCACTTTTTATTATTAAATTGAATTCCTTGCACCTGTCCATCCCCCGCAACATGTTTTATTCCATATATGTCGATGACGTCCAGCTTGGCTTCAAGTCATGCAACCTAGCATTGTGTGAGCGGCAGGTTCAGTTAGGTTTAAACAAGCTCTCCAAATGGGCAGAGGAAAATGGATTCAAGCTGAACCCAGAAAAAAGCACGTGTGTCTTGTTCTCCCGAAAGAGAGGCGTGCACCCAGAACCTGACATCGAACTGAACAATCAACGTCTGTCTGTCAATGCGGAGCATAAATTCTTAGGCTTAATCTTGGACAACAAGTTGACATTCGTACCACACATCAAGTATTTAAAAACAAAATGTTTAAAAGCCATGAGTGTTATAAAAGTGTTGTCACGTACTACGTGGGGTAGTGACAGGCAATGCCTCATGAACCTGTATAGAAGCCTCATTCGCACCCGCTTAGATTATGGGGCCGTGGTCTATCAGTCTGCTACTCAAAGTGCCTTGAACATGCTGGACCCCGTGCACCATTTGGGCATCCGCCTTTCTACGGGTGCTTTTCGCACCAGCCCCGGAGAAAGCCTTTATGTTGAGTCAAATGAGTGGTCGCTTCATCTTGCGAGAACTTACATGTGCTTTGTTTATTTCCTTAAGGTGAAAGCAGACAAGAAGCACCCCTCACACTTTACAATTAATGATTTGTCAAGCCCAATTCTGTTTCAAAACAGGCCTTCGATGAGACAGCCCTTCTCAGTTCGCCTGGAGTGTCTAGCTGAGGAAACTGGAATCTCACTTGAACACAGCTTAATGGCTCCTGTAGCATACCCGCCACCGTGGCAGTGGCAGACTATAGACTGCGATGTGTCTTTCCTAGAAGTTACAAAACATGCACCGATTGCCCATATTCGAACATACTTTCTTGAACTTCAACACAAATACACACGTCCCGAGTTGTTCACAGATGCCTCCAAGACTAACTCCTCTGTGTCCTACGCTGCTGTCGGCCCATCCTTTTCGGATGCTGGCCCTCTACATCCAGGCACAAGTATCTTTACAGCGGAAGCTTACGCGATACTTGTGGCAGCAAAACACATCAAACAATTACAAATACAAAAAGCAGTAATTTATACAGACTCCCTCAGTGTGGTAACGGCTCTACACAGTCTTAAAAAGCAAAAAAAACCCTGTCCTTGTCTCGCTTTACTCCATTTTTTGCACACTCTACACACTCAACCAACATGTTGTAGTGTGCTGGGTGCCAGGACACCGTGAGATCCAAGGCAACGTGAGGGCGGATCAGCTCGCTGCATCCGTCCACAAAACCACTGCCCCTACACCCATATCAATCCCGGTCCTTGATCTGAAGCCGTCTTTCAAACGAAAGCTCAGGGACTACTGGCAGAGCAAGTGGGATAAACACACACAAAACAAACTACACGTTATCAAGCCACACCTTGGCCATTGGCCACCAGTATCAAAATTACGTCTAACAGAGGTAACACTAACAAGACTCAGGATAGGACACACATACACGACACACACACATCTTTTGTCCGGTGGTGATCCACCATTGTGTGATAAATGTGGTGAGGCATTGACAGTTCTTCATGTTTGAATACAATGTAAACAGTTAGACACTCTAAGAAGACAACACTTTCCATTACTCTACCGACAACATATACCTTTACACCCTGCAATGTTTGTCGGTAGGGAACCACTTTTCACCCATAAATCATTGTTAGCTTTTTTAAGAGATGTCAATTTTTACCATGTTTTATACCCAGGCATTGCGTAGCGTGACCTCTCAAGAGAGGTTGCTGCTGCTGTGATTACATTTGAAAGCACTTGCCTCGCAGCCCTTGGACACAAGGGCGCTGATGAGGCACGTGTGCTAGTGCCAAATATTTTTACATGTGTTTGTTATCAAAACCTTTGTCACCCTTTCAATATGCATATCACGCCACTGTCATCTCTTTAATACTTATGTTTTTACCCGCATTATCGCGAGGAATTTTAAGGCCCCTATACAGCCACGCAACCTATCATTGTCCACATCTCTATACTCATTGAAATGGCGCTCTTTGGCCATCAATTGGCCCTTGCGCCATAAAATGCCACACATCATCATCATCATCACTTCGGCAGGTATCAGCTCATTGGAAGAGCAAGTAGACACGCTCTGCCACAATAGTAAACAGAATATTTTACTTCAAGCACGCCGAAGAGAGAAAATGCTAATCGCTACGTGCACGTTTAAGAAATCCGCATCACTGACAAGACCTACGAAGTTAGTGCCTACAAAGCGGCACCACATTCTACATGCAAAGGCGTCATTCGAGGAATTCCCGTGCAAGACGATTTGGTGGACATCGATGAGAAGGTTGTCAATGACCGTTATTCACTAGCCCTGGCTGCCAAGCGCATCGCAAGTACCATCGCAGTGATTGTGGTTTCTATGGACATCGCGTGCCCAATTTTGTGCGATACAAATTGGTGCTACTTCAATGTACACTATACCGTAGACAGATTGATAGTTGCTACGCCTGCGGTCGGCTCGGCCATCAAGTGGACGTTTCCCCGAACCCTAGAGACGTCATCCGCCGAGGCTGCAGCATGCCGAACCCCGAAAAAGAACCCCGCTGCACACCAACATGCAAGCTTTGCGGAGGAGCCCACCTCACTACCGACAAGGAATGTAAAGAACGCTATCACATTCCATACATGGTGCGCTGACGATGATGGGAGCGAGGACACTCGACTCGACACAACTGTCACGAAGTAATGAACGAGTTCAACGCAAGCGCTGACGACGATCAAGCCTCAAAGCTTTCTACAGACGGTCGACCTGATGGAAGCCGATCCCGGTCCTGATCGCGGATTCATCCCAGAAACCACATTATGCGTGCATTGAGGTCCCGGAGCCACACTCGGACCCATACCCGCAGCACGCGAAGTGGAACCCCAACCAGATCTATATCGCGGGACTACCCCAGGTCCCATTCCGGTTCACGTCACGGTTCCGGGTCCAGTTCCCGGCCGGGGTCACGCTCCAGCTCCCACTCTGGTTCCGGGCCTCACGCCGGATCCTGGCATCACCCCAGTCTCCCCGGGGTCTCCCGTCCATAATCGCCGAACCCATCGGCACCACCATCGCGAGGAAACGCCAACAAGAATAAGCGGGAAACTCTCACTTGGGCGGACGCAGTCCAGGGAAAAGGAAACACTACATCAACACTACATATGAGGTAGGGTCGCCTTCACTCTCACAGCATGATACACACACCTCATCTGAGATAGCGATTTTAAAGCACAAAAACAAGATAAAAGAAACAAGACGCAAACTCACAGTGACACTTGCCGAACTGAAAACTGACAGAAACCCACGCGCTGCTACGCCCACCACCGAAAACGACGACAATGCAGTAACCCCGTCGCAGCCACAACCCGTAGGCCCCGGTAACGACGACGAGCTTTAAACGCAGAGTTAGAGGACATTAAGAGCACGCTATCGGCAAATATGGAAAGCCTTCGCTTTCTTGGCGAAAGCATGACTCTCGCGCAGTCTACCCTAGCGGCCCATGATAATCGGTTGGGCCAAGTGGAGAAATACCTCAGTCACGTCGTCGCTCCTGCCGTTGCCGCGGGTAAGCCGTTGTCGCAACGTAAAGCCGTGCCCAGTCAACCACTTCACACGGCCCATATGCACCCGCCGCGGGCTCAGGCCGACTGCTACATTCTTGTAGATGGCCAGGCCAAATGACTAGATGCGAATCTGGCAATGGAACTGCAGTAGCTTCAACCACAAGAAAGTCTTTCCGCAGCAATACCTCCGTAGCCATGTAGCCAAACCGCACATCATGCTGTTAAAAGAGACTGTAGTAACAACCGCCACGTTCTCCGGATACCAGTGGTTGCCCTGCCCTTCGAGAGGACGCAGTACCACAACACTGGTCGCTAACAAGATTACCTGCACAGCGCACAGTCTCAATGTGCCCGAAATTGAACATGTTATGGTCGAAAAGTTTCCTGGCAACACATCACAACAAAGCGCGTACATCCTCATTGCACACAGTAGGCCCAGTCATCATAGACAAAGGTTCACACGCTTGTTCCAGAAAGCCATCAGTCTCGCGTGGCCTAACCCGCTAGTGATTGTGGGCGATTTTAACGCCACTCATAGCGCCGGGGGCTACGCGTACGACACACCCAAAGGTAACAAGCTTTGGAAAATTGCGAATGACATGGGCCATATTCTCATTACGAACAAGGCCTTCCCCAATCGCACCGGTACGTCCACGCAAAGAGACACTACGCCGGATCTCTGTTTCGTCAAAAATATCACCGAGGCCCGCTGGTCCAGCCTTGCGGTAGATCTCGGTAGCGACCACTTCATATCCTTCCCACAGTCAGCAGGAAGACCAAGCCGTTCACGTGGGCCGGCTGGGACCTCCTTCGTAAGACCCACGCAGAATGACCTCCTCCCGAAACTCCACCGAGCCTCGAGACGTGGTGGCCCAGCTCAAACCTGACGTCGACAAGGTAACTAAGGCTATCAATACAGTCCTTTTTACCAAAAATATGGTCGCCTAGCCCACCTACTTGAGGCGAAACAGTCTCTATGGGCCCGGTGGGAAAGCCAGCGCCTTACTTGGAGGTTACGTAAACGCATATCTCAGATGAGTAAGACCATAATTGATCACTGCTACATCCTTTCAAAGCAGGAGTGGGACGAAGTATGCAATTCGATTGATGGTCAGGTTCGTAATGGCAAAACGTGGACCTTACTCAAACGTCTCCTCTATTAAATCAACACCTGCACGAATCAGCGTCGTTCAATCATGAAGATACTTTGTCAAGCTAAACGGACAGTATCACCGGAAGATGTTGTCATGCACGTCATGGGGAAATATCCCCCGCTTCCCATGGGCCCTGTGACCCCTCACCGCGATTACTCTGGCAGCGACAACAGCAACTTAGACGCCGACTTTTCTATCGAAGGTGTGCGCCGAGCTCTGCATGAGCTCAATGGCCGCTCGGCCCCTGGCCCCGATTATGTCACCATCAAGCTCCTACGCAACCTGGACGATCCCTCCGTCACTTACTTCACCGACACTATACACAAAATATGGAAGAAGGATTAGATACCCGATGCCGCGAAATAGCTCACATGGTTCTCATACCAAAACCGGCAAAGGCGCCGAGCCTAGATCACTTACGCCCCATATCTCTCACGTCGTGCATGGGCAAGGTGGCTGAGCACGTCATCCCCAACACGGTTGGTCAATACCTGGAAGATAACGACTGCCTGTCACACCACATGACTGGCTTCGGACCAGTGTTATCCACTCAAGACGCCATTTAACTCTTAAAGCATCAAATTCTAGATGGCGGAAACACTCGGGACACTCGTGTGATACCTGGTCTTCAGTTAGAAAAGGCATTCGATACCACAACGCGCTCGTCAATCTTCAAAGCGATCGCAGCCTTCGGCTAAGGTCTTTGATTTTACTACTTTATCCGCTCTTTTCTCACTCAACGCAGAGCCGTCCTCAGCGTGGGAGACGTAGTGTCGGAAGAAGTGGAGCTTGGACAGCGGGGCACTCCAGAGGGATGCGTTCTCTCGCCCACGCTCTTCAACCTTGTGATCATCGGGCTTCCCGAACGACTTTCGAAAATTGGTGGGCTAAGCCACACTATCTATGCGGATGATGTAACCATATGGTGCTCCACAGGGTCGAATGACTTCAATGAGTCCGCCCTGCAAGAGACCATCGACACCGCCCAGTACTACCTCGGCCACACCGGTCTCAGGTGCTCACCCGCGAAGTCGGAGCTGTTGATATATTAGCCCAAATGCGGGTGTGCCAAGATAAGCGGAACGCAATATCACCCTCCACACAAGAGATGGTCGTACAGTCCCCAGGGTGGACACTATCAAGTTCCTCGGCATCATCATCTAGTCCCGCGGAACCAACACCCAAACAGTACCCACGCTCAGCACTAAGACTGAGAATGTCGTACGACTCGTACGTAGAGTAGCCAACAGGCATCATGGCCTCAAAAAAACAACCTGCTGAGTCTTGTAAACGCGTTCGTTTTGTGCCAGTTTACCTACGTTGCTGCTATACACAAATGACTACTTGCTGAGTGTGCTCAACTCAATGCGCTTATTTGCAAGGTGGTCAAACGAGCCCTTGGCCTGCCGTATCTCAACTTTATTGCAAAAACTCTTCACGCTTGGCTTACATAACAGGCTAGAAAAGATCACCGAAGCTGAGGAATGCGGGCAACTGACCCGACTCACCACCACCAAGGTGGGCCGCTATATTTCGCGTGAGCTTGGCTTCTTCACGTCAACGGCCATCGACCCCCCGGAGTTGACTCTAATTCCCCGTGAAATCCGCGACCTCATCACAATCGCTCCCAATCAGCGAGATGTACTCCCCGAATACAACAGAGGCAGGCGACTTGCGCGGGTGACCGCCATTCTCAAGCGCATAGACATGGAAGCGGACAACGTCTCGTTCATAGAAGCCGCTGCCTATCACAATGACCGAGCCTTCGCAGTGGTCGCAATATCATCCGCGCAGCGGATGCTTAACTCTGCCGCAATCTTCACCCGAAACCCCGGAGTGGCGGAGCAGGTACCTATAGCTATAGCAATGCTCGACAGCAACTACAGACCGGCCATCCAAGCCTTCGAAGGCGGAGTCATCTTCGACCAGGCTTTACGTATCCTGCGCAGAGTGGACCCGAGTGCCCTGAAACACAACACTGTCATCTGGTTCCCCGCCCATCTCGGCCAGGTGCCGGGTGCATTATCCAACCTCAACGAGACCGCCCATGATGCAGTGTGCGCACTTACCGACTGCACCGCCACAGGGCAACTCCATCTTGCTGAGTTAAAGACCAATCGGGATGCACCCATTTTACGTACAATGACATGACGAAGCACTTTTTCCTTGAACGCCGCATTTTCCACCCTTCCATCCAGAACCTAACGGAGCGCAGGCGTTAACCATACGCTAATTACAGACACACACGTACGCAATCATTGCCATGCTTCACGTTCGTTATCCTGTTGCATACCCCATCGACACATGCCCATCTTGTGGGCACACGGCGACACCCGCACACATGCTCTAGGAGTGAAAAAAAAAAACTCCTCCTTACTCTACCTCAAACAAGTGGGAGAGGTCCTTCAGGAGCTCACCTCTCGCCGACCAGCAATGGGCCCACGAAGCGGCCGCCAGATACTCCCTGCAAATCTCTACGTGAGAGACGCCCGCTACTCGCTAAGGGCGTCCTGCAGGACTGAAGTAAAGTTTTTTTATTCCAACAATTGTGAAACATCCCAAAAGTAGACCCCTTCCCAACAATGTGACAAAATATGATCTATTGTCTCCGGTTTTCGGCAGATCAAACATTTCGAACCCCATCGCATTTGAAATTTTCTATCTTCTAAACACGTCTTAGCAGGTAACGTTCACGAATGTGACTTAAGGAAAAAAGCTTTTTGCTGTTGGCTGAATTTACAATTTCTCAACACGCCTAAAAACAACATTGCCCTTTCCTTCACTATTATTTAACCTGTACATAGGCACCAGAAAAATTATGCCGCATATGTCTTTATGCAATTTCTTTCGCCCTATCGAAAAAAGATATTCATTTGAAAACCGAACACACAAGAAGGGTACGATGTCCGCAACTTCCTTAAGGAAACTTCGCGTGGCTCCGGGCAAGCTTGCCATGCTATCCATAAAGTTAGGCAAAACACGAAAAAGGCGTCACTGGCATATCGTTCTCAAGAAGGGTTGTCGAACATCTCGAGAAAAAAATAAAACGATTCACTATATAGTTGTCGCACGGACAGATGCGGTAGGCTTAGTGCCTTTTGTTTTACTCTTCGGAACAGATTCGTCCTACTAAATCTTTCCCAAGTGGACCGTCATAAAAACACAGCAAATATCTTCTGCAGCTTTTGCTCGTGCAACCATGGGCGACACACAAGCTGTACAACATGCCATAATTTGCTCAATAAAGATATGTTGCATACAGTGGAACTCGGCCATAACGCCTGCCGGGTGTGATGTCATACGGGTGGTGTTATCAAGATACGATGGTCCAAAACACGAGTCGTAGACGTGACTGTGTCGTAGAAAACTGCTCTTAGGAACGTATTTTTGCTCACGCCGAAACATGATTGTGGCCTCAAGTCAAAGTTTAGTCCTTGTACTACTTAGATCTTTAAAAAAAAAAACTTGCGGCTTTCCATCTAAATTTTCTGGACGGCCTATTTTGTTACAAAAACACGGTGTGATTTCAATAGCTCCCGTAGGGTCCGATTGTGTAAACTTCATTCATCATGAAAACAGAATCGAAAGCTAACGATTCGGCATTTGTGATGTGCAGTACAGCTCCTAGAGCGTCTTCATTTAAGAAGTTTTTGAGTATCTGCCTCTACATTGTATATTCGTCGAAAAGTGACCACGTCCCATTGAAAACGTGAGAACTTCTAGTAGTGGCCGCTAGAAGCGCTGATCAGTTGGTGTACAATCGCCGGGGACTTGAATTTAAATCGATGCACAGAAGCCATCAAAAAGAGGGTAAGAGGTGACAAGAGGGTTGCAGTAGGGGCGTTCCCAGGACGCAAGCTGGAAGCAGTCATAAGGCAAGCGAGCGCAAAACTCAAAACTACAGCTGATAGATGAAACCTCGTGATAATTTCAGGCGGTTTAAACGATGTCTTAAATGAACATACAGCAGGAATACAAACTACACTGGCGAAAGGCGTCGATGACATGCGTGCCACTTCTCCTGAGGTACAGGTAGCGATATACACGATACCAGAGGTACCGGTGCGTGATAGCAACCTGCAAAGAGCAGTTGAACGCAAACCAAGAATAATGGTAGATGAGTCGAAAGGAAGGCTTTCAGGTGGTGGAAATAAACAGAGAGGTGCATAGGTGGGTGGTTTTCAACGAGACAGAACTCCCTTTGATGGGCGGCTAGGTCATGAGGCGGGTTGGCGACTTTCAGGACGCGCAGTAGCTTTTTTGGGGTTAAAGCGGGTCCTTCGGGGTGCAGGATAGCTAGTAACGAGAAAAACAACCAAGGAGACTCTTTGACAGGTGGTATGGACCGATACGATTTCAAAGTGGCACCGGTATCTAAGATAGGTAGAGTCCGGGGCTGAAATAAACGTAGCCACGAGCGCCGAGCCAATTCAGACATAGGGTATATTAACGTGCAGGATAGTAGGAACAGGCTGAAGTGGGAAGAGATTGAAGAGCAGCTGAGAGTAGAAGCCGATGGTATATGGTTTTGTAGAAACACATCTCAGGGACATGCAACAACCCCCTAACAATGCGAACTACGCGTGGGAATATTGTAATAGAACCGAAGGCAGCAGGAAGGGGGGTGGTATTGGGGCATTCATTCATAAAAGTTCAGACTGGCAAAGGGTCAAGCAGGAGTGCAAGGAACATTTATGGCTAAAAGGGACAGTGGCAGGGCAAATGACGCTCCTTGGTTTCGTGTACTTGTGGACGGGAGCAAAGGCCAGAGAGAAAAACCAGGCAATTGTAGAGTGTATATCAAAGGACATTCAGGAGTTAGGAGAAGATTGTGAGATAATTATACTAGGAGATATGAACGGACATATTGAAGCTATAGATGGGTATACCGACCCGACAGGCAAAATGATCATGAATATTTGTGAAAGGCTGGATTTGATCATTTGCAACAGTACCGAGAAATGTGAAAGGCAAATAACATGGAAGGTAGGAAGGCTGCAGTCGACAATAGATTCCGCACTGATGTCACATAGGATGTATGATAGGCTCAGGGGAATGCACATAGATTAATGTTGCTCCAGAAGTCTGGGTAGTGATCGCAAACGTATCAAGCTAAGTTTTGGAAGAGCAGTGAAAGTGGGAAGCAGACAAGATGAGCAACTACAGGAAAATTTTCATTCAGAAAGGCAAATTGAAATAGCCACTAAACAAATTGAGAAAGTAATAACTGAGGATAATAAAACAGTGTGGACACACACGAATCTAATTAGACTGTTTGAGTTAGAGCTTGCTAAGGCATGTGACAAGTCGCCCCGGAAAAGAAGACACAAACCTAAAAGTAGGTTTTATGAGGAAGTTAAGAGAGCCATAGCAAAGCGTCAGAAAGCCTCTAGGAAACATAGACATGCTAAGCAGTGGGGTGAACCAACAGATGACGTTAAAAGAAAGTGGGAAATCTTTCTAAGCTGTAGAACGAATGTATCCCTTCTGATGAATGAAAATATTAGAAGTAAGGGAGCCCAGTGGCTGGCAGAAGTACATAAGAAAGATAGAAAGGCAGCTGCGAAATTTTGGAACCATCTAAACTCCCTAAGAAATGAGACCAGCGTAGAGCAGAGGTTTATAACTACAGCTCAAAGTGCTAGGCTATAAGGGGACGAAGCTATTGAATATATGAGAACAATGGTGACAGACAATGTTCAACACAGATATGCTTTATGCACCACAATAGTCAAGGACAAATCAAGTGGCGCAATGGCTCCATTTTCACAACAAGAGTGGGCAAGGGCTGAGAAAAGGGTTCCTAGTATAACATTAACAGGCCCAGATGGCATTCCAATTATGCTGACAAAGACATTAGGTCCGAAGTCTAAGCAGGCTTCGAGAGAGGCAGTGAGCAAAATAATAATCGATGGAGAAGTTCCCGATGAATGTAAACTTAGCAGGATGTGCATGGTCTATAAAGGAAAGGGGGACAAAGCTGACAAAAACAACTACCGTCCTATAACAGTGACATCAGGGGTCTACAGGCTGGCGATGCAGATTATAAAGGAAAGACCGCAGGCATGGATAGATGTTGAGGGGGTGCGGGGGAACTGCAGAATGGGTTTTGGAAACACAGGAGGTTGGAAGACAATCTGTTCTCACTGACGCAGTGCATCAAAATAGCAGAAAATGAACTCCGGCCCCTGTGGCTAGCACTTTTGGATATCAAGGGAGCGTACGATAGCGTGGTTCAAGAAGAACTGTGGGGAATATTGGACACACTAGGCGTAGAAGACGTAGTCTCTAGTTTTTTAAAGGAAACCGATAAAAGTAACAAGGTAGTTATAAAGTGAGAAAAACAGGTATCTAAGCCCACAGAGGTGAAACGGGGGCTTAGACGGGGGTATCCTCTGTCACCCTTGTTATTCATGATGTACCTACAAGAATTAGGCGCCAAATTAGAGGGAAGTGGACTGGGCTTTGACCTCTCTTTCGTCAAACAAGGAAAACTCATTGAACAGGCACTACCAGCATTGATCTACGCAGATCATATTGTGCTAATGGTCGACAACAAGAAAGATTTGCAGAGATTGGTGGACCTCTGCGGTAATGAGGGAGATAGGTTAGATTTCAGATTCAGTAAGGAAAAATCAGCAGTCATGATTTTTAATGACAATGAAAGTAGTGAGCTTAGAATACAGGAGGCCACGCTAGAGATAACAGATAAATACAAGTATCTGGGCGTATGCATAAGCAATGGGGCCGAGTACCTAAGGAAACACGAAATATACGTGAGTCCTAAAGGTAACAAGAATGCAGCAATACTGTGAAACAGGGCACTGTGGAATTACAATAGGTAGGATGTTGTTAGAGGAATATGGAAAGGGGTCATGGTTCCTGGTCGGACGTTCGGCAATGCGGTCTTGTGCATCAGATCAGATGTTCAAACAAGATTCGATATTAAGGAACGTGGAATAGGTAGGCTTGCCTTAGGAGCTAACGGGAATACGCCAAATCAGGGAGTACAAGGTGATATGGGATTGATATGATTTGAGGGCAGGGAAGCTAGCAGCAAGATAAAATTTGAGAAGCGATTGAGACAAATGGGGGAGGAGCGTTGGGCTAGGAAGGTATTCAACTACTTGTACATGAAGAATGTCGATACAAAATGGCGGAAGCGAACCAGAAAATTGACTGGTAAATACTTGGAAAACGACAGGGGGCCCAACCAAAAAGAATTATCGTTTAAGAAGAAGGTGCAGGAAGCTGAAACCAATATGTCAATAATCGGCATGATTAACAAGTCCGCACTAGAGATCTATTGAAATTTTAAGCAGGAAATAGCCAAGGAAAGGATCTATGATAATACTCGGAGCATTTCTCTACTGTTTGAGGCCAGGAAGGGAGTACTGCGAACAAAGACATATCGGGCCAAATAACAAGGGGTAGACACGATATGCAGTGCGTGTGGAGAGGAAGAATAATCTGCCGAACACTTGATAATGTTCTGTAAAGGCCTTCACCCTGTAGTTCAGGTTGATGGCGCAGAGTTTTTCAAAGCACTGCGGTTTAGGGACAATGAGGGCGAAATAGACATTAAGCGGGTTGAAATAACTAGAAGTGGGTTATCTGATTGGTGGCTAAAGTCAAGGCACGAGAGAAAATTGAACCCTTCGTTGCAAAGTACGAATCCTTCACCTCAATATTCAAGGAAAAAAATCCAATTTTTGGTTCATTAAGTATTACGGCTTGGTGGCGCTAGCCACCGCCCCATCTAAAGGTTACAGCCATATCAATCAATCCATCCAGCCACCCACAGTCACAGTACAGACTGGCAAAGGGTCAAGCAGGACTGCAGGTAGCATCTATGGCTAAAAGCGAAAGCGTCAGAGCAGATGACACTCCTGAGTTTTGTATAATTGTGTACAGAGGCAAAAGCCAGAGAAGAAAAAAAACAAGGAACAGTGCAGTGCACATAAAATGACATTGAAGAACTAAGAGAAGAGTGTGAGGTAATTATATTAAGATATATGAATGCGCACATAAGAGATATGAATGGATATAGTGACCCAGGCAGAATACTAATGAATATGCGTGGAGGGCATGATTTATTCATTTGCGAGAGTACCAAAAAATGTGAAGGGCAGAGAACAGGGGAAGTGGGAAGGCTGCAGTTGATGATAGATTACGCAATGCTGTCACATCTGCTACCTCAATAGAGTATACGTGACACGTATATACATTTGAAACGCATGCATGAATTCTCCTTCCAGAATACTGCACATTCTTCGTCGCGGCTTCACAGGTTGGTGTTTTCTTTCGCGAATGACAATATTCCCAAGCAACGTGTAGGTCGTATGCCCTCACCATGTAGAGGATGCTCTATGTGGGTTTTTTCACGTGTTTTAGCGAAAGTATCCAGAATGACGTATATGGGAATATCCTTACATACACGGGAATTGAGTTATCACCATTTTATCATGCATACTTTTTTCATAAACTTCTAGTATTACTTCCACGTGAAACTTCTACTCATAAGCGTGGAAGCTTGGCAAGTTGGTAGGACATAACTGAATGCAGGAACAGCGCAACCTACAAGTAGTTACTTCGTAACTATGGAAGCGAAAGAACAAGGACAGAAAAGAGCGCTGACTTTCAACAAAGATTTATTATCGGATATATCGGAAAGAAATCTTTGTTGAAAGTCAGCGCTCTTTTCTGTCCTTGTTTTTTCGCTTCCGTAGTTACGAAGTAACTACTTGTAGGTTGCGCTGTTCATGCATTCAGTTATGTTCTACTCATAGCTACATAGTGGTAATTTCTGTTTTCCACTAATCTCTCATCTCAAAAATTTCCGGCGATTTCTTGAATGCATCGTGTACTCTACGAGAGACAATTTTCTCCTTGAAAATTGTACATAATTTTTCATAACCCATTCAAATGAGGTTTAATGCAAAGCTCTAGAATATACAGATGGATATCGCAGTTATCATTCCATTACCTGAATAGCTTTTCCAGATTACATCAGTATGCGGCTGACATTTTCTTGTTCTTCATCTGTGGCTCTCCCGGGACAGCATTACATTTAAAAACAATACTATTAAAATATTATTTTCATTCGGGCCAGGAGCACTACGGCAAACAGCTATGGTCAACCCAGAGTGATAATTATCATACACGACAACGATAAGGATGAATATAGAGAGCATTATGATGATGACAGATGAAGAAAATGAATATAATAAATGCCCACGGTAATATTGTAGCTAGAAGTAGAAATGTCGACAAAAAGTGAGTAAGTGATCAAGGGAGTGAGTGAATTGAAGTATTACAAAAAACAAATCATCTGCCGCTTTTATAGAGCTACGCTCCCAAACCTGGGCCGCATCTACGAACGTAAGAGAAGAAGAATTAGCATACGGGCCAAGACATTGCGCCTGGCACAAACTTGTTACACAATCGAGGAACTTGGCTTGGCGTGGTGCAAAGCACACTTGCAATTTTCCGTGGCTCTCCTCTTGGGGAATAGTTCAGCGGCAATCAGGGTCACCTTAGCCACCACTATAAACAGCAAATACCACGATGAACTTAGACAAATGCCTCGTCCATAGTTCGAGGCCGGCCTCAACGGTATTTTCTGTGTCGCTGATTTTCACGCAGAATTGTTACGTTGACTCCTATATTACCACTTGGATGCGAGGTTTTCAGTCCATTTCAAGTGCCCGTGCCTCTTTGCAATGCGTCCACGAATGTTCGCTGGTTTTGAAGCCGTCGATAAATTTTTGATGCAGGTGTTGATCATAACATCGTGTACTGTGCGATTTCAGGGCAAACCAGATAGTCAATATTTCCAGAGCCCTCCAATGCGGCGTCTCTCATATAATCGTGTCGTTGTTTCGGGCCTAGTACAGCTCAGAGACTATTTATACAAGACAGTGCTAAAAATGACAGCACAATGCGCGCTCTAGCTGCATCATAATGATGACCTTTTTCTTTACCAAGGAGGGAGCAAGTAGGCATTGCTTCATGACAACCATCATCATCATTCAGTCAAGAAAAACTGATGCTACACATTGAGAAGAGCGCGATAATTTGTATATGGAACAAAAATGCATGTTTGACCGCGTTATGCTTCTTTCATATAGTCATGTTCAGCCTTCTTTTTTACTGTCGCATTTATTATTACGGGAACACGACAACAACAGTCAAAGTAGAAATATGAAGCACTGACTAAGAAATAGCTTCTGTGCGCTGTATTGTGCCTGCCATCGTTGGATAGAGAATTCCCTGCTTAGCCTCAGTTGTTGCACAGAATGAAAGGTCATTGGCCATCACGTAGCGAGTTTGGACACGCACATGTACACGCACAATTGGTACTCCCTATTCTAAGCTATACCTTTTTTGCCCATTTTGACCCCGTGAAAAGAGAAGCGGATGGCGATCCCCAGTGAATTGCGCTGTCGCACAGTCCCCGCGGTGATCTAACTGTCGAAGCACGCCACTTGCCGCAGGTGATTTCAAGAATCACGACCTGCACATATGTGACGCCGTCTGTTGCCAGGCGAGCAGAGTGCGCACGAGTGTAAATGTAAACTCTGCCTCAGTTTTCTGTTTAGGCCGCTATATTCCGCCGCAATGTCACCTATGGAAAACCTGCTATGTTAGACCATGCAACCAGAAGTCCCAGTAGCAAAAACGTAGCAGGCAAAGCACCCTGAAATACTTGGTTTGCTTAGGTCCCATTAAGAGTCAGCATAGAATTATTCGGTCAGACGCACTCCTGTCTCATATACAGGGTATTAAGAGTAATTGAGTAGTTGAATAGTGAGTCAGTGAGTGTGTGTATGTGTCTTTCACATACAAAGCAAGTATAATATGGTACACACGGGGCGGGCATTCAGAAAACGTACCCATTATCAACAACTACAGCAGCAGTTCCTAAATCGACAAAGAAATAAAGCTAAGGACAATACAACTTCATCCTCAAACGTCTAAGAGGCTTTGAATTCTTAAGGTGGTTTTCGATCAAGCAGTGACTATTTTATTCAGTCACTGCTTTGCCATTTATAAAGTGAAAACTTCAAATGATGAAATGGCAAAGCACGGACAACAATAATGACTCAGTTAGTGACATACATACACGAAATATTGGTTCATTAGCTCTAGGTTGTCCGCCATATGATTTTATAATTGTAAAAGGCAGAAACAGAGTACACTCACAAAATCGCACTAGTGGCTTTTTTGGGGTGGGGGAGGGCAGGATAGACTTGTCTGGGTGAAGTTGTGGATGTAGCGGATTTGTTGCAAGTTATTCATGAACAGTAGCTGGCAGCAATGTATTGTGACATAAGCACTGCCTATTCCGAACCACTTGAAACATCTCAAAATCAATTTGTTTACTCAGTATACAGCAGAAAACCAAACATCACTCTCACCAGCTTTAACAACGAACATAACTTTTTTTCAAGCAGGGACTACCTAAAAAATTACAGTATATCTACGGTGCGCAAGTTGATAAGTGGGGCGAGGAGCCCGTGCGTTTGTCTGTCCATGCGCAGTCGGTCCATTCTTCCGCCCGTCGGTCTATCCGTGCATCCGTGCGCCCATCTGTCCATGCGTCCGTAAGTCCGTGCATTAATCCACGCATCCATCCGTGCGTCCGTCCAGCCACGTCTCAGGATTCTGCCGACGAGCACGAGCCGCAGCAGCCTTCGGCACCCGGCCCTCGTCACTGCCCATAGTACGCCAAGCAGCGTAATCCGGCAAGCGCACTCGTACGGCGACGATCCAAGTGAATGACAGATGACTGGTGCGCCGGAACTCAACGCAGCCTGCGCAGCAGGCAATCGGAGAGCAGCTACACTGCCAACGCCGCTTAGCGTACCTTCACCTAATCGACATATTGTATGTATCTCTATAGGACAGCACCCTAGCGAAAACGAAAGGAGAAGTGGAATGCGTACAGCGCCATCGTCACTACACTGCAGTTTTCATGCATCTCTACCGGACAGCGCCATCTATTGTATAATAGGGGAGACGAAACTGGGTACAAAGGACGGCCGATGATTGACGCCGCTCGAGCACCAACCAGGTCTCGCCATAAGGAGCTTTGCCCCTAAAACACCCTGTCTGTCCGGACCTACGTTGATGCGTTACGTTTTCGTAAAGCTGGGCTTTCACCTAGACACTGGCCAAATGCTAATATTTCCGCGAGTGTTCAGATGAGAGAGAGGGTAAAACAAGACTTCCAGACTGGACTAGGTCACGGAAAACTGGTGATTTAGTGGTGAGTGTGGGTAGGGGTCGCACCGACCGAGCTGACAACAATGGTCTGCGACTAGGTTTTGTTCCACCCCTTTCCCTCTTCACCACTGAAAAGAGTTGTGCGTATGTGGCTTAGTGCGGAGTGCTGAATGATAGCTACGGAGAAATCCTGTTCTGCTGTCTGTGAACGAACCCAGGATGTTTTGGTTATATTCCAGTGAAACAACCCGGCGAGTAATATTGTCACCGACTAATGACCGTTACGGCCGCTAGGATGTAGCAACATGCATATGACTTATACATGCGGACATTTGTCTTATTCAAGGCGGTGTAAATTGTGATCATGCCTCGGCCAGCTCATAGATGATGTATATTGAGCTGTCATTCACTCCATAACAGTGAACCCTATATCTTTTATTAGCATGCAGTCGGTTGTCTGCACATACACACAATAATATTTGTACGAGTAGTCTATACAGTCTGTGAGGATACAAAGGTCCATGCTAAAATAACACAAATATATGTTACGTTTTACGGTTCTCTCATTTCCTTTTGAGACAGTGCTCAGACCAATTCACGCAATAGTGCTATGGAAAAATAGTGGGTATATACGATAGATCCACCTAAAGTACGATGTTTGTAAAAAAGGTCGACTAATGTTTTAAATGCAAAGCATATCTTAGCGAACTTCGGCGACGTTGAGCGTATCTATTTATCTATTTAGCCGGTTACGTTTGCGCGCTGTCAAGGTCACCCCCTTCACTTGGCTGAATGAAAATTAGCATGGGAGGGTAAGATGATTGGACGAATATGACGCGCTGGTCAAGACATGAATGATGTCACCATCCCGTCGCATACGTCGTCAAAGACTTCCCGCCAGACAGTAGAACATACGCACGGGCGGGTATGTGCCGCTGGTATGCGGGTATGTGCCACAGGTGGTTGAGACGTAGTATCTACCAATGCAGAAACCATGAGAACACAAAATGGCAATTTTAACGCGTGAGTGTTAAGGATTGCCTGACATCGGTAGCGTCGACCCAACAAAGGCATAGAATAAATGTCAGTGTTAATAAAAACCTGACATAGGCAGCGTTGACCCCCCGACGAATGCAAATAATAAATTTCAGGGTCCCAGCAGGAATCGAACCCAAGCATT
This sequence comes from Rhipicephalus annulatus, assembly GCA_013436015.1. Lineage (NCBI taxonomy): Eukaryota > Metazoa > Arthropoda > Arachnida > Ixodida > Ixodidae > Rhipicephalus > Rhipicephalus annulatus. The sequence continues at coordinate 240,178 of WOVY01010991.1, forward strand.
CTGCGTAGCAATGAAGCATCCTACCACAGAGCTACGACATGTCTCGGAAGTGCTGTTCAAATAGCCGCTAATCTTTGTGAATTGTCAATACTTGTTACAGTGCTGCCTACCCTATTTTTAAAACATTACATAAGCATCCCTTTGATACGGCTGTCACTTCAGGTTAACGTAAATTGTGATTAGTTGCCATGCGTTGAAGTTGATTTATGTAGCAGCGTCCAGGACCAGCATCATCGCCAGCATATTCGCCAACATCAGCGCTCCATATCAGCTCCCGGTGTTCCAAATACGCATGTTCCAGTTGGCATCGTTGCGCAAGTGCAAACAACTAGTTATATAAACATGTGTAACTCTTGACTATATGTATGTGCGTGCAACATTTGTACATATGTTCAGCATCATTTCACGGCGTGTTGCTGAATAAAAAAAACGCAACACGGTCACTTTTCCTCCGCATGCTTTGCATAACGTCCATTCCCAGGTACGTGGGATCTTCGGGATTTTTTTTTAAATATGAAATAACACTTTGATTTGGTGCTTACTAGATTTTTCGTAAAGTTTCTAGTATTATTATCACACTGCATTTTCACACATATTCAAGCTTGGGCATGGGATGCATGGCCCCCTTGTTTATTCGCTCATTCACCAATAACAACATCAAGTGCACCAAATATATAGGGGGAGGGTAAACAGTTACGAATCGTTTCTGAAATTTGTTTCCTTAACAAGCTCGAACAAAACTGAAAGTATTGTTATCTCTGCAGTACATGAATTGTTATACATTGCTAAACTGTTATAGCAAGGATCACCTTTATTCAGCTTTTGTAAACGGTTGGAGATATTTTCGACCGAGTTCTGTCAAAATTCATGTCATATGTATGCAAAAACTTCCCGAATTCGCTACTCAAATTCCTGTCGTACCCTACAGTTATTTGTTGTCCACCCCAAGTGGCTTTGAGAGGATTCCTTAGAACCTTTTAGGGGGCGATGACACTTCATCCAGCCTCCTGAAAATTGTGCTTCGAATAACGATTAACAAACAGCTTGCATTGAAGTATCGTGTTTGATGGTTTGAGTTACATAGGTTAGATCTATATTACATAGTTCGACGATCAAATAGAACATGCTTTTCCGAGAAAACATAAAGAGCGTAAACAACGAAGACAGCACACATGCGACTGGACTGGCGTTCGACCTTGCATGTGCCGTTTATTTGAAACGAGAACAGAAATATAACCGCGCATGAAGCTCGTGCATATGCACATATCATCACACAAAAAATTGCTGAGTCAATCTTATAACACAAAATTCGAAAACATTTCATCATACATTCAAATGCGCCGAAAGAAAACCTAGATCGTTTTCTTAAACGCCAAAACAAGGGTAATTTCCCTGTTTTCTCTATTCATGGACCTCTTCGGCCAAATAAAGATATTGTTAAATGTTGTTTTTATTTTGAAATACGTAATCTTGAAGTAATAAAGAATTCTTTATCGGGAGTTGCTTTCTACCCACTCGGTAGACATTTGGCGAGATCATCAGGCGTCACAGTCCTGTAAAATCAGAAATGACAAAGCGACGTCTCGAGTCACACCACTTGTTTATGCAACGTGTCCTGTCGAAACCACTCAAGGGGCATGATGGAACGAAATAGCGGGAGTTTTTCAATGTGACTGTTAGAGCGTAGCGGACAGAGCAGGGAAGTGTCGTCTGTCTGTACGCAGTGCCCACCAACAAGCCGAAAGATAAACTTTAATGGTCACGCTGTGATTTTGCACGCAACACCGTGACGCAGCCACTAAAGACAACCCCTCCCAACTCCCTTAGCTCCCTCAACGGGACAGGTTAGCGTGCGGATGGTGGTGATTCCGAGGCGTTATTTATTCCAGTAAAACGCAGTGTATACGAGACAGACTTCCGTAAATACATAGACTTTGTTAATCAATGAGTGGTTGCAAATAGTTTTGCTATTGTTTATATGGTATATTGTTGAGTTTTTTAGGAAGAGCAGACTTTAATAATTGCACTCGTTTCACAGTTTCGGTTATTAAAGATGCGCTTTTTTCCCCTTTTGCTTGTGACAATGAGTTCATACTCTCTGGACTGCGTAAAAAAAAACGCCGCCTCTCTCATAAGTGTCATATCACGCAACATCTTTATATATCATCATTTGGCATAGCTAGTGACCACGTATGTTGTATTGATATTTTATATACAGTACGTTCATCACGAAGTGCCATTCAAGACTCTGAATGTGCGTAGAATTCTCGCTACAAATGTTGCAGCCTAGCAAGATCATGCCAGAGCTGGTTGAGCTAGAGGGTGCACGCGAGAAGCGCTCCCATAAACGCACGTTGTTTTCTCTTCAATGCTGTGAAACTGCAGAGACACGCTACTGCAACGCATTGAAGACGCGCACGAAGAACCGGAGTTCCGGGGAGGCCGAAAGCCCCACTACCGGAAATTTACAACCGAAACTATTTTGTCCACTTTTCACAAAATACGTATGCATCATTACTTGCGAAAATCGTGGGCCGAGCTACAGTTTCACTCCAAACGTAACGTAGTTTACGCTAAATACAACAACCTATGAACAGACTCGATAAGTAGCTTGCGTTTCCGCTCATGATCATTACCGAGGATTCAGACTTAGCTCACGTAGTCTGAACATTGACCTAAACATTTTTATCTACCAAGTAATGGCGAGAACAGACATTGGTAATCCAGTGGCTAGAGCTTTAAGAAGAAACCGTCATCGGCAGCGTTGTCGTAAGGAATGCTAAGAATAAATGCTATAGTTTTGACAGGAATCAAATTCAAGCATTCTGTGGGACAAAGAAGTATTCTACCACCGATCCACGCCTGATCTCGATGCTGCTTTGCAAAAAACAAAAAGGTAAACCCAATGTAGATGTGTAGTTGGTGAAACTCAATTGTAGTTTCAGTGCTCCCCATGTAATTTTATAAACATTGCGTATACTTAGTCCTATAGTACACACGTCACGTCGGGTTAGCGTCAATTGTAGTTAAGTGCCATCAGCTGACGTTAGTCTGCGTAGTAATATCCAGGCCCACCATGCTCGCAAACAAAAGCGCTACCATTCAGTTCACCGCTTTCGATGTTGGTAATGCCCACATTCGTTTTCGTAGTGTTACGCAACTGGAAAAGAGTTATACGTTCAGCGTCATTTCATAACAGTTAGTTCACAAAAAATATACAACTCTCACGTTTCTTCCACAGACTTCGCGTTACATCGATTCCCATAATAGGGGGTATCTGCCGAATCGTTTTTATCAAGGTCTTCAAATCATGGGGAGTTTTCATTGTATATAGTTTTATTGCGTATATTCATCATTTTAGTTCTGGTGTTCTAGAGTTTCTTGTATACTTTTGCCAAGGGCACTAAACTTCTTTTGAATGTAGGACGCACGTATGGCTACATGGACGGATGGACGCATGGACGGACGCAGGGGCGGATGCATAGACAAACGCAGGGACGAACTAGCGGATGAACGTGCGGACGCAAGAACAGACGCACGCACGGATGGCCGGATAGACGCACGGACGGTCACACAGATGGATGCATGGACAGATGGAAGCAAGAAAGAATAGACGGACGAATGCTTTGCCCCACTCTCCATCATTCACCCTGTGGATATGCTGCCATTTTTTTCCTCCTTACTTCAGTAATATCACAAGTAACGTATAAAAAGCTTCGATTTTGAAAACGTGAAAAGACTTCCGCGGTCGAATGTTGGTCTATTTAATGCCAAATACGCGCTATCGACCGAGAGGCAAGCGACACGATCTGAGGTGAGGCAAACTGACCTCCCTAAAAGAAACACGAGGTGGTTGTTAGTTCTACTTGTGACAAGATTGATTGTTCCTGTGTGCCAGATCTACTATACTTTAAAGAAGAATGCTACCTGTATGCAAATGAGCCGCAACATCAAAAGCATTGTAAAGGCTGTTACGTCGCTCTAACTTTCTGCAGAGATTGTTCGAAGATTATGCATACAAACCCAAGGTTTCAATATGAAACTTTGGTTTTCTACAATAGATTTGTCAAATCATCAATTTGTTTTGGATGTTTATATGATTGTTATGAAATTTACATGAGCTCTTGTACATTGCGCTGGCTATTTCGTTGTCTCCAAAACAGAGGGCAGTTAACGCCACACAATAAAAGAGAACTTTATCACACTGATACCAGTTTGGATGGTTTCCTGAAACATATACGCGTGAAGCACCAATTCGCACACAAGTTTGGTGGAAGTGCTCCTTTTATGCTTCAAGCGTCAACAGGGTGTGCATGCTCGAGCTGTAGCATCCTTATGTGGACTTGTCTTTTTCAAGACTAGTACAGCGTCGAAGAAAATGAATTCAGTTGTCTAAACGTCAGCTCGAGAAAAAAACCCTTTTATTATTTTTTTTCATCGTATGCTTTCATCTTTCACTTAATTCTGCCTTTAATGCTTCTACATTCATGGTGAGTGAAGATGTTATCTCAAGGACAAAGTGCCACTTACGTAATAGACTAGGTGTGAAACCAGAGTACCTATATGCTCACGTGAAGCATGTCCCGGAGACAGCCCTCTATGAATGTGGATGCACTGACAAAAATTTATAAAACTATAGCACAGCTTGATTTGAGCCGCAGAAGACAACGTCACAGCTGATCTGGTGAAAACGTTTCAACTTCTTTTGTTAACCATCTGTTCTAATTGGTTGGGTGGTCATTGATAGCACGCCGAGTTATGTTTTTAATTCTCTATCTACGACACACGGAAAACCTCAATCGTGAATTACCAGCTCTTCTGTAAAAGATTGTCCCGTATCTGCATGTTTTACTGCAAATGTTGTCGGAAAATGATACCCTTGAGTGTGGAGAGAGTGAACAAAACGTTTATTTAAGGTTATGCGCGAGAAAATTGGGTAATTGTATTCTGGAAGCGCTGCATTAGCGAGACTTGATCTGTGCAGCGAAGGCGAACGAGCGCATCGAGGCAGGTTTGACACGAGTGCCATCTGGCAGTTATCTTCTAAAGCGAAGGAAGGTGTGCGCGCCCTCGGAGTAAAATGTGCGCCTGTCTCCGGGGTGATAACGTATAGAGCGCCAAGCGACAGGCAGGTGTTACCACCGTGTCGTCTTAGCAAATTGTTGGAGACGCCTTTTTGAGCATAGCGTTGCACTGTCAGCGCAGCGTGATAAACACGACGGTCCTTAGAATTACTTGTGTGTGCCTTCTCTAGTAAAAGACCCGCCGCGGCGGTCTAGTCGCTAAGGTACGCGGCTGCTGACCCGCAGGTCTCGCGATCTAATCCCGGCACCAGCGGCTGTATTTCCGATGGAGGCGGAAATGTCGTAGGCCCGTGTGCCCAGATTTGGGTGCACGATAAAGAACCCAAGCTGGTCGAAATTTCCGGAGCCTTCCTCTACGGCGTCTCTCGTAATCATATGGTGCTTTTGAGACGTTAAACACCACATATCAATAAATCGATTGATATGTGAGGTTTAACGTCCCAAAACCACTATATGATTATGAGAGACGCCGTAGTGGAGGGCTCCGGAAATTTAGACCACCTGGGGTTCTTTAACGTGCACCCAAATCTGAGCACACGGACATATCAATAAATCCATTCTCTAGTAAAAAAGTGTTCTTATGGTACCTCAGATAATCGCAATTATTGCTGTTTAATTGACAATCCCACAAGTATAAACGTTGAAACTTGGTTGGCCATTTGAGGCATCGTTTAGTGCCGTTAGAGGGATCAATATTGCGGACAAACGAACAAGTGTACAGACAGACATACAGAAAACAGACAGACCAAAATTTTGGTGTCTAAGGTCATCGTGTTATTAATCCTTGTCACTGCTGTACTACTGTGAACACTTGCGTAGTCGATACTGTACCTGTAGTACGAAGCAGAAAATGCTCTTTGATCAGCTTGTATGCCGGCGACTGTATACATCACGGAAGGTGAAGTGTGAGTGGTGTTCTTGTGGAACGCGCCACTCATACTGAATTATTATGAATTATTAATGCACAAGGTGTTCGAATGCGTAAGCGTGCCGCAATTCCGTACACAAAGGCCGATTCGAGCTTCATTAGCAAGACAATTTGCAGATGTCAGCAACGACAGCGACACCAATGAAGGCGAATACAAGTATTTTTATGTTTATTTTGACACAATTCTTCAGCCGGCGTTCATACGTTACTTTTCATATACGATTATGTAAACAAGGACGCGATACATTCAATATCTTCGAAACGGTCTGCGTGACTTACGCGTAGAGGGAAGGAAATTTATCGTGATTTGGGCAAAGCAATGCAAGTGTAAAGGAAGTTCATGCAATGTTTATGTCATCCAGGAGTTAAAGCTTCCCTCAGTTCTTCTAATGAACAGCCAACTAAGGTTCACTGAAATGATAAAGATTAGTTTCACCTTTAACGCTCTAAATGGTAGAAAATAAAGTTTAGCGGCAGGGTTGTTTACTGAAACGTATAACTAATGCGTAGACTTTAGTTATGGTAAAATTAGGCACTTTTCATAGGTGCCAACTCTCTATGAGCACGGTGATCTAAACTTGTGATATGAGAAATTTTCAAGCAGATACCGCCTTTTAGGTTACACAGTTGATTTCGTTGATCAGAAGTGCTCGAAAAAAAACAACAACAGTGCTCCTCCGCCCATCGAGAACGCAACTCTGTTCCTCAAAAGAAAAAGACAGCTTATGAGGTTTCGTCAAGTAACGTAATGCCATATACTATTAGTGAAACGGCGGGCTACAGGTTTTTATGTTGAAATAAAATACAATTATAGGCGCAATAATGTGAAATCTAGTTATATAGGTATGCAAATCAGGTATATAGGTATTCCCACGCTTGCGCTGAAGTTTTGATCAATTCGGAATGGTGACTGAAAGGAGCAGATGGTATATTTAACTGCTGCGCATTAAGCTTGCCTAAGCTGAAACCTCGGATGTGATGTTAAATGTGCCACCACTGAAAGTGCAATTTCTTGGCATTTGAAAATCAATTGTTCAACATTATGCTAGACCATTTCCGATGAAGGCGGAAATGTTGTGGGCCCGTGTGCTCAGATTTGGGTGCCCGTTAAAGAACGCCAGGTTGTTGAAATTTCCGGAGGCCTACACTACGGCGTCTCTCATAATCATATGGTGGTTTTGGGACGTCCAACCCCACATGTCAATCTACTTTGCGCTACGCGGCAAGTCTACATCTAGAACTCCATCAGCCAATAAGAAGGAACAAGTGCTTGAGCTAACCCAATTAAAACTGTCGTGTGAAACAAATCCTAGGTTGCACATTTTGACGTGATCCTGAGTGTTCGATATACTGTGAAACCGTTAGGCAATGCTTGGAAATCCCGTTTGTAGGTTCTGAATATTTTACATTGAATAACTATTGTCAGGCAAACGAGCCTGTGTTGTGTAAACAAGTGTGCCTTGTGATTTGTTGACCACACAAACACAAAACACCTAAGGAAGTTGTAATAGTAGTAGACAAAAAGCGAATAAACACCGCAGCTATTGCGAATGTTTCCTCTGTGATGAGAAACCTGCCGGTAAAACTATAGCACTACAATCGCTATGCTTTGTATCAAAACATTTAACCATTGCAGTGTTTTTACATACAAAATTACCACACAACTTTTGAATTTTCAAATAAATGAAACGGCAGAAACACAGTACAAAAACACGATACTAGCAATGAAATTAAGAATACCGCTGTACATTAAGGAAGCGGTGAAGCGGAAAAAGTTGCTTTTGACATGAAGCTTCTGAAATATACATTTGCAGCGATACGTCTCTTGTGTGCCTACAAAAAGGACAACAATGAAAGAACAACAGAAGAACTCTACACTTAGGACAGTCGCTTACAATTAAGTGCCTGAATTGACAGCCAATGTGACATAGTTCTGATGCAATGGCAAACACTAAAAAAAGCGTTAGGCAAAGCCTGTATGAACAATCTTTTGGGCGTACATAAAGCACTGCCGCCAAATATACACGCACTCTCGTTCCCGTTGCCTAAGGTTAAGATTGGCAGCGATCCCCTGCCTTTTCATTATTGACTATAAGTGTTATAGGCTCCAGCAATAGTCCTATAGAGTGGCGGGGCGCTCACACTCGGATGGCGTCCTTGCCGCAAGAGAGCGCCCTCTGGAACTCACGCCCCCTCACTTGGCTTTCGGTCAATCAAGTCTGCACGCACAACCCCCCTTGCAGACGACGCCTTTGTAACCCTCCACCAGAGGAAAGCTGCGTACATAAAACTTTTTGTGTGTTTGTCATAGCGAACATACCATTGTGAACGAGGGGCTGTGACTGAATACAGGACAAACTAGAAATAATTGACTTCATAATACCTAATGTCTGATCCTCCCCCTTTGCGCGTGGGAACTCAGTCGGCGTTTCTTTAGTTCTTTTTTTTTAAATGGTTGTGTTCGGGTCAGCAATGAATAGTGTATTGTACTATCAGCCTCAAATGAAACCCGAACGGCAGCAAGCCTTCGTTGTGCTATATAGTGCGCGCCGTTCACTTATCACAATTCACCGGCACGCCTTTTGCGCAGAGCTGCCGAACAGGATGCGCGTGCCTGTCAATGAAGATAACTGCACGGCACGCACTATACAATTGCGAAGGCTTGCCAGTGTGTGGGTTTCGTTTGATGCTGATAGTACATAAACTCTGATGGCAGTTAGTGAATGTCCAGTTTTGCTACTATTATTAAGCTCACTTACCTCAACAAGTAATCGGTTTGCTCCTTTGTCGCGTTCTTGTGGTCCATTCGAGACACTTGAAGTCGCGAAAGCCATGTGCGAGCTCCCTCATTACCACACTCTATCCTGCTTTTTTCTTTTATATGCTTTAAGGTATTCAACACTACTAAATGTAAGCGTTTTTTTCTGCATTACACCTTTCATACACTTTGTTCAAAATTGCGCACATCACTTGTTTTTGCAAGTTGTGCTCACTAGGCAGTATAAAAGTGCAAGCTACAATGAGTTTTAGATGAAACGAACGTCGAGCCCAATAAACTTCTCTTCCTTCAACTTCAACTTTCCCCGCCCTATTGGACATAATCTCTTTTCCGAAGACATGTCATGGTTTACGAGTCGTTCAACGTGGCGCTTTCTTGAAGCCACGTCAAACTAGTTTTTTTGCTCAATATCAGCAAAACCAGAAAGCAATTTGCACTATACTTCTACTCTGAGGTTTGATTTTTCATATACAAGAACCAAGCATAAATGTCTTCAGAATAAGTAAAAACTTTTTGAAAGACCAATTTTTATTAACTGCTATAAAACGCAAAAAATAAACTAATATGCAATTATAGTTGTTGCAATAAAATCTTGAGGGTCTTAAAGATATGCTGGAACAATTTGACGCATTTAGAGACATTTCTCTTTAGTGGCGTTTGAAAGGGGTCAGTCAGAATCTAAGTGAGAAAAAGGCATTGCAATTTTCCAGTCCACCTAAAATCCTTACCTACAGCTGTTTAGGCAATAGGCGTTGGCATCCAGATGTTGCTGTTCAAAGACAAAAATAGCCCATAAGTGACAAACTAGCCCAAAGTCTGCCAAAGTTTTGCCAAGTGGAGCCAACGGCAATCAAATAAACCAAACTTAGCCATACGTACGAGCAAAAAAAACAAGTGCAAATTTTTCAAACATTAAATTCTAAAATGCGATTGGATTTTGTTCAGAATGCGAATAAAACAGAAAAAAGACATTTAAATTCATTCCTGTGGAAACGAAAATCTCAAGCTGTTGACCTAAAGAAACTTGTTTTTCAGGATAATGAAGTTTCTTGCGTTGCTGGAAAAAGATAGGTTTTTCAGGTTGTCCGGCTTTCAGGTATACTTAAAGTGGTTACCAGAGTATCGTGCTATCAGGTGATGGTACCGAATTCTTGCGAAGATTCATCAAACAAATATTTTCAGACGCGTGTGTTAGCGAGAAAAAAATTTAAAAACTCAATTCAGTCAATACTTGGACATCGCTGCAAACTTGCGCAAGATAATATGTCATCTAAGGCACCGTCTCGGTGCTTAAGAAGGCATGACTCATCGTCAGGACGCACCATCAAGAGCATGACGCACAGGTCAATTTTCCAGTTTTATGAACCCGCTCAGGCTTTCGCCTTAATAAGTGAGTGGTTGATATAAAATGAGCGTTATTTGGATTCTTCCTTGTGTATTCTACTTACAAAAACTTATTGTTAACTGTTGCATAGGAGTGTCACGTGTAAATTCATTCGTAACGATGGGGCTTTAAAGCATGCATAAGTCATTGTGGCTTACAACGTAAGCAGATTAGTTCTGATAAAAGAGAGATTTGTTCAATCGGGAAGCATATAAAATATATATTGTAGCTTCAAAGCACCACCACTGCTCCAGCATGGCTATTAAATTGCTTGTCAGATGGGTAGATGGGATATCAAACCATATTTCAGCATCACGCAAAAGTTTATGTGCACCATGTCGCATAGTAAACTGATGATTTTCTTTGCGTTGTGAGTGCGAATGTTCTGGAAAATAATACTGCTTCCGAGAATGTGAATGCAGTGAGTAAATAAACTGCAGGTATTATTTTTTAATTTGTAAAGTGCGTCAATATTTGCTCTTTGAAGAAATGTCACTGGAAGATGTGGAGAAACGCGAGTGGTCTTTGGAGCTCAGATGAACGTGAGTAGAATGATAAAATCGTTAGAAAGTTCCGCTTATAAATACCTCTTATTGGCAGTCTTTCTCCTCCACCTACGCACTCACGAGAGGTCGCGGGGCCACTGAATACGAATCCGACGCACAGGCCGGTCCCCTCAATGGGCCGTACGTGAGCAGTTCTTAAGAGCACGCGATGCTCCCCAGCTCTTTTCTCCGCTTTTCACATGCGACAACCCAACAGCGCACACCCCTCTACTTCCATGTTGCTTACATTTCTCGTTGCTTCATCTCCATTCCACCGACATCTCTCCATACAAAATTAAGGGGCGTTAGATTTGTGGAGGGAGCGAGTCGAGTTGCATCGGCTCAGGCAGGATTTGGTGCATCAACAGGCTGAATGGCCAACATGGGGCACGTAGACAGAAGGACGGGAGAGATCAGGATGAGATTTTAAAACGTGATGTCAAGCATGTTACAAAAGGAGCCATGTGCGAATAGGGGAAGACGCTGGCAGAAAGAAGGAGAGCAGGAAAGACTGGCCGGCCACCCGGCTTGAGGCCTTGCGAAGCTCACCATGATAACGTACATCGTGCATGCTCTTTTGATCGCAGTTGTGGGGAGGAAAGGCGTCAGGGGACTGTTATAGAACTGCTGAATGAAGAAAGGGAAGTTGGAATTGAGGTTTGTGGCAAAAGGAGCATAGCAAAAGGGGCGTGGTAAATAATTAGCAGGAAGCATGAGCTTTGTCTTCTGAAATACGTGTATTGCATTGATTTGCGGCGTGTTTAGATATGGAGGAGGGTGGAAACGTAGGAAATGAGCTTAGTCTGCATGCTCGTTCGCTCGCTAGGTGGCAACGGCTTAAGTGGGAGGGGGCGCATGCGAACAGACGACAGGGTAGCAGTATAGCTTGTATTGGGGCGACTTGGTGACGTACACTAAAGAACGCGTAACAATAGTTTTTGCGAAACGTTCCTTGATTTGCGAGAGGAGTTTCTTTAATTCATTCATACTTGGCGTAAAAGGAGTCGAGGTCTAAGGGTAGAATGCACGGATGGTATCTGATTGGCTTTGGATAACGAGGTTGCTCTACAGAGACAGGATGGACGTCGGGGTGGGATTTGATGTAAACCGCACAGGGGACAGCTACTGAGATAGTGTCAGCAGCGGACTACAATCCTTATTGATAGGTCTGATCCTGTTTGCTTGGAGGTGATAACTACCAGATTAGTGGTGACTAAGCAAATCCCAATATTTCCCTCCACATTTGACACTCGGTGGGTATGCCACTGGCTTGAGCTAAGTATATAATCGGCTTTCAGGTTAGGATACCGTTGCACTGGTGTCTAGAGGTTTGCGAGTGTTCGTTCGAATATTTGTGTTTTGTTAAGAATTGATCCTATTGCTTCAAATCTTACAAGGGCTGCAGAGAGGCATTTGTGCTTATGTATTCTGCAGCATAAAAGATCCTATATAAGGCGCCGAACTGAAGGTTGATTTTAAAATGTACTTGCGATCCTGGTGCTGGCGTAGATTTTCATCACATCAAATTGTTTCCAACCAAAAAAACGTAAGTACTTAACACCCAGCCGGCGATATTTCACCAATTATGATATTCTAAGTGGTTTTCTTTTAAAAAAGCAATGATAAAGGCTCCTTATCACCAAGAGAGAGAGCAGTTCGCAGATTCTCAGGTAACCATTTCTCAAGACGGTGTTTGTAACTATTTCTCAAGAAACAACAATAAAAATGTCCGTTACTAAATAAAGGACTGCCGCTAGGGGGCCGAGCCACTCGGACGCCTCTCGAATGGGCTCAGCCAGTTTTTCATTTTCGCGGCTGAATAAGGATGACCACGGGATTCAAGCCCATCACAGCTGTCGCCAGACGATCACCCGATTCGTCCGATGCCAGGATATACCAGGGGGGCCTACTTTTTTTGAGCCGTGAAACTTCTTTTAAGTTCCCACAAAGGCGTCGCCCTAGCTGCGCCATCGCAGTGCCAACGCAGTGCCATCGACGCGCTGGCAGTTAGGCGACAAGCCAGAGCCCCGGCTTATTCGAAGCCTGCGACAGGGATGTTGTGGAAATTGAGGGGGAGACGCTGTCTCCTGAGGAGTACAACGACACTCATGAATGGTTTGTGGCCCATGAACGACGCAAAAAGGCAAAAGACAAGAGAAACGCGGTACCAGCCACTAACAAGAGAGGTGCGTCCAAGGAGGCGTCTCGGAGACTGGAGGATTTTTCGCATTGCCGGCCAGTGCCAAAAAACCGCAACTAACAGAAGACGATTACAAGGTTGTAATACGCCCAGGAGGTGGTCTGCACATGACGCGACAGAGTCTAGTGCTCATAAGACACTGTGTTTCTACAAGCGGCAAAAGTACAGCCTGACATTACTGGGGAAGATACCCTCAGAATCAACATGCGACTAAATACCATGATCATGAGCACACCTAGTCTGGCCAATGCGAAGGAATACAACAACATCAAGGAAATTATGACTGATGACAAGAGCTGCACTACAACCGCTTATGTAACAGCACCAGAAAACACATCCAAAGGAGTTATCTAAGAAATACCGAAGTATGATAATCAAGAAGACATAGAAAAAAGCTTGGTCAATCAGAGGAACCCGACGATTCTACATGCACGACGTATGAGACTTACGGACTGAGTTGTCATTGTTTTCGAAGGTTTGTTTGTGCCGTATTTCGTGGTGCCGAATATAGGTGCTTCCTATACAAGAAGCAATATGAAACATGCACTACTTGTGGAAGAATTGGACATCGGGCGGATGTCTGCCCACAGCCTGACAGCAAGAAATGTCGTGATTGTGGGGTGCTCAATCCAACTGAAAACCACCAGTGCGTCCCTAGGTGCAGCCTTTGCGGGAAAGTTCATTCTACAGGGGACAAAAAATGCATAGAACAGTTTAGGACCCCGTACCTTTTGAAGAAAAAATGATGGGAAAAGGAACAACGACAAGGCGATGAACAAAGAGAAATGAAGATTTTGTCGAACACTAGAGCAACACAGGCATGGAGGGAAGAGTATTCAGCAAAAACCCCTATTGAGGAGAACGGCAGCGCCACCCAGGACAAAGGAGGACGACGCAGAGATCGTTCCAGCTCCTTCCGGCGACTCGCCGTAAGGGAAAGAGGAGGGACTCAACACAAACCCAGATACACAGCCATATCAAGGTCGATTCGTCAACAGAGATCCAGGTCACGGGCCAAATATAAGACAAGGGCAACGACATCACCTCAAGGACAGTCCCACGAGGGTCCTGACAGCGGTCGGGGTGGTCGGAAAACGGTGAGCTGGGAGGGCAAGGTATCAAGGGAGTCTCTTCAGTCTGCAAGTTTGCCTGAGGTTGTGGCAGAAAGATCCACCCTAGGTCAAGAGCTAAACCATATTAAAAAAATGCTAGAGCAACTCACCCTTGAAAACGCGAAACAGATGGTCGAAATAAAACAACTAAAGGAAGAGAACGCTAAACTCAGGCAAAATCAGCTGCGCGAGTCAACTAGCTCCAAAGCAACGTGTAGTCGAATTTGAACTCCAGCACCTGCACACGAGTCAGGAGTGCATGCAGCCAAACAAAGAGCAGAGGAAATATCTCCTGTAGAAAATGAAGACCTCTCAAAACCCCTGGAAAAGACAGTCGAGATTATGCTCGGAGAACTTACTAAGGTAATGCAACAACAATTCGCAGGATTGCAGCTGCAGCTCGTAGAAATAAAACAAAGAATAGATAGCATATAAAATCGACTAACACTGGTGGAGAACACGCAAACAGATCTGTGGTCTATAGGAGCAGGCCCGGTTAAAACTACTACTAAACCCTACAACCAGCCGACTACGACCGAAGTAATCTAAATCGCTGGGGAAGGGACCGTTCCTAGACATGGCACAACGTAATCAGTATAAAATTTGGCAGTGGAACTGTCATGGGTGTCACCGGAAACGGGGTAACTTACAATAGTTCCTTAACGGAAAGGAGGCACCAGACGTCATCGCCTCACAGGAAACTGGAGGAACAGCTAAATTGTCGAATTACAAATCCCATGGTACCCCTGATGAAAAAACGTCCGTAACAACCCTCGTGCGAAGAAATCTCATGGTGATAGAACATGATACAGAAATCTGCGATGTCGATCATGTTCTTGTTGAGTTAGTTCCATCGCAGAAGAGAGGTGAAAGTCTATTCATATTAATTGTCTATAGCAGCCCTAGACAAAAAACCAAATTTATGTCACTTTTTAGAAAAACGATCAGCATTACTAAAAAGCAAGCACTGGTTATGGTAGGAGATTTCAATGCGTTGCATGCGGCATGGGGTTATGACAAGGAAACCATCAAAAGTAGAAATCTTTAGATTGACGCCCAACAGGAGGGCCTTACATTAATAACCGACCTTCTTTTCCTAAGTAGGATTTGAAACAGCGTATCCAAAGACATGTCTCCCGACCTCACGTTTACTAAGAATATCATCGAACCTTATTGGCTTAGTACATAAGAAAATATGGGAAGTAACCACGATATTATTGAGACCACATTTAAAGCAGGTCCACGTAAAAGAGGAGGCAAAGAATTAGGTATGGTTGAACGGGATAGTTTGAGAAAAATGCGATGTCATCGAAGCATGCGATGTCATCGAAGACTTAGATGAATGACTAGGGAACCTTAAGCAAACTATTCAAATGGCAACTAAGACCATACCAAAAACAGAAGGACTGGCAAGTACAGACAGTAAGCTCCTACATATGTGGGAGGCAAAAAAGAGCCTAGAAAAATGGTGAAAAACGCAAAAACACAACAAACGCTTTAGAAAAAGCATAGCCACTCTCAGTAAAGATATTGAAAAGTACGCGGAGCAACTATGCAGACAACAATGAAAGAAAAAATGTGATGCGATGAAAAAACTTGTAGGTTTATCTAAAACATGGAATCTGTTAGGATGTCTGATAGACTCGGAAGCGAGCAAGACAGCACTACAAGAAAACTTTATTACACTTGTCCGTAAATACAAAGGCACGAAAGAAGATCTGATTGAGAAATCAGACAAAGATACATTAGAGATACAACCAAAGAGCAATTAAGCTCGTACAGCGGTAAAAACTGAGCACAACATCCGCCCCGGGCCCCTATTGGATCACGAATAAAACACTCAGAAGTTTAGACGACAAATCTATCACAGCCCTCACCGAATATATGAACAAGTGTTGGGAAAAGGGGTAAGATACCCAAGCTATGGAAACCGGCAACAATAATAATAATTCCCAAGCCAAGCAAGAAACTAAATCTTGATAATCTTAGGCCTATTTCCCTGACATCCTGCATAGGAAAGATATTAGAGCATGTCATCCTAACTCACCTGTCAAATTATATGGAAGACAATGAGCTCCTTCCTCATACGATGGTAGGCTTCAAAGCGAAACTGTATACACAGGACATCACGCTTAAGATTAAACACGAAATAATTGATTGAGGTCTCAATACACACGACACAAAGGTCATAGTTTGCCTATACCATAAAAAGGTATTAGATAATACACCACATAAAGCTATACTTGTCAATCTTCGAGCGTTAGGGGTAGGAAGAAGAGTATACAATTATATAACAGACTTTTTAACTGACCGGACTGCAAGAATAATACTAGGCGAAGCGGAATCCCAAGAGTTTAGTATGGGCAGCAGAGGTACGCCGCAAGGCTCAGTCCTATCCCCCTTCATTTTAACGTGGCCATGATAGGTCTCCCTATCAGACTGAACGAAATTCTAGGACTCCACCACAGCCTCTATGCAGATGACATTACCATATAGGTAGCACAGGGCAGTCATGGATACATAAAGGAAATTTTACAAATCGCAGTGAGTGTTGTAGAAGAATATGCCACCCATACAGGATTACAATGTTCACCGGAAAAATCGGAACTTCTATAACCCGACATGTAGGAGCCAGAAAAGTATCCAGGAAAAACCTAACTTTAAAGTCTTATTTGGAAAAACGCAAATAACTATGGTCGAAAGCATAAGAATTCTGGGACTCCAAATCAGCTCGAACGGGCATAATGGAGAGGTGATTAGATTACTAGAAACCAGTGCGCAGCGAATTATGCGTCTACTTAAACGAATATCACACAGGCATTATGGTTGAAGGAAAATAATATGATAAGACTGGTACAAGCTTTTGTCATCAGTAGTATCGTATATGTGATTCCGCACCTCAGACTGCAAGTGGCCGAGAGGGAAAAGATTGACAGAATCATTAGACGAGTTTGCAAACAGGCGATCGGACTTCCCAATAACTACCTATAATGATAAATTACTTCAAATAGTGCTTCACAACACACTAGAAGAGCTTATAGAAGCTGAAAGGATTGCGCAATATGAAAGACTAACGCAGAGTAAAACAGGTATAGCCATACTAGAAGAACGTGGTAGAAACTACGAAAATCAATTTGGCGCCAAAAAGGATCTCTCGTATGAAATCAGGAAATGTTTAGTAATCTTACCGATTCCAAAAAACATGCACCCCGAATATCACAAAGCAAGGAGACCTGAAAGAGCAAAAAATATACATAAAAGCATAAAAGATTTACCAGAAACAACATACGTAGACGTGGCCAAATAGAAAGGAAATGACAACATTACTATAGCAGTAGGGGACTAAATGGAAATCATAAGGTCAGCGGCTCGGTGAGAACGAGCTTTGCAGAAAAGGCGGAGGAAGCAGCTATTGCAATGGCCATAGCATCCACCTCGACTTCACTAATTGTTAGCGACTCGCAGACGGCTGTGAGAAACTTTGCACGAGGGCGAATATCCCAAATAGCTTTAAGAATATTGGCTGGATGCAAAGACCAATGAACATTTTTGTGTCATGTATGCGATTATCCTTAGTGGCGTTATCTGCGTTGCTGGTTGGCATTGTATGCTTTTTATGCTTCGGTTGTATGCTTCGTTGGTTGGCATTGTATGCTTTTTATTAACAGAGCGTGCTTGATAACCTTTCGTGATACGCTCGTGCAGTTTTTGTTTTCTTTTTTTTATGTTTGTTGATCAGTTGTGTAATTTTCGTGCTTCAACACCCCTCATGTAAAACCCCACTCATTGGGGTCTTTGAGGTACCTGTAAATAAATAAATAAATTAACAATAGATATAGTCTGGGCACCCGCTCACTCCTCCTTACCCGGCAATGAGGCTCCACACCAGACAGCCCGATGACTTACAGACCGAGCCTCTGGATTGCCCTGGTGGAACGGGGAGGACGATGAGAGATTTGAGCGGATGACCACTTACAGGAATATTGCGCAGTATTACAGGCTAACCAGGAAAATTTATCCTCCCGCACACTCGTCATTGAACAAAGGACAGGCGGTGGCGTTGCGCCTACTCCAGACCCACACGTTTCCTTGTCCGGTGACAATAAACTGCTGCGTGCCGGAACTTCATCCGGGCAAGTGTAAATTTTCCCACAACAGGGCGGACTTAAGCCACATTTTATGGACATGCCCGCAGGCCCCCATGAGAAGCGAATTCCCTGACGGGAGTGGATGGGATACCGCGCTCCTCAGCTCTGACTCTCAATTACAAGCCCGCTTAATTAGGCAGGCCGAAGACACCGTCAGGGCCCATGGGAATATGGCCGCCATCTACGTTTGGTCCTCCCTTATCCTCTCGCACCTGAAAGGGGAGGAGGACCTTTCTGCTAAATAAATAAAATTTGTTCATCATCCTAAATATATGTGGACAATTAACGCTTGGCAAGAACGTGCCTGACGTACTTACTTTCTTTCTTTCCTTCTTCTTTATTTCTGTATTTTTGTGCAGGTATAGATAGTGGCCAAGCTGTCACAGGAGTGCTGTTTTGGGGCTTAAGCGCCATGGCGTCTTTTTTTCTTGACAACGTTCGTGAGCCTGTGTAACCAGTGCAACAGCCCAACAAAGTGACAGCTAGCGCAGTAGAAGTTTTAGGTTTTAACAAAATGAAAGCAAGAATAGTCCAGAAAAAAATATGCAGGATCCAAACGTGTGAGTTACTGTATTCCACAACGTCAGGTGTTTACGAACTCAAGCTTCACCCGAAGACTGAGTGTCTCAGGATTTGTTGTCACGCTTCAAGCCGAGAGCCACAGAGGCCTCACTATGGTGTCAATGCCGGGAGGCATTCCAGCTCTCTGTACATTTACCAAGAATCACCGCAGGGGTGTTGTTTAATTATGATGAAAAAAAGTTAAAAAGAAAAAATTGATTCACATCAGTCGGCCATCTTTTATTGACGTCTAGGCGGCTTTAGGTGAATTTGCCCCATCAGTGAAACATGGCAAAGTGGCGTGCTAGGTGAACAATAGAACTTTGTATTTTAAATGACTTCCCTGATAAAAACCATGGTTTATTTATAAATACAGCGTCTACTGCAATTCTGTCCTTATTTAAAATGTCCTGCTCCAAGGTTTTAGTCTATTCGCATGACCATAGTTCTATGCCATTGGTAACCGTCGTGCCTAACTATACGCCAGTGGCCTTATCCTTTTCCACCACTTTCTTACGCCTTGTGATTTTGCTCGCTCAGCGGCTCCCCAGCCACCTAATGTGGCCCCGCGTTCACTTTCTTGTTCTACTTCACTTCTCTTTATTCAACTAACTGTTAAAGTAGCCGTTATTCTCACTTCAGGTTTCAAAATCTGAACGACAAATCGCCCAAATAGCTCAAATCATTTTGTTGCTAAATTCAGAAGTATAAAATAAAACTTGAGATTTCTTTGCATCTTGAAGAAATTGCAACCGTTATTTCAGCACTTGACATCACGAGGACAGCTAAGTATTTCTGTGACGTAGCGATTGCCGAAGACAGAGGGACCAATTGAAGGATGTTTTGTTGTTAAAGAAACAACTCTTTCAGCTGATAAAAACAAAATAGAGGTTTCGAGCCTTTTCAAATTCAAAAAGTAGCGAGTGACCGCTGCTACTCTAGCCCTTGAGATCACGTGTTCTTGAGTCTCGAGCTGACAGCTGGTCAGCCGAATACTCTGGGGCAGTGTTGCGGAGTCAACACTCCGGAAGTAGAATGATTCCGGAATTATTCCACATTTTCGCGACCCCAGAATAAAATGGGAACAGAATTAGGCACATTTTGGCTGGAATGGAATTAGTATAGAGTTGCGTCTTCCACCAAAAATAGAGCACGTTATCGTGCTGCAGCTTTTAAACTTCGAACATTTGAAAATCTGAGGCTCGAACTTAACAAAAAAGGGGCATTCTCAAAATCGCTTGGGTGCCTAAAAGCGCAATCTATTGATGAGAAAAGCGCCTACTACAAGTTTATCTTATATTGACTGTGCTCCACTGAACTTTGCCTACATTTTTGCCTAACCGCCGTTCAGCGGAACTACGTAGGCAGCAACCCCCCGTCCCTCTTTCCACTTAATGATTTTTTTCGTTTTCGGCGCAACCCCAGCTTCAGTCCCCAGCCGTCGGCTGTGTTCACACCCTTCATGCCTTTGTGCTAGCTTCTGTCACCGTCGGCCGACCCGGGGGCATGTTCTCGTTCTGTTTTAGTGATTTTAATTAAAAAAAGAGAAAATAGACGCCCGCAACTGCCTCTTCTTTAGAGAACATCTCAAAAGGTTGGTACAGATATGTGGTAACGGGAATAAAATGTATAAAAGCGAGAAGATTAGAGAAGAAAATTGACCCCGTATCTTCTTGTTACACTGCAAATGTCGTCAAAAGATGATGGCCTTGTGTCTGGAGAGAGGGAGCAAAACACTGATTTAATATTATGTGCTAGAAAATCTGTGAATGGTATTCCGGAGGCGCCGCGTTAGAGTGCTTTGAGCGTGCAGCGGAGGCGAGCGAGCGCATCAAGTCACGTCAAACGTTAGACATGACCCCTATCTGGCAGTTATCTTGGAAAACGAAGCGCGTGGCATCCGTGCCCGTCTCAGAGGTGATAAGGTATAGAGCGCAAGGCGACGGGTAGATGCCACCACCGTGTCGTCTTAGCAAAGCGTTGGAAACGCTTGCATTTCGCGCAAGCGTTGCTTTGTCGGCGCAGCCTGATAAACGCTACGGTCCCTGGAATTACATATGTATGCATTTTCTAGTAAAAGGCACGCATAGAGAATATTGAACTGTTGTTATGGTGCCTCATATATGCACAATAATTGTTTTTTAATTGACAATTGCGCAAGTATGACGCTAAATTTTGAGCAATATTGGTGTGTGCTGCGGATGAGGTCGGCCGTTTGGTGGAACGCTTGGTGCCATTTAGGGTACCGTTGAGGGCAGACAAACAGACAAATGCAGACAGACAGACCAAAATTTTTGCGGCGAATGTCACAAAGAAAGACTACCGTCTTTAAAAGAAAAAGTAAAATAGGACTCATGTGACCCGGCTCCCTCAGCGCTGACCCCGGAACAACTGCAACACAAATCCGTCCGCAAAAGCAGTCGAAATGATCGGGACAAGATGCATCAAGTAAGGAGAGCTATGATGTCATACGATGTCGCGAGCACACGAAAGAAACACTTCTCCAAGTTGTTATGTGTATTAACGCTGACGCGATGCTTTTGTTGACTGAGAGCTCACCTCCTACTCTCCTTCTCCTTGCTCTGTTTTGCAGTACTGTCCCCCCTCTCACACATGAGCACCTACGCTGAAAACTCTGTCGACAAATGTCTTTAGGTCAGCGCAGCATACAGTTGTATACGATGACCTGTGTGTGTTCCCCCTCCGTACAGACAAAGAACAAACTTTTGAAAGCATTGGTTTCGGAAGCCACCTGAAGCAGGAAATCCCACGTAACCACGGCCACGGCGGCGCCTTCCCGATTCCAGAAGGAAAAAAAAAAATCCCGTGCACCGAACTAAACCTACGTTCGCTCTGTTCGAGGGCGGGAGGAAGGAGGAGGGGGGGCGCCGCTGCTGCAACGCGTGTAGGTGGCTAGAGAGGCACTTCCATAATGCACTACCACACAGGCTCCTCCATCCGGCGGCTCACGGTTGAGAAGATCATGTTTTGAAGCGTAACACATAGTTACGTAGATGGCAATTGCCTTATCTCACCTTTTTTTTTAAACCAACTCTTGAAGGCGGCGTCCAGTCACAATTCAGGCTTTAAAACGAAAGGTTAAATTGCTCATTTAGCTCCTACATTTCATTGCAAAATGTCGATGAATAAAATGAACAATATAATTTTTTTCTTTTTCTGCACGTTGTACTACTTGCGACCTTTACTGCAGCATTTAGAAATCTCGAGGACGCTCAACAAGTTTTATGACGCAACACTGGTGGCCAAAAAACTAGAGACTAATTGCCGAACGTGTGCGGAAGATAAGAGATACGGGAGATCAAGCCGAGGAGATCAGGCGTTTCGCAATCTTGAGCTGAGAGGCGGTTATGCCACGCTCCCAGTGCTTCGGAGTAGGAATATTTCATTGTTATCATTATCTCTCTCACTCTTTTTTATTTGTAAGTTTGCTTGGTTTTAGAATGGCAGACTGGGCTTGTTGGTTTAACATACTTCAACTTTAAGGCGCGAATTCGACACAAACGTAGAGACAATACAGAGACACGGAGCGCCACTTCCAACAAGCATTTATTTCGAAAGAACACAGGACATATATAGTCGTACTGATTAGTCGCACATGTAAATAGGTACTACTCATCATTGACGCCAAGAGAGTAATTGAATTAGGTGATTATGCGTAAGCGTAGCCTCACTTTCACTCTTGCTAAAAGAGTGGCACTACTTCATTGTGACTGCGCATTGAGACACAGTGATGGCGCGCGTGGTGTGTATATATGTTCTGCTCTGTTCCGAAATATATCATTGTTCGAAGTGGCGCTCCGTGTGTGTGTGTGTGTTGCTTCTCTTTGTTCGTCTCATATTAGTGCTTCAAACTACCAGTTCGCTTGAATCTTACGACTCGGCACATATCGGTGTTCACATCGGCAAGCAGAGAGAACATTGGGCAGTATTTTTCTACACCCTTAATAACTAGTGTTGTTATATCATGTTCAAATTTCTCCTCTGGGCCTGAGTACATGTTCGATCGAGGTCGAAGGCCACAACGCTTTTTCTAGGTCGAATTTTAATTATGTAGACTAGAAAGTGGGGCGTGCTGGTAAACATAATAACGTAGCACGTTTAATATCAGAGCCAAGAGTAGGCTAGGTGTAAAAGTGTGATCTATCCCTATTGCAAAAACAGCGCAATTTCAGTACGTTTTTTGGGACTGGTACACGCTGGAGACACTGATACATGCTTGTTATCACTGTAGCTTCACTGGGCGCACTGGGATTAAGCTGTGTCACACTGGTAGAGGCGCTGGTTCAACAGCTGTGATGCTGGCGCGCACTGCGGAGCGCTGGAAGCGCTGGAATTTTCACTGGCAAGCGCTGGTGAATACTGGAGCATGCTCTCTTTCTACCGGCGCAGCGTGCACATTATTGTAGTATGTGCCGTGGTATGTGTCGGTGTCGTTGAATATGAAACACTTGATTCGACGGCAAGGAGACGCGCTACCGAAACAGATACCGAGGATACGCAATTTTTGCGTCGCACGTACGTTTCGCAGCAATTATAATGCTCCTTTTTTGCATGTTCCCCGCGTATACCGGTCATATTCGCATCATCCGTGTGTTGCTGTAGCAATCCAAGTTGCAGTGTTTGTAAGCCTGGAGCTGCACGCCACCCTTAAAAGGAACAGGAAATTGTTTTTACCGCAAAGTTGACGAAACGTAAATGAGCTTTCTCGATAGCTTCGCAAGATTTTCCAGCGGAGGCGAGAAAAAAAAAAGCTGTCGTTCGATTCCGCCACAGCGAATATATGTATGTCTGGCCATGCCTAACCTTCTACTTACTTCAGGTAAGAGTTAGAAATGTTGCGAAGCTCGAATACAGAATCTTCACCCATCCCAACTCACTGCGTGAAGAGCGGTCGTATACCAGGTGCCCAGCCCAGCGAGCATTAAACCTGTCTGGCCGGCCGCGTTTGTATATATGTTACTGGCGCTTCTTGCTTCGTGTACACACAACTTCAAAGTGTGAAAGTATCAATAAAGTATAGTTCAGACATCCGTGAACCTAAGTCAACTGTTTTGTCTCGCACAAGGAGCGCTGACCCTCGAATGTCGCGCTTTCAGCTACGCAGGCTGTCACCGAAAGCTGCCGGCTGCACTTAGCCGGTACTTCTCTGACTAATATGTAACAACATCCAATATTCAGTTGTTGATTTGGTACGCCTTAGTGAACTGACTTCCTGGCATACGTTTTTGGTGGATTGCAAATGTATTGCTATGCTTTTTGTTTAGTTGTTGCTATTGATATAACTGCATATATCTGTACTACACTGGCACGCTCGGTTTATACTGCCATTGGAGCCCAGACAGACGGCTGTCGCTCGGCATCACCACTTCGTAAATTCATTTCTTGCATTGATTGACCTTCCACTTACTTCAGGTACAGTTTAGGTAACAGTTAGCATTGTTGCAAAGCTCAAATGCATAAACTTCAGCTCCTTCGAGACTCCTTGAGTTGCTCCTTTGAGCAACTCAGCTCCTTCGAAAGCAGCCTTACCCAGTGCCCCGTTCCAGCGAGGCCTGTCGTGCCGGCCACGTCGGTGTACATGCTGCCAATGCTTTTTACTTTTAGTAGGAACAATTCTATACTGTAAGAATAACTGTAAAGTACAGCTTAGACATCCCTGGGCCTAAATTGACTATTTATGTGCATGTGCTCTGCCCGCACAAGGAGTGTTCTGTACATGTTGACCAGTAGCAAGCGCGAGAACCGTCTATCAAAGGAAAAAAAAAACTATCGGCAGCAACAGCTGGCAATCTGTGGCTGCACCTCCAGTCAACTTCAGATTTTAAGGGTTAAGATGAGATGCTTCAAAAGACTTTGCGCTCTTGCTAATAACCGCCCGCCAATCGGTGCCCGGAAGCGGTTCGTCACAGTCGAATCAAGACGCAATTGTTTTTTGAAAAGGAATATCGTGGCACTCTTGACTGTGCGACTCGTAACCACGAAGTTAAATGTCGCGTAATACGGATAAATAGTTGTTTGACAACCCCATATGCATGTTTTGGCAAGTTTGGCGTAGTATCGGGAGCTCGTTTAAATGCCTCTAAAAGTTTAGGACTGTGGTTTGGCTTGTGGGGTAGCACACTGAACCACTTTGCAGGGATTCATTGGACAAGAACGCCTCCAACATACCTCGGTGTACCATTGCGTGCATATAGATTCAATGCGCATTACTGGAAGGAACGCGTCCCTAAGCTTGAACGACAGGCCCCGACATTTGTTCCCTATCGACTTTCGATATTTGGGAGAGCTGAAGCTTGCAATACTTTCTTAGCAAAAAGTTTACTATGTATTGCAACTTATTCATTGCGCAAGATTCTATATACAACGCTTTCATCGGATTTTTGCTACTTTCATTTGGTCTTCGACTTTTAAGCCCAAGCGTCGTGATAATATATTCAAACCAGTTAGTGAGGGTGCGTTAGGACTAAGACACCTTTATCTATGACAAATAGTGTCCCGATTCTTCTTTTTTCGAGACTATTCCCATCCTGTTCTCCGTTTCTTCTTGCATGGTACACTTGTTGATTGCTTACCAGATTTAAGCGTTTCATCCAACTTTTCCGAACGCCCATGCTTGTGGGGATTCATGCAGAAAGTTTACCTCGCAGTTCAGTACCTTAAAGCTCGCTTTTCTGTAGAATACCAGTACACAATATCGCACAAGGTGCTGTATACGGACCTACTGAGTACACTCTTCGCACCTCCACTGTACCGTTCACTGTACTCTAATCTTCCAGGCCACGATGTGTTGAAGCGAGTGCGCTAAATGTACATTCCACCGAATTTAAAAACATTCTTCTATAAACTCCACTCTGAAACACTGGCGGTAAACACATGGTTAGAAAGAAAAGGTATTTTCATTCCGTCTGTTAACTGTCGTCTATGTGATGTGCCGGAAACGATTGAACATTGCTTTGTTAGCTGCAAAGATGCCATACTGTTTTGGGATGTCCTTCAGCGAGCACTGAAAAAACTTTTCGTCATTAATTCTCACACAATACGTTATCTTCTGCCAGCAGCGCTTGATGAAGTACCATATGATATGTTTTTCCTCATGGGTATGCACAGCTTGTGGAAGACACGAATGCAAGACCGCAATGCAGAGCCCACCATCTCTTCAAGCGCACACTTCATTCAAATGGCTATCCACCTAAAAACATTAACGACGAGCTAGATTTAGACCGGACGGACTGGTACTCCGCCTTAGAGAACTGTTTGACCTCACCCCTTTTTTTGTTTGTATAACACGATGTGAAGAACTCTTCATGTGAGGAACTCACCCTGTGTTAGCCATTTAGAGTTTATGGGTAACGCTTGAGCGCTTACTTTGGCGATTTCATTGTACTTTTGTTCGCTTGATTTTCTCTTTATTGCGCGAGTACTTTATTAAACACCACGAAAAAAATTTGCCGTGGCCTAGTGGGTAGCGTACTCGGTTTGAAATCTGGAAGTCGCAAGTTTGAATCTGGTCAGGAGGTGTTTTATTTCTTTTATTATTTTTCACTTTCATTATGAATGCGCGTTATTTTACATATATATTTATTTATTTGTTTATTTATTTATTTGTGGTGAATGGGCACCCCCTTTCAACCCTGTGAAGCCATTATGCGCTGAGTACTGGGGCACTGCCGCTCCAGCGTCCTAGTATCTGCGCTGGGAAGCACTAGTACCAGCGCGATACTAGGCCCATAATCAGACATGACGCTGGACGCCGGTACCCAGTGGCCATGGTTTTTGCAATAGCGATCTGCGAATTCGCAAAAGAGAAACTGTGGCATAAGTTGGCGTACCAACAAATGCATCATCCCAACATATACTAAATATAGAAAGAAATCCTCGCGCGAAAGGGGCAATTGCTCCATGAACGGCCTCATCTTTATCTTACAGCAGTTTAGTACCTGACACACGTAAATAACCTTTGCAACAAGGAAGATATTGCATGCCTGCGCACAGGCGAACAATAAGTTCTCCTCCCCTCCTTCCTAATTGCGAGGCGCGCTAGAGAAGTGTGAGTGCTCGCGAGTAGTGCGGCCCTGTAATTCATAATGGATTCAAATGTGCTAAAGCGGTGGGGCACTGTTTGATATAATACAAGCACATCTAAGTTGTTTTGTTACTATACTATATGTGGCGATAGAACTACTCCTATGGGAATTAGTAGGGTGGTTTCACTGCACAAGATATATCACCAAGCTACTACCTCTAGACCATGGTAACGTGTCTAACGTACTTTCGCAGTTCTCGATGCATCTCAAGACACTATATTTATGGGGTCATTCATTCTGAAATCTATAAAACTATCAAGATTCTTTTTCTACGCTGAGGAATTGAAGGAATAGAATTGAACGGCTCCAACATTCATAGAGTGAGAAGGAACCATTTTTTTCATTCCGAGGAATGAAAAAGACTGCACTTGCATCAAATGGTGATTCCGTGGAATGGATGGAGGCGCCCATTCCACAACACGGCTCTGGGGTGGAATCACAATGTTAAGGAGATCTTATAGTTATTCTTTTTTGTATCTTTTTTTCGCCGGGTTGTTGTGAATCCGCACACGTCTGTTTGCATGGCCAAGCAAAAAGGGCATAGAGGCAGTGTTAAGCAACACTTTGAACTGATACTACTGTAATATCATTGTCAAGTTAGTCGTATAAGCCTGAGTACATGTTTTTTTTAAAGTCGCAGGCCACTTCGCAACCTAGAAGTCTACATCTAGTTAGCCAGAGCCAAAGCAGTTGTGGTAAAAAGTGTAAACAATCTGCCTATTTGTAAACGCGAAACAGGAGAATAGTTAGTGTACAAAGAAGAGCGTTATCTCAGCAGATACAAAAGAAAGAAACAAATCATGCCTGCCTGCTGGTTCCCACAGATAACCACACGTGAAATTGGCGAATACTCTATTCGGAACTTGATCTTTATCTGAAGATTGTTAAGATTGTTTAGAACTTTACGCACGTATACAACCTTCACGAAAAGGAAGACCATGCATACCTGTGCACAGGAAAACGCAGAATATGATCCTCAACCCACCCATGCTTGCCCGGCGCGCTTGACCAGCATCAGTGCTGAATGAGCAGTGCAGCCCAGGGTTCAGTATTTGATGGAAATGCACAAGGTGGTCGAATGGTGTGCTGCGACAACCTCGGCGGTTCCAAATAATGCTACAGGTAAAAAGTGTTTTGTTACCTAAAACCCAATATTACCTTTCTCGATATATATGATCGCTCAAGATGCATGGTAAAACTGATGAGCCCTATTGAACACTGCTTTCGTGAGCATAAAAGTACACTATGTCGTCATCTTAGCATTAGGGCTTTTAAGTTTAAATATTATTAAAACTCCACCATTTGTTCAAACATGCTGACTATGCAAATATTCCAGGTAGCGAAACATGGCGCCTTTGGTGATTTATGACGCGGTTGCACTGCACTAGATATGTTACCAAGCTATAATATCTCTCGACCTCAAAAAAGTGTATTGCACAATTTCGCAGTTTTTATTGCCTGATAACATCAGCTTTATTGGGTGCTAATTCGTAACTCGAATAAACTAATAATTTGTTTTTCCTATGTAAAATAATAGCAGAAATGGAATTACACTGCCCTGGTATTCCAGAAGTGGGACTGGGCTAAGTTCTTTATTTGGACGAATTGAAAGAAATACAATCGTGGCAACTTGTAATTTCTCGGAATGCAAATGAAATAGAATGAATGAGAGCACTGTCTTCGTGCTTCTTTCCTGCGTTCGAGCCTTTGAATTCAGCTTCAACCACTCGTAGCGGTCTTTAGCATCATGAAATATTGCACTATAGTACGAACGACATCGCTGTAGAAAACGCCTTCTAACCGTATCAGTTTCTGAGTGTTTACTACTTCTCCGATTAGTACATTGTTAGAGCATTTTTATATTTCAACCTGATATATTGTGAGCGGCATGGCTGATAGTCCAGTGTGTAATCTTGTTCTTGGGAACTGGAATCTTTAGAGACAACACCTCGCATACTGCCGCTTAAAAATGCAGTTGCCGAACCGGCCACTGAGTCACACGAATCACGGTAACGCTAAGCACGCATCGAGGAACATGATCGATTGGCAAACTTTTGTTACTTTTCAATTTGTTATCTCGAGATGAAGACCGAATTTCTAAGAAAAGCTCGTGAATCCAAACTACACACCAATCATCTCAGATTGCTGGGTGCCGTCGTGATTCTGTGTTTGTAATGGAACATCTGACCACATAAAACATAACATTGTTCGTGAAAGCTCTTTCTATCAAAAGAGAGAAGCGTTGGGCGTACCGTTAAATTGACCATTGTAACACGAAGGCGAGGCAATCGAATGAAAGTAACGTGTATCGCAATTCGCACCGAAGCTGACCTTTTATCCTCTAGAGCGGTCTGTTCACCCATAGTAACTGATAACTGTAGCAAAAACTGCGCTTCATCATGTCGTATTTCTTTCGTATCAATAAATTATATTCCTTCTTGAACAACCATAGCATAGGTGGAATTCACAATAACGCACGTAGTCTAACAAATCACGATGAAATAAACGTCGTTTTACATTTTTTCGAAAAAATGCCTTGTCCCTGTCTGCATCTCCGAAACATGGGTTTTCTTGAAGACAAAAGCTTGTTCGGCTTAAAAAGATAGTTGTCAGACTACTGAATCACACATAAAGTAGCCATGGTGGCGCAGCAATATTTATTTCACCAGCTTTGCCTTATAAGCACAGATCTGACCTTCATAATGTGTTAATACCTTCGAATATGTTGAACTACAAAAGCCTTAATCCCCTGATAAACTTATCGGTGAAACTATTTCTCACCTTCAATGTCACTTTCAGAGCTTTTTTTTCAAGTCACAACACTGTCCTTGAAACTTCATCTTGTGAACGTAAGAAGCTTGTTATTGTGGGGGATCTACACATTCATCTACTTCATGACACTGCCAATACCACTGAGTAGTCAAAATCTTACAAGGGTTTTGGATACGAGTCCTCATCCGCCCTTGCAACTAGATGCATTCCTGTGTGCAGTAGCACGTTCATTCATGCTGTTCTTTCCAACTTTCTTTCACTGGAGCACTGTGGTATTTTGGAGGTATCAGTTACTGACCAAAGTCTTGCATTTTTTTTTCATGTGAAAATTTTATGCATAATTATGATTTAGAAATTTTTAAAACAGGTCCAAACAACTGAAAATTTGGGAACCACATAACAAAAGTTGGCTGTTTTTTCATTGAAAAGTGCACTAATTACTGC
The DNA here is from genome assembly GCA_013436015.1 of Rhipicephalus annulatus. Lineage (NCBI taxonomy): Eukaryota > Metazoa > Arthropoda > Arachnida > Ixodida > Ixodidae > Rhipicephalus > Rhipicephalus annulatus. The sequence continues at coordinate 270,240 of WOVY01010991.1, forward strand.
AGAGCTTTTGATTATATTTCGTCTCACACGTCACGGTGGTTAAATGCAAGAGTTCTCAATAGTTCTTGGATAACAAACAGTTTAATGACATGCATGCGCAATAAAAAAAACGTTTACAAAAAGTCAGACACTGCTTTTTCATATAAAAGTGAAAAATCGTTACACTCTTTATCTTATTACTCTCAATAGACTCTTAAATTAGTCAAAAATATATTACGAAAAAATAACGTATGTTGGCAACAACGTGAAAGAACAACGCTAAATTATGAACTCCTTCTTAAAACCCGTTCGAGTTGACTATCACTGAGCCTGGAACATGTTTTTCATCAGCCATTTGACATTGTGAATGAATTGAAATCCTTTTACACTAAACAAGCTTTAGCCCACCCCCAACGCCGAATGAATCTAAGGTCCACTCTTCACAATCATTCTATTCTTTCACAAAAGACCTTGATGAAATTGTCAGCGTTGCTCGTATTGGTAAAGTAACTTTTGCTGCACTTGACAGAACCAACGCGTTCAACAATAAGTTCATTGCCAACCGTATTGCCAAGCATTTATCCCGGGCTATGAACGTAATGCTCAAGAGAGAGTCATTCTAATTATAACAAAAACAGGCGAAGATAATTCCAGTGTTCAAAAAAGCGAGAGAACTTCCAAATCTGATTATTGCTCAAAACTATCTTACCAGATTTTAGTAAAAAAAATGGAGAATTGTATCAACAAAGGAATCACTCATTCCTTATCCAAAGTTTTACATTGTACTTATAATCAGTTACTTGTAATCATTGTACTTATAATCAATATGGTAAATGTTTGCATTCTTGCGATATATATCATAATTCAATCCTAATTGCATCTACTGTGTTGAGTACAAGTATTTCCCAAAGGTTAACTCTTAAGGGATCTGAAAGTTTCTGTGTAAATATTTCTTGAGGGCACCGTAATTTAGACCATTTCTGGTTGAAAAATGAGGTCTGCTGGTTAATGAACACATACTGTGACCTCCTTTGAGGTGATGCATACATTTCAAGGCATGTTTGTACTGTTAGAATACGAAAACTTTTGATAAGGGAAGGCAGATGGGATTCTTCGTATAGGATATTGTTTGCAACATATTAGGGTTGCCCTAGGCATAAGCGTAAAGATTCGCGAACCAGAAGAATCAGTGGTCGAAATTTGTAAGCCGGAGTGCCATAAAACAAAACACACCTGAATTCTAATATCGGTCGAATGCAAATTCAATTTATCAGGACGAGCACGTCTCTACGCAAACTGGCACGATAAATACTCAGCCTGCGCAGCATTCCTACGGCACGTGCTCCTTTACCAGCCATGTTTTCTATGTGTGGACTCCAGTTAAGTGTTTCGGTGTAGGTTTCCCCCAAGTACCTAACTGACTCGACCTGATGTATGGCGTCTTGTCGGTACATTAGTGAAATTTACACTGGGGAATTTTGTGCGAAAACTATCAATGTGCTTTTGTTAGTATTGCAGCTTAGGTTGATATCCTCCAGCCACGTTTTCAGTCCATTCATGTATGTCTGCAGAAACAGATACAGTGTGTGAATGACCGCCGACACAGCAAAAAATGTGATATCATCAGCATACACATAGAGCTGTACATCTTCCTGCATGGGAATGGTACATAGTAGTGCAATGAATAATAAGGGTGATAGTACTGACCCTTGCGGTAGACCTCTCGTTTGCCTATATATTGAAGAGTTGACACCAGACTTCGAGCAGTAAAATTCTCTATCACCTAGGAAAGCATGACTTCAGACCACAAAGTATTGTGGCAGTCCTAAGCTCTGAAGCTAATCTAGCAGTTTCACATGCTCCAAGCTATCATAGGCTTTTGTGGTATATAATGTTACCAAAGCGGAGTATTTTTTCTGGTATCGAGCAAGTTGAATTTTGCTTTCGAGATCTACGTGCGCATAACAAATGGAGCAACCACGTCTGAATCCGATTTGACATGTGCTCAGTGTCAATTTTTCTGACATCCATCAATCTATACGTCTATATAAAATTCTTTCAACGAGTTTTACTAGGTTCGATGCAAGTCCAATTGGCCTGATATCATCTAAGTTAGACCCAACGCCTTGCTTTTTTAATAATGAAATCACTACTGCCATTCTCCAATTGGGTCGAATCCAAGAGCTTCTAAGTGAGTGTATAATAATTCCGAGTTGGCCAAGTGGGTATATTTTATGTACTGATTTTATCACCTACGTCGTCATGCCATCAAGACCAGGAGCAGAATTGGGTAGTGTTATGAATACGTTTGCTACTTCTGCAGGTGTGACCTCTTCAAAATCTTCAGCCCTACGGGGGGACTGGGCTTGGTATAAGAGAACTCTCGTAAAGCGGCTTTTTATGTCCTGAGCTATATCTTCTAGAAAGGCGTTCAGTTCAATTGGTAATGATACTACAGATTCTATATATCTTCGTACCGGAAGAACTTTCCTATTTCTGAGAAAACGAAAAAGTGCTTTGCTACTGACCGGCTTTGAAAGGAACTCACATCGGTGGTTGTTAAATTTGATTTATATGTGGGGTTTAACGTCCCAAAATTACCATTTAATTATGAGAGACGCCGTAGTGGAGGGCTCCAGAAATTTCGACCACCTGGGGTTCTTTACCGTGCACCCAAATCTGAGCACACGGGCATACAACATTTCCGTCTCCATAGAAAATGCAGCCACCGCAGCCGGGATTGGAATCCGCGACCTGCGGGTCAGCAGCCGAGTACCTCAGCCAATAGACCACCACGGCGGGGCAGTCGTTAAATTTGTCCTTCGCATTAACGATGGTCATCTTAACAGTAGCGGCCGCATACTTATAATCACTCCAGTTCTTGGGACACTGGTTCAACATTAATTTTTTTCATGCAGCTTTCCTTAGTCTATAAGCCATCGAACAGTCTGCATTCCACAAAGGGTTGGTAGGAGGTTTGGAGCTTTCAATGGTGAATTTCGAATTATTCAATGGCTCTATCAAAATGTCGCTTATTCTAATGGCGTCTAGTTCCGCATCATTCGTTCGCTTAGATAAAGTGCCTCGTAATGATTTCTCGAATGTATTAAAGTTTACATGCGTAACTGATGATCTATTTTTGGTGGTTATTGGGCATACCACCTCGAACAGTATTGGCATATGGTCACTATTGGTTCCCGAGTTAATCGCAGAACATGATAATATGGACAGGTTAGCGTTAGAAACAGTTTGCCCAAGCACTGAGGAGGACTGATTACACATAAAAGTACGAGTTTGTGTGTTTATGCATAAGTGCTAATTTTTCTTTTGCTTAATCTCTTTTTCTACTCCACTTCTTGAAATGTGCGCTTTGTCGTGTCAACCTTACCCATGTTTCAGCAGATCGCTTTCGTGCGTGAGCCCTAAATCCTCCAATACGTTTAATGTTTTCGAAACGTTATTAGCACCATCGGTAAAGCGAATTCATATGCTTTATGTTCGTTCACGTAGGGGAAGAATGGGCACATGGCATTGTGGTCAAGTTACTTCCTTACGCACAGGGGTGCCTCGGGTTCGGACTGCAGTTTCGCGTCAAGAGGTTTTTCAGAGTGAACGCTGCTCTCAGGCACTTTGTTTCTACGTTGAGCGGTGTCACCGCCATTGTAGCGGTCACCGTTGGTGGCGTAAGTGATAGACAAGAATAATATAGATATGAAAGAAGGAAACTGAAAAAAGAAACAGCAAAGTGCAAAATAGATTTTAGCCCGGGCCCTCCACGTAGTTGTTGAGTATGCTACCAAGGTTGTGCCTTGAACTCATTCGTAAAATGCCGTATACGGGTGTCATGTCGGGCAACGAATCCCGTTGAGTTCTGTGGTATAGCGTGAGAGAAGAGTTGTAGTGAGTGCGTGGTTTGATTCCCCTCCCCCCTACTACAAAATGCTAAGCCATAATTCTCAATCGTCATAAGCCACACGCAGCATCAACAAAGTGTGACTTTGCCGACATGCACCCATTATGGTTCGCTTAACAGCAAACCATAATGGGTGCCATAATGGGTGCGTTCCGACTTCACAGAAAATAATGATTTGCGGCGTCGCCGATAGCGTGCGGAAATACAAAACTCAAAGCATAGTTGGCGTTACCGAACCCGAAGCTTCGATCAGAATTTCGATTAGGCGGTATTGTAATGACTGGTAAATTTTAAATATCACTTTTGCTGTGTGCGCCTCCTGTAGACGAGCGTTTTCTGAGCGAAGAAGATTTCAGGGGCGAAGCTCCTTATGGCGGGTCTTGTGCGTCTAGCGTGATCGTGCGTAACCTGTGGCACACACCCACTTACCAGTGGCACACACCCGCCCTCGGCACATATCGGTAATCTTTCTGTTAAACCTCCATCATTCCAAATATGAACAGTAAATGTTGAAACCAGTCGATTCTTGGCCAATCCCCCACAGTGGGTATGCGCCACTAACAATAGGAAAACAACAACAACAATATCTACATGTTCACATGTCACGAAAAACGTTGCACGGCGTCGTTATCAGTGATAAAGAAGCGCTGACAGCAGAAATGTGGTACATCCTCTCGTTTAGTCATTGTATTGTCCGCTGGATGGCGGTTCTTGGTATATTATGAATATATGATACAAAGAAGCAAGACGGCGGTACTTGAAGTGTTCGCTAGATGGAGGGACGGATGGACGAACCGACGCACGTATGGATATACTGACGCATGTACGGACAGATGCATTGACAGACGCATGAACGGATTGACGGATGCTTCGCCCCACCCATCATCATTCCTTCCGTGGATATGCCGCCATCATCTCTATGATTAGAGAGACAGTGGAAGCTTCGCCTTAATGTGTGGCGACCATTCGTATCTTACCTGTCAACAGACATGAAATTGGCGTCAAGAAGAAACTAGCGTGCACCGGCCTAGGCTTCCGCTTCTCAATCGGGGCGAAATGGAAGAAAATCCGTGTGCTTAGACTCAGTTCCACGTTACATATCTTTATGTAGTTGAAATTATCCCGCTGTCACCGATTACGTAGTGCCTCATATTCATAATGAGGTTTTGAAATGTGAAACCTCACGAGTTATTGCAATTGGTGTGTTTCCTGAAAGCTGAAGTGCTAATTTTCTGATCACTTTAAAATACGTTCTCAATATTTTAGCTTTTGAAAATTTATCAGAGCTTAAGAAATCACAAACGATGACGTAAAGGCGAGTTTGTGGGAGTGCCAACACACTACTAGTTCATTCTCTTCGCACGTTTTCTCGCTTACCCAACATCCATGTGTAGGAATTTGAAAGTCTTGGTAATGTGAAGAGGAGAATGACTACAACGAAATATCTAGTATTTAACTCTTTAGCGTACAAGTTATATTGCCATTGTAAGGGTGCATGCTGAGTTACAAGATCCCTGCCTTATCCACTTGTTTTAAATGCGAAGCTATTGTTATTCGCACGATGTCGTTCACGAGTGCATCTCTTTCAATAAATAAATAAGACTAATAAAGACGAGATAACAATTAACCATTCCCAAAGTATTTTCAAATAGCAAAATTAACGCAATATTCCCACCACTCTGCGACGCTTTTACTCGAGTTCCTCCGTGGGAAGATGCGGGTGGCTTTTGAACACGATAGCAGTAAAGAGCACTTTTCGAAGACATTCCATTGTCTGCATCGTTCGTTGTGAGCGAAAAATCATCCTATGCGTGACTGATAAATTGAGAACGAAGCAAATAAAATATGTAAATGATAGAAAAACCTTGAAGTAGTGTGGGGACTGAAGACAGGTCGTTGGGATTCTAGAGGAAATCAAACTCGAGTGATTTGCATGGCAGGCGGATGCTCTACCACTTGGCCATGCCTCTGCTTGCGAAGGCAGTGAAAAAACTTCTTCTGCTTAGAAAGGCAATGAATATAGCTTTCATGCTTCACAAACACACGAGTCCTGTATAGATACTTCATAATGCACCATAAAATATTGCAGTAATAATGCGTGCTGCAAGCTTTGATTGCCAACACGCGTCAAAATATGTGATTATCGTAATGTCTCCGTGGTTTAAAACCGGTACCTCACTACAAAAGGCACAAAGGCTACTGCACCTATTTCTTATGGCCACGTATAGGTGCCTAGCAAATTCGAAAAGGTTTCATGCACTACGTTCTTGAAATACACACTAGAAACAGGATATCGCTATCGCGTTCAACTCCTACAGGCGAAGCTTTTGGGCCCCCTAATTTTTTTTCATAACAATGTACCAGCGTGGCTTGAAGTTGAAATTGAGAATGAGGACTACTAAAGCACTGGAACATATGGCGTGAGCAGGCCTCCTGGAGAAGCCCAAAGCCGGCAGGCTGCATCCAATCCTGCCTCGAAGCACACGTTAGGGACATGGCTTTTCCTGTGTGTACAGCGCGCGTGTGCCATTTCCGAAGCAGAACGAACTACTCCGCCCATAATGCTACACAAAATGAACGGTATGGGTGATGCATATCGAGTAGGTCACACGGGTCACGTGGCACGTGGAGGGAGGCGCTTCGCTCCCGCCGCTAATTCTACCCGATAAGCACCGGATTAACAGACGGGGACACGTGATTCCTTGTGATCCCCATTTCCTGAATACACGCCCCCACCGTTCCTTTGTGCAGGCCGCCAACCCAAGTTTTTCCCTACCACCACTGGAAGCCACTTGAACACTCGGCCTTGAAACTGCATCTACAGTTTTCCTTTTTGCTCGGTTGATTTGAATTGACTAGAAGTTTATTTGTCCTGAAATTCTTATAGGATCGGCAGCAGAGGCTAAAGGCTATATAGCCTGACATGGGGCCTCTGCTACTAAATACAGTTTGGCACGCAGGCCACTCAATCTGTCGTATATGTTTTCAGAAATAAATATATAACACAATAAATAACACAAAGAAATAAATAAATACCACAACAAATAAACCCTAACACAACAAAGTTTAGCATGGTCTTGTTACACAATTTCCGAAAAAACATTATAAAATCACTTCATCGCAAAAGCGTCATCTGAAAAGAAACTTTATCAATACAGAATGTAAAATAAAGCACAAGAAAAGAAACTACAACACATACCTCAAATTGAAAGATAGGATGTAACAAATCAAGTACAGAAACTTTAATAAGCATACTCAAAATCATGGTTCATTAGGATGGACTTGATAATGATGTTCGAAGGTACGGAATAAAAATTTTTGAGACCGGGTGCACGATTTAACATTGTGGGTATTTGATACTGAACGTGTTGCTTGCCATAACTTGTTCTTATTACTGGGATTTTCCGGCGTTGCTGACGCATGGTATAATGAGTGTTGTCAGGCGGGTTCTGAAGACACTGTGGCTTGTTTTGTTTAATCCACTGCAGAAGTTTGAAATGATACAGTTTTGTTACCGTTAGTAATGCGTATTTTTCAAAGAGTGGTTTGGTGTTCAAGTCCCTGATAATACCATAATATTGCTCGAATGCTCGCAAAACTTTTTTGCAGAGCTAGTAATTTTTTATAGTTTCTTAGTGTAGTAGTACCCCATACCAAGATACCGTATGCCATTTTATAGTAGAAAAGGGCATAATATAGTTCTATTTGTAACCAATTTGGTAATACTGGGCTGAGCTTATATAAACATCCAAAGGTTTTACTGAGTTCTACAGTTAGCTTTTCTATATCCTCCTGAGTACCAGCAATGGGAAATTTGTCCAAAATATTGCACGTCGAAGACCGAGCGATTACAGCTTTTCCAAAGCTCCTATCACCGTAAAACCGGTTGTCCAATACTTTGGACAGCTGGTTCTGCCATCTGTACCGTGGTTTTGAAATTAGAGGTCTTGAAGCGCCGCTAGGAGTATTCATAATAGTGGCGTTCAGTGGTGCGGCGTTCTACGGTGTCAACCGCAACCGTAAGTACTTTATTTCGCACTTTGAGCTTATTTATTGTCATTTCATCGGTTAAACGTCAAAGATAATGTTGCAGAGAGCACACGCAGCTAAATATTTTACCTCTTAACGTCCTTTCTTTTGCCTACGCGGTGTGAGCTTTGACATGTCCAAAAGATTGGACGTTGGTACTGAACCAAGTTGCTCTGTGTGAATTACGTGGCACGCTGCAGCGTGAACAGAACGTGCTTGCTTCCGATTGCTACTAGGTTGCGGTATGAAATGAAATTCTTTTTCATTTAGGAAAAAGGCCACGCGCCAGTGATGAGACGGCCGAAATTATCCTTGAACGATTCGCTGGAAGGGCCACTGTCCGACATTGATCTTTCGGACAGTGATGACGACACTTTGGTAGACACTACATTTTCGGCTTCACTTGATAACCTGAGCTCTGAATAGGATGAAAACAGTGACGATGAACGCCCGTCCACCTCAAAGAAGACAAAGAGGCAGTCATGGAAAGGCCATGAGGGGTAAGCAATAGTAGTAGTATGCGATTTGGGAAGGGGGGGTGGGCTTATGTACTGCAGGAGTGTGCATTGTGACGGTCGGTCATTGCCATGTGAACGGATCAAAAGCTACTCTGTTCTTTTACGCTGTTTTTCTTCATGCAGGCCGCTTCGGTCTTTGATTCCTGACTTCATATCCACCCCGGATGAGAGTAAACAACGGGTTTCGTGGATTCCAAGTGACTACCTTGTTCAGTATGTACCACAAGAAGTCTTCAAGATAATGACTTTTGCCATGGACACGACACATGTCTAGTAGACTGTAAAAAGTCTGGAGACCTCAGTAGAAGAACTCAAAATGTTTTTTGGGATTTCACTGACAACGTCCTGCCTGTGCTACCCGCAGATTCGCATGTACTGAATGAAAAAAAACAAGGGTGCCTCTTGTTGCGGATAACATGACAAAGAACCGGTACTTTCAACTTCGGCGCCGGCTGAAGCTAGTTAACGAACTTAATCTAAGTGAGCAAGATAAAGAGAAAAACAAGCTCTGGCGCATAAGACCACTGGTGTCATTTGTACTGGAATGGTGTCACCAGCTTCCTCGGGAAGAGAATGTCAGCATCGACGAACAATTAATCCCGTTCAGTGGACGAACGCAGCTGAAGCAGTACGTACCACGCAAGCCAAACCCATAGGGACTTAAAAACTTTGTGTTTGCAACGCCAGGTGAATTAATCCTCGATTTTGAGATCTATCAAGGAAAAAAGGCAGCATTGTATCCAGGCAGCTCTGGAATAGGAGAATCCGCAGTACTGAGACTTACTGAGACGCTCCCTCTCGAAACGAAGGTGTACTTCGGCAGATACTTCACATCAGGGCCGCTGCTGGATAAGCTAGCAGAAAACGGAATCGCTGGCACGGGAACAATTATGAACAACCGGATCTCAAAAGGTGTTAAACTATCCAGCGAGGAAGAGCTGAATGAAAAAGGAAGAGGGACGTCAGAGATGTTTGCGAGAAACGACAAAAAACAGGCAGTCGTACGTTGGTATGACAATAAGCCCATTACGTTGATGTCCTCTATCCATGGCCAGCACCCAGAAGACACATGTAGTAGGTGGTCCAGAAAAGAAAAAAAAACACATTGGTGTGCCCTGGCCAGATGTTGTACGGTTGTACAATGTCAACATGGGAGGAGTTGATCTCGCAGATCGTATGATCAGCTGTTACAGAATCAAAACTCGAGTGAAAAAACGGACCATCAGAAGCATCTTCCGCCTATTCGACGTTGCGTTAAGCAACTCATGGATGCAGTACGTGCAAGACATGCGGGCGCAACAAAAACGCCAGAAAGAGATCGTAAAATTCCTGGAGTTTCGTCTGTCTGGTGAGGAACTATTCACGCAAGCTCAGAGTCAAAATGAAGCGGAGAGTGACTCCGACGAAGAGTGGTGCCCACCACCAAAAAGGGCTCCGTTGCCTCCAGTCGAAGCAAGAGCAAAGACGCTAGGTCATTTCCCAAGACTGACAGTTGCTCCGAATGCGGAACTCTGCAGGCTCGAAGGATGCAACAAGAAGACGAAAAAGTGTCATTTGTTCTTTTGCATCACCAAAGACAGGAGATGCTTCGAAAATGCTCACACCAAGTAAATGAAGGAGCTCACACAAAGTGAATAAAGTACTTTGTAAATAAATTGTTCCTACGTTTACCTGATCAAATTCTTTATCACGAAAAACATCTTGCATGTAACAATACCACTGCATTAGAAAAGACCACATAAAGTCCCACTGTCCAAATTAAAGGACAATGCGGCCCACACGTCCGAAAGTTTGCAGTGAATATTAAGTTGTTATTATTATATCTAGAGGCCCTCATAAACTAATTTTGAAAGTTTCACAAAAATCCGTTGCACTAAAATCAGTCTGGAACTCAAAAGGATATGGGTGATTCCACGAGAGATCGACACGGGTCCAAAAGTCGATATTTTAGATTTCAGTGAGTATTTTATATTTCGTGCACCTCTCACCAGGTAGCCCAAAAGTCAACTTCGTTTTATAATTAACGGCATAACTTACAAGAAAAAATATCAAACTTCACCAACATGGAGGAACCAATTTATTCACCCGTCATATTTGAAAATTGCAGATGCTATAAAAACACAAATAATTTTGTTTCAAGGAAGATATTTTTACCTGAAAATCATGTCTAATGAAGAATGAAATCATACGGTTTCAAGTTTGTAGACCTTAAGAAAATAGCTTTTAAATGTGTCTAGTTTTGCGACAGTTTAAAATAAGTTACGTATTCCCCATTTGTTTTATCCGAAAGTAATGCAAGCAGCATTTTCAAACTTGGCACTTTTTAAGGATTTAGTGTGTTCATTAGGTACATAAATTATTGCTGCCGTAGGGCAAATATAAATTTTTATATATTGCCTCAAAGTTCTCATATTGGCAAAAGTGTACTCCACTGAAACTTGAATAATAAAAAACAACATCTTCGATTTTTCTTAAAATCTCGTAATCAGACAACTGAAGGCCATCATACAGTAATAAAGAAAAACCTGTTGCATTAGTTTGTTTTTATCGACAATATTTGTGGTACAAATCAGAGCTTTTCGAGAATGCGCTGATAAGTGGAGATATCTAGAAATCGGAACGGAAAAGCGGCAACAAGCTTCAAACGCGAGTAAACGTGGCCGCATTTGGTGAAGAAAGGCTGTTTTAAGATAGGAGTAACTATTTTGAACAAGGTATTCTATAGTATCTGAATTTACTTTTATACGTAGAGCACTGAGACTTCTAATATGTGGTGTCTCTCCATTACTGACACACAGGTGGAGCTGCTGTGACAGCCATGTGTTTGCAACACGTTGGGTAAGAGAATGGAATGTTGAGTGAGTTCATAAACGATTCATAACAAATTTTTATCAATTGGGGCAAGAAGACTGACACATTAGACTGAAGAACACGCTTTAGGGCAAGTTGTCATCTGTCGTCTGCTCTACAAATGAATCGCTGTGCGCCGCATCTCGGAGGCAACGCTTTAGATCTTATGGTTCAAAGTAGGGACAAAGATTACGCCTCCCGTAATTTTATCGACAAAAACATTGTGAAATTCATTTTAACGTTCTATACTTCAGTTTTCCATTCGCACTGTGGATACTTGCGACCAAAAACAATCAATCTTTTTGAGTGCGCAATCTTTATGCCTAAGTGTACGTGTAGGTACAGTCGAAAAGCTGTGGGTATAATTACAATATTTAGGTTATACTGCGCTATAAACCTACGCATGCTCTTCAATGCAAGCTTCGTAACCTGCTGACTTCATCCACATTTTGTTTGTGGGTAACTTGAGACCGAAAATGAGTATAATAATAATAATAATTATAATATAAAACAATAATAATAATAATAATAATAATAATAATAATCACGCTCACGTACTACAGACAAAGACACACGGTAGCCTTTTCGATGAATTGCTCAGCTTCCGTGGTCTACTGTAGTCTCTTGAGCAGTGGTATCACTTAATCTTTCGACAAACTAATTTGACCGTTTTAAAATTGCTCTTTCTCACCGTAGGAGCTAACTTACTAATATACAATTGCTGTGTCACATGCGCAATACTTCTTAGGAAGAACCTCCGAATTTTTAGTGTTTGTAACGCGCTTCCTAAACGTTGTGTCGTCCTCAAAAGAATCATTATATTTGTTCAATTGAATTTATCGGAAATATCAGACAAAATTGTTAAGAGTGCAGGCACTTATTTTCTAAAATAAAATTCTGAGTTGCGTCTGGTTTGTCAGTAGTATATATCTGTATATCTGGAGATAAATATTTTGCGATATAGGGCGTTGTGGTTGTTTTTCAAAAAATATATTTGCTTACGTTTCACACATAAACCATTTTTAAAGTTTTTCGCTCTTTCACCTTTTTCCGTGCTATTTGGCGCAGTTTGATCGCTTTCCCCTCGTTGGATTGAAGTCACATATGTTTACAGCGTATGCTTTATGATCTAAGTTGTCATGCATTCTTTATTACATTTCTTCGCTTTTAGTATTGCAATCTGAAAATTGTCAAGCTCTCTTTTACACCCTTCATTTTGAAGTGCTGCAGAGCTCTGAATGCATATTAGGCATGGCTCGAGTTATTTAGAAGACTGTATAAAGAACACGATGTTTGCCTCACGAATGTGTCCAACAGTAAATAATTTCTCCGGAATGTCACATTTCAGCATACACTGACGTCATCGAGAAAAACCATTGAGTTAGTGAAGTAAAAAGTACAACTGCGCCTCTATTTTTCAAGCCCGTAATATGAACCCGACCACAACGAATCACCGCAAATGATGCCCATCTGTCAGTAAAAAAATGTTCTCTCGTATAAGTAGGCGAAGCATTGAAATAATCACAGCACATTGGTTACATGAGAGAATTGAACAGAATCTTGATTTTGAGTTTCATAACAATGACGAGAAGGTTCACACGCACTATTAGTATAATCGTATCTTCTATTTTTGTTTATATATGCTCATGATCTCTAAAATCTTTTAACCCCTTTAGCCATCGATATGCAGGGTAGCATCTGAGTGTTCCGACTGTTTTTATTTACCAATAGTAAGAAATCGTTAGTATAAAATGCCGGTCTGAAAGCATCCATGAGAAATATATAGCAGCATAGAAAAAAAGGTATGCAAGGGATATGTACGCGCCACGTTATGTTTATTGGCGCAGCAACTGTTATAAACTTAATGTAGCGTGATTGTGATCGTCGTCATCATTAAGACTAGAAGGAACCTTTTTGGGTGCTTGTTTTTTTTTGCTTCTGATATCGCAGCTTCCAAGTGGATTTCATGCAGGTAAGCACCCAGAGACGCTTCTGTGCGATGTCTCTCTGCATATGCATAGTCCTACTCATGGGCTGCAATAGAAAGATTTCTCGGCAATAGAACAGTTAGATGCGCTCTCCTGAGGCACGTGCCAATGAGGCTTGACACGAGTTGTCGCTTAGCGAAAGAGTTAGCGACAAATTTTAATTGCTTTGATGTGAGCCGAATGGCAGAGGTGTTGTACGTACGGTGAGCTTTAATACATCGCCTGCGAACTTCATTGGGCTATAGAAGTTTGTTCTCTGTGGTCATAATTGGGGCTGTGAGGCACGTAACTTCATTACACAAAAATAATAAAGGCGACAGCAGAAGCTGTTATTTGAAAGAAGCTATGTCGGTTGAATAAAAAAGCATTAGCACGAAAATTTGCATTCATTGGCCCCATGGTGTCGAATCGCTGTTTAAAGTGCAGCGGTTGGTCGAATAATCATCTGTTATGTTAAATAATCTGACAAGAAAGAAGCACAATACAAAGTGGTGGGCAAGCCAACCGATTTGTTGCGTTAGCAGTGGTATCTCGTGGTCTTCTCCAGACCACCCCCTGCTGAAGACCTGGCCACTAAAACAGGTTACGTGAAGTTCAGCTGACACATCTATAGCTAAGCCCACATCATCACAATCATAGTTATCATAATTATTCTTGTGACTGTGCCTACTGCCGGGCAAATGCTTCTCCCGATTTCCGCCAGTGATTCCAGTGCAGTGTTTGCTGCTTCCAGGTTATATCCGCCTACTTGATCTCATCCGCCCTCTAAACTTTCAATATATTCTTTGTGCATTTGCCTTTAAGAATGCAGTCAGCTACCTATAATGACCAGTGGTCATCCTGCCTACGCGACATGTGCACTGCCAGGTCTCTTCGTTCTTCTATAGATCTGTAAGTCTGTAAATCACGTGCTTAACACCCATTTATTTCCCTATCTACTCAGCTCTCTTCCTATCTCCTAAAGGGGCACAAAACAGGAACAGTGATTTAACTTAAATGGACACAATGGACTCTGGGCGCTCTGAGAACAACTCTCATAGCTGCAATGCCACAAATCTCCCTCCCATAAGTTTATTATTAGCGAAGAAAATTGAGGTGCTAGCTTTATTTTGAACTTCGCGCAATATCTCCTCATGTAACATAAAAAATTTCTGAATGTATTTTTCGGCATTTTCATGGGATTGAATCCTGTGGATCTTCTTGAACTTTGTATGCTAAGGTTATGGCATTCGCAGATGCAAAGTGCTTGATTTTCATCGTTAGGGCCAACATTGGACTCAATAGACACCTTGAAATTTCCTGCGTCGTGGTGTGTGGTGTGAAAATCTCAAGGTGGCCTCATCACCAACATTTTCTGTTCACCTGTTTTTCGTTTACTAAGCGTCCTGTGATGGTAAGTGCATTGTTTTGGGAACGGTGAAATTGTGGTTTGCTAATACGTGAAAAATTGCTTTGCTCTTTCGTATCCCTTTACGGCTGTTTCTGGCAGTTTCCTTTCCATTGCTAATTGCGTCATCCTCAATTTAGGTTGAACTCTCTTTGTAAGCACCTTGTGTTTTGCTTCGTAAGTAAGTACCAGTAAGATGCAGTTGTTATATACCTTCCTCTTGAGGGATACAGGTTAACTGCCATTTAGGATTTGAGAATACTTGCGATGTGTTACCCTATTCTTTGTTTGTGAGCTCCAGCTCCAGAGATAGCGGGTTCGAGAAGAAGGTCAAGCAACCATGAGTGTCACCACGCAGTTCACGGCGAATAGCGGAGAGCAACAAATGCGCTCCTAATAATGAGCTGTCCTTCTAACGATTAAAAACTTTTCTTTTCTTTTGGCCCATTTCGTCCGCTAACAAATGGTGCAGTCGACGTCCTAAACCTGCTACAGCCACGTTGCCGCCAGGTCGTCGTGCCTTGAAAAAATTTTGTTCTTCAACGCCGAACGAGCCCTAAGCCTAACCAGCCCAGTGTGTCAACGACGATGTCGTTCATCAACTGGCGTGTTGCCACCGCCGTGAGTGTACATTTAATTGGAACTGAATAGCAATGCCGCAGCCCCTCCATCAACGGCAACGAGGAGGAACTCATCGACCGAATTTTTGTTGATATCGCGAAAGATCCACCGCCAGCTCACATACGCGAGCCAAACGCGTCCGACATTTCAACGCCACTCGCGTCCACGCAAGCGCCTATGGTGTAAATACCAGCCAAGTCCTTCTTCACGTCAAATCCTGCAGAGAAAATGCAGCGCATCGCGGCCTTCTTTCGCCAGAATATGGCCGTTATGATGACAACAATGACAAGTCGTATGAACCGAGTGTGCGTGACAACGCTGCTGGATCTATCTGCTTCACTGCCTACCTTCAATGTAAGTGGCATCCCGACTTTCAAGCACTGGATAGACGAGCTTGGGCGCGTTCCACGGCTTGCTCGATGGGAAGACGCGATTGTTCTCGCCATTGCACAAGCGAAGTTCGTGGAGTCGCAGCAGACGGGCATGCCTCAACAGGGCGTCAGCTCACCACCTGGACTAATCTGGAAGGCAGGACTTCAAAAACAATTCGGTGAGCAACTTTCAATCATACAGTGGCAACATAAGGTCACAGTCATCACACAGAAAGCCGGAGAGAGCCTGCAGCAAAATGTTTTTGCAAAACTCAAGATCGAGTCTCGCTGCCAAGTTCCCATTACTGACAAGGAATGCATTGAATACCTAGTTGAAGGCGTTCGCGACGACTAGGTAGTCACATTCATCGCTGTTCAGCGACCCCGTACTGTGGACGAATTTTTCAACATCGTAACAGAAGTGGATAGAACCTTCAACCATGCGCGCCTGATCCGATCGCCGCAGTCCACACAGCAATTCGTAGGAGAGTCGAGACAGCCCTAGTTTCAGACTGCTACTGTTGGAACTGACAGTATTGTGGACACCCCGCAGCATGCTCCATCATCTACGTTCCAGTATACCACACGTGTGACGCAGCCTCCAGCATTACCAGCCTATCATCTGATCACCAATAGTCATGGTGTGAGGCAATAACAGCCAAGTATTGTTCCCCAGCATAGAGAAGAGGACATGGATTGAGAGACGGTGTTTGTTACAACTGCCAACAGAAGATTCACCTTGCAAGTAAATGTACTGCACCAAGGCACGCTTCTATTGACAAGCAGACAGACCCCAAAGCACCAACAGCATTTGTGTGCCGCGTCGATGACACCATGTACGTATCGAAATTCCCATCTGCCATGGTTACTGCTAAAGTCAACAGTGTGGGGGAAATAAGTGTCTTCCCTGACAGTGGCTAAAATATCCCTATTGTTGCAGCTAGTCTAGCATCAAATCTTAAAATTGAGCCGTGGACCAAACCACCTTAGCTTGTCGTTGGTGGAAACACTGTTGTGCCTGAAGGATCTGCCTTTTTTAAAATTACCATCAGACCACTTTCTGTAATTATCAAAGCAGTCAGCCTTGAACGGAACGCCCTTCCGCTTATTTTGGGCAAACATTAGTATTACGCAGCTCAAGCCAAACTCCACTTCGAACCTCCCAAGTTACCTGCCATCTCCCTGCCGTCTATCAACGTTGTCATGGGGTGCAAAGAGGAACTATTGCCAAGGATGTCAAATGCGGTAATTTTGACGACGTCTGCATTGTTACGTTTTGAACCTTGCGGTCAAAAGCAGAGCTTCTCCAAGTCGAGTATGAGCCTAATGACCACAAACCCTGTGGAGCGAGCTCAACAAAACTGCTCTATTTTATCTCCAAACTCTATTTCCCACAACCCCATTTAAAACAAGCTCTTCCAGCCCATTGCCTTCAGAGGTGCCACGTTCGTCGCCGCGCCAGAACGCTCCTATCCCAGAAATGCTACCCATTGCAAACCTTTTTGCACAAGCTAGTCCTGCTAGGGCAGCTACAGAAAATTGCTTTGACAGCATTCTAGCTAGGCTTACGGCACGGACCTTGCCAATGAATATTCGCTGTCTGAAAATGACGACAAAACGGACACTGCAGCTGCTGACCACCCTAAGTGCGACATGAAAAGTGCACAAGAAAACAAAGCATTCGCAGAGGCAGTGTCATTAGCTGATCTTCCGCCAGTGCCCTAGAATGCAGAGATGACCTGCCAGGTGTGCGCAACTATTTCAGACATTGCAGCCCTTAAAGGTCTGCGAAGAGCTACTCAACGTAATCACTGTTGCGCAACGTGGCAAATATGCTGAAGTGCTGTCAAACTGTTGAGTGATACCGACAGTGCCACAGCCAACGCTTGCCTCTGTGCACCCGTCATTTGTAGTCCCCGTCACTGTGGTGACCTCCATAGAACAATCGCCTACATACTTGCGACAGCAAGTTCCTCTCTCAACTTGCTGCTTCGCATTCCACCCACAAATGTCATAGCTGACCTTTGCCAATATGCCCCCTAAGGTACATAAAGAGTGCACAAAAAAAGTGATCAACACCGTCACCCAATGCCTCGCAGTCCAACTCTAAGTCTCACTTTACGAACGGTGGTGAGACTACCTCGAAGTCGGAAACTAGTTGCACAACATTGGGCTCTTCCAACCGCAAGAAATGGCGTAAAAAGCACAAGCACAAAGAAAACTGGCAGATGCAGAGTCACAAGTATAGTTCTAAGAAAGCAAGCACACACACTGAACCTCCGGACAAGAAATTGATGATTTCAAGCAGTATGACTGCCAAGTGGTCAGGGCAGAGCACCAAAAAAGACCAGTTCCCACAGGAGACAAAAACTCTACTCTGTACAGTCATGACACTTACTGGAAACTCGAATGAGTCCCCTTCAGAAGACGATGTCGCAGCTCATAACCCCGCTGATATTGTGGACGCACACACCTTACCTTCATGTGCACATGAATCCTCAGCCAAACTTTCATGTCGACGACCTTAGCGTCATCGTACGCAACTTCGACATCTGCAAGACTTTGACCTATTGTCACAAGAATATATTTTTTCCGGGTAGGCTTGGACTTCTGATTGGAGTGGGGATGCCAGGTCAACTTTTTTTCTTTTTCCAAGTGGACTTGGACTTCTAGGTGGGGTGAAATGTGAGCTCCAGCTCCTAAGATAGCGGGTACAAGAAGAAGGTCAAGCAAACCCGGGTGTCGCCCTGCAGTTCCCGGCAAAGAATGGAGAGCAGAGAACGCGCTGCTTCTATTAAGCCTTCTTTCTAACGAATAAAAGCTTTTCCTCCCTTTCGACCCGTCTCGTCCTCTCAAACTTTAAGTTATTTCACTCTCGTGATTAGGCTTCGCGGTTGCTACCTGTCCTAAACAGATGTATTCTTTGACGGAAAGGACTCTCTACCTACCTAACACAAAGCACTGTTTTTCCGCGAAACTGTCGCACAACCTCAGTTTTATGCATAAAATTTTCAGACCCACTCTTCTGCTTTCCTTGGCTAGTTCAGAAAACATTACCTGTAATTAGTCTTTTTAAATACTTTATAATGCATTAGCATCAGTGAATGGGAGGCGGATACGGTGCTCTCCATTAACTCTTATCTCTACCTCTTCCCAATCTTGGTCCCTGAAACCCTCCTGTGAGCACGTGGTGAATAGCACTGGAAAGATCGTGTCTCCAAGCCTTGCCCCCTTTTTTTTATTCACGCATGGACGCGCACTTATTGTCGTGTTGTTATCACTGTCCCGTCATCACCGTCACTACTTTCGATGAAATATATTGTGCAGTTTTGGAAATGAGAGGCGTCGGTAACATTTTCGCTTCAACTATTTCTGAAGCAGCGAGTCACAAATAGATGGCGTTCCAAGCAGCGACACCAGATTAGCGCGAAGCTCTGCCAGTTTGACTGGTTAGCAACCATAGTTACGCGGCGAAGCCGCGCTTTGTTTTAGCAGGCGCTGTGCTTAAGCCAGTCGCTGACCGGCGAATCATGCCGCCGATCACCAGTCAACGTGCCTGGCGTGTCAACGATCGGTGAAGAAAGCAGAATCACCTGCTTTCGGGACTCTGCCACGAAAGCTCAAAAGCATTTTTATAGGGACAAGGGCATAGCGAAATACCCAATAACATGAACCGCCATTGCCGCGTGCACAAGTGACACCACTTATGAAACATAAACAACAACTCACAAACAAAATATCGGACCTCCAAGATTCCAGTAGAGCCTAACTAAGCCTACAGCATTGATTACTTCAGTAAGTTTTTAAAAATAGCACCGAAGCCACGCAAACGCTCGTCTTTCGAAGCTTGAGAACATGGATAGGAAGCAAATAAAAGCACCGGTACGTAGCTAACTAGCAACAGAGCGTATGGTGGTCACTTGATATATTCCAGGTGAAGCGCGACCGCTCTTGGCGATGCGGCCCGTGCACCAGATTTTCTGCTGTTCATAATTGCTAACGGTGTCCGGAAAGAAATGTGCAACTCGGCTACCTAAAGGTAGCATGGAAAAAATGTGCAACTCGGCTACCTAAAGGTAGCATATACAGTGACTCTACAACAAGGAGCTGCCTAGAAATGCATGCTTCCGTCATGCTCACAGGCGCGTCGCAAGTAGCTGCGTTGCACTAACATTCACTTATCTCAATTCATGAGCAGTGCCCATGCAATTAGTCCAGGTCGTTACGTTTGTAGATCACAAGACACTCATCCGCGACCTCCTATAGTCAACCATACTTAAGTCACAGCCCCGCACCCTCCATGTCGATAGCCATGAAATTAAAATCGAAGCTGCTTCTTGCAAATGTTCGCTGTATTTATTACATTCAGAAGCGAAGGGAAAGGTAGTGCACACGGAACGTATATAATTAGTGCTTGTACAACAGTGAATGCCACATAAAGCGCACCGATGCGAGACATCAAAAGGCTTTACCCCCGTATTCGCGAACAAATCTCGGCTCGAAGCTCGTTCTTCACTTGATCGAGTCGGACGCCACACCGCTACTCGACGGAAAAGGACGCTGCGCTTCTCAACAATTGTTGTAGATTGTCATTAGTTGGTAGCAACTTCTCCTGTCTAGAGAGGGTGCGGTCGTCGACTTTTTCTAGTCATTGTTAAAATCTGAGTGAAGACACGTTCTACAACACGGCGACAAGTGTCATCTAGTCAAGTGAGATGGTGATTTTATACTCAATCGCTACTATATTGAATCGCTATTGAATTTACTGGCATAAACTATCTGGATTTATTCACTTAAAGCATGATGTATTGAGCGTTTTTTTATATATTAGTGCCCCGTATAAAATAAGAAAGCAACTACACCCATTTGTACGGGTGCACCCGATTCGCTTCCTTCAATCTCTTTTCTCGAAGCAGACACGCGCGAAAACTATGTTTTCGTTCTGGAAGGAAGTAGAAAGTGAAAAGGACGGTAAATGAAAACACCGTTGATAACCCAAACGTGGTGATATGCGACCCAGAGAGCGAAAAAAAATGCCAGCATATCCACGAAATGAATGATGGAGAGTGGGGCGAAGCATCCGTCTGTCCATTAGTTCTTGCCGTCCATGCGTCCGTCTGTGTGACCATCCATGCGTCCATCCGCCCGTCCGTGCGTGTGCCTGTTCGTGCGGCCACACGTCCATCTGTGCGTCCGTCCCTGCATTTGTCATGCATCCGCCCCTGCGTCCGTCCATGCGTCCACCCATCTGTTCAGCCGTCCATGCGTCCATCCATGCATCTGTCTATGTGTCCGTTCGTCCATCTATTCAACACTCTAAGTACCGCCATCTCGCATCTTTTCATCCTATACCCCCATATAGAAGCACCGCCTTCCAGCGGACATTCGAAGGACTAAACGAGAGCTGGCACACGAGCACTTTCTTACGGCTTGCGCTTCGTGGCTACTTCCCATCTTTAACCACCTCGAATTCGTAGTATATACTAGTTTATTGTGTTCATGGCAGTGCGGCCAAAGGTTCGCTAAACCTTTCTGAAACCAAGGAGGTTACGCCCAGCGAATATGACGTAGCAACCCTTTCTTGTCAGAGAGTGCTCAATGTCAGATAGTGCCAATGGCTGCTAATGAGAAAAAGAAACAGGATGATGATGATGAACAAACTTTATTTAATTAGCAGAAAGGTCCTCTTCTCTTTCAGCTGCGAGAGGAGAAAGGAGGACCAAACCTAGACGACGGCCATAATCCCATGGGCCCTGGCGGCGTCTTCGGCCTGCCGTATTAGGCGGGCTTGTAATTGAGAGTCAGAGCTGAGGAGCGCGGCATCCCATCCACTCCCGTCTGGAAATTCGCCTCTCATGGGGGCCTGCGGGCATGCCCATAAAATGTGGCTCAAGTCCGCCCTGTTGTGGCAAAATTTACACTTCTCCGAATGAAGTTCCGGCACGCAGCGGTTCATTGTTACCGGACTAGGAAACGTGTGGGTCTGTAGTAGGCGCCACGCCACCGCCTGTCCTTTGTTCAATGACGAGTGTGCGGGAGGATAAATTTTCCTGCTTAGCCTGTAATACTGTGTAATATCTCTGTAAGTGGTCATCCGCTCAAATCTCTCATCGTCCTCCCCGTTCGACCAGGGCAATCCAGAGGTTCGGTCTGTAAGTCCTTGAGCTGTCTGGTGTGCAG
The DNA here is from genome assembly GCA_013436015.1 of Rhipicephalus annulatus. Taxonomy (NCBI): domain Eukaryota; kingdom Metazoa; phylum Arthropoda; class Arachnida; order Ixodida; family Ixodidae; genus Rhipicephalus; species Rhipicephalus annulatus. The sequence continues at coordinate 292,076 of WOVY01010991.1, forward strand.
CCTCATTGCCGGGCAAGGAGGAGTGAGCGGGTGCCCAGACTATTTCTATTGTTCGTTGGTCTTTGCATCCAACTAATATTCTTGAAGCTATTTGGGATATTCGCCCTCGTGCAAAGTTTCTCACAGCCGTCTGCGAGTCGCTAACAATTAGTGAAGTCGAGGTGGATGCTATGACCATTGCAATAGCTGCTTCCTCCGCCTCTTCTGCAAAGCTCGTTCTCACCGAGCCGCTGACCGTATGATTTCCTTTGTAGTCCACTACTGCTATAGTCATGTTGTCATTTCCTTTGTATTTGGCTGCGTCTACGTATGTTGTTTCCGGTAAATTTTTACGTTGTTATGTAAATTTTTCGCTCTTTCAGCTCTCCTTGCTTTGTGATGTTCGGGGTGCATGTTTTTTGGAATCGGTAAGATTACTAAACATTTCCTGATTTCATACGGGATATCTTTTTGGCGCCAAATTGATTTGCGTAGTTTATACCCAGTTCCTCTAGTATAGCTCTACCTGTTTTACTCTGCGTTAGTCTTTCATATTGTGCGATTCTTTGAGCTTCTATAAGCTCTTCTGATGTGTTGTGAAGCCCTAATTGAAGTAATTTATCATTAGAGGTAGTAATTGGAAGTTCGATCGCCTGTTTGAAAACTCGTCTAATGATTCTGTCAATCTTTTCTCTCTCGGCCACTTGCAGTCTGAGGTACGGAATCACATATACAATACGACTGATGACAAAAGCCTGTACCAGTCTTATCATATTATTTTCCTTCATACCATAGTGCCGGTTTGCAATTCGTTTAAGTAGACGCATAGTTTGCTGCACACTGGTTTCAAGTATTCTAATCGCCTCTCCGTTGTGCCCGTTTGAGCTGATTCGGAGTCCCAGAATTCTTATGCTTTCGACCGTAGATATTTGCGTTTTTCCAATAAAGACTTTAATGTTAGGTTTTTCCTGGATGCTTTTCCGACCCCTACATGTCGGGTTATAGAAGAAAAGTTCCGATTTTTCCGGTGAACATTGTAATCCTGTATGGATGGCATATTCTTCTACAACATTCACTGATGTCTGTAAAGTTTCCTCTAGGTATCCGTCACTACCCTCTGCTACCCATAACGTAATGTCATCTGCATAGAGGCTATGGTGGAGTCCTGGAATTTCCTTCAGTCTGGTAGGGAGACCTATCACGGCCACGTTAAAAAGAAAGGGGGATAGGACTGAGCCTTGTGGCGTACCTCTGCTGCCCAGACTAAACTCTTGGGATTCTGCTTCGCCTAGTATTATTCTTGCAGTCCGATCAGTTAAAAAGTCTTTTATACAATCGTATACTCTTTTTCCTACCCCTAACGCTTGACGATTGGCAAGTATAGCTTTATGAGATGTATTATCGAATGCCCTTTTAAGATCGAGGCCAACCATTACCTTTGTGTCGTATGTAATGAGACCCGAATCAATTATTTGGTGTTTAATCTTAAGCATATAGTCCTGTGTAGACAGTTTCGCTCTGAAGCCTACCATCGTATGAGGAAAGAGCTCATTGTCTTCCGTATAATTTGACAGGCGAGTTAGGATGACATGCTCTAATAACTTTCCTATGCAGGACGTCAGGGAAATAGGCCTAAGATTTTCAAGATCTAGTTTCTTGCCTGGCTTGGGAATCATTATGAATGTTGTCGTTTCCCATTGCTTGGGTATCTTACCTTTTTCCCAACACTTGTTCATATATTCCGTGAGGGCTGTGATAGATTTGTCGTCTAAGTTTCTGAGCGTTTTATTCGTGATCCCATCGGGGCCCGGGGCTGATGTTGTGCTCAGTTTCATTAGTTCCGATCGACATCGGCCTCTATTATGGGTCGGTCTAGGGAATCATTTTCTTTACCTTTGTACGAGCTTAATTGCTCTTTGGTTGTATCCCCAATGTATCTCTGTCTGATTTCTTCAATCAGTTCTTCCTCCGTGCCTTTGTATGTACGGACAAGTCTAATAAAGTTTTGTTGTTGTGCTGTCTTGCTCGCTTCCGAGTCTATCAGACATCTTAACAGGTTCCATGTTTTAGTGAGACTTAGTTGTTTTTTAATCGCATCACACTTTTCCTCCCATTGTTGTCTGCATAGTTGCTCCGCGTACTTCTCAATATGTTTACTGAGGGTGGCTATCCTTTTTCTAAGGCGTTTGTTGTGTTTTTGTGTTTTCCACCGTTTTTCTAGGCTCTTTTTTGCCTCCCACATATGTAGGAGCTTACTGTCTGTGCTTTCTAGTCCTTCTGTTTTTGGTATGGTCTTAGTTGCGATTTGAATATTTTGCTTAAGGTTCCCTAGCCATTTATCTAAGTCTTCGATGACATCGCATGCTTCCTTCTCTCTGATTTTTCTAAAGCTATCCCATTCAACACTCCTTAATTCTTTGCCTCCTCTTTTACGTGGACCTGCTTTAAATGTGGTCTCAATTATATAGTGGTCACTGCCCATAATGTCTTGTGTATTAAGCCAATAAGGTTCGATGATATTCTTGGTAAACGTGAGGTCAGGAGACGTGTCTTTGGATACGCTGTTTCCAATCCTAGATGGGAAAAGGGGGTCGGTTATTCACGTAAGGCCCTCCTGTTGGGCGTCGATCCAGAGATTTCTACCTTTGATGTTTTCTTTGTCATAACCTCATCCCGGATTCAACGCGTTGAAATCTCCTACTATAACCAATGCTTGATTTTTAGTAATGCTGATCGTTCTTCTCAAAAGTGACCTAAATTTGATTTTGTGTCTTGGGCGGCTATGGACATTTAATATGAATAGACTTTCACCACTCTTCTGCGATGGAACTAACTCAACAAGAACATGATCGACATCGCAGATTTCTGTATCATGTTCTATCACCGTGAGATTTCTTAGCACGAGGGTTGTTACGGACGTTTTTTCATCAGGGATACCATAGGATTTGTAATTCGACAATTTAGCCATTCCTCCAGTTTCCTGTAAGGCGATGACATCTGGTGCCTTCTTTCCGTTTAGGAACAGTTGTAAGTTACCCCGTTTCCGGCGATACCCACGACAGTTCCCCTGCCAAATTTTATACTGATTACTTCATGCCATGTCTAGTCGTCCCCTGCGATTTAGATTACTTCGGTCGTAGTCGGCCGGTTGTAGGGTTTAGTAGTAGTTTTAACCGGGCCTGCTCTTATAGACCTCAAATCTGTTTGCGTGTTCTCCACCAGCGTTAGTCGATTTTCCATGCTATCTATTCTTTGTTTTATTTCTACGAGCTGCAGCTGCAATCCTGCGAATTGTTGTTGCATTACCTTAGTAAGTTCTCCGAGCATAATCTCGACTGTCTTTTCCAGGGGTTTTGAGAGGTCTTCATTTTCTCCAGGACATATTTCCTCTGCTCTTTGTTTGGCTGCATGCACTCCTGACTCGTGTGCAGGTGCTGGAGTTCAAATTCGACTACACGTTGCTTTGGAGCTAGTTGACTCGCGCAGCTGATTTTGCCTGAGTTTAGCGTTCTCTTCCTTTAGTTGTTTTATTTCGACCATCTGTTTCGCGTTTTCAAGGGTGAGTTGCTCTAGCATTTTTTTAATATGGTTTAGCTCTTGACCTAGGGTGGATCTTTCTGCCACAACCTCAGGCAAACTTGCAGACTGAAGAGACTCCCCTGATACCTTGCCCTCCCAGCTCACCGTTTTCCGACCACCCCGACCGCTGTCAGGACCCTCGTGGGACTGTCCTTGAGGTGATGTCGTCGCCCTTGTCTTGGATTTGGCCCGTGACCTGGATCTGTGTTGACGAGTGGACCTTGATCTGGATGTGGATCTGGGTTCGTGTTGAGTCTCTTCTTTTCCCCCTTCGGTGAGTCGCGGGAAGGAGCTGGAACGATCTCTGCGTCGACCCCTTCTGTCCTTGGTGGCGTTGCCATGCTCCTCCGTTGGATTTTCAGGTGAATACCCTTCCCTCCATGCCTGTGTTGCTCTAGTGTTCGACAAAATCTTCATTTCTCTTCGTTCATCGCCTTGTTGTTGTTCCTTTTCCCACCATCTTTTCTTCAAAAGGTACGGGGTCCTAAACCGTTCATTGCATTTTTTGTCCCCTGTAAGATGACCTTTCCCGCAAAGGCTACACCTAGGGATGCACTGGTGGTTTTCAGCTGGATTGAGCACCCCACAACCACGGCATTTCTTGCTGTCAGGCTGTGGGCAGACATCCGCCCGATGTCCCATTCGACCACAAGTAGTGCATGTTTCATATTGCCTCTTGTATATGAAGCACCTATATTCGGCACCACGGTAGTATACAAAATACGGCACAAACAAACCTCCGAAAACAATGACCACTGAGTCCGTAAGACCCATACGTCGTGCATGTAGAATCGTCGGGTTACTCTCATTGACCAAGCATTTTTTTATGTCTTCTTGATTATCATACTTCGGTATTCCGTGGATAACCCCTTTGGATGTGTTTTCTGGTGCTGTTCCATAAGCGGCTGTAGCATAGCTCTTGTCATTGATCATAATTTCCTTGATGTTGCTGTATTCCTTCGCATTGGCCAGACTAGTTGTGCTCATGATCATGGTATTTTGTCGCATGTTGATTCTGAGAGTATCTTCCCCAGCGATGTCAAGCTGTACTTTTGCCGCTCGTAGAACACAGTCTCTTATGAGTGCTAGACTCTGTCGCGTCAAGTCCAGGCCTCCTCCTGGGCGTATTACAACCTTGTAATCGTCTTCTGGTAGTTGCGGTTCTTTTGGCACTGGCCGGCGATGCAAAAAATCCTTCACTCTCCGAGACGCCTCCATGGACGCACCTCCCGCGTTCGTGGCTGGTTCCGCGTTTCTCTTGTCTTTTGCCTTCTTGCGTCGTTCATGGGCCACAACCCATCCTTGAGTGTCATTGTACTCTTCGGGAGACAGCGTCTCCCCCGCAACTTCCACAACATCCATTTCGCAGGCTTCGAACAAGCCAGGGGCCTGGCTTGTCGCCTAGTTGCCAGCGCGTCGATGGCACTGCGTCGGCACTGCGATGGCGTTGCTAGGGCGACGCCGTTGTGGGAACATAAAAGAAGTGTCACGGCTCAAAAAAGTAGGCCCACCTGGTATATCCTGGCATCGGACGAATCGGGTGATCGTCTGGCGACAGCTGTGATGGTCTTGAATTCCGTGGTTGTCCTTATTCAGCCGCGAAAGTGAAAAACTGGCAGAGCTCATTCGAGAGGCGTCCGAGTGGCTCAGCCCTCTAGCGGCCAACCCTAGCGGTTACGCCCAGCGAATATGACGTAGCAACCCTTTCTTGTCAGATAGTGCTCAATGTCAGATAGTGCCAATGGCTGCTAATGGGGAAAAGAAACAGGAGAATACGGCTTTTAGTTAACGCGCACGCTGCAAATATTTTTACTGTTCAACAACGCACACGAAAAATCTCCCATTAGCACCACCTTGCAGGCGAAAACGTAATACTTGTTACACACTACGACGAAGACTACGACTTCTACGAGGGACGAACGGGTGCCGATTTAACAAGCTTCGCCCTAAAAAGCAGCGGACGTCTTTGCCAACGATGTCGTCTGCTTCTCTACGATTGGTCAGGATCACACTTGACACTTTCATTTTTTTTTCCTTTCGCGCCACTCTGCGACCGGAACAGTAGTTACTTCCGCCAGCCATATCCTCTTGGGAGAAAGGACGCTGAGCAAAAGATGTTCTTAAGGAAGATATTTCATCCCACTGTATCCTGCTTCTTGATTTTCTTGTAAACGGATATATCATTCTATTGGCTGCCTCTTTTCAACATCGACTCGCATAACATTACCGAAAAAGCACTACCTGTATCTTGTATATAAATGGTGTTCAACCAAATCTTTAACCTATGCCCCAGAAGGCAACACCACATGAATGCCTTTCACGTTCCTGCTGTTATTTCAAATGCGAAGCGTTTCTTGGCGAACTACAGCACTGTGCGCGTATCTATCTATCTATCTATCTAGACGCATACGACTTTTAGCTCCCCTGGTCGTTTCGATAATGGTATTAATACCAAATTTGGTATAGCAAAACATGACTGTGTTGAGAACATATTTGACTAGTCATAACATGAAAATTGTGATATGAATGTCATGAATGTCATGATTTACAACTCATGGTTCTGCAGCTCTTGCGGTAGTTTCGATCGCATGGCACATACCAAAACTGGTATGGTTGACTAGTCATAACATGAAAATTGTGATATGAATGTCATGAATGTCATGATTTACAACTCATGGTTCTGCAGCTCTTGCGGTAGTTTCGTTCTCATGGCACATACCAAAACTGGTATGGTATGACATGATTTCATGGCGAACACGAGCGACAGACCCTAACATGAAAATCATGACATGTATGCCATGTAACAACATGACTACATGCTAAGCTCATGATGTACTCGCGGGTGTTTCGCTAGCGTCACATATACGAAATTTGGCATGATGGTACGTGAATGAATTGCGAAGGTATGTGACTGGTGCGAACATGTAATCATGAGATGCGTGTTATGTAACTACATGACTACATGCAACGCTCTGGATATGCTGGTGGATGTTTCGCTAGCTTCACTTATACTAAATTTGGTATCACGGGGTGGGAATGGATGACGAAGGTATGATATTTGTGCAAACATAATAAACATGAAATGCATATCATGTAACAACAAGACACTATGCTACGCTCATGATGCACTCGTGGTCGTTTCGATAGCTTTACATGTACCACAGTTGGTATTACGTGACGCGAACGAACGACATAGGTAAATGACACATACAAACATGAAAATCACGATATGCGTGTGATATAACATTATGACTACATACCACGCTCATGATACGCTCGCGGCTGTTTCGCTAGCTTTACATATGTCAAATTTGGTAATTAGTAACGTCAGTGGATTACGATGGCACGTGACTGGTGCAAACATGATAATCGTGAGATGCGTGTGCCGTACTACGTGCCACAGTCAAGGCGCCAATACATTTCGGTGTGCCGCGGTGGGCCTGCTCGCCGGCGTTTATTTCGTCGCGTCACCCCGGCGTTGACACACCAAGCGCCGGTCCAGCCATATACTCGCAGACGCGCGCCGCGCGGCGCTTCTTTGACGCATGCGCGTTGCAGTGCGCCCGGCTTTTTTCCATTACGGAAAGAGGGAGACACAGTGTTGTCTAGGTAACGCGTCAGCGCGAAATGCCGCATGTCACATTTCGCACCGGTTGCCGCCGGACCGCGCCGACGGACGCTGGTTGAGCCTGGCGTCAGACTATAGAGTGTTCGCGTTTTGCTAACATTGCCCAGTGTGCGCACGCTTCAACGCCAAATTGAAGTATATTGGGTCTTTCATGATGCATTCGTGGCCATTTTGCTACCTCCACATATATCAAATTTGGTGTTACGTGGCGTCGATGGATGATGAAATTATATGACTGGTGCAAACATGATAATCTTGACACGTGTGTCATGTAAGAACATGACAACCTACCACGCTCATAGCGTGATTGCGGTCGTTTCGCTAGCTCCACATATACAAAATTTGGTATCCCATGACGTGAATAGATGACGATGGTAAACGACACCCACTTCACGAATATTAACCTCTCACACATCCAGCTACTTATGTAACGTTGAACTTCTATCTATCAAAGCTGCACTACTGAGTCGGAATGGTCTCGCTGGTATCGAGTCTATGGTTTGGAACCACGTCTCGTGACCTGCGGCCCCGTTAACGCATGGACAACGTTGCTACATTATGTGAATCTGCGAGAAATAAATACAGCAAGCCTAGCATGCACTCTTCTGGTGAGGAATCTGTAGTATCCGTTTCTTTCAGTGTGAACGTCACCTCAGTGGCCGAACAAAGCCTACTTGCTCCGTCGTTTTCTTTTGCGATGTTTTCATCACTGCAGGTTCGTCTGCTTGTTTTTATAATCATTTCCTTTGATATCAGCTCAGCGGGACCACTGTTTGTAACTTTCCGTGCCGTGTACTCCTTATCAGTCGAGAATTGATGCATTCGCTAAGCCTACTCGCTTCGCTAACCTGGGGTCGTCCATGTTGATTATCATAGGGTGTAACAAGTTTCTCCGTGTATGAGGGAGCAACATTTGTCTATTTAAAGACGAAGACTGGGGACACGGCCGTTCCTCCCTAAATGGAGAGAACGTCGCTCCATTTTTTAAAGAGTGTATACTTAAAAGAAATTCGAAGGGTGCGCAGGAGCTTTCTTTTACTTAAGCCTAGATGCCATAGTCTATATAATGGTGAAATGTATGGATTTAGTATAAAAAATCGGGCTGGATATGATACTGTGAAAAAATATAAACAGACGCCGCAGGTAACCCACAGGAAATAGAAACAAATCGATGAAAAAAAAGCTGACACAGCGCTTTTATTACGTTTCCGGAGCTTCTTTAGTACAGATTTGACAGGTTAACGGGCAAATAATTCGATGCTGATTGACGAGCTAAAGAACACGCTCGCCTGCAAATCAAGGGGAATGCAGAATTACTTTTGCAGAAGTAGGGAACAGCGGAGACAAAAACCAAAGCGCGCGCTTTTTTTCTGATTTTGGGCATTTGTTGGGACACAGTTCTTTTCTAAAAGACCACAGGCCGCCGGAAGTTAGCTCCTCCTGCATCGCTCATGAGGTTGTCTCATTCGCGACACACGTTTCTGTTGTAGAGTAATAAGCCTGCAAATAGTAATCATTCAGTGCAAGCTTCACGTTGAACACAACAGGACTACTCGAAAGCAGTATGCAACATCGTGCTGAAAAAAATAAATATTTACTCATTCAGAAGAAGCCCGTTTCCACTTTAGTACAACTTTATTGACATTTAAGTATACTTTGTGAAGTAAGTAGCTTAAAAGGCAACCCGCTTCCACACCCCTACTCTCATGCAACTATGTCTTCCAACTCCCGCTACCTAAGCGGTTTAGCACTTCTGGCGTCCACTCCCTCTGACAAAGCAGGTGCAACCGGGCTGCATGCAGTTTGTTCTACTTTCTATCTACGAGTACCCATGAGAACTCTGCTACATGGGGGTGCTCGGAAGAAGCGTGCCATGGAGCATTACCCGAAGATAAAAAATAAATGCCACCGTTCTAGGCACCGCTAAAGTAGACCATTCATTTCCTTGACTAAGTCGATTAGTTCGTGGTGGAGACTCATTATTCGCGCTTTGTATTCAACTGAAAAAGGGCATGAGGACAAGGAGTTCTGTGTGCAGAAGGCGTGCTGGAAGTTATCGCTTGGGGTTTAGTCACCGGTGTCATGCCGAGTGCAACGGCTTGCCTTATAAATTATTACACCAGCTACGACTATATAGAACCGCGAAAGGTCCGCCAAGATGCGGCAGGCGAATAAACACTGGCACTTCATTAGTCCCAGCTCTCTAGGAGGCGAATAATCGCCATCTCTGCCAACCTCACAACGGGTGCGGCCTGCTCACGGGAGCCGTTTACTATGCAGGACTTTCGCGCATTGTCGTGGTGTTCGGACAACAAACATGAAGGCGAGTCTGGACAAGGGCGTTTGCCGAAGAATACGTCGGCAGTGCACTTCCACGCTGTTGGTCATGCGTTTCTATATCGATGAGTTTCTCTAAACTTTCGCAAATAGTTAGAGTTCCCATACGCCGGTTTATGATGAACCAATGGGCTCGAAATTAGAACGGAATATGGTCAGAAAAAATGTCACTATGAAAACATGCATGTCAAAGTGGTTGAAGTTGTCAAATTTCTTTTTCTTTATTATGCCATAAGTTGCTTCACACTGCTGTGAAGCCACTCCTGCGACTGAAGGAATGAGCGAAAGTTTTAAGCACGCGTTTTTATTTTTGCCAGACCCTATAATAATGCGAACAGACAATTGAGAGACGAGAACTGGCACAATAAGCATAGTGTGGTCGATATAATGACGGAAAACAATGCCAAGTACAGTATAGGAGTCCTTATTAGCAATATTTCTATAAATGCGAGGAAAGAAAACCGGACAAAGAGGTGACTTGCCGAGGACAGGCACCGACCCTGTGACCAAAGGGCCAAAGCCCCTGTTACATCCGCGGTGATAAACAGGGATCAGTATTGCAAGGTAGGTACATCATTAGCACCGCGCATGCTCAAATGTGGCATATTTGTGACTTAAGATGTCACTCGTGCGACACTCCGTCGTTACAGACATGAGAAGTGAGCACTGTACAATGAGTTCTTTGGCACTAAACGAGCAGTTCTATGGCTCAGCGTCATCGTTGTCATTCAGTGCATGTCACATGACTAGCGCGAACTGTCACTGAGCAACGCCGGTGCCATATGTACAGTGCCAAGATTTATGAAAGAAAGCACGCGAATGCGTGACTTGCGCGCTCTGGCGGCTGCTGGAAGCGCGTTCAAGCGGGAGCGAGAGCACCCACAGCCTCTTTTCGTGTAAACTCACGGTGAGCAAAGCAACCATTCATTGCTGGTATAAAACATGCGGCACGATACTACCCCCCACCCTATCAAGGTAACTAACGCAAGAGGCCGCTAATCACCTTGAAGAGGGAGGGATGCTATCTTGACGCTGGTTCCATATCAGCAACGAATGGTTACGTTGTTCGCCGCGAGATGACGCAAGAAATGTCTGTGGTAGCTCTCGCTTCCACTTAAACGCGCTGCCAGTAGCCGCCGGAGCCCGCAGGTCGTGCGTTCATGTGTTACCTTTCATAAAGGTTGACACAGTACTTTCTTTCAATCCACAGATTTGTCAACCGAGAGGACACTGTTATCTGGCTGCAGCATCAGACTGATTAATTTTACAGCGTTTGCATCGTTCGTTTCTTTTACCCATTAAAATGTACCTCAGACTGCCCCTATCATGAAGCGCTGCCCACGTTATCACTGCACCAGGGAATGTGCACAAGCAATGGTGTGCCACTGTGTTTCTTCCCCCTCATATTTCCTCTGGGAGACTGCGCTGACCAGATGAGAGCAGCAGCAGAAGCGCTGTCTGAACCACTGGGCACGTGGTGTGCGCGAGGAGATTGGTCCCTGACCTAAGGGCTGCAACCATCGATGACGATCCTTAAGGCCGGTATCAATAGAAGGTTTTTTCTCTTTTTCTCGCATCTGATACATCAACCAGCGCAGTCTGATTTCTTGTTTTTTTTAAGAGCGAATGCACTTTATAAGCGGCCGTGAATCCGCCGTCCATGGTGCACTACCTCCTCTCCCGTAGCACTGGCGCGAGGAGCGGAGAGGAGCGTCTGTAGCAATGGCGCAGCGACGTCACACACCACGTGATTGCACGCGCTCCGCCCTCCGCTCCGTGGCTGCGTGACTTGCTCGAGATCGGCAGGTCGTCATAGGTATGAATCCATCGCAGGTATCAAGCTCGACTGCGATACCTCCAACAACGAGTAAAACACAATCGAATGCGAGCATTGCACATGTCGTTGAAGTTGTCGCACCCGTTGAAAACAAGGCAGCGTGGCGAAGGGCCCGTGATGCCGAGCGCAAGCGGGCGAAGCGGGCCGCGGACATAAACATAATTAGAGTGTGAATATACTCTCACATATATGCGTAAACTCAACAATATTATCCGAGAGGGTCTAATGGTTCCTGGAAATCGCAATGTGATCACATGGGGGAGTTTACGTTAACTCACTGGCGAATGCCAACGGATTTCAATGTTACTCCCCCTCATGGCATCACCCCGTGCGTTCGCATTTAACCAAGTTCACCCTCGGGGTAATGCTTGGGAGTTTTTTGTCTGCCAATAGAAGTTGGCTCATACTAACAAGGCGTATGGCCCCACTGCCTATCATTAAGGTCGGCGGCTCTCTGTTGACGGTTCCCGCTGCTTCTCGAACACGAACTGCTTCAACGTTCTCGGCTCGTCGTTGACGTTCATTTGCAGCGTTCTCAGCTTCCTGTTGCTGCCGGACAGCAGCCTGCCGAGCACACATGTGAGCATCTTCGACTCGTCGTTGGCGTTTCACAGCGGCTTCCCGAGCACGGAGTTCCGCATCGGCGACTCCTTTCAAGCGCATGCGTTCGGCATTACGCGCTGTTCGCTTCGAAGAAGTGTTTTCTTCTCCAACCGATGATGACGTTGAAGCAACTGCCGTGCGGCCAGCACCAGGGAAAGGTGTAATGCTCGAGTTGCATCGTGTTAAACTTCTTCCTAATGGTATCATTGCCGCGAGAGATTCGACTTCACTGACTTCCATCGCTATCAAGACACCAAAGCGCAGGCTCTGTGCATGATGTAATAGGTCACAGCGCAGAGAGGAGGAGCATCCGAGCCCTGTTTCCGCCGAGCGAACTCTGTGATGTGAGTGCCCTCACAGGGTACCCTTTTCCTCTTCCTTACCCTCCACCGCTTACCACCTGCTCCGATTGCTTGGCACGCTGCTGTTGTTGCTAGGGGCGACGAAGAAAGCGCGCTGAGAGATTGGTGGGCACGCCGACAAGGGACACACGACAACCCCCGACTAAGAAATGCATTCGCATTTGATACCTCTAAAGTGGCAAGCTCGAGTTTGCGAAGCGATGACAACACCACGCCTAGCCCTGGCGGCGAGCTCCAGAACACTTGAGGAGAGATGCGGGAGAAGTAGAGTGTGTTTCGCCGAGACTGGAGTGCGTGCGACACGCGCGCAACGCGTTCTGCAGTCGGTGCGGGGAACTTCGTTGCCGTGCCGTCAGCCTGGCGTGCTAAAACGAGACGCTCGCTGTGCCTAGTTACCTTTCCGCGATGAAAGAAGGGGCCCCACGAAAGCGTCGGCGAGGTCCGAAGTGTTGTCTTGTGGGCCGCTACAGCAATGCAGAAAACACCAATGGACGCTCTCCACGTGTAAAGCTGTACCAGCTTCCCATCTAGTCACAGCCGGCGAACACAGCCGCGTTCTCGAAAGATAGAGCTAGCATGACACGAAAGCCGAAAAAAGGGGGAGAGCACTTCAACTTGACTCGCTGTGGTTAAACTTAGCTTGCTGCTTCGCGGTGGCCTGAGCGGGTCATGCGCGGCATGGAGGACTTGACTTTAAAACTTTGCGAACAATTTAATGCCATGGCTGTATAATAGTTTTTATTTCTTCTTTCAGCGTGCCGCAAACGTACTGACGTGACAGTACATGGCTGCGACTGCCAGATACCACATCAAAACAACAAATATATGGTTTTCGTAAACGCCAACACAGCACATCGATAGATTACGCGGCTTCATGTTGGCAGAATGAGACTTACTTTCGAGGCGGGGGACCCGAGAAATGCATTTCGCCGTGACAAGGGCGTCCTCGTCTTCGGTCCTCTGCTCCAGACCATAAACTTGACTAACGAGCTTTACTCCTTTTGCTGGATTCACATCTCGAAAGTGCTTGTCCAGCTCAGAGATCTTTGTGAAGCCACACTGCTGGTGGTAGGTACATTGTGAGGTGACTCAAGTGCAGCGCGCGCTCTCTACAGGAGCACGTAAGCGAGTGGTAGCACAAGCAAATGAGCCGTAAATGTCTCGGGGCAAAGGCGTAAAATACTTTTAAAGCATTGGACATATTAGGCGCAGGTAATAAACTGCACACAGACAGGCAGTCTGAAAGAATGATAGTATCTGCCCACCCTTTCACACCTAATCCTCCCACTTTGTATTTTGTCCCCATCGGTCGCCTTTCAAAATTTTTTCAATCTTCCTTAATAATCAGCCGCTGTGTAACTGCATACATTTAATATGAAAAGTACCATACAATATCATTAGCACCTCTGCTTGACTGGGAAATGTTTTTGTTGGGTGCCTGTGATTGCAGGGGTGGAAGGGTAAGCAGACACACAAGTATTAATATACTTCCGGTTTTGAAAGACTGAAATATCTGATTTAAAAAGTAGTTTCGCAATAAATTATTTCCCTTTTATATTAATGTGCTGTGTATGTATGGTGGAGTGGGAAACAAGCATCGGTTTGTGTTTTCAAATCAACAACAGCAAATATTACAACGTCCGATTGAGCGATCAAGTGTCAGATCTGGCAATAGAAAGAGAATATGAAGAACGAAAAAACCGAGGCCGCATACGAAAGTGAAATAACCCTGCTTTTGAGAACGACGTGAAAGGCTATTGAGCGAACACACCCAAAAATGAAAAAAGGAGGTGGTCTTCACAGAGAGCAGCGGTAGCCGGGGCTGCAAAGCATGAGTGGTGGACAAAGATTGCGTATGCGTGGCTCCGTTTTTTTGGGGGGGGGGTGTCGTCAAACGTGCGTGAACGCGACGGACTTCCGTGTGGCGACAAGTCCCGTCCGTGAGGCGACAAAGTAGCCACAGCCATGGTGAACGACCAATCTGGTTATTCGGGCTTTAGCACTTCACTCATCATTAGGGGCACATCGATAGACAGACCAAAATGAGAGATCCTGTAGGGCTTGCATTATGCATCCACGTGTGTTTGCTCGCACTTTAGTATGCTTGAATGTTGGTGTTTATTATCGTACGCCTAAAAAACCCCCATCAACCTCCCATTAACAAACAATGATCACACAGACGCTACTTACAATTGAAGCACAATGTAGTAGAGTTAGCTTCCCTACCCCCCGGGCATCTGCAGCAGTCAAACACCTGAATGCTTCAAATTACCTTTTATCCCACACAGGGAACGAGAGCATGGAACAGCACATCATCTTTGCGTCTTGTCGGTGGCACTCTAAATTGAACTTTGTGTTCATCTTGAACCCACGCAAAAGAAGAAAGACACAGAAGAAGGCTTAACAGGATGAACGCTCTGTCATTCGCCTTTAGCCCTGTCTCAATCTAAACCCAAACCATCTGACCCAATTCTCTCTTCTGCTGCAAACGATTAAGTCTTTGTTGAGTTCCTACAGAAAGCTCATCTCTAGTATGACACAATCTTCTCCTATACAGTTTTTAAAAATGACCTGTCACGCCAATAGTGGTCGTTCATTATCAAGTGCCAATCTTTATTCGAACTCAGCTAACTACTGCAGTTTATGATACTATCCCAAGAAAAAGTTCAAGGCGGGTGAACAGTATAGTCGTGTGGTTTTTATATATAGTATACAATTTGAGCATGATTACAAAAAGTTTACTGGTGTAGACACGACGTTTTTTCACAGATTTTTTTTTAATTTTGGGCACAAAAATCCGTTTTTGGAGCATTACTATAAAACCATTTTTATCCACGTTAATCACAAGCTTGTCTGTGATTACCGTACCTTGTGTGTTTATCACTTGTTCATTTCAATCCTCAGAAGTATCTTATTTAGACATTACATGTGCAGCTGCGTAAAAACTAGCTTCCCAGGTACTACAAATTCAAACTGGGATGATCTCGATGAGTGACTTGAGAACAGCGGGACAATAATAGTTGCAAATTTGGTGGGCCGCCCATTCTAGTCTCTTACTAAGCCCAGAAAAACAGACTGCTTAAAGAAATTCATACAGTGAAAGCGGTATTGCCTAGGAGGAAGCAAGGTGATTGTTTGGAAGATCTACAATGGAGTGTGCCAGACAGTTTTTCCTTCAGCATAATTCCCAAGAGCTTGTACTGACTAACAGAGTCATGAATATTTCCAGAAGACACAAAATGACTACATTGTTACTTTTTCAAATTCCGCACAGTGTTTACAAAAGTACGAGTTTCAGGCAATACTCTCTCTATTCAAATACGAACCCGGGGAAACATGTCTCTAAACGCCTTAATAAATAAGCGTAACCAGCCGATGATCCACAGGACAGAATGACTTGCGTTATCGAACGGTTCGTCACCCTTTCTAAATAATCAGCATACCTGAGGGAGGTGCAGGTAAAATTTAGGGACAAGTCTCGGCGTTTTTGTTATTACTAAACTGATTTAACTCTGTGCAAACAAAATATGAAAACGCAACGACAGAGGGAAGCTATTGGCAACAACAGTCAGCCAGTGGTGGGTCATCAATCATCGCACAGAGTGTTTGGCCGGCCAAATTAACTTGTGCGCCAATGTGCCGTGGACGTCGGTGGCAGGCCTAAAGACAAAAGAGCGCTGATGCTGGAAAGGAGAGACAAATAAATTTTGGCAGCCCAAATAGATCACGCCAACTTGTTTTGCACTCCCTGCTGTGACTTAGCAAATCAAAAATGCAAGCCTATTTGCAGTAATTAAACATCACACCTCGCATTTTGCTCCTAATTACCAACTGTTTTCGATATGAATGACGATTACGTGTGACTTTTCCGGTTTTCAGCATTTCGCACACTATGAAGAACTAACGAACACAGCATTCAAGTGCTCTCAGCAAGTTAAGTTCTTCAAAGACCACTATGAATGATTAGCCGATCAGACATCTGGGCATACGTCTGGAGTGAAGTCGAGAAGTGATGTGGGGTCGTGAAAATGATCGCTGATTTTGGTTGTAGCAATGTATTAAATATGTTTACCCCTAACAATTGCATTGAAGAAAGTACTGGAATAAAATACCTGTTGAAGAGATGTATACGCTTGTTGAATTTGACACCCGTATGGCCTCAACTTGTCTTAAGCCCTCCTTCAAAACATGTAACCAGCCCGATGTGAAGCTTTTGTTTGCTAAATGCCTCTTAGTTCTTTCTCTGCTACTTTTTATTAGCCGGAATAAAATTATAGCAAGCAAATGCATTGAATTTTGGTATTCGACTTCTCAAGAAATGGTCATAAGGCCTACCGCAATGGGCAAAGCAAGAATACCCGTAGTAGCCCAGGGTTATAAAAAGTAGAAATACAGCTAAATCTGAGCAACCGGGCATTTTGCATGTTGCAACAAATAAATGTCGTGTCTTTGCCCTGAATCTGACCCGCACCTTAGTACTGTGCATTGCAAATACATAGTTTTTTCCAGTTCACTGGGTAACCCCTTAAGTAATACTCAGGCTTGCCTCGACCGATTTCTATCAAGCGAATAACGTTATGCGAATCTCAAGTGGAGGCCTAGCTACACCAGGCGAGTTTTCGGCTGACCATTACTCTCTGGCAATTTTCTCTGAAGTGCAAGTTAGGCCCACAACCTGTTGCACGCGTTTAATAGCGCCAGCACACCCTGTAGGAACACTAAAAAGCAACATGATTTTTGTAGTTTCAGTAAAACGCTCTTTTACAATAAGAAAGGCCGCACAATTGCTGCAAGACTACATTTAGTAAGCGAAAAACGCGAAAAAATAAAATGAGGGTGGCGACGGCTAATTGAAGTTTTCGCACCATTCGTCATGATGTCACACATTTCGGCTTCATCTATCGGGGTCTGCGCAATCCCTAATTGGTAATAATAAAGTACGTCGTTCCGTAAGTTGGTCAATCACTTAACATTGTAGGGCTAATAACGGGCTAAATGACAGAAACTTTTGTAGGGCTAATAACGTATAAATGTGACGTGTACATTTGAGAATGCGTGACTTCATGCGTGGACATTCTGGCACGCATTTTGAAAACGCAACCACGATCTATTTTTCCTCCACCAATAAGCCTATGATAGCGGGACTAAAAAAGTTACAGTTCTAAGAATAGAATTTATCAGTCTTAAAAGATTTCTGATTTTTCTTTAAATGTGTACTCGGCACCAAGCAACGCCCTGCCAAAAACATGAGGTGCTTCGACGCGGCACGCCACTTGCTTTGAGTGTTTACCATGGTTTCGCAGTTTGTTAGCTTGCTATGTTCGAAGTGGGCCATGACAGTCTCAGGAATTGAGGTTGTCATGGGTCACTTGCAACAAGAGACCTTAGTGCAGGCTAAGATTCGATATTCAGCATAATTTGCAGCAACTCTAGAAATTATTCAGAGCAGATATTTTTATCTCGCTTTGTGCTAACTGACGTTAGATGTTGCGATACGACGCTTACATCAAGCCGTTGGTCTGACGCATAAAGTCTTCAGATTTCGCTCACACAATAACTGCTATATTCGAATTCGCTATCTGTAGCTTTCTGGTTGTCAATGTAGTGCCATCCTGTTCAACCACATGTACTTGCAAACAATCTAGAATGTTGTAGGACTTCGAACATCAGTGGCCAATAGCACGGATTTCATGCAGTGGCGGTGGCCACACACTGAAAATAATTTTACGAAGTACTGCACACTTTCGCACTTCACAATAAGTGCGGCTGCAGCAAAAACAGGATTGCACAATGTCATTCCGGAATTCACGTCTACTTGAAAAGATACCAATAGGTTATGACGAGCGCGGTGCCCACGGCAGCTTATAGCCCAGGACAGGAAAAGCAAGTCACACAAGTTATCGGCGCCGACGAGCGCCCGTACGTCTCGTCGCCGCGTTAGACAATAGAGAGTTTTAGTTATGGCTTCCGATAGACGTTGGCTCTCCGTGCAACTGAGTTATTTCATACTCTGTTCGTTTTTACCTCTTCGAAAGCCGCACCCATGATGAATGAAAATAAACGCGACAGCTTCTTTATTTATTTATCTATTTATTTATTTGGAATTACCCCCAAGGCCAGAGGCATTACAGAGGGTAGTGGTACATTTAAAAGAAACACAATACAAGCTTTCTTCAGTAAATACAATGTTAACTAAAAATAACAGTACAAGTTCTAACTATACAAGCGATAATCAGACTGTTTATTAGAAAGCATAATTACAGTAAAAAGAAGTTACAGTAGCAGTCTTAACTCACCAAACAAGAATCTGACAGTTTCCCAAGAGGAAAATTGCATGATTACTTAGTTGCATAGCAGTGCACTTGAGTTTAATACGTCATGAAAATGACAAGGATGAACAATGCACCTGATTTATCTTAGAAGATTGTTCCAGTCTTGCAAGGTTCGGGGAACGAATTAATCATAACATGAGTGAGCATAACATCGCCAGATTCCCACTTTTTGGGGATGCTCAGAACGAGAGGAGATGTATGATGGAGGGAGAAAGAGGTTATCATACAGGGTGTGACCGTAGTATACTATATAAAAAAGACATATGCGGGAGAGTTTACGGCGACAGGCAAGTGACGGAAACTCTAAGGAGTCTTTCATCGAGGCGATACTTGCGGTGCGACTGTGGTTGCCAAAGATAAAGCGGACAAAATTATTTTGGACTAGCTCAAGAGCAGAGGTTAGTACACTAGTGGATGGGTTTCAAATGGATGCGGCATACTCTAGTTTACTTCGTATTAGGGTTTTGTGAAGGAAGAGTTTGAAAGGGACAGGGGCAGAAGAAACATTGCATCAGAGATAACATAACGAATGTTTCGCTTTACTAATGATTTTCTAAATGTGAACAGAGCAGGTGAGAGTGTCAGTTATGTGAATACCTAGGTAGCGATAGGATGTTACAGGTTCAAGGGCGGAGTTGTCAAGCAGATAAGTAGTGGAGGAAGAAAATGTGCGTGAAACACGTCAGACTTTACAGATAGTATTGTTCAGTTCGATTAGCCATATTGTACACAAGTTAGATACAAAGTGAAGGTCAAAGCCAATAAATGAGAGTTATATGGAATACGTTCAGGTAAGTCCTTAATATGAACGGAAAAAGGAGGGTACCGAGTACCGAACCTTGGGGTACGCCAGTATGATCGGGATTTAGTTGGGAATTAAAAGAGTTAGCAGACACATATTGTGAACGACCGTATAGAAAATGTTGAATCCAAGAAACCAGCCTATGATCAATGTTTAATCTGCCTAATCTCATGAGAAGTTAATTATGGCAAACTTTTTCAAAGGCCTTTGCAAAATCGAGAAAGATACAATCAGTAGTGGAATGATAATCAAGAATGGTGTGTAATTCATGGGTAATTGAAGCCAGCTGAGTTTCACAGGACAAAAATTTGCTGAAGCCATGTTGAGAATTTGGGAAGAATGAGTTCGCATCTAGGAACTTAACAATTGTAGTGAAAATGACATGTTCAAGAACTTTACATGGGATACTGCTTAGTGAAATTGGCTGGTAGTTGAAGGGAGAGCTTTTACTTTCACATTTGTGCACCGGAACCACCTTCCCAATTTTCCAATCGGGTCACTTGAATACGAAGTCACTTGGACGCTCCGGCACTGAAACTTTTTGATAAATAAAGTGTTGGCTCCATGAGCCAAAACCATGGCAAAATCATGAATCACACTCTCCTGGAAGTTCTGGCTATTTCGACCTCCCTCTGTTCTATAATATGCTTTTGAGCGGAGCCTTGGACACCCCGAAGGTTTTTTGACATTGTTCTCTTGAGCGTGAGTTTTTCAGCGAACAGAGCTGTTGTACTCAAACTGTGACAGTAACTTGTGCTACACCTGCCGAACCGTTGATCCAATTACGCATAAGCTTTGTCTCAGTGTTAACAGAGTTACATGAGGGTATACCTTCGCGAACCATTTCTTTCTCAAGAAAACTTAGAAATTGACAGTACTATGAAATATGTCACCTCCGCAGTCATCCACAAAGCCAATATTACCAGGGCGCATGATGCAGCATTGACTCTGTTATCCTGTGGAAGAACGGGTTGCCCCTTCCAATTAACAAAAGTTTGGGCCACGTAAATAAGGGATGGCCAACTCCATTAAACGGGCAAGCATGGCTAGCGCAACTTGGGCCGGCTCTTCATTAGATATTTACAAGTCGATCTAGAGTGGATAGTTCCCGAGTCGAGTCTCGTACAAGTAAGTGCACACGAATCATCAAGGTTAGTTGATCTGGGCTGGGACTTTACATGTAAGAAGCGTGACAAGCTCATCATAGACACTTTGCGAAGACTAGGCTTCACTAGGAACAAGACTCTCAATTATTCAGAGTGGGATAGAAAGGTGGTCAGGATTGTGAATCCTAAGGACGATGTCAAAGCAGTGCCACTTAGGTAAGCTCCAACCGGAACTTGTATTACAGGAAATGAAGCAGAGTGAGCAGTTCGAGATTCGGTAAGCCACGTGAAGCAATCAGTGTGAGGAACCTAGCTTTCTGGTCGCACATTCACAACCTACAGTACTGTATCTTTATTCTTTTATAATTAGCAGATTTAGTAGATTGTCGTGTAAGAGTGACGCCTGCAGTGCAAGGGGTGGTGGGTGGATCCACCGAAGTGAGCATAGTTTGTAATCTGATAAAATACAACATTTGATGCAATAATCAGTAGGAAGGCAGTACAAAGGCAAAGGCAAAAATTGTTACAAAAGAAATACGAGCTGAAAGTACTCATAATATGATTTCTTAGCAGTTGCAATGATGAGCAAGGTAAGACACTCTTGCACGGTTGCCAATGGTAACTACCTTGATCTAAATCGTCCTCTTTGGTACCCATTCTAACGAAGAAAATTTCAGGTTGGCTGCACAGCTTCTTTCTGACTGCTTTTTAACTTCACTGGGGACGAATTTTGCAGTCATTTTTTTGCCACTGACCACAGGATACGGAAAAGGTGGACAGCTTCCCTCTTATTTTTCGCCATCTTTGCTGTTGCTAAATCAATTGGTTTAAATACTGTAAATACGCCCGTTGTTTGCCGTATCTTAGCAACATCTTTAGTGGATGTGCTAGGTACATATGAAGCACATCACGGAACTTCGCAGCGGCCGTCTACTTGTGTAATCTATAATATTGGCAGACAGTTTAATTTATCAAGGCCCCGCCATGTCGATTGTACTCGGCCGTGTTTTTGTGACCCACCTTCGAAACCATAACCCCTTCAGCGAGGCCTTCAATGTGCACGTGGAAAAGTGGCTGGCCGACTAGGAATCCGCCAGCAGGACAGGTCCTGCAGCACTCTTGCCGCATCATCCACTGGTTTTACTAAAATCAATGAATCAACTTCTGGGCCGACATCTTGACCAAGTAGCACTCACAGTAAACTTTCAATAATAAATTTTCATTGCAGAAGCGTTGTCAGTAATTATTCCAAATATTCTTCTCTGGTCCCCTGTTGTGCCCCAACCAATATCAGCGTTATAGAGACTTGGCTGCACGATGCAGTTCATGACTCTGAAATAATTCTTCCTGGCTACAACCTGATTTTGACTGACAAAGGTGGACAGGGGAGGAAGCGGTGTCGCCCTACTCTTTTGGTCTCACCTCAACGTTTCTGTGCTTTATAGAACACAGAATACTGAGTCCTTGTGTTTCAAGGTTCACAAAAAAGTGCCCTTGATCATCGGTATTGTTTACCCACGCCTTGTCAGATATTGAACATTGCACAACATTAACCGATTTCCACAAAGCTAGGTTGCTGAAGCATCTAATATTATTTTCATGCATGATTTTAACACTCGTGCTATAAACTGACCATCTACAGCAGTCAGTGTATACGACATCGGAAGAGAGCTACTCAACGTTTTGTTCTCATGTAACCTGAACCAAATTGTTAAGGGATCAACTTGTGGTGGTTCTGTCCTTGACCTTGTTTTACCCCTACATACTAAGCTATTGTGGTGAGTAAGGGGTTTACTCAATGGGCCCAGGTCATCGGATGCACTCAAGGCAACCTGATAACACGAAGACGTTCTTTATATTGGAGGAGGACAAGAACACACACGAAGAAATCTCACAAAGAACATCAGGACGATACGAGGTTAAAGAAAGTCTACTGGCAAGTTCTTGTCCACGCGAAATGTAAGTCTACATCTTAAAACTCAACGCACTAAACTCCGGCGCCACCAAGTTTCCAAGACTACACTCACGCGCACCGTTGTTGCGGTGACTGTAGCACCGGGCAACGTGGCGTTGAGTCCGTCGTGGTAGCGTCCACGGGGGAACACACTTCGTGTAGCTCGCTGACTCGAGATTACGTCGATGTCTCGCACCCTGACATCTTGCTGGCGTCCAGGTCACGCACGAGGGAAGCGAGCGCCCAGGACATGGGGTCGAAAGCCCCGACAACCATCGAAGCCTGCTGCCTACGTTCGCTGCACCAGTCTTCTTTCTTGTCTTCTTCCTGTTCGTTTCAATTCCGCGCTCAGGGTTTTGCCCCTACGGCTCACTCGTCGCAGTCACCACAGTTATGTGCGGTTTCGCATGTGATTTATCGATTGCGTATTCGATCATAACATTGTATAGTTCTCTGTTTCTGGTATCGTCACAAAACGCCGTTGCACTTACGGCACGTCCCCCAATTTTAACCTCGCTGATCATGAAGCAATCACAAACTTCCTTTGGGACCCTTTCAAGAGTGTGAGCTGAAAAGCATTACCGGTGATGTCAATACACTATCCACTAATTTATAAGGCCTTGTTAGTATATGTATCAATCGTTTCAATCTTCTGAAAAAAATACGAACATCGAAATACCCTGAATGAGTACTAATATCTTACATTTATCATGTCGTGTGGCTAGAATACGTTGATCAAAGTGCTCTGGTGACTCGACAATTCTTCAACAGTTTGTTAGCGCTGAAATACTATTCGCAAAAATTAAAACTGATAAGGAATAATATTACATGGTTACTTTTCTGAGGCTAATATAAGGAAATCCCCGTAAATATTGGAAGGCTAATCTTTTATCTAGTTCTTCAGCACACACAATGATCATTAACACTGTAGCAGTTTTGATCACGCAGTCATTACTTCAGCCTTCAACACTTACTTCCACTCAGTCTTTACAACTGAACACTCGGACATTTCTCCTGTTTATTAAGAATCTCATCCTCGAATCGATGATGTGTCAGTGTCACTCGAGTGCGTACACAAATTTATTTCAAACTCTGACACCGAGAAAGCATGCGGTCTCGGCGACATTCCGTCATATTTCCAAGGTATATACGCTCTTGGCAGTAGCACATACCTATAGTTATCATTGGGAAATCTCTCTCGCCAGCAACACTTCCATCCTCGAGGAAACGTGCTTTTACTTTTTTATCATTTAAATCTGGCAATGTTCAATTATTAAGCAATTATGGACCCATCCTTTTAACAACACATTTGTTTAAAATGTCGGAGCCTATTTTCTTAAAACACATTGCAGTATTCTTTGAAGTAAACAAAATATTAGCACTATTCAGCGCAATGTCAGAGGTATTTT
Source organism: Rhipicephalus annulatus (assembly GCA_013436015.1). Taxonomy (NCBI): domain Eukaryota; kingdom Metazoa; phylum Arthropoda; class Arachnida; order Ixodida; family Ixodidae; genus Rhipicephalus; species Rhipicephalus annulatus. The sequence goes on from WOVY01010991.1 coordinate 316,004, forward strand.
TAGCACCATTACTGAACTGACAGAATTCGTCCGTGACAGCAGCAGCTCTTTAGACATCTGTGACCAAGTTGATATCACATTCACTGATTTTGCCAACGTCTTCAACACTGCATTTCAATCTAAACAATTGCACAACTTGTTTGTTATAATAAAGCATACATCATTGGTTGGCCGGATAGCCAACTTTCCTTCGCAGCCTTCACAATATGCGTGTTTCAATCCTACTAACTCGCCTTAGATGCCGCTGTTACCAGGAGTTCCTCCATTGTTCTGTGTTAGGACCCCTCTTTTTCCTGCTTTATAATATCGACCTCCCCTTGCTTATTTCTGTGAAAATACACCTTCTCGCAGATGACAGCGCCCAGCATCATACTGTAAAATTCTCACTGCATAATGCCATTTCTAACAATTCATTTTCTCTTTTTTTAGCTGGTGCAAGTCTTCGCAAATAAATATTAACCTATTCCAGACAGTATTATACCAATTAACAGACGCTCATGTCCTTTAGCTTCTGACTATGATTTTAACAATGTTAGTCATTGTACAGTGTCCGAATTCAGATACCTTGGTATTCTTAGGACAAATAAGTTATCATGGCCTAAACATATGGATCTCCCATGCAACAAATCCCTTAAGAGTTTCGATTATTCACATTGTACGCTCGATCTTAGTCCTGAGGAAACGGTACTGCTTACCTACAAATCTCTTATTCACCCCATTGTTGAATATCATAGCGGAGTTCGAAACCCTAATAAAAGATGTTGCATCAACCAACTAAAATCCATCAAACAATGAGCTGTGCGCTTTGTATGCAAGATATATGTGACATTCTTTATTGTGTGGTAAGAAAAAGTCAAATCCTTGGCCCGCACCATAAACATACAGCAGGCATAGCGATATATGACAGGGGATTTTCTCTAACAAGTATTCCTCTCTAGCTAGGTCTCACTATATTTGCGAAGCGTCGCCTTGTTGAATGACAAAGTTATCTACACATTTTAATAAATTCTTCCCTCTTCAGCGCTATAGAATCATATCATAAGCTTAAGATATGATTATCCGCCTTATCCCCTGTTCGTGTCATCGATGGTGGTGCAACTACTGTTTTTGCAATACGTACTTGGCGTGTCAGCTTCGATGAGCACAAGACCTCATTTCTCTTTACTCTTCTGCACGAATGACCCACGACCTCATTATCCATCACGACTTCCTAAGCACGCATTCTTCCCTTATCGACTGTTCTTCTGGCCTGATACAATTAGAGCTTCCTGCCATATGCCTCACCTCATCATGACGTCACCACCACGTTTATGCGCGGTACAGCTTGTTTGCTCGGGCCCAGGTACCTCGACCTACGTTTTATTTGCCGTGGAATCACCACTGCATGATGGCGACTACGTAATTATTCCTTCAGTGGAGGTTCTACTGATGCGACGAGTAGCCTTGCCTCCCTCACTTGTGACTGTCTCTGCGAGCAACGCTTTTATACCTCTGCTGAAGTTTGGACGTTGCTCCCAACTGCTTCGCGAAAGTATCACGCTGAGTAAAGAGTCACATTTGCACACGCGTGGCTTGTTTGTTCAAGCCATCGATTATCCAAAGCCACCGTCAGGAAGCCCTGTTCCTAGCATGACACTTGATGACTCATTGGACAAAATAATTGCCCTAGAACTTTCTCCTTCACCAAGCCAAGATCCGCGCCTCTTGCTGGTGTCATATCACGACGTTTTTAATTTTTCCCCCCCACTTGGCCGAAAAACTCTAGTAACGGGCGACGCTCGACCCATTTAGCGACGCCTTTACCATGTGTCTGTGACCAAGCGCAGCGTCATTCAAACAGAAGTCGACAAAATGGTCGCTAAGGACATCATTGAGCCATCCTCGAGTCCTTGAGCATCGCCTGTGCTACTTGTGAAGAAAAAAAGACAACACCTGATGGTTATTTGTCGACTATAGGCACCTGAACAAGATTGCCAAGAAAGACGTCTACAATCTGCCGCGAATAGACAGCGCCCTCACTCTCTCCATAGCGCGCAGTACGTTTCTTCCATACACCTTTGTTCAGGCTATTAGAAAATTTCTGTCGATAAAAATGAACGAGAGAAGACCGTCTTCATTACATCCGATAAGCTCTGTTATATTAAAGTCATGCCTTTTGGGTTGAGCAACGCACCTGCAACATTTGAGTGCATGATTGGTGCCCGACGGCAACCAGGGCGAAACGCGACCTGCTGCATTTCACGCTGTTGCGTTACCCAGACCACTCTGCGTCTCCCTCTTTTCGTTACGGAGGGATGCCAGATGCGCTGAATCGCGCAAGCGTCAAAGCAACGAAGCGTGGCACGCGCCTGCTAGTATATGGCAGGTCCGGCTCCTGGCGTGGCAACGCCGGCGTGACGCGACAAAATGAATGCCGGTGAGCACGCAAACCACGTCACGTCAAAATCTATTGGTGCCTTGATTGGGGCTCGTAGTCATGTTCTCACATAAGACGCATCTCATGATTATTAAGTTTGCACCAGTCACATACTTTCGTCATCCATTGGCGTGACATACTACCAAATTAGGCATACGTGAGGCTAGCGAAACGGCCACCAGCGCATCATGAGCATGGCATGTAGTCATGTTGGTACATGACAAGCATGTCATGATTATCATATTCACCATTCACGTACCTTCGTCATCCATTCAAGTACCATAATACCAAATTTGGTATATGCGACACTGGCGAAATGGCCACGACGGCATCATCAGCATGACATGTAGTCATATTGTTACATGACACGCACGAAATAATTTTCATGTTAGGGTCTCTCCTGTGTTTGCCATGAAATCATGTCATACCATACCAGTTTTGCAACATGAGATGTGAAAGAAACCACCGCAAGAGGTGCAGGACCATGAAATGTAAATCATGACATTCATATCATACATACCATGATCTTCATGTTATTACTATAGTCAAATACGTTTTCATACAGTCATGTTATGCCATACCAAATGTCAAATCGATATCGTTATCGAAACGACCGGGAGAGCTAAAAGTCGTAGGCGGCTAGATTGATAGATACATAGATAGATAGATACATGGATAGATAGATAGATAGATAGATAGATCAATAGATAGATAGATAGATAGATAGATACGCTCAAAGTCACCGAAGTTCAATGAGAAATGCTTCGAATTTATTGACTCTACTGATGAGCTACTGTTCAATGTGGCTACAGATTTGGTGTTGAATAAAATGGAATGGCTACTTTGGCGACTCCAGGTCCAGGCTTCTTTTCAAATCCAGCCAATGGCAACCTTGCCCTCTTGTGCGTTTAACAACAGTTTGGCTTTGAGACGCTATCATCGATACGTACACAGATTTTATTTCTTAACGTCACTGTTTTCTCGCTAAAAATGACTTATGAAGCGCTACGGCCAACTGATGAGTGACACAAGGCCTCCGCCATGCAATAAGAACACAAAAAGAACATTGTCCAAACGTTTTTTTTAATTTCGCTCACCCCTCGGCAAGAAAGCATAAACCATGCGCTTGCGTGTCATGCCTTACTTATTTAATTATTCGATTTGCAAACACAAATACACAAGGACACAGAGGAAAGAGGGAGAAAGCAAGCTGGCGACTGCCACCTGGAGGGGCACAATGCCTGCTCACTCTTTTGGGAAGAAAGAGGAAAGAAGATGAGGAATGAAAAAAATGACGAATACTTCGGCGAGTATCTCCAAAACCATCTCTAAACGGGTGGCCAGGTCCGGTCGGTTCAAAGATGTAAGGAGAGCTCGGTGGGCCCGGTCACGTCGGGTAACACAACCGCTTGAAAGAAGAAGTCATCTAGAGTCACGCACTTTAGTCCTAGGAATTTATATTCCTTAATCAGCAACGACCGCTGCGTAGCAAATGCGGGACAGTTCACTACGGTATGCTCAAATGTTTAGCAGGAGTCACAAGCTGCGCACAACGGACTGTCCAAACGCCCTTGACTGTGTAACTGTTCACGCACCAACCCTGAGCCCACTCTTAGTTTATACAAATGAGCTCGGGAACGACAAGGCAGGCCACGGTCACGAACACGGGGAAGGAACGATTCATTTGCCAAACGCTGGTCTGGGTGCTGCTTTAGAATGTGTCGGCGTATAAGGAGACGAGCGTTGTCCATCGTACATAGAATTCTAGGACAAACACAGCCATCATGTTTTGCATGGCGAAGTAAGGGGATCCGCTTCTTATCGCCCGCAATACCCACATGCGTAGGTACCCACTGTACAGCTTTGCATACCCCACGTGACAGATTACTGTTGATAAATTCCATGATGCTACTCAAAATATGGCTGTCAGTCTCCTTGCTGGTTAGTCTGCTAAGGGCACTACGAGAGTCGGTGATGCCCACGACATCAATTGCTGCTAGCACGGCCGTCACCGACGATGAGGGGCATGGTATTTCAAACAACCGCCTGATATCGGTTGAAGGGCAGAAGAAAGTGGCAGATGCACTCCAGCCATCGCTGCGTACAGAAACGTTCATAAATACTTTTACATAGTCTTCAAAGTTGTCAAATAAGTGTGAATGGGCTAATTTGTATAGTTTTGAAAGAGGCACATGGGCTGTTTTCTGCCGATGTTGGCAACCTAATAGTTTCGCCGGAATCGCCAGTAATGTCATTGAACAAAGCTGTCGTTTTACCCATCCGAAAAAGTGGGCGCTGTAACAGCCTGCTAGAGTGTCTTGCCTTGTAGGGCTCGGTTCATACGCCCAATATGATGTAGCGCTCTCTAGTCAGCTTGCAGCTTTAGCGGCAAACTGGTCTACTTCAGTCAGTAGTGGGATGAATGGTGCTTGACGAGAAAAGCCAAACAGTACTGGCAGAGAAACACGATGATACCTTTCTAGCTGAGACATTAAATAAAGCAGGCACTACATCCAAGACTGGCAAGGCATACATCATGAAGAGAGTACAGCTGATTGGTAAACCTGTAGCGCCATCTTCTGATAAATGCCATCACCCCTAGAAGTCAAGGCAGCTACATACTTGAACAGGGACAGCGATTTTCAACTCACAGTTTTAACAGATGGGCGCAAAGAAGGGCGATTATCGATGGTAGGCGATCATCGATTATCGATCAAGACAGCTTATCGTCGATCACCTAGGTAGCGTTGTTGGTGCACCCGCTGTAGCGGTGTGTCTCCGAGGTAAAGCCTGCTAAGCATTCGACGAGCGCGTTGCCTTGGATGATACGTGATCGCAGCTGACTTCGCAGGTGAAACCTGCAGGCCAACTTCCACCAAGTCTTCTGAAGTTGCATTCAGAGCTCGCTGCAATATCCCACGAAAACGTGGACTATGGTGTGTCGGACCACTGACCCGGAGTGTGATGTCATCAGCATAAATTGCTATATCTATAGGAAAGTCACATTCTTGCGGTAATCAGCCAGAAAGAAGCGGTGACAAGACGCTGCCTTGCGGGATGCCACATTTAACAGTGCGCGGTTCCTTCTGTACTTAATACTCATGCAAAAAACCACCACCACCACCACCACCACCACCATCATCATCATCATCATCATCATCATCATCATCATCATTAATTAACCCTTAAAGGCCTATAAAAGGCATTACATAAGGGGGGCAATATAAGGGACGTGTAATGACAAAAATGCAGTGATTGAATATTGAGTAAAAAATCTAAGTAATTATATAGCAAATAAACAAACAAGGCAGAGTAAGTTGCGATAGCTTAAGAACTAATACACGTTGTAGGTAATTGGACGCGAACACCAATGAATACCTCAGAAAAAAACAAAAAGAAAACTTTATTGTTGAGAAGAAGTTAATTGACGAGCAGAATGCCGGAAGAGCTAACTAAAAACAGAAGATAACAACACTTTGAATTTGTCTGGGTCAAGCTCCTGAAGAAAGAATTCCGGAAGACGGTTCCAGTGTTCAATTACTGAAGGCAAGACTGATTTGTTAAAGGCTCGAGATGATCAATGGAAACGTTGAACACCTTTAGAGTTCAACAGCCAGCGAGAGGTGCGAGTTAGTGGAATGAGTAGAGCGCCATGCAGATGATAAAAGATGTGGTACAGTTTATGAAACAGGCTTATCTGTGCGATTTCTCTAAATCATCTCTTGAATAAGCTCAAAAGATGAATTTATCTGAATGATGCTAGCATGTTTACTGTATTGAGATGGTATGAACCGGGCAGCTTGCTTCTGGACTCAAGGGAAGAGATGAGGTAATCTTGATAAGGGCTCCAAATGGCGGAAGGAAATCATAGTTTGGTCCTTACGAACGTTTCGTACGCAGGATTTCTGATGGTAGGAGAGAGGAATGCATGGTTAAGGTTTCAGTAAAATTATTATGTGTCTCTTCATTTCTAAAACCTCCCCTCCCCCAAACTATGGCATAGCGATTCGTGGTATCGAAAATACCCACCAAGTTTGCTTAGTGTACAATGTCTAAAAGTGAACTGTGCAAAGGTCTTTGCATTGATCGGTTGAGGTCGGTCTGTCGACCGTGCCAGAGGCCTGCTGCCCGGAGGTGGTGAATGCGGCTCAATGTAAGGCCTTTAAAAGTACACAGCAAGTTCGTCGCAGTCACATCGGATATTGGGGTGTCAGAAGGGAGGCACAGTGGGCCATGGTAATGTTGCGCCCGATAAGCGTTCACGAATGAGCTAAGCACAACTCTGATGCTAAATCTTTGCAACGTAATCGTTTCTCACCAGGTTAAGTCACTATGAAACTCTGACCCACAAGGATGTAAAAGTGCTTGTCTTGTACGAGAAAGGCCTTCTATGGTTCCGAAGTACTTGTGCGTGAGTGTTTCAGGAAAATGCGCAAGACAAGGGGGTGCGGGGTAACATCTGTGTTGAAGTTTAATTTCTGTATGGTTCACGGCAATAAATTAAGTGAACATATTTGGTTGGTGAATCCACAGAAATCTGCGTCGTCTTCGAGATGAACAGTGGTGTAAATGCCCCAATTCCCCCCTTCATTCTCCATTTCCTCTCAGCGATGGTTTTCAAATGGGTGCTGAACAAAGTACTGCATAAGAAGTCACCAAACGACGTTCGTTAAAGTGAAATATTACGATGGTAACTTGTAAGAAGCGAGGGTCCGCATGCAGTTATCTCTTGATCCTGTGAGGTCGAACTTTTGAGTACAGCCTTACCGGTTGATTGATATTGATTGATTTGTGAGGTTTAACGTCTCAAAACCACCATATGATTATGAGAGACGCCGTAGAGGAGGGGCATCGGAAGTTTAGACCTCCTGGGGTTCTTTAACACAGCCTTACCGGTTAACATCTTCGGAGTCAGTATTGCAAATGTTTTCTTAAATTACTTTATTGCAATTCTTTCGCATCACTTTTACGCTGTTTAATTCTCTTTTAGCATGATAGCATTAAAAAGCTCGTGTCACGGAAAAGCAGCCGCTGGCATCGGCCTCGTTCGTTGTGAGCAAAAAATCGTCTGTGCATCTGTCTCCAAAAAATCAAGTGACCGAGATAGCCGGGGGAGGCCGCCACTTGTTCAAGCGTGCACGCGCGATCACACTTCAAAAACCAAGCATTTGAAGAAAAGAACGGCCCCGTATCTACATCTTTTAATGCAAATGTCTTCGAAAGACGATAGCCTTGCGTGTGGAGAGAGTGAACAAAACATTTGATATTCTGCGCAAGACAATTGATGAATGTTATTCTGCAGGCACTGCGTTAGAGAGCCTCGAGCGTGCAGTGGAGGCGAACGAGCACATCAAGTCACGTCACACGTAAGGCATGAGCGCCATCTGGCAGTTTTCATGGAAAACTAAGCGCGCAGCCCTGAGACGGGCATGCGCTTCCAAGACCTGCGGGCCACCACCGTGTCGTCGTAGCAAAGCGGTGAAAACACACGCCTTTTCGTGCGACTGTTGCATGGTCAGCGTAGCGTGATAGACGCTATGGTCCTTAAACTTACTTATGTCTGCCTTTTTCCCGTAAAGACGCACATACAGAATATATACGTGTTGTTAGTTGCCTCAGATATGCGCAATAATTGCTTTTTAATTGACAATCGCACATGTGCGAACGCTGAACCTTGAGCGACATTGGTGGGCGCTGCGGGTGGCGTCGGTCGTTTGGTGTATCGGCTGCGGCAGTTAAGAGTACCCGGTACCGTTAAAGGTGGACAAACAGACAAATGTACAGACAGACAGACAGACAGACAGACCAATTTTTTGTGTCGAAGCTTCCTAAAAGAGACTATCGTGCTGAAAAAGTGTTCAGGGTCACGAGATGCGTTTTTTTTTGCCCGCGCCACCTCTCCCTGCTTAGCTTCCAGCACTTTCGTCAGGACAAAAGAAGAGATGCTGCAATTGCAGTGTGTGACAAACCTTTGTAACTCCACTCGCACTGGACGGATTCTTAAAATTTTTGCTGCGTTGAATTCGTGAGGCAATAAGCTTTTCTATTGAATTCATTTCATGGTTACATAAAAAAGTGTTTCAGGGCCCCTTCAGCGAATATTGTTCGACTTGTGTCACTACGAAAACGAGCCCATACGTCAATAATAGCACGCACTGGTCCCATCTACTGAGCGCATGTCTGTGTGCGAGCGTGTGTATGTAACAAAAAATATGATTAAGTATACACTTAGCAATTGAAGGGTGCACTAGGAGCTGGATATCGCTATCGCGTTCAACTCTTAAAGGCGAAGCATAGGGATCGCCCAATTTTCTTCTTACATTGTTGACGAAAACATAAAACGAACAGTTCAAAGATGGCGGACTAGGAAAAAAATTATAAAAAGGTGGCGAAGCCACCAAAGGTGCGACGAAGAAGGCGACATCAACGAAGCTGTCGGTCTGTCTGTAGGGCTGTAGGGATGTAGGGCTGTAGGGAGGGTTAGTGCAATAGAGTAAATAGGGGAGGGGGTGGTCAGGAAACACTGCACGAAGTGCACGTGCACCCCAACAGCCGTACCAACCTCGCTTATGGTACAATTCGAAACGCGCCTTGGAGTTTCACCAGAGGCGTCAATAAAAGCCTCTACCACTCGCGAAGGTGTCTTAATTAACTGCCAATTTGACCTCCTGGTGTCTTAATTAAACATTGCACGATGCAAAAACGTGCGCTTCCGGTCATCCAGAGGAAGTGCTGTCTGTGGTCGCACACCATTTGTCTTTTAATGAGCACCATTCGCAGCTGGTTTCCATGAGCCGACTCTGGTTTGACAATGTAATGCCCGAAAGCTCAGTAAGTATACTAGAGCTGGTTGCTGCCATCTTGTTGCTTATATTTGTTTTTAGTGACATGGAAACCCACGTTCTTTCTCAGCGTTAAAAATTGTAGGGCAGTGTCAGTGCAGATGATGGGCATCATGTGTGGCATTATAGCCATGTGTTCGCCAACATGCAACCAACTTCGACGCTCTGTTTTTGCATGTATGCCTCGCGTTGCGTTTGGGTGTCTCGTTGCGCACCAGCTGCAGCAGGCGAAGACATGCACAGTCGACCAGAAAACTTGAAAACAACGTAACTTATCTAACAATTCATCTATTTAGATAATTAGCTACTAAATGAAGTAGTAAATAAATTCACTATAGAGGAAATGCAGTAGGGGAGCCAACGTCACGTTTTGTCGCCAGAACATGTCATAAGATCATCCATGTCCTTTCTCTCTCTCTCTCCTTTCACTGGAAGCTCCTATTTTCGCAACGACGTCACACATTTTGGAAATGTTCTGATCGCTGGAGGGCCTTGACGCTTTTTGAAACAATCTTCAGTGCCGCGGCTCATCTCCAAAGGCCCCTAATGCGAATGCTTAATTGTATTACACGCCTGATGGGCATCGTGCATTCTCGAGTCTTGCGTTTATTTTTTTAAACATACCTTTTTCTTTTGCGTGAACTCTATTAGCACTGAAGTCGACCCTGCCAAGCTCTGCGTAGCTCTGCTACGCCCCACCTCTCTCGAGGGGTATGCACGTAAACCACAACCCCCCTTCATTCTTTACTTTTTTTTCGTGCTGCACAACAATCAACTTTTACGAAGCATCCCTCAATCACTTCGTAACACCTCCATGGCTTGTTACCTTGTTTAACTTACGTGGCCTTCGTGAGGAACGCACGCTCTCTACCCCGGCAGCCATTTATAAGCGACCACGAGCGGCCACGCCCCTCCTAGCTTTTTTCATGATTGTGTCCATACGAATGCACGTGGCTCTTGCGGTGAGGCCGCCGCAAGGCACGGCTCTTGGTTACAAAGAGATCGGTGATAACCATGGTGTAAGATACAAATTGTTCGTATCTTACGCCGTGATGATAACACACGGGCTTGCAAGCTACATTCTGTCAACAAGCTGTCGCTGTACGCAATCACAGGCGTCGCCGTGCGTGCCCTGTGAAATGATCTTGTGAAAATTTTCCAGTAATAAGAAGTATTCTTTGTAAAGAACTTATAAATCACCAGAGGCCGGATTCTTAGGCACTAAAAGGTGTGATATAGGTGCCAAAGACAGGAAGCTGCAACACCATGTAAGGCCTTTAAAATCATCATTATAGGCGCAATAAATTTCTACAAAAATTGACGTAATTTTAACAATGATTTCGGCGACTTGTAATTACGACCAGAAGCAAAAAATGACAATATTTAAGATACAACAAAAGCGCCAACAATCGAACATAGCACTGACAGTTGGGCGAGCTAGTGTTAGTTCTCACTTACAAACGGCGCAAAAAAAACATCGCACACAGATGAAGAAATTCACACAGACATGGGTGCTCTACTCGCAACTAATTTTATTCACGTCGACTCGTACCTGTATACAGGCACGTGGTTCAAAAACATGGTAAACTGCACGAAAGTTTAGTCGTAAATTACTATTCAAATAAGGTATCTCCTGTTGTTGCGGGGTGATAGATGAACATAAGGATGCATTTTCCGCGCGATTCATACAAAACAGACTTTCTTTTTGTTGTCCAGCATAGTAAGTCAAGTGTACACTAATCAATCACCAGTCTCTTGGGTCCCTTTCGTTTCGTCGTGGCTGAAAAGGGCAGTGCAAAAGCAAATAACCAGACCATTGTTAGCCGAGAAGAGAGGGATGCCAGATGTAATCGCAGAATTTCTCTCCTGTCGGTAAACACCTTAGAGGGCCCCTTACTAGGTTTCGGCATTTCGAGCTGACAAGCGTTATGGATGCACTGGGAACTAAGGGTCATGCCTGTCAGGATTTAGAACGCTACGTGCCACGAAAGAACGCTAAATGTCTACTGAATGCCACTTGCCCTTCTAGCGGGTGTGCGCCCCAAGACCTACAGCCAGCAATGGTCAAGCTTTTACGTCACTCACTCAAGTTTACATTGGTGCTCTGACGTCGCTCACCATGCACTCTTCCTCAGATCTTTGTTAAAGGTGGCTATATCTAAAAAAATGGTAGGCTATCCACGGAGTGAATGATGGGGAGTGGGGCGAAGCATTCGTCCGTCCATTCGTTCTTGCTTCCGTCCATCCATGCGTACGCCTGTGTGACCATCCATGCGTCCATCCACCCGTCCGTGCGTGTGTCTGTTCGTGCGTTCGTCCCTGCATTCGTTCATGCATCCGCGCCTGCGTCCGTTCATGCGTCCATCCATGCATCTGTCTGTGTGTCCGTTCGTCCATCTATTCAGCACTTCAAGTACCACCATCTCGCATCTTTTCATCATATATTCTCCATATAGAAACACCGCCATCCAGCGGACATTTCAAGGACTAAACGGGAAGTGGCACATGCACAATTTCTTACGGTTTGCGCTTCGGGTTTACTTCCCACCTTTAACCACCTCGAGCCCCACCACGGTGGTCTAGTGGTTAAGGTACTCGGCTGCTGACCCGCAGGTCGCGGGATCGACGCCCGGCTGTGGCGGCTGCATTTCCGATGGAGGCGGAAATGTTGTAGGCCCGTGTACTCAGATTTGGGTGCACGTAAAGAACCCCAGGTGGTCAAAATTTCCGGAGCCCTCCACTACGGCGTCTCTCATAATCATATGGTGGTTTTGGGACGTTAAACTCCACAAATCAATTAATCACCTCGAGTTCATAGTATATACTAGTTCACTGTATTTATGGCTATGCGGCCCGACGCTCGCTAAACCTTTCTAAAACCAAGGAGGTTACACCCAGCGAGTATAACGTAGCAACCCTTTCTTGTCAGATCATGCTCAATGTACATGCTATTAGCTGCTAATGGGGATCGCAGCGTGCGCGTTACCTAAAGGCCGAATGCTCCTCTCTCTCATTCCCCCTTAGCAGCCATTAACATGTGCATTGAGCACTATCTTTTATTGTTCAACAACGCACAGAAGAAATCTCTCACCGGAACCACCTTGGAGGTCAAAAATTTTCCACCGGCACCACCTTGCAGGTCAAAGCGTAAGACTTGTTACATACTACGACGGGACGCGGGACGAACGGGTGCCGCTGTAAGGAGCTTCGCCCCTAAAAATGTACGAAAAATCTACCGTCTGCTGATTATATCCTCTATTATAAATAGCACCTCATTACTAGCATTGCATGCGAAATATTGTAGTTGGCATATGTAAGTTGTGTGTTCTGTTGTGTAGTACGAATGACAAGTGCTTTGGGCTAGCTGCTTCATATGGTACTGAAAGGGAAGCGCAAAGACATAGGGAAAATAAAGACACCGCTATTTTTCTTTATGTCTTTTTTCTTCCTGCGTCTTAGTGCTGCCCTCTCAATATGAGTATATTGAAAGAAAGCTGAGGAAAATAGTAAAACGCGCAAACAAAATACCAGCTCATTATTATTTTGATATTTGGTTCCAGTGGCCGCGAGAGGCTGTAGACTGATGGGTCCTCGTTTCGCGTCCACCTCAGTAGACCAGTGGCTAGGATGCTCTGCTGCTGACCCGAATGTCACGGGTTCTATTCTTGCCGCGGCGGTCGCACTTAGATGGATGCGAAAAGGTAGAAGCCCGCGTACTGCGCCATGTCAGTATTCGTTAAAGAACACCAGGTGATCAAATCTTCCGGGGATATCCACTACAGCACCCCCCGTTGTCAAATCGTGGTTTGTTCACGTAAAAACACACATACTGCCACTACTACTTCTGTTATATACTGCTACTGCTACTATGCCATTTCGCTTGCGTTCGTCTTCTTGTCGATCCTGCATCTTGCCTTCGCCAACCGCGACCCCACTTAGCTTGTGTATGGTGCGTCGTCTCTGACCGCACTCTCAGCAGAGTGACGTCGTGTATCGCGGTTACCATACATGATCTATCCCAGCCTCTCCAAAAGCACGCGCACCGACTGATTCATGTCATAGACACGCGTAATATTCAACACAGCACACTGAAACGAGACAACACCGATGGCGTACGTGCACGAGTAGGCTGAGACACGTCATGCGCGCATGACTTCTCTGTATACGCATGAAGTCCTTCGTGAGTATATGCATCATGTCATCCTCCAGCCCAAATGCCGAAGAGACCAGGGAACGAATTAGGTTTGCGATGGCTACATGGGGCGAGAGGCAAGAGATCCAACCTTTCCTCTTCACATCATGGTTTTGTGGATTGTAGCAAACCAATTTGAAAAATCGCCGTCGTAGAACGCTTTTTAATGGGTTTGCAAGAAGTTGTAGTGTTTAACTACAACTTCCCATGTGACCTAGAAAAGGGGTGCCTAAAGAAGTAAATTACAGACAAAACATATGTCGTGCGTACATCAAGATTTTTATCCGAAGGTGCCGCAGCAGATGGGTTACATAGTCAAAGAAAACACACCTTCATTGAAACACCACACTTTTTTATAATCCATTTAATTTAATTGAGTAATGACACTAAAGAAAATGAATTATTTTAAATATTATATCTGATACAACTATGTTAAATTTCGAAAACAATATTCATTGCGCAAAGAGGACTGTATAGGTACAATAAATTTTGTATGCAAGTTTTACCATGAAATGCTACACTTATATGAGCGTTAACCACTGTTTATTTCAACGCGATGATAGCGGTTCTCATCCTAGGTAAATTATGAGATTACCATAGCTGTTCTTTTTGAGTAGTAGCTTAGGAAAAACCGTGGAGCCCTGCTCTGTGTTTTTTCACGTTTGCCGCTTCAACAAATATGCCAAGGGATATCGTATACGCCACAAGCCTATTCAGGCATAGGGTGAATGTATACTGAATACACTATTGATTGTAAACATTTGAGTGCCTGTCCCAGGCTTTGCTGCATAAAGTATAACAATTTGACGGCCTTTTCCACCACTCAATCAACATGAGCATTCCAGTAGTGCCCATCCATGGTTTTTCTTTCGTTCTCCACTTACATTCGGCTGCTCCGAAAAACCTGCTGTTCTTCAGTTCCTTCCGGACACTGGGCAGCTGTCTGTAGAAGACGGTCTCTGCCATAGACGCCACCCTTATTCGCACCATTAATTATCTCTTTTCTTTCTCCTGCAGACGCTGCTTCCACTTTGGGCTGCGGAAATAGCGTCTTTTGAACTGCTCATGCTCTTCCTGCAATCGCTCGCAGCATGTCAGCTCTGTGTCATTTGGTGGCCAGTGAGTGCCATTTCACTGCGGTTAACGGGGTTGTTTTGCGGAAGTTGCTAGAAAAAAGGAATTCGTTGAACCTCACAGTGTTTCGAAATGTTATTGTTGTATTTTTAACATAAATAATGGTTTCAAACTGCACTTGAAAACAGTATTTAGCCTAAACAGCGCTTATATAGGCGCTCATTTGGGAATTAGACATTTACAGGCACTTATAGGCATTTAGGCACAAAAATCTGATATACGCATTTTTAGGTACTATAAAAACACTATAAAACTCCTTCTTAATCTCTAATTTATGCTTATACGTTAAAATGACCCGATAAAAACGCAAGGAACAAAATAGGCATTTGCCTATAATCCGGTCTTGAGTCATCACCTAAACATTTATAGAATTCAACCTGGCTGTTTCAACACATACTCCAGACTACGGCACGGGTTAGAACCCTCCACATTGCGCTTAACAGCTAAGCGCCACAATGGAAGGTCATATTCATGAAGCTCTAAGCCACAAACTTAGAGTTACCCATTACGTGCTGATTGATGGAGAGAGAAAGCTTGCCATTTTAATCTCGGCCCTGCAATTTACGTGACGTTTTTTGATCACCTAGCTTTAGTGGTGGTTATTCATGCGCTCCCCTGTATTGGTAGCCCCAGTTGCCTCAGTCACAAAGCAGACGCCACTGTCGAAGCTCGTGCCAGCCGCTTGGTGGCGCAAAAAGCAGTCGCTGGGGAGGAACTAATGAAAAGCAGGCAAACCAAAAGTGCTCAACTCACCCTAGCCGCGGCGCTGCCCGTATGATATAATTGAGGTAACATATTCCCGCTAGATGCAATGAAGATGAAAAGAATGCGGCACGCTTCTAGAAAGGAATATTTTTGCTTCGGTGAACTCGGCAGCTGCTTCCCTATGCTCTGTAAAAAAGGCGGCGCCAAGCGAAACGTGCACGCGTGTTCATCTTTCTCTCTCGCCTTATCTTGCAATGAACGAGATCTTTCAAGAGCGCCCCGCTATGAAGTGTGTGACTTCGTAAAGGTGCTGAACTCGCCACTGTAAGAAAGATGAATACACTGTGCTGCTTGACAAAAAATGTGACGTACAATGTCGTAGGAGTTGCATCAGATGCATAACAGTGTAAGTACGCAAGACGTATGTTTCCAGCGTTGTCTGGAAGCTCTTCTGCACAGGAAGTGCAAATTGTCTACGTACGAGTTTAGGTCTAGGCTCAAGTGTGCTAAATATGACATCGACGACGTTAACAACAATGACAAACAACATTTTTTGAGAAAGCTGGTCGGCAATAAGTATTGAACCTACTTATTTTGTTGTAATTAGGCTTTAGTACATTTATTGTAGCAGTAGATTTTCGATTGTTTCGAGCAGTAAAAGCCTTTCTGCTTCCGTTGTCAGAGATCTGCAAATGATTTTAGCTAGAAGCTGCAGTCGTCATCATTGATTGATTGATTGATATGTGGGGTTTAACGTCCCAAAACCACTATATGATTATGAGAGACGCCGTTGTGGAGGGCTCCGGAAGTTTAGACCACCTGGGGTTCTTTAACGTGCACCCAAATCTGAGCACACGGGCCTACAACATTTCCGCCTCCATCGGAAATGCAGCCGCCGCAGCCGTGATTCGAACCCGCGCCCTGCGGGTCAGCAGCCGAGTACCTTAGCCACTAGACCACCGCGGCGAGGCTGCAGTCGTCATCAGACCAATGAAACAAGATCATCCGAGCATCATTGCAAAAATGAACCGCGGAAATCCGGCCAACCAAAAAAAAGTAAAAGTGTTCTTTTTTTTTAATCGATCGCGTGGCTGCGCGCTTCACTGCAAATGTTGTCGAAAAACAACAATCTTTTTTTAGCTTTCTTTCGTGCATAGCGTTGCATTTTCAGCACAGTGTAAGAAACACTAAGATATGTAATATTACGTATTTATGTGCTTGCTAGTAAATACACACATCGTATAATATTTACGCCTGGATGTTGTGCTTCATAGATGCGTAATTTTTTCATTTTGATCAACAATGTTCAAAAGCATGCACGCAGACACCAGTGCCAGATAGCTGGGTGTGCGGCAGGTGTTTTAACTTTGGCCAGGTGAATGAATAGTGTGACAGACAGACAGAAAAACATTTCTGCGTTGCCTATCTACTTTTTGGGACGGCATCATGCTCTCCCATAGTGGAGTACTAAGTACTCTAAATCGTTAAGCACTTTTTTCCAAACACACACCAGAACACAAGTAATACTATCGTGTTTGAAAACATGGTTTCTGTCCTTTAGGCCTCTTCACAGGGCTCGGTCACATGCGCTAGCTGCCGCGGAAACAAGTTACGGACATTAGAAAACATCAGCTCTCTTATTGTTTGTTCGCAATATCGCTGAAGCTGCAGGTAATAAATAAGCGGACATTTTATTAGTAAGGTCAGATAAGAATGGTGGAAGGACTGATACGGGGCGCCAGACCGTTTTGCTGTGCTCTTTCAGACATCAGCTGAAGATGGTTTCCACCTCTAGTGAAAAATGGCACCACGTAGCGTGAAGCACAGCAGGAGGCATACGCAAGGAGAATGACAGGAAACATGCGGCACAATGACAGGAAACAGTTGCCTTCATATGGCCTAGTGCAAAATATGGGTATGGTACGGTGTATTGTAGTGCAGCGTTTGCTGGCAAAAAGCCACAAGACCCATTTTAGGATTGCGGCTAGCCTTCTCGTGAACAATTTATGGGTTGAAGTTCCTTATGGGCCCCGCCGCGGTGGTCTAGTGGCTAAGGTACTCGGCTGCTGACCCGCAGGGCGCGGGTTCGAATCCCGGCTGCGGCGGCTGCATTTCCGATGGAGGCGGAAATGTTGTAGGCCCGTGTGCTCAGATTTGGGTGCACGTTAAAGAACCCCAGGTGGTCTAAATTTCCGGAGCCCTCCACTACGGCGTCTCTCATAATCATATAGTGGTTTTGGGACGTTAAACCCCACATATCAATCGAAGTTCCTTATGGCATGGCTTGTGCGTCCCGTTGTCGTAGTACGTAGCCTTTGTGCATACCCGCACACCAATGGCACATACCCTCCCCGGGAACTTATCTGCATGTCCTTATGTTACGAAAACGTAGCATGGTGTCGTTATCACGCTCTCAGTGGTAGTAAAGCGCTGACGGCAGAAGTG
Organism: Rhipicephalus annulatus; assembly: GCA_013436015.1. Lineage (NCBI taxonomy): Eukaryota > Metazoa > Arthropoda > Arachnida > Ixodida > Ixodidae > Rhipicephalus > Rhipicephalus annulatus. The sequence continues at coordinate 333,738 of WOVY01010991.1, forward strand.
TGGATATAATCTCGTTTATTCCTTGGATTGTCCGCTGAATGGCGGTACTTGTATATGGTGAATATATGATAAAAATAAGCAACATGGCTATATTTAGAGCGTTTACTAGATGGACGGAGGTAGCATGGACGAACAGACAGACAGGCAGACGGATGGACAGATAGATGGACGCACGCAGAGATGAACGGACGCACGTACAGATGAACGCAGAGACGTAAGCACGGAGGGAAGCATGTACGAACGCATGGACGGAAGCACAAACAGTTGACGGTCGTTTTGCCCCACTCATCATCATTCACTCCGGGGATATGCTGTAATTTTTTTTCTTTGCCTGCAACCGTTTCGTGGTTAAAGCTAGTCTGGCTAGCGGGATAACCAGCAGTTTTTAAGCAAATGGAACGCTTGGCACACGATGTCAGTGGCCTTCAAGTTACCTTGACACAAATGCTTCGTTATACGGGCCCTTCAAAGGGGACATTCGCGATCGCAATGACACCATATGGGCATAAACGAGACTATCCGGGCAATGTGACGCCCTTAATCTGATTAGGTATTATAAAAAGGGTTCGCATTTTCAGTGTGAGCTGACAAACGTTGTACATTAGACGCATAGATGGTCACTAGAACAGTGTTATCATCGATCCCATTGCACTAGAAGTCGGCACAGCAACCTACCAGGAGCTCGTAAAAAACAGACTAAAAGTGCCCATGCACACCCACGTCGCTTGGCGAATGCTGCTGCACGCATGCTCGACCATGTTTGGGTAACATCAACTTCCCCGACGCATCCGGCAAATCAGCCCCACAAGAAAACTGCGGTCTTTGGCGGTCGTACTTTGTTAGAGGCCCGCATTACGTATCCTTGAAATGGTGCTAATAAATTACGAAGCATGTTACCTAACAGTTCTCAGTGTTTGTCGGCAGGGGAAGGTCAAGTCTTTGTAGGGCGTTATATTATTTACCATTTGCGATATCTATGTTCTGGCATGGATAAGGCAGCTCACACTGGTGTTTTCGATCACAGTCCTTAAGACAGAGGTCCTTTGATCACCATTGGCGGACGAGTAAGCGGTGATCTCCTCGAGGCAGTGGTTTCGCAGTGCTTGCAGGTTGCTGTCCTTTTCGACGTGTAACGCCACGCTGTATGAAGTGCACGGCCTGCTGTCGCGTCGTGGCGGCATCAGTATACACACGATAAAATCAATATTTATTGGTGCAAGTATCGGCAATATTTATTCACCCATAATACACATGTCTTCTTGATTGATATATGGGCTTTAACGTCCCAAAACCATTATATGATTATGAGATACGCCACATGGAGAGAGAGAGAGAGAGAGATAAAGATACAAGGAAAGGCAGGGAGGTTAACCAGACGCACATCCGGTTTGCTACCCTGCACTGGGGAATGGATAAACGGGAGAAAAGAGGTTGCACAAAGATGAGAAGGTACACAAAATCACGAGAACACTCGGGGAGCACACACAGTTCACAGGCTGTCGCTCAGGTTTGTTGACTTAAGGTAAAGAAGCAGTGCTTTAGTTGCTTTCTGCGCAACTGAGGCAGATGCCCAAGGTCCTAGTATCTTCTGCACACAAAATGGTCCGGGGTCAAGTCGATTCAAAACCATCCGTAGCTGGCATCGCTGTGTGTCGTAGCAAGCGCAGCTGCAGAGGACGTGTTCGATGGTTTCTTCATCTCCGCAGTAGTCGCATGTAGGAGTGTCTGCCATACCAATGCGAAAAGAGTACACCTTTGTGAATGCAACACCCAACCAAAGGCGGCATAACAGTGTCGCATCGGAGCGGGAAAGTTGTGATGGTAGCTTTAGCTTGAGCGAAGGATCCAGTTCATAAAATTGACACCTTTGGAAGCTGGTAGACGACCAGAACGTGTGTGTGAGATCTCGAGCCAGCAGGTAAAGTTGTCTTGCTGCATCATTCCTTGATAGAGGAATCGGGACTACACGGGTTTCTTCATGGGCTGAGCGGGCTGCATCATCGGCTAGTTCATTTCCGGTAATACCGATATGTCCAGGCAGCCATTGATATATAATATCATGCCCTCGTGCTAGAGCTTCATGATGACAATGTCTTATTTCTTGTACCAGTAGGTCATGGCTACTCCTACGCATGGCAGACTGCAAACTCTGAAGCGCTGCCTTCGAATCACAGAATATGACCCATTTTCCTGGACGTTCTTGAACGAGATAATATAAAGCAGCCCTTATAGCAGCAAGCTCTGATGCCGTAGATGTAGTCATATGTGACAACTTAAACTTGATTGTCATTTCTGCAGCCGGAATTACAGCGGCACCTGATGAGCTACTGGATGAGACGGACCCATCAGTGTATATCTGCGTTCGGTCTAAGTATAACTCATGTAATAATAGCAGCGTTGCTTGCTTCAATGCTACTCTGGAGTGACTGCTTTTCTTTTTGATTCCCGGAATTTCTAGACGTACTTGCGGCTGGTCGAGGCACCACAAAGGGCATGCCGTTCTCGCAGCTGGCGTATATCCTGATGGAATGCTGTTTAGGTGCCTGGGTATGAAGTCTGAAAACGTAGCACGTGGTCTTCCGGAAGGTAGAAGGGCCAAGTGGTGGTCGGGGACACGGCTAGCATGTCGAATGTGCGCTCTGAGGCAATCCACAGCTATATATGTCCTGACCGGATGGTCTTTGGCAAGCATGATTGTGGCATAAGTAGAAGCGCATCGGGGCAGTCCTAGGCAGATACGCAGTGCCTGACCCTGCAAACTCTCCAATGAATGAGTATTCGATTTGCAAGTGTTAGTCAGTACCGGCAAGCTGTAGCGCAATAGACCCAGAAATAGGGCCCTGTACAGCTGTAGCATGGAGGCCACAGAAGTTCCCCATGCTTTACCGCACAAGAATTTCATAAGCTGCACAATAGATAGCAGTCTCTTCTTCAAGTACGCACAATGTGGGCTCCACGAAAGACTTCTGTCGATTATTATGCCCAGGAAACGATGCGTCCGTGCATATTTGACACTCTGCCACTGATGTAAACAGGGTATGGCGTCATTGGTTTGCGTGTAAACGCCATCAACGCGCACTTCACAGTTGATATATTTAGGCCTTGTTTCTGAAGGTAGGCTGTTGTGAGGGTTGCTGCCCGCTGTATTCGTGCACGCACCTGAGGGCGAGTAACTGCAGCACTCCAGAGGCAAATATCATCGGCGTATATGGATAGGCACACCGACTTTGGCAGAACCTTCACCAGACCAATGAGGGCCACATTGAACAATGTGGGGCTTAAAACACCTCCCTGAGGTACTCTGCAGTAGGTGTAATGTTGGGCAGTTGTACCCTCATATGTTTGTACAAAGAAAACTCTGCCAGTTATATAATCTTTTATCCATTGAAACATTCGTCCACCAATGCCCATTGCTGCGAGAGAAGTGAAGATGGCATCATGAGCTACATTATCATATGCACCCTTCACGTCAAGAAAGAGTGCCACTGATATGCGCTTGCGACTTTTTTCTTGTTGAACAAATGTCGATAAATCAAGGACACAGTCAATGGAAAAGCGGCCCCGACGAAAGCCTGCCATGCAAGAAGGGTATTTGGTGTATCGTTCCAAGTACCACTCGAGACGAAATAGAACCATTCTTTCCATCACTTTTCCGAGGCAGCTTGCGAGGGCAATAGGGCGATACGCTGTCAAGTCCAATGGTGATTTTCCCAATTTCAAAAGTGGTATTATTCGACTAATTTTCCATTCTCGGGGCACACTGCCGCTGAGCCAGGAGTTGTTGAAGCATGTTAAAAGTTCTTTTCTAGCTTTTTGTCCAAGGTGTCCCAACGCACTATAAGTAATACCATCAGGACCTGGCGATGACATGCGCTTAGAAGCGACTAACGCACCTTCCAGTTCTTCCATGGTGAACGGAATGTCCATTTCTGGTAATCGCGTCTCACGAACGATCACGGCGTCGATGCTCTCGTTCACAATATTCCCGGCAACTCTCGTGCAAAATTCTTCAGCCACCTCGAGTTCTGTTTTTCCCTGATGGAGTGCCAAAGCTCTAAAAGGGTGCCGTTGTTGTGGAGAGGAGCGAAGACCACGAACTGTTCTCCAGATGTATGACAGCGGTTTATGAGGGTCTAGAGATTCGCAGAATGCTTTCCAGCGTTCGCTCTCCAGTTTGTAAATGCGTCGCTGAATCTTTTTCTGGAGCCGCCTTGCTTCCCTCAGATTGTAAATTGATCTTGTGCGTCTGTATCGTCGTTCTGCACGCCTTCGTATAGCTCGTAATTTTTCCAGTTCGATGTCAAACTGTGTTACTTTAGACGAAAATGGTAATTTACATTTGGACGCTTGCACAGCTTCCACTATTGTATTTTCCAGGCTGCAGCCGAGGCCTTCTTGGCAAGCGTTCTCAACACGCGATGCAAACATCGACCAGTCAGTGCCAATTGCAACACCGGAAGAGAAATTTTTTATGATACCATCGATCGTCACGTAGGTAGGTATGTGATCACTCCCATGAGTCTCAATATCGCAAAACCACTAATCTTTGTGAGAGAAGCACCGTGACACCAATGTCAGGTCAAGGCAACTGCCATACGTGAGACCCCGCAGATATGTGGGGGTACTATCGTTCATGATGGAAAGGTCGTAATCGGAAGCGAATGTAACAATGTTCCGGCCCCTGGCATTCATCCTAGTGCTCCCCCAAAGCATGTGATGGGCGTTGAAGTCACCGGTGATGATCCAAGGCCCATCGGTTCTCATTAGGATGTCTTTTAATCTGTCGCAGTCAAATCGCGATGACGGAGATATATATCCACCAATAAGCGTGAACGAAACTGCATTTTTTTTCACACGAAGACACACGTACTGAATGTCGTCATTTGAACTTATTGGGTGCGAAAGATAAGTCAAGTCTGTGTGAATGTAAACAATTACTTTGCTTCGTTCTTCGCAAGCGGCTGAACAAAAAGCTTCATAACCGGACAATCTATAAGGCGTTGACACGTTTGGTTCACATATGACAAGTATAGGGAATTGATTGGCCCGCACAAATTGGCGCAAGTCCGAGATGCGGGACTTCATGCCTCTGGCATTCCACTGAAAAATCGACGCACATTTAACTTCAGTGCGGAAGTGGAGATTTTGTTGAGCCATTGTGCTTATACGAAGTTAGCAAGAACTGGATTCAGTGCATCCAGTATTTGCAGTGCACTCTTAGCAGACGGAGATTGTATGCTGCTCAGTAGCGTGCGAATCGTGGCAATTAATGATTGCACGATTGCAGCCACTTGCCTGTCTTGGTTGGAAAGATCTCGAACCGGGACGATTGCAGTCACTTGCCTGTCTTGGTTGGAAAGATCTCGAACCGGGAGCGCGGACTGGCCGTCATGAAGCTCCTTCGGTTCGCTTGATGCTGCTTCCCTTTGAAGTGCAGGCCACTCTGTCGCAGTTAGGGTATGCTCACTGGCTTTGTCCTTTACAGCCTTTCCCGCGGCATGTGGTCTGGGAGGCAAAGGAGGTGGTACTGATGAGGGATCACGCAAACGTGTCGAGGAGGTAGCGGGCGTCCTCGAAGACCGACGTCGACGTGAACGACGCCTTCTGTCTTTAGCTGCGGCTTCTCGATGAGATGAGTGATCGCGCACCATCTCCTTCAAGATGGCAATTTCCTTCTGAATCCGTGGGCAGTCTTTCGATGTGGCTTCATGGGATCCATTGCAATTAGAGCATTTCTTGACAGTTGCGACGCACTTATCCGCTTCATGGTGCTCGGCGCAGCGGTGGCATACCACCGAATTCTCGCAGACGCTGCTCACATGTCCAAGTTTCATGCATTTACGGCACTGGAGAGGCTTTTGAATGAAAGGCCGCACAGCATGTCTGAAGTACCCCACCTTCACATGAGAGGGGAGTGATGTGCTCTTAAACGCAATCTTCACACAGCGAGACTTGCCTAGCCGGGTGACATCAATAATTGGAGTATCAGTTGTTGACTTGACAAGAAGTTGTAAGTCCTTATTGGAAATAGCGACATCAATGTCGTAGATCACGCCGGTTACTACATCACATCCCAAGGGAACATGAGAGCGCACCTGGTTGCCGTCCAAGTCAGTTACACTGCGCAGAACGCCTAACGCACTTTCGTTCAAGACGTCCACAGCCAGTATATTCTTTCTGGCGTTCACTCTTATGTCCGTGATCTCATTTGGCACGAGCGTTTCCAGAGACCTCGACACAGACTGTCTGTTAAGGCGTTTCATGCTGACGGTAGGAAGTGCAGGCAGAAACAGGATGGTATAAGTGTTCGATTTTGGCGCTTCACTTACAGTTTGAATAGTTGAGGATGAGGATGTCCTCATGTTCCTTCTCTTCGCCTTGCGGCTCAGCACAGGTTGGAAACCGTCATCTGAGAAGTCCTCACTGCTGAGATAGTAAGCATGAGTATCTTCACTGTCGCTGTCGCTCGCTTGTCCCATCCGCTTCCTGGAGGCGGTCGCCGCTGACGCCGCTGGTGCCGGCAGGCGCCCGGGGTGGTCTACTTCCATCCCCTCCAAGGGAGCAGCGGAAACTGATCAACAGACTTAACTTACAACTGAAATACGCCGGAGTTAGCAGAAGCAGCTTCTATTCAAAACACACTTCTTCGTCTTCCCTTCCGCCACATGGAGGGCTCCGGAAATTTCCACCACCTGGGGTTCTTTATAGTACGTCCATATCTGAGCACACGGGCCTACAGAATTTTTGCCTCTATGCATGTCTTCTTGCATGCCTTGTTGTCACAGGCCATTTTTTAGTCATTCACGGTTGAAACATGGCATTTATGTAGTACGTTCTAAAAAGTAATATATCTGAAGCAGAAAAGAAATATTCGCAGCAGCAGCCTCTAACTGGGTGCTCACTGACGATGGCCCCAAACAGGATGCGCTACACTAGAAATTCATCTTGAATTCCTGTGTACTGAAACACCATCCCTCTTAACTATAAACAGACTTGTACAAGTCGGAAGCGATTGATTGATTGATATGTGGGGTTTAACGTCCCAAAACCAACATATAGTTATGAGAGACGCCGTAGTGGGGGGCTCCGGAAATTTCGACCACCTGGGGTTCTTTAACGTGCATCCAAATCTGAGCACACGAGCTTACAATATTTCCGCCTCCATCGGAAATGCAGCCGCCACAGCCTGGACAAGCCGCAAGCGAACAAGGAATGAAATCTAGACGTCGAACGTGACAACTCGACAGCGCTACTATGGCCGCTAATGGTGTTGTTTGAAAAGATAATTTAGGTCCCAATGTATTCATGGAAGTGCGAATCATAGCAGCATTACATGTACTGCTTAAAACAAGAACTTAAGAACTTGGTATAGCGAATGTCAACTCCTTGAAGTTTTTAGACTGCTTGTGAATGTTTCTGCAGTGGCAAGCGATCACCTGCAAAACTAACGGCAAACATATCTTTTCCCAACAGACGGGAACTCGATGTTACATAGGTGCTGTTCTCAATGTTTTCCGTGAAGAGACTGCACTCTTTTTTCAGGATGGATAGAATTTTTTTCTAATTGAAACTCTTGAATAGCATGAATGCCAATCTGTAGAAGACGCTGTAGATATTCACGCATCTTAAGAGTTATAGGTCGAAAACGCATCACGGCGAAATTGTTGAACAAATGTACGTCCTATAGTGAAAGTGTCCCAGTTCCCTTCATCAACAAAACACAAGCATACAAACGCCAGCGACGGCAATCACACAATGCATTTTACACATGCAGATACGTGTACACGCAGGCAGGCATACACATAAGTAAACAGACTGATGCGCATGCCGCAACGAAGGAACGGGGAGCAGGGTCGATCATACGTCTTTGTTGCCCGCTTAAGCACAAGCAACCGAAACAAAAACAAAACAAGTCGAGGCATGAACACGCAAAGTATATGACTGGTGAATTCATGATTATTATGACATGCGTGTCTTGTAAAGCATGACTACATGCTATGCTCACAGCGCGATCGCGGTCGTTTCGCCTGCTTCACATACACCAAATTTAGTATAACGTGACGTAAATAGACGACAAACACAAACGTCAGGCGCAGGCACGACAATCATGACATGGAAGTCATGTACGGCATAATTTACGTCCACCTCGTAACGTTGTGCTGATTTTAATGTGACATATCAACCTTCTTCATTCATGCTTCACATATCATCGATTCTCACTGTAAGTTGGATCCGACAATTTCTAATGCTCGACTATGTCCAACGTTAATATCTCTGTACCTCTCTGCACTACACTCAAAACGCTTAATGCATGCGTGCATGAGAATCTGCTTTGAATACAGAAGATCATCTTAGCACAAAATGCCACTGCCAAAAAATAAAATTAGAAAAAGCTGAAAAATATAATAATAATAATAATAATAATATATCAATATTCCTAATGTAATATAGACACTAAGAATATATTAATAATAAAGAATATTTTAGGACACTTTCAGAAAGCTCTGTTGTGCACTACATACTCACCGACTGATGTTGATAACTTCAGTGCATGGCTTCCCGTAAACTCTTACCACGCAGTACTTAAGCTCGCTGCCATGCTCCGCTATTCTCTGAGCAATAATATCACTGAACCACACATATAACGAACACAACCCTGCCGAGCGAAGCACTGCGTTTGCCCAGTGAAGCTCAGCGAATTGGACTCAGTCCCAGACTTTTCCGTGATTCTTTTGCTCAAGTTCTTTCTTTCTCCCTTTCTCTCTAACTTCATATCTCGCGATGAATATAGATGTTGCCAAGAAGCAGAGTAAAGCTTTGAAACTAGAGATACGCTCGGAACTCCAAAGAAATTTCATTATTGGACAAATTCGTCCAGGTCTCGACTCTGCCTGCATTACTCGCTTCTCTGAACAGAAAATTGAGTGTCGGTTACAACGCCGTAAAATACATTTCTTTTAAGGCATAGTGGTAAACTAGCATTAGTGATTTTAGAATATCTGTAAAATTGCATTCCACGGCATTCTTCTTTGCTTAAAGGGGCTCTGCATCACTTTTTAAGCGTGATCAGAAAGCGGTGCCGATGGGTAGTAGAGGCTCTCCAGAACACGCGAGCCCAATACTATAACACAGCACGTGGCCTTAAATTTGCAATAAGTTATCAAAATCAGCTGCAAATTGCTTTCTCTTGTCTTGATAAATGACGGAAGACACTCAAAATTTACCCCTAGAAGTCATCTATCTGCCATTGGCTTGTTGGAACATGGCGGGCTCAGTCATTACAGCAATCGCCACGAGAGGCCACGACTTGTCCTCGCGTGCAGGCGCGTTGACACTGAAAAAGCCGTCCATTTGTAGAAAAAAAAAGTGTGCTCAATGTCACCAGGCACGCATGAAGTATTTTTGTTGCTTCTGCCATCGCTCCCGGCTTAGCTTCCTGCACTTTCGTCGGGACGAGGGAAGAGAGAATGCGATTGCAGCATGCGACAAATCTTTGCTACTCCATTAGCACTGGAAGGATTCTTAAATTTTTTTGTGGCATTAAATTCGTGAAGAAATGAGCTCGTCCAGTGAATTCATTTCGTGGTTTCTTGAAAAGTGTTTCAGGACCCCTTAAAAAGACTGTCTACCACTCAAAACTTTTTCTGATTGTGGCGCAAATGAAAAGATTGTTCATCACATCGGCGACAACGAGCATGCTTTCGTGCCAAAAAAAAGAAATTTAATTTTTACCTCGATGTTGAATGTCGGTAAAAAGTGAGCAACAGCGTCACCTAACAGCAAGTGTGGTCACTCTTGACAGCCTATTGGTAGGACTTGAATTCCTCGCAGGTAGATTCAGTTTGCTCAAAAACAAACACGTATAACTAATTTGCATTTTATGCACTTGAGACAACCTAATGTTGCGCCAAGGTCTAGTTTATGATTTTTTTATCACGCTTTCAAATAGGCACCTGGTGGCACTGTCAGCGGTGTGTTCGCTTGCCTGCATGCCTGCCTGCAAACGTCGCAGAAACGCGAGCATGGCATCCGCCGAGGCTCGTGAGAACAAAAAGAAAGTGTGTGCGTGTCTAAAACGACCACTAAAGAATTTGTTTCATTATAAAACAAAACTTGATGAAGCCTGTCCAAACCGCACGTGGTTACAGTTTTAGAGTTTCGCCGGCAGCAATCAATGTTGTGGGCATTTATACCACCGATGTAAGGAGACAGAACGCGGACGAAAAAATTCTGCTTTAAAAAATTTTACCCACTTCTCAGAGAAACCACTGCAAGGTTAGACACCTCACATGGTACGCTTTTTCTTGTGACACAATACGGGAGAGCAACGAAGAATGGTAGACAGTCCGTTTACGATGCATACTTTTGATCTGCGGTGACTAGCTATAATAAGTAGGCCCATTCTTTTACAACTTTCGATGTCTCGTTGCCTATCGCGAAGCATGGCTTACACGGCACTGCCTTGAACTTCATGGACCGATTCAAGCTCAATCACAATGAGGCGTAAAAAGGGGGGCATAGCAAGGCCGGAGGCACCACTACGCGGGTAAAAATCTTGCAGTGTCTCGAATTACGTGAGAAGCAACGGTTCCCGCTTTCTCGCAACCTGTCTAAATAACGCCTTTCCGTTTGCGCTGTGGGCACATCCAATCATCCCTTCAGTGTAGGCGGCGCTTAGATCGTCGATCAAACGCCCACTCTGGCCAGGAAAGCAAACCTTTGCACACTGTCCCCCATCCCCTTTCCCCACATGAACCCAATAGATTCTCGGCCTCGGGGTGCAAGCATCCGGTAATTAGGCTTAGTCTGACGAGGCCTTCTGCTTTCGTTTCAAATAGCACGTTGTCTGCTCTTCTTTTTCAGGGGGCGGGATCACCGCTAGCTGGGTGTTTAAACGGTGCTTGTGAGCGGCTGCACGCACGCATGTAAACGCGGCCCATTTTCCTGTGTGGGCACAGATAGCTCAATTTCGTGACGCATAGATTTCGCGGTAAAACGATTTCTCGTTCTTGCCAGACTGAAAGCCCACATGTTCTCGGGCGTATGTGTACATACAGCCTCTGTTGCGCTGAAAAGCTTCCCTTCTCCTGTCGCGAAAAGAAGATTGTTTACCAACGACCCCAGCAGTACTGCCAACTTCATGCAAGTCGCTCTTGTATCCCTACTGAAAATGGGTGTGTCACTATGCGACTTGCCATAGTAACTGGAAGCAGGCACACACCGCTGAACACTAGTCATTCAACGTTACATCTCTTTTGTACGAGATGGAGCGACGCCGGCTTTGTAGGAAACGTTTCCGTTGATGACCTTGGAATCGCAGCCTCGTACTATGGCAAAATGCACCTCCCTATGAAACGCCTCTCCCCAAAGCTGTGTGAATAAGGAGGGGTACAGGCAGTTTGCCGCCAATTTACCCGCCAAGTTTTGCCGCGGATGCTTTCTCGGACTACTTCTCCTCTGTTTATTTTATTAACTACGAACATGTCCAGTTCCGTAGCACTTCATGCCGCACGCCACAGACATTCTTTTTATCACCCGTTACGCCAAATGAAGTATTTTCCACGAATAAAAATCTTTAAAATACCGGGCTTTATTTATATAGCATCTCCGTGAGACATTTCAAACTAGTTGCACGTTTCCTCTCGGACACGCTCTGTAACATTATAAACCTGATGTTTAAACAAGGATTAGTTCCTTCTTTCTTAAAACGCTAAGATAGTTCCTATTTTTATAAAACGTGACAAACAAATAGTAACTAAATGTCGCCGAGTCGCTATTCTTTCCTGCCTTAGTAAAGTAGGTGAAAAATTATTTGTTAAGCGTCCTAATAACTACCTAAGTTCCAGTTGTTAAAGAATGACCAATTTGGTTTCCACCTTAGAAGTTCTACTAATATTGCAGTTATTGATATTTCACTGATATAACTGTAAACGCTTTACCTCACTTGTTTTGATTTTGCTCCATATTCCAATCTTTTGCTGTATAGTCATTACGCTCGGTATATGCATAATTAACCAAGCGTCCCACTACAGCTTTTTTTATTTTGAGACCCTTGCCTATATATTGTTCATGTTCTAACATCTTGTTTGAAAGCAATAAACTGAAACTGACACTTAAACGGCGCAAGACATAAAGCTTATACGCAGAATACAAGTTAAACAAAAAAGGCATCTCTTCGTTAATGCGTTCTTTACAAACGTCCTCATCTTATGTGCGCGCTACAAATTATTAACATACATGCCGCTAAAATTTTTTCGCGGCCCAGCCGAAAAAAAAAGACTTTAGCATATCAGGCACGTTCGAATCTAGAAGACGTGTTCCTAGTGAAAGTAGATATGAAGAGTGCTTGATTTGGGGACTTTGGAAGGCCTAAGGTATGAAAACATTGCAAAAGAATAAAAAACGCCAGGCCTGCTCGGAAGGCGCAGCACACCCACAGCGAAAGCTAGAAGCGCGGCCTTTCAGACCCCTTAAAAAACTGTTTGGGTAAATACTGCAAGCACACTTGCTTGATACCCACTAAAGGCAATAATAAAAAATTATCTTGGCTAGTAGGCCACCATTACCATATATATATGTATGTATGTATATATATGTAAATATATATATATATATATATATATATATATATATAATGAAGTATTGGTAGTCATGCTTGCGACAGCATTTAATTGAGGAAAGAGCTCGCAAAACGAACGGGCAGAGCCAGTACCCAGACGATGACGACGATAATGACCTAGAGTGGCAATGAGGACAAAGAGACAAGCGGATGATGGTGATTGTGATCATGCAGGGATGAGGACAATATAAGTAACAAATGCCCACACTAATTCCCCCCAATTGGAATCAGACACCCTGGCCGCCATAAGTCAAAGTGACGGGGAACGTCGCGTAAAAGGCTTCATGCGACAAACGTGGAGAATCTCTGTGCTGTGGTAGCAGCGGTCTATTGGGGCGACGAGTAGTGTCACACGATAATTAACCGGCGAAGTCTGTTCTAAAACAGTGTTTGGCCCGATGAAGCGTGATTAGAATTTGTTACAGAGACCAGAAGTGCGAATAGGTGTCAAAAGCAGCACCACGTCACCAGGTTGAAAAGACACAACGCGGTGGGATTCGTCATAGTTGATCTCCCGCTCGTGCTGTCTCGCTTCAGTATTGATGCGAGCCTGATGGCGAGACTGAGCCAGGCGGGAAATGTATTCTTCGCTAGAAGACTGGCATGAATCCCCATGGCTGTTAAAGAAGGAGATGTCGAGAAAGGTAGTCGGGGTGCGCCTGTACACGAGGTAAAACGGTGAGTAGCAAGTTGTTCGCTGAACGGCGGTGTTGTAAGCGAATGTCGGGAATGGTAAAAGAGTATCCCAGTTTTTGTGGTCGGGTTGGACGTAAACGGCTATCATGTCTGCAAGGGTTCGGTGAAATCTTTCTGTGAGACCAATTGTCTGAGTATGGTAGCGTGAAGCTGTCTTGTGAGTAGTTCCAGAAGCGCGCAATACTTCATTTACCGTTTGTGACAGGAACACTTTGCCACGATCACTAAGCAGTACACGAGGAGCCCCATGACGCAGGATTATGGCGTGAAGAATAAAGTCTGCAACTTACACAGCTGAGCCTGTAATAACAGAGCAAGTCTCAGCGTAGCGTGTCGGGTGATCCACGGCGGTCACTATCCATCGTTTGCCAGCATATGTGACGGGGAGAGGCCCGTAAAGGTCAAAACCTACAACCTCGAAAGGCATTGAAGGGCACGGAAGTGGCTGCAGACGTCCAGCAGGTGCACACGTGGGGAGTTTACGACGCTGGCATGGGTAGCAGGAACCGACGTACCGCACTACACTAGAAGAAAGGCCAGACCAGTAATAACGACCTCGAATGTGGTCAAGAGTTTTTTTAAACAAAGATGACCAGCAGTCAAGTCGTCGTGGAAGGCTTCGAGCACCTGAAGTCGAAGATAGCGTGGCAGTACAGGAACCCAGCGCTGACCGTCAGGGTGGTAGACGTAGCGGTAGAGAACACTATTGCCCAGCTTAAAGTGCAGGAGTTGACGACGGAGTCGCGAGTTTGGTGGATGAGAAACTACCGAAAGGTGGTCCGTCATGCGTCTGCAGTAAGAATCGGACCGCTGGCGGGAGATAATTGTTGCCTCATCGTCCGAAAGGGTTGCGTTACTGATGCGAGCGTATGAACTTTGGTAGATGTGGCGGATGAGTTCTCACCAACACTGATATGGGTAGTTGGAAGCGGGCAACGAGATAAAGCATCGGCGTCTTGATGTTTTCTGCCTGACTTGTAAGTTATGACAAAGTCGTACTCCTGCAAGCGTAATATCCACCTACCCAAGCGTCCGGACAAGTCTTCAGTGTAGAAAGCCAGCATAAGGCATGGTGGTCCGTAACGATTGTGAAGCTACGGCCGTGGAGATAGGGACGGAACTTCTGGACCGACCAAACCACAACCAAACACTCTTGCTCAGTTATAGTGTAGTTCTTTTCAGCAGGGGTGAGTACGCGACTGGCATATGCAACAACTTCCTCTAGGGAAGACTTGTCGCGTTGTAGAAGAACGGCTCCTATACCAAGGCCGCTAGAGTCGGTATGAAGGATAGTCGGTGCGGCTTCGTCAAAGTGGCAGAGCAGAGGTTCAGACGTGAGTGCCCGCTTCAACAGCTCGAATGCCGTTTGACATTCTTGAGACCACAGGAAGGGGACGTTCGAAGCGAGTAGTTGGTGTAAAGGAGCAGCAATAGAAGAAAAGTTCTGGATAAACCGGCGAATATAGGAGGCGAGGCCAAGGAAACTGCGAAGCTCCTTTGGTTTTTCCGGACACATAAAATTGAAGGACTGCAGAAATCTTGTCAGGGTCGATCCGGATGTCATCTTTGCTAACGACATGTCCTAAGACCTTGATAGATTTGCTAGCGAAAGAGCATTTCTTAGTGTTTATTTCAAGCCCGGCGCCGGCAAGGCACGTCATAACTTGATCCAGTCTTCTGGGTGCTCTGGAAACGTTGACGAAAAGCTAGTAATGTCGTCCAGGTAGCAAAGGCAACTTTTCCATTTCAGGCCGCGCAGCACGGTATCTATCATGCACTCAAAAGTCGCGGGTGCGTCGCAGAGCCTGAAAGGCATCACGTTGAATTCATATAGCCCGTCGGGGGTTGCAAACGCCATTTTCTCTTTATCGACTTCATGCATGGGGATCTGCCAGTACCCAGAACGCAAGTCGATGCTTGAAAAGAATTCCGCGCCTTGTAGGGAATCAAAGGAGTCAATGCGTGGCATAGGGTACACGTCCTTGCGTATGATCTTATTGAGCGCCCGGTAGTCCTACGCAAAAATGCACAGAGCCATGCTTTTTGCGCACCAAAACAATAGGAGACGACCAAGGGCTAGATGAAGGACGGATGACTTCCCGTTTAAGCATGTCCGCAACGTTTTCTTCTGTAATTTTTCTTTCAGCTAAAGACACGTGGTAGGGTCGGCATGTACAATAGATGTCTCAACAGTTTGAAGTCGATGTGCTGTAGTATTAGTGCAGCCCAGCTTAGACGAGCAAAAATCGAAAGAATTTGCATGTTTCTGTAACAATGCGAGCAGCTGCTGCCTCTGTGAATATGTCAATTCGCTGCTGATAGCGGTGGTAAGGGCGGAGGAAGAAACATGCTCACCGAGGGAAGGTTCTTTGGATGCGATGGCCTGAAGTGGCGTGACAAATACAGGCTTGAAGTCGGCAACACGGGCCACAGTAGTGCCCTGTGGCAGTAAGATATTCTCCGGTGTAGAGTTGACAGCGGTGACAAGTGCAGAGCCATTGCAAAAACGAACGACACTGGACGGAAAAACTATACCTTTACGAACGCAAAGCGGTGACGGTGAGACCAATACATCCCCGTTATAGATGTTGTTGAACGTAATGCTGACAATTTGCTCTTGTAGTGGCGGGTGTTCGATGTCTTTCGCAGCGACCAGACAAAGTGGCTTCTCATTATCGTCGTCAAGCATGTAGTCAGTGTCAGCGAGGTGAACGACGCGTTGTCCACAACAAATCGCCGCGGAAGCAGATGATAGAAAATCCCACCCTAAAATTAGTTGGTGAGAGCAGCGGGACAGGACAGCAAACTGGACATGATGGCGGATGCCGTCGATGAAAACACGCACAGTACAAAGCGCGGAAGGGCGAATGACGTTCCCCTGGGCAGCAACTAACGTGGGGCCATCGTAAGGCGTCATTACTTTCCCTAAATGTTCACACAAATCAGCACGTATCACAGACAATGTCGCACCTGTGTCCACCAAAGCACCGACTCGCACTCCTTCCACTTCCACAGAAACCATGTTACACGGGCCTAATGGAGGGATTTCAGTTCTAATTCCGAATGCAGTTTTTCTCCACAAACTGCATCACTTAGTTTTCCGAATGAATATCAGAGGTGAATGAGGCGGGCCGAAGTGTAGAAGTGGAACGGCGGAAGGGCGAATGCGAGCGGCGTCTCGTGTTTCGGCTGTATCGTGGTTCAGTCGATGCCGGAGATGGAGACTGGTGCGGGGGAGACGAATAACGCTGACCTTGATAAGACGCCCCAGTGTACGAATCCCTTTCGCGCACGTCATTGCGACGCTCATCTTGCTGGCGCTTTCGGCAGAAACGAGAAATATGGCCGCTATAGCCACAGTAGTAGCATACAGGGCGAAACGAGCGCCACGCTGGGGAATAGAAGGCATTCGGGGCACCTGGAGATAGCGTGGTCAGGTGGGCCGAAGGGTCAGGGAGCACGGAATGGTAGTCTACCGGGGGAGCGGCAGCAACTGATGCGTAGGATGGACGCAGCAATGTCGCGTGGGCGTCGCTGGGAGGCGCGGCAGCAACTTCAGGGTACGTGGTTATGGGGCGTGAAGCAGGTGGCTGTACGGGCGCAAAGACGGTCAGCGATGTAAGTTCCTCCCTGACGATGTCACGCAAGGGCACTCCCGAAGACTGTGTAGGACGCGGTGCAGGAGGTGTGAAGCCCATAGACCGCAATTCTTCACGCATAATGTCCCGTATGAGGTCACGCAGGTGGCCATGAGACGTAGAGTGGTGGTCGTCAATGTCCGGTTGGAGGCGAACAGAGTCCAGCATATCGAGGCGCTGGCATGTCGTCTCGACATCAGCGGTGGTAGCTGGGTATTTCACAGCAAGTGCATTAAAGGCAACAGGCCCAATGCCTTTCAATGTGTGGCGCACTATATCCGATTCCGGCATGAATTGATTGACACGTCGGCACAGTGCGAGGACATCCTCGATGTATTAAATATATGATTCACCGGGATGTTGTTGGCGAGTATCAAGTGTCCTCTTCGCGACGGCGGATCGAATGTCCTAGGTTCCAAAAACTTGTCGCAGCTGCTGCTAGAAGGTAGCCCAGTCGGGTAAGTTACTGACGTGGTTAAAATACCATGTCTTTGCGACTCCAGTCAGATAAAAAGGAACGTAACGCAGTTTGGCGGCCTCGTCCCACCGATTAGCGACACTTACGCGGTCGTAGTCGTCGAGCCAGTCTTCTACGTCTTCTCCACGAAGACCAGCCAAGAACGGGGGTTCCCGCTGATGTCCGTGTATGTAAATAGGAGGGGCAGCTTGCGCCGCTGCGTGGTTGACGACATCAGCGCCGGTAGGCTCGTTCTGGGACATGCTGCCTGACAGTGGGCGCAATCGGCGGCCTGAACGAAGCTCCAGCGAGTAGAGCGGGCTGCGGGAGGTAAGACGACCGAAAATCCACCTCCACCACGTATGAAGTCTTGGTAGTCTTGGTTGCGACAGCGTTTAATTGAGGAAAGACCTCGCAAAACGAACGGGCAGAGCCAGTACACAGACGATGACGACGATGATGACCCAGAGTGGCAATGAGGACAAAGATACAAGCGGGTGATGGTAATTGTGATCATGCAGGGATTAGGACGATGTAAGTAACACACGCCCACAATATATATATTTCAGTTGGATTGCAATAACCTTTGCTTGTTAGTTCAGCGCTCTGTTCTCGTCTCTTGTATCCCCTCCTGTCATTTGCCCTGTCCAGCACTTTCTTCGTCTACCACGCAGCGACAACCAGCCCAATCAAGCACCTTGTTACCTACGCAATTTTTCGTCATTCTTCTGGGAAGCGTGGTATCCGCTAAATGTTTGCAAAAAATTTTCTGCCGATTGTCCATGCAGTGGCTTACGACGATGAGGAATTATGGCTGAAGTGTGTATGTGCCACAGTTACCAGGAGAACAAGAGCAAGATTTTATAATAGTTTGGGGAATTGGACGACCCACTCGTAAACGCTAATCGCATTGTGCGAAGACAGCTTAATTTTTCGCTGTTTTCAAACGCTTTGTAAGTCGCGATTGCTTCACGACATCAAGCCTGCCTAAGGCAAGTTTGCCAACAATTCTCAAACACCGGAGTGGCTCAGTGTTAGAATACAGGGCCGGCACCCGGTGGACTCATTGTGTCATTGGTGCTAGTTTTTTTTCTAATTTCACGCGATGTGGTTACGGACACCAGCGGTGGCGGTGGTGGCAGACAACTGTGCGTTACCCGAGCTTCCCTGCTGAAACGTTCCGTAAGATGCGGAGACCTCGAGTACGGAATTATTGGAAAATGGAAGACGTATTATGCGGACTCCGCATAAGACGTATGATGCGAACTCCGCATCTTATGGAAAGACGTATCATGCGGAAATTACTTAAATGTGTGCATGTTACGTCTGAATCTAGTGCAAAGCAATACAATGTGTAAATTGAATAGACGTCCACATCTTGAGTACACGCAATACTGTGTACAAATCACAATATTTATTTAATGTGCATGATGAGGGATTGAATCATCGGACATCCTTCCAATTGTCGTGATGCGGAAGCAAAATTACCTTTTAAATAAAATAAATTACAAAACTACTAAATTAACATGCTAGCGATTATAAATGGTGGTTACATTGCAACACTATAATGCAGTGTTTTATGCAAGACCTAAAGAACTTACAAAGTTATTCTTATCAATAGAGAAGCATTAATATACACATCAGCCCTGCTACAATCAATATATTTTTTATTTGTCTGTATGCTCCAGCTGTGAATAGTGACATTGCAGTGTTGATCGTACACAAATGAGGTGACTGCACCGTAATTTCACGAGCTCCACCTAAGCCACACGATGGTGGCACAATGTAACAGCAATTTTAGAACGAAATGTTTAAACATAAATAATAATCATAGCACTGTGAAAGTGTGGCACTGTGTTTATCTCATGAATGCCTTGTGGAGATCGGCGAAATGCTGCTTGAGGCTCCGGCACCACTGTAAATTTCGAAGGTCACTGCCATAGAACTTATGTGTCCATCATAGGCACCTGGAAATGAAAATAATTGGCACAAATAATGTCAGAGACACATGTTAGCACAATAGTTTACATGCACAAGAAATATAACACACAGAATGAAACTGAAAATGTAAGGCACACAATCCTTCATGTTATGCATATTGAATAATAGAAGGAATGAGTGTATAAATTAGTTTTGCCACATCAAAAAAACAGCGTGCTTATCACAGTGAAAATAACTAGGTTGTCACGATTTTCAATGGTAGAGATAATCGATTAATATGTCCTTATGAAATTATGATTTAAATGCTTCCTGCACAGTAAAACTTTAGGAACTGCAAGTGAAAGCTCGCAATGTACATTTAATAGTGTTTGCATGTACATCTGCTGCCTTTATGCTATACAGTTTGTGCACAAAATTGGCATCTTGAACAATTTTGAGAGTTAAACCTATGCAACTTATGAAAGTTAAAATCACCATGAAAGCAAGCAGGACCAGGCAGGTGCCATTAAAAATCTGTGCAAGCCAGATAACTATAACTGAACTGCACACGTATAGGGGAGCAAGACTAACAGAAATTCGGCTGCTGACCCGCAGGTTGCGGTATCAAATCCCGGCTCCATGTCCGATGGAGGCAGAAATGCTGTAGGCACGTGTGCTCAGATTTGGGTGTACGTTAAAGAACCCCAAGTGGTCGATGTTTCCAGTGCCCTCCACTACGGCGTCTCTCATAATCATATAGTGGTTTTCGAACGTGAAACCCCACATATAAATCAAGAATAACAGAAATAAACTGCCAACAGAAAAGTTGGGTGCATGTGCTATCTGTAAGTGCTTACACCTTACTACATACAGCATGCTCATTCCATTTTAAATATCGATATTGAAAATAAGTGCTCTACTAGGAATGTAAAAGGTAAGGTAGAACTGAACGACTCTACAAAAAGTGACCCTAATATGACATCACGTTTTCTTATAACAAAATTGACTAAGACTCTCAAATATCATTATGCAAGGAAAAAATCTTCAAAAGAACAATCAAGTTTGAAGTCATAATTTTTAATATGGCTACTATGACTATAACCAAGAAATCGACCTCAACATGGCTAATGTTAGTTTTTAAGGCCTATGTTCACTAGACAATGAACTATACCACAAAAAGCACAGCGTTCAGGCAAAGCACCACACACAAAAAAGCAGTCGTTTTTCTTATTACCTACAATGCCTTTAAAATGGTATTTTAACCTCTACTTTCCGCTTTTTATCTAAGTAACTGGTGTGAAACAAGTTAGCTGAAAATGCACTGTGCCTCCAAAACCTGTTGGTTGAATCTGAATTTTCAAAAAATGGTGAAGCTTGCACTAAATTAGGCTCCACAAGCCTTGGAACAGCGAGACTACATGACTCTTAGGACCATTTTGGTTACCTATGTTTTGTTTCTGGGCCTAAGCATAAAGACAAGGGCTTAACTGAATTGCTGCTAACAAACAAATGCTTTCGAAATTGCCCGAACGTCAAAGGATGCTCAGCCATTTGTTGTTTTTCGCACTGGACTATTCTACACCAAACATACAAACCATACTGCCTGGCGACCATCACAGATGTATAGTTTAAAAATTGATAGTAATTTACTCTTCTGAAAATAGTTATTTGCAGAAAAGTTTTGAAGAGAAAAAAGTAGTGGTCACGTGGGTACCTTCAGAATTTCTCAGAATGTCGTGCGGGTGTTATTTGTGAGAAAACTTACGAAGTACCGCTGTTTCTTGCCATAATAAATTTGATCTACATATTAAGTAAAGATGCTTCCTAAAGTATTTGAAGCCAAGAAACATTAGTGAAATTTTTTCGCTACATATGCTTTGAAGAATTCAGCCAAACTGTTTATCGTTTGCATTTCTTGTATGGCAATACTGCATTTGTATGAATATTTGAACCACAAATACTCACTGCACAGAAGTTATATTTCACGAAAAAAAATAATGTTAGGTCCAGATTACAAATATCACTATATAATCGTTTTTGTCCACATTGAGATGAAATTTGAGCTGTGTGTTTGTCTAATTGAAAATTACTTTTATGTGTAAGTTGAAAGCAAATAAACAGTTCTTGTTACATGGCAAGTGTTATTATTACAATTTTTGTTTAAATGAGGAAAATGATTTTTGAAGTTCCCTATGGAGGGTCATGGGGAACTTCGGAACGGAAGCTGTCGTATATCAAATGCAGAAAACAGCCTTCATAAGAAAACTTCAAAAATTCATTTCTACTTTAAGACAAAGTGTAATCATATAACTTGCCATTTAAAGAGAACTGCTTCCTTGCTTTTGATGTGGCGAAAAAATTGCACTATTATTACTGAGCTTCATGCACTACACACAATCACCTTTACTTAATACCTAGACCGAATTTGGTGTAGAAGAGGCAGTATTTTTGAAACACTTTTTACTTTTTACAAACAACACCCAGACGACATCCTGGGAAGTCCAGAAGGCACCAACCTGGCCTAATATTTTGTTCTCTGCGATATACTGTAGCATTTTGCTGTTTTCAGAAAAATACAGTAAACGAGCACAATATTTTTTTTTCAAAACACATTTAGGACGGTTGGCAAAATGGCTGGGATGTTTGATGCGTAATTGCCTCACTGCCAGCCTTTATTCCTCCGAAGCTCAAGCTATCACCTCTCTGTTACTGCCTCCCTCACATACAATGCCTGCACAGGAAAGAAAAAGAAAGGCAGGTCCAACAAAGTTCACAAGGCAAGATATTTTCATGTTGGATAAATTCATTACCATAAACAGCAGCAAAATAACATTCATTTTGAGTAGTCCAAGACAGAAGCTATATACCAGCATACTAAGAGCCAAGCACAAACTTTCCATTTGAACATGTGTGGTGATAGACAGGAAGCACTTATTGCAAGACTGATCAGTCTGTAATTAACTAAATGAAGTACAATGCACTGTTCAATCCAACACCACATAGGCATCTTTGCTATAGCAAAGCCATGTGTCATTGATTCATGCACTAGATGGGACAATACAAATGTAACAAAAAAGGTGAAAAAAGAAAACAAGAGAAAAAAAAGAAAAGGGGGGATGCAAAGTAGGAGCAGTGTAGCACTACTTTTACTTTGCATTCCCCTTTCTTCTTTTTTCTTCTTTTCTACCATTTATCTTTTTTTTGCTTCCCTTACCCCCAACCTCCGACAGGAGAACACTTTGTATCAGCGCAACCTAACTTGAAAAGAAGCAAGGGCTGCACTCTTCTGCCTTATAGGTTCTTTCTTTAGACAAACATTTCCAACAGGCACACACGCCTACACCAAAAGATGATGTCATTACTGACCCCATTTAAACTAACATGCCAAGGATGACAAGGTGACTTCTAAAAATAGGTCCTCCTATCGCAACATCAGCCAGCCTGTCTGAAGCACTTCTACTGTTAACCCTGATTACCCCACTAGATGTTTCCATCTGTCGACTCACATCTTCATTTTGGATAACACTAAGACGAGCTTACATTGATGAATACGCACGAAAGTTCGGTGATTTATCATGTATCAGATTAAGCAACTCTTTTAAAAATTATTGATAGCTTGCTTCCAGGCTTTTTATACTGTAGCCTAAAACTTCGTAATGTCTTCTATGCACATGAACCAGATTGACAACGTAATGCACAACATGCTTAAGAATACTGCGAGGAACAAGATAACGATAAAACGACCAGCCACCCAAAATTTTCGCTGTACATGTTTATAAAATGTTCATGTACCCCAAACGAGGTGCTTATGATACAAGTCGAAAAAACCTACAAGTAGGGCCTTGGAGTCTTCTGGAAGTAGACGTGTTGCATTTTTTCTCTAGAGGGCTTTACACCCATAAGTGAGGAACAAAACTCCTGTATAATGAAGAATGTTGGCAGCTATCAGTTATAAAAAAACCTAATGCAACTAATCATCCCCGACACATCTGTACATTTAGAGATTTGACGTAGCTTCTGTGATTGTGGCAGTAACTCCAAGAGGAGCAGTGCGAAAATTGGCACTACTTGGATAGACAAATGTCCAAGCATGCCTGCCCGACTCCCTCTAGCTATCCTGGCTGAATCTGACACATCATTTCTTAACTGCTGGCTGGACAAAAACAAAATCACTGAAGCACTCACAATACACAGCGTGAAGTTCCTCTGGAGTGGTCAACTTCGTCTTCTGCGATGAAAGAGCAGCACAGTGTACTGATAAGGCACTCCTTGCAATGGTTTTCAATGCCACACAGTGACTTTGCTGTTCCTTTCGAAGAGAGCTTCGGGAGCTTGGAGGGTGCTTGCTCTTTTCTGGGGGCTGCAGCCGCTCCTCGTTTTCTGCTCAAGGTCAACCTGCATAAAGTTGTAGACGAGGCTTTAAGAGTTGTATATAATGATATACAAATTTTCGCTGAACACACATTTCCTCGTGGCACACTGAGGAATTTCTTATAAAACTTAAGGCCTCGCATATGCAAACATTTACAATCGATCCGAAGATGCACTCGACTCTAAAGGAGCAAGTTTGTTATGTAGTGTATATAAAGAAAGGTCATTCAGCACAACCACAACTACAGTTGCACACGAAAACGACATTTCACACGATCCTGTTTATTTACATGGTCCATTTTATTTTATTTACACGGTCCATTTTACACGGTCCTGTTTTACACGATCTGGTCTGCATGAACTCTTCAACCGGGCACCATATAGATTGAAAGACACACACAGAGTTTGAGACAAACCTAGTTTCCCGTGGAGCATCCTCTTGCACTATAACAACACATCTCAATCAAGTTAGTTGGTCAGAACGAGGTGAAAACAGCTCGCACTTGAAAAGCACGGGCAGAAGGAATGACGCCTGCACCCTGTGCTTTCTTTACATTCTCGTTGAGGGTGCAGTTTTCACCTTATCCTTATGCTATTTCGCCTTTATAACATTGTTCGCTACATAATCTTTGTGGCGCTAAAGTGTGTGATACCGTCATGTGTATCCCATGTAATTTATAAAAATAGAATACAAGATAGCTCGATTCAAAAATAACAAAGTGCATCCAGCACCATGTCCTGTAGCCATTCTTTAGGCAAGTGGCAGAATTGATTTATTCTTCAAAACATATCTTACTTGTAACCACTGCAAGAGCTAACACATACACTGGCACATTCTGTTTGCCTCTTCAGATTATAAGGTACCTTTTTTACACCAGAAAATCTTCAAGAAGAATAGAAGTGTTATAATTGTGAAGAAAGAAAAGTAGAAGGAAAAAAAAGATAACCTGCCCTGTACAGGGACCGAGCCTGCGAAATTCGTATAACATGTCCGATGCTCTATCAACTGAGCTACCATGGCGGCTATCCCTCTTCCATTTTGTACGGTATATATGTGCATTATACATGGAAGAGTCAGTCAGCGCTGCCTGTTGCCATTATGGCGAGTGTGGGACACCTTTTTTTTGCCTACTGGCAATTACATTACGATTGCAATTACGTTACAATTACTTCCAATATCCCTATACTTCTTTGGCAGCATTATGCATCTGTCAGTTCTCAGAAAATCTGCTAGTCACAGGAGGAGGCAATAGTTTGCCCTCCCACCTAAATGCATGTACTTGAACACATGCACAACTGATCAAAAAAAAAGTCACACACCGCTAAGACTACTGAGATTCACTGTTTCAGATTCATGAGTAAAGGAAAGAACTATAAATTTAAGGGTTTGTTGTCTTTGTTGAACACATTATAATGAGAACTAGCAGAATATGATGCCAAACAAACTATAGGGAATGTTATCAAAAGTAACTTTAACAAAATTGTGAAAAGAAAAGTGAACAAAAACGTAACTTGGCAACGTTTTTTGACAATTGAATTGACATTACTTTTTATAACATTCCTTTATTTTACTGGGTAATGTTGTCGGGTAATTCTCATTATTAGCGTGGTGAGTAGGCTGACAAAGAAAGTATATGGCATTGATACTTCTTTTGAACACCTAAAAGTTTGAGAAACTTAAAAGAGCGGAAGCTACTTTGAGTAGACCAGAATATTTAGTTGGCGCGAAAAAAGAAAGTACACATAATTTTTCCAGGCTTTTTAACCTATTTTGAGACATAAAAGTGTATGCTGCCAGTAATGTTAAGTACCATTAGTTTTGTCACACTATGCACTGTAGCAGGTGTAGTCAAAGTGGTGATAGTGAAGGATTAATCAAGCACGCCACCAACTGCGTTCACATCAATGGTCGCGTATTTTAAAAATAAACCTGCTGTGTAGTAAAAAAAAATTTAGTGCATTTATGATTTTATCCAAATCAAGTTAAACCGACTGGGTAAGCAAACCATTTGCATAAAATCAAAAGGCATAAAGTGATTCATGTATTATAACTATGTGAACAATTTCAGCAATGCAGGGCAAAGTGACAACAGTTCTATTAAAAACCCCTCTCATTATAACATGCATGAAAAGCACCACACCAGAATATTTTATAGTGCATGTATTATCGAGACTACTAGACTGTCTATTGACCTTTTACAAGAAGGGTATCTCCTTCACATTCAAGGGGCAACCACTTAGCCTTTTCCTGAGCTTTTCTGTGAATATTTCCTGAATTTCAGATATCATTAGGATTGATTTAGAGTGAACAGATTTTGCTTACGCATTGAAACCTAGTTCTGTATGTAACTGCAATTATGGGTGCCAAACCATCTCCAATTAATTTTTAACATTTAACTTATTTTTTAACTGCAGCAGCACAACTAGCTATGGGAGCCCAAAAAGTAGCTAGACACAATACCTTTACCTCTTTGAGCCTTTTGGAAGTGTTCAGTTTCTCAGTGCTCATCTTACAACATTTTTTTATACGTGTTTGTGTGCCCACTGCTCTTGCTCCTTGTACAGTGAGGAGGGCCACTTGGCAAGAAGAGACAAGAAAGAAGCATAGCGAAAAAAAGCGAAATAAGCGAGGACCTCTTTTGTATCGTACAATGTGTGTAACATTACTATTGCGACAACATATAGACAAATTATCACGGCTATGCATCCATTGTAGAGTCATACACAGCTGCAACACCACGACTAAATTTCAACCTTGTGTTGGTTTAGGATCCCTTTATAGTGGCAAGCTAATGATATCTGCATTTGTTTGGCACATACTAAGATGCAGTGAAATGTGGTATGGTAATCTCATTTAGAATGCACGTCTTGTGGCTTTATTGTATTTGTGGCCACAAGTAACTCTGGTTGCAAAGCAATATGGGAGAGCCTAAACAGACGTCACCGACCACTCCAATCTGAACTTGCCTTTGCTACTTGCCCATTATCAACCCAGCGAAAAATGAATAATTGAATCTGCTACAGATAAGTGCTACCTTATGCTAAGGACCAAGTATGAAGGGTGTTTTGTCATTATTGAGATCAGTTATTTGTTCAAGAACACTTGCTGTAAAACACAAATACATTGCTGTCGAAGCATCAAGACTCAAATATAAAGCAAAAAGAAGTGTCTCTTTAAAAATTACAGGCCACAAGGCAAGATAAATATTTGATATACTTGGGATGTAAGGCACGCACAAGAGGTGCTGCCATATTATACTTTTCCTTGTGTTGAAACCTGCTTGCTTTACTCACCCAACACATCTGTAAAGATGCCGTGAAAACACCAAGGAGCTGATGCAGCAAGGTTGAACACATGTCCAGGGATTCCACCATTCCTAAGTAGCCCTACAGCCTCCACGGTCCTGCAACCATTTGTAAGATAAATATAGTTCTACCCAAAGTTCTTGGTTTACAGACACACATGCAAGACGCATAACCACTTTATAGAAAGTTTGCATGATAATGCGCTGGGTACCAAAACGGATGCCAATATCAAGTAGCCCGGCCGGCCGCTTCTTTCTTTCCGTTCTTAATTAATCATTCCAAGGTTAATAAATGTTCCCCCAATGTTAAGTGTACTGGCAGTCCAGTGAAGAATTGCAATGTATTTCGAACACAGTCCAATCCATGGCAAGTAAGCATGCAATAGCGTTTTTTCAGTTCTTCGAGAAAAGAGCATGAAGTTTAGCTAAAACCCATGTTTTTTATAAACACCATTCAATTTGATATAAACGTTTTGAGCATTATGTAAAGGAACACGGATTCATATTTAATCAATGATTTCTTATAATGTACTGATATGAATGCAACTAACTGAATATGAAATGCTCATTTTTCCTCGAGAATTTTGAGCTATGAACACTGTCGCACTTTCCAGCTGCATCTTGTCCAAAACAGCGGCAAGATAGGCTAGTTTTTCTGTAGGTGAGTAGTAATGAGCAGTGCAAAGTAACAACAAAAAACACCAGTAACAACAGTATGGGGCAAGCACAGACTGCCAACTGTTTAATTTATTACACAAAAGTTCACCTGAATATCAGTCAGACAACTTGTGCAAATGAAGGTCCAGTTGGGCATGAACAAGTTACGAAATCAACAATGCCTGCTTTCACTAACAGGACCCTCATTCACATAAAGTATGCAGCGATAGACCCCTACCGAGGTACGTCACAGCATGATGTCACTGGCACATGTAAAAGGTGGGGCTGGAAAAACACTCCCGCTGGTGGCTCCGCCCGGTACAGTCGTGCGGTGTTTGGGGCAAGTTTTAATTTTTCAAAGCTTACACTTCACGTTACAATGTCGACATTAGCTGTAGTATGTGTCAGCAAACATCCAGCTGTGTGGTAAACTGTGTGGTAAAATACTTGCCACGCCGTCTGTTTATCTTGAAGAAGTGAACACACGTGGTGGCCTGTGCGAGCAACAGCGGCATAGTCTTCAAAAATGTGCACTGTTGATTGCGGCATGTAGTGTGCATTGAAAGGTATTGAGAATATCGGTTCAACTGAGAATACTGTGTGTGGTGTGTTCAGTGTCAATAACAATGTTTCTTGTTTGCGAAGACGTTAGCACTCATGGCAGGGACCGGTCGATGAAAAAACTTCATTCGACATTTTAGTCAAGGCAAATATGCACTTGACGCGACCATCTGCGAGTGGGTACATCTCGGTGTTTGCGCTGTGTGCAGAAAAAAATTGCTAGGTCACCTGGCTGGAAGATACCATTTGCTGAAGCTACATGTATGAATTGACGAGTACGCAAGCTCAATAAAGGTATAACTCGTTTTATCGAAGGCCTCATATATCTTCATGTAATAAGCAGAGATTCTTGTTTCACATATACTCAGTACCTTTACCGCTCGATATTCATGAAGTGACAATGCAGACAGCAAGTTTGTGTGTTAGGTCCTAAGGAAGCAATGTAAATATGCAAATAAGTTGTAGGTGTCAGATGCAGCGATGTAACTGCACAAACAATTACGTATATATTAGGCTACAGGTTTAGAATCGCATACATCTCAGTGGTCTATCAGGAACGTCACAAACAACTTTCTTGCCAACCAGCCCTTGCACAGAGGGAGGGAATGGCTGGCACGGTGCTCGAAGTGACATCACACTATTTGCAAACATAGAGGGGTTTCTTACTTAGGCAACATTTTGCACAATATATTTTTTAGATGCAAGACTGTACTCATTCACATTGATCATACTGATGTCTTTTGTTGTTACTTTGTGCTGTGAGTTACTAGGCATTTAGTCACCATGATCTTTAAAAGCTAATTTCAGTGTTCTCTCTCATATTGCTGACAACTGTGTTGTTGCATAAATTGGGCAAAAAAGCAACACAGAAAGGCTGTCACAATAAATACACCAACATGGGTATTCTCCTGCAAACAAAAGTCGGCATTGGTCCTGTCATTACCCGTCTTCCTTCTCTCTTTGCCTTGTTTGTGCTGAAACAGCCAAACACTTGATGAGTTAGATGAGAAATATTAACGCATCAAAACTATAAGTGCTTGCATCAGCAACTACACAACAGCGTGATAACCGCACCCCTGCCACACAGCAGCGAAACATATTTTGAACATGCTGGCAGTGTATTATTTTATAAAAAAATTTCTGGCAGATTACAAAATCTCACATTGTGCATGCAAGTTTTCTTCAAAGTCAGGCGTACAATGTAGGTGCTGGCCGCTACATTATTAGTTACAAGCAAAAGCGTCTTGCAGGTACACATGCAGATTGCACGAACACCTCTCTCTCTCTCTACACTAGGCACACATATCTTTCAACAAGCACAAGCCACTGTTTAGGGGCATAATAACGCTCTACCGTAAACGTATGCTAATCAACCCACTTAGGCGGTTGGCTAGGTGAATCGAGCCAAGTTACAAATTGTATCGCCCGCGAACGTAAACAAAATGCTGCTTTGCATCAAATGGCAGTGCAGGCTTCGTTAATTCAACAACGTAGCAAGCGCCGTGTGCGTCTTCCTCACTACATTGCACATATGAAAAAATCGATCACCATACACATGCATGTTTCGCAGTTGTCTCGAATTAGCTCCAGGAAGGCCGCGCCGATGCGCCATGGCTCTGCTGGCGTTAGCGTTGTCAAAGCGAATCGGCAACCGCACTCGCAAAGGCGCGTAAGGTTGCCGTTTCACGACGCCTCGTTCGAGTGCAGCAACACAAACTTGCACTGAGTGGCATACTTGGTCTACATGAAAAATGTCCCCCTTACCTTTAGTTTCTTTCACACTGTCCTGAGGTAAGCGACCACAGGCGTCAGCCGTCACCTCGGAGTCCTTCGAGCGCCCGCCCAACCCGCCGATTCCTTGGACGACTCGCACCTGATCCGCATTCGAACAACCGTGGGAATAGGGCGCAATCTTAGCACATCACACGAACGAGGAACGGCGCTTCCTTGCGTAAATTTAACATTTCGTGCTCTCGTGTGTAGCAGCGCGAACACATGAGAGACGCATCAAAACGGCATGCCCACAGAAACAAAGAAGACAAACAACTTGTGGCTTTAGCTATGAATGGATTCGACTTGGATATCTGTGTGAGGAAAATAAAAAAAACATCATTCGCTGCTATAAACTGAAAAAAATGTATGTTATCTGGCAAAATGACTTTAAAAGTGATAAACGGTTTTTCAAAAAACAAGTTACAACTTATGAATATTTTCACAGGTCTTTGTTTTGTTTTTGTTCTAGCAGACGACAGCCTCCTACTGCTTCTACGACAGACGTAGTGCGGTTTCACGTTCGGTGCGTGTCGCCGACGCAAAGCTCTACAGTAGTGATATCAGAGTTATCAATTCTCAATGAATCATAGGATGGCTACAAAGCAGTAACATTTTGACATAGTGCAGTACGCAATCTTTCAAGGTATGACATTTCTTTGCTCTGAAGCAAATCGAAGCAAGCCGGCCTGCGCAATCAGCTGACGTCGCCACTACGCGAGGCATGGTCGTGCGCAATAGCGTCGTGCCCCGCGCTCGATTTGTCATCAAGCGATAGAGATACTAAGTGGAATACAGCTAGATGCAGGGATTAATGGCGTATCACTCTAATTCCCTGTGGTGGCCGACTCAATCGCAAGAGAACCCCCGGAAACAACCTTCAACTGCTCAAGCTTGTGTGTGGGTGTAAAAATACTTGTTTTCATCCGCGGCGGGGCCGCAATCTATAGTTGAAAGACATGCGAAAAGCATGTGACGTATATACAATCCCAAAACATATGCACACAACAATAGATACGATAGGTTATCGTACATAAATATGCCAACACGTAGCGTGTAAAAAGCAAATTTATATATATAACTTAAACTCACGCGCTCCCTTCAGCGCGAATAGCTTAGCAAGCTAACGCACTCAGCTCACGTACGCGAGCACAGCTAAGTGGCGCAGGTTCGAATCCCGCCATGTTTAATTTTTTTTGTTTTTTTTCAACGTTTTTATTGTACTGCTATCTTTTCTAATGCCTTAGGTTCTAAAACAAAACAAAAGCAATATTGCGTTTGAGTACGTATGTGGGACTGTGTTTTTTGCGCATCAGTTATTAGTATTCTTATTTTCATAATTAATTTTTTATTTATTTCATAATATAACAAAATTAAGGACTAAGGGGAATATTGCGTCTGCCTGATTGTGAAGGGACTCGAGAAGTGAGATAACTGAAACCGAAAAATTTATTTGAGAAAAAACTGAGCATTTCACATCCGGACCAGTTTCTTCAAGGGTAGGCCCTAGGTATGCGCGAGACTTGCTATATGACTCATCTCAAGCTGTGGCAGTTGAGGGAAGGCAATATCACCGAGAAGCAGTTCCAAAATATATTTGGGTTGATGTTTTTTGATTGTTCCAAAATAAGGGCTGCACAATTGTGATCGAGCCAAACCAAGAATTGCGGGCACGAAGTCATGAGACAAAAAATGAATAATGTTGATTGTTTGAAAAATTGCCCTTAATAAAAGGAAGAGTTATGGAGTGCTACGTACCTTAACTCGCAGTAGGAATTTCATATATACATATAGATAGTTTAAAATGGACAATGTTGCACACACAGACATTGGTTAAATTTCTTTGCAGCACAGTTGAAGCATCTATGTAGAACTGAAGCATCAAGAGAAGCTCATGCGTCCTCACTTTATTGCGCTTTACATAGCTTGTATGCGTCCATGCAGCCATGATATGATATATTTTAAAGCATTTGTTTAACCTATAATCTTCTTATTCATTAAAGCTGGCCCATAAGTTGTGTCTTACGTAGCACTACAATTGAAGCGTAATCTGCATGGTGGTCTGAAACAATGCTTTTGAAAATCTCAAAACGACCCAGCTCTATACACGACCATCCGTGCATCAATGATAAGCACCATTATGTGTTTGTACATATCAGTTGTGCTCTCATACTTAATTATTTTTCTGACCACTCCCTCTGCCCCTACCTCGTTTCTGTCGTGAAGCTGTGGCAAGTTGTGTGTAGCTGTATTTATATTGTAGGAGCACATACTATCAATAAAAATTATTTTTAGGCTACATGCAACTAGTTTTCATAGATTTTCATTTCTCTTGTCGGTGCTCAGGAGAGCTAAGCTCATGGTCGATATTTTAAAATGATTGATTGATATGTGGGGTTTAACGTCCCAAAACCACTATATGATTATGAGAGACGCTGTAGTGGAGGGCTCCGGAAATTTAAACCACCTGGGGTTCTTTAACGTGCACCCAATTCTGAGCACACGGGCCTACAACATTTCCGCCTCCATCGGAAATGCAGCCGCCGCAGCCGGGATACGAACCCGCGCCCTGCGGGTCAGCAGCCGAGTGCCTTAGCCACTAGACCACCGCGGCGGGGCGATATTTTAAAATGACATTTCTCTTTGCCAATGTTAATGAGAACAATTTCATTAATATTGACAAGTTCATTCACATTGAATTTAGTTCTTATTATTATTGTTTCTACCAAAAAAACGAGCCCTTGAAGTTATGCTTTTTTGCTTGATTTGTTATCGTGTGACAGCATGCAAGTAAAATGGCAGTAATTGTCATTCCTTGTGAATGACACATTTTCCGTGTGACAGACTTTAGCACCTGGTCATATGCAGAAGTTGTATTCATTCTCGAAAAAGGCGAACAGCGGTGACTGTCAACACAGACTAGCCTGCGTTATTATTTTGTACTATATATGTCACTGTGCATTCATTTATAACTTTATGGAGCTGGGATTTCCTGCTGAAAATGTAACAACAACTGTAGAGTTTCCACATTTTCGCAACAATCCACATGCCTTTCATACACTATTGCACATTTTCGTAAGCACCTTACAAAATCTGTATATTTCCGTAAGACCTTACATTCTGCATTTTCCTTATGAAAGCTTCTGTACACTCCATACACTTTCCTCATCCTTCCATATCTTCCATCATGAACTCTCTGTATGCTCCATAAGTTTCCTTATCTTTCCTTATCCTTCCATATACTCCATAAAAAGCATTCCATATATGCCATACATTTTCCTTATCTTTCCGTATACTCCATAAAAAGCTTTCCGTAAATGCCATACAATTTCCTTATCCTTCCTTATACTCCATAAGAAGCTTTCCGTAAATGCCATACAACTTCCGTATATTTCCATAAAACTCCATATTTTTTCCGTATGTAGCATAAGGAAATGTTACGGAGTCCATATATTTTCCGTAAGATTTCATACGGAACGTTTCAGTAGGGTTTGATCTCATAACAGCTTTCGCTGTTAAAAAAACAGTTTCTCTACAAGGCCGTCGCAATGAATGCGACAGCTACAAACTGGAATATTATGCACAACAAGGATAGTAGATAACAATTCTGAATCCGGTCGAGCGTAACACGGAAAAACACAGCGGAGTCGCTCCAAAAAGCCAAACAGATTTCTATCTGTCCATCATCAAAACGCGAAGCATGAAGAGCACAGCCGCTTTACAAGCTGTTTCTTAATATCCGACAGAAGGTCGCCGAGTAGCGATAGCATGCGATGGACGCGAATCACATCGGCTCCGGCTCAGGTTCATATTCAAGAAGAATTTCTTTCTGGCGACCTGTTGCAATGATAGGAACTTGTTCCTAGTATCACCACTGTCAAGCCTATACCGGGCTTCAACCTTTGAGTGCGCTTTTAAACGTTTTAACGCTTTCGAAAGTTCTTGAAGAGGTCCACATCGCTAACCCTAAGAAGCCGGAGACGCGGCTTGGACAGAACATCGCCCCGCTCTACAGCGGATGGCGAGCGTTTCTAGGAGCGTCGCAGCCGACGAGAAGCACTCATTGCCCTCTCGCTTTACGGACCACATGATGGATACGCAGAGCAGTCAAGGCGCCGATACGCAGGCGAGCAATGAGCACAACACACATCCATGGATCACTGTTACCAAGAGAGGGAGCAAACGCCGACAGCTGCAACCCCATACCGTACCGACTTAACAGCTGCCTAGCATGCCGTCTGAGCCCGGTCTGCGCCAGAGCCGGCCTAAGACGCGTCTACCAAGACTCCCACCGCTCCCTGCCGAGGACTACAAGCTAGCAGCAATCCGTCCCCATGGTGGATTAAATCTGAGCAAGGTTAGCCCCAAGACGTTCCTTCTCGCCGTAGCTCATGCAGCAAATATACGCAGTGAGAAGCCTGATATCTAGCTTCGTGTTGATGAAAATCAGAATGTGCTAACAATAGGCACCTCATCTGAACACATCGCGACTGATTAGACAAATCACCAAAATCACAGTGCACGCAGCAACCTACGACACCACCTCTTATGGTATTGCGCCTGATAATTCGTGCAAACGTGTGGTCAGTGGAATAGGCCACGAAATCACACCAGATGACTTTCTGACAGAATTTGAATGACCGGGCTACGAAGTCCTTACGTGCAGACGCCTCGGCAGCTCCGGAGCGATGGTGCTCACATTTTTTGGCACATGAGTCCCTTTCTTCGTCAACGCGTACGGACAGGCTCTTCGCTGCTACCTCTACAAACAGACTATTCCACACTGTATAAAGTGCAACAAAACAGGACACCGTGAGGATGTGTGCCCACAGCCTCCTGACACACCGAAATGACGAGTGTGCGGGGATTCACTATCACCTAACAACCACGAGTGCCGCCCTTCTTGCATGCTTTGTGGTGGCAACCACCCGATGGCTGCCAAACTATGCCCAAAGCGGTTTTTGCCTCCAGTTAACCGACGCCAACCACCCCGGTAAGCTACTCCCACCAGGAAGGCCCAGTCACCATCTCCCAGCCCCGGACGGCAGAGCAGTGCGTCAGGGAGTGCAGCCAGGCGAAGGAGTCATTCCAGGGATACGTCGGGGCCCAAGCGAGAAAACTCGTCATCGCGGAGTGGTTTCGCTGGCCAGCAGGGGTCTCAAGGCTGGCACACGGACAGGACAACGCATCATCATGGCCAGCAAAGCAGTTCCCACAAGAAAGCACAAACGGTAAGCTGGGTAGGGCAGTTCCCTCCTTTCCCTCTCTCTCCACACCAGTCCCAATCCCTCAGACAAACATCAACGCAGCAAAGAACACCAGAGCCAACGCCACCAGGACTACCAAAACCCATGTAGGTAGACACTCAACTTCACCCTGACATGCCGTCAACTACGGCACGATCCGACTGTTGCACACGACAGGCGTTGAACAAAATGGTTACTTCTTTAAGGAATGAATTCGCAGCTATGATGCAGGTAGAAATGCAGAAAACGAAAGATAGCATTATGGCTGAACTAACAGCTTCAATCCAAGAATGGACCCAGCAGGCCGGGCAACCTGCTGTCCAGCAGATTGTAACGGATATTAAACAGAAGATATCAGCTGCACTTGGCCGACTTAATATTGCGTCATCTGCACCAAAACGTACCACGTCTCTGACACGTGAAACACAGCGACCGCATCCTTACATACGCCCCTCCCGTTTCATACCACCGTCCCGAAAAACCGCCCCAACAGCCGCAGCTGCTGCAGTCCCACTTCCCACCACCCTCCACCAAGATTCAGCACAGTCTGAAATGTCTCCGTGTAATACCGAGGCCCCGCTATTGCATAATCATGGCGAGAAACCGTAGGTCGACGCGTGAGACACCTCAACTCCTACGTGTGTGGCAGTGGTATTGCAGGGGGTATCGTAGGAAACGCGAAGCTCTAATGCAATTAATTGCGACACCGTGGATTACTCCCGCATTCATAGCGTTACAAGAAGTACAATGTACCCCTACGCTTCCGGGTTACACCACATACACGGACGTAACAAACAATACACCACATCGCACAGGTACATTAGTTTCGAAGCATGTCACTGTCATAGAACACACCCTTCAAAGCACCGCCATCTCACACGTACTTCTCGAATTAGTCCCGTGCTTTCGTTCTAGTAGCAGCCTGTACGTACTTAACGTTTACAGTGCACCTAACGCCACGAACGATGACTTCGGTCATCTATTTGCACAACTATGCAATTTAGGTTAACACATAATTATTCTAGGAGATTTCAATTCCCCTCATCCGGCTTGGGGCTTTGCAACAGAAACGCCTAAACGCCGACGACTCACACAGGTTTTCACGATTCATCGCATGACCCTGCTGACAGAACCTGATCAACCAAATCACCTAGGTAATAGTGTGAGCAGGGACAGATGCCCCGACCTCACGATAGTCGAGGGGGTTAGTCACCATTCCTGGTGCAACGTCAAGGTGAATCTAGGCAGTGATCACCATATACTAACTACAGAGCTTCAAGTAGCAGCCACGCGTGCCCCAGAGCGCATCATAAAACTAACAAATTGGGATACATTCAGGCGTAATCGTACAATTACCCATCAGAACTTTCCTTTACTAGAGGCTTGGATATTACAACTTCAGTCCAATTTTCAAAGATCTACCAAACTCATCGCTGCGATGACAGAAACGCCGGATATGAACTGGCATCTGCTGCATCTCTGGGATGCCCACAGAGGCTTGACACGGAGGTGACGGCGACAGAAACATAACCGAAAACTTCGTCTCCGAATCGTCCAACTAGCTACTGAGGCACATGACTATGCGAACATCCTGACTAGCAACAATTGGCGTAACTTCTGTGATTAACTCAACGGCTCACTAAGTACACCTCGAACGTTGCGTATACTCCGTGCTCTTCTAAATTCCACGCAGACAAAATCACACACTGCTAACGCAATCCGCACCATTCTCCAGAAATCAGGGCTCGACGATACAACTCTGCTGCACACCTTAAAGCAACACTATGTAACCACGGGCCCCCGTCCCGCCTACCGTAATTATCCACACGTACACGATACGCCTCTAGATGAGGGCATTACAGAAGCAGAGGTTAGGGCAGCTTTGCAAAGCATTAGGCGTAACACAGCACCCAGTACAGACGGGATCACGTACACACTTCTGCGCAATTTAGAATACCAGTTCATCGGATATTTAACCGCTTTTTACAACGAACATTGGAACAACAGCACGCTACCGCCGGAGTGGCAACACTCAGAAATCATATTTATTCCAAAGCCTGGCAAGCCGCTATCCCTCCAGAATCTTCACCCTATATCCTTAACTTCATGTGTAGCTAAACTCTTTGAACGCGTTGTCCTCTCTCGTCTACAACCATTTCTTGAAGAAAATCACTTTTTTCCTGATACACTATTCGGCTACCGTCCTGGTATTTCTTCACTGGACGTATTATTACAGCTTAAGGAGGACGTGTTGGACAGCCCCACTTCAAACCAGGTCCGAGCTATTCTGGCGCTGGATCTGAAGGGTGCTTTTGACAACGTTTCCCACGACCTTATTCTTGACAATCTCGCTTCATCTCAGTGTGGCTCACGTATCTACAATTACGTCAGGTACTTTCTTTCTGACCACACGGCCACTATTGGGGTTGGAGACCTCCGTTCGGACGTCATTCGTCTCGCAGGTAGAAGAACACCACAGGGCTCGGTTCTCTCACCCACTTTGTTCAACGTGGCTATGGCTAAATTCCCTTCCCTATCACAACAGATTCCCAACATCCAACATGCCATCTATGCAGATGACATTACAATTTGGGCAACCAAAGAATCAGACGAAACCATTCAGGACGCCCTACAGGAAGCTGTTTTGATGGTACAAGACTATTCTGCTGCCGGCAGCCTTACGTGCTCAATGGATTAGTCGGAGTTGTTATTGGTATACAAGCGGCGTCAAAAACCACTGATTCTCCTGACATTTCGCTGTTTTTTGAAGGCCGTCCTATCCCTCTGGAACCACTAATTCGCATTTTAGGCCCCCACCTTCAGTCCTACGGCAAGGCCTCGCGCACTACACACCTTCTGGCTCAGCAGATAAATCAAATTACACACATGATCCAACGCATCACCAATCGCTGGAGAGGCCTCTGTGAGAAGGATATCCTCCACTTAGTACAAGCACTTATATTTAGTCGGCTCACCTATCATCTTCCTTTTCACAATCTCACGCTAGCTCAAATCAAAAAGATGGACATCCTTCTACGGACAGCCGTGAAGGCGGCTCTCGGCTTGCCTCCACACGCAACTATACAACGCCTCCTTCAATTAGGAGTCCACAACACCGTAACCGAACTCATCGAGGCCCAGCACAACAGTCAGCTCCAACGGCTCAGGCAGATCCGTCAGGGCTGCGCCATCCTGTCTCGTCTTGGCTACCCGATTCCCAAAAAAACCGCACAAGTACCGCGACATAAACTTGCTTCTACTGTCCACGCACTCATCAAAGTGCCTCCGATTCCACGCAATACGAATCCCTCCCGCCACGCCGGTCGTCGACGTGCCCGAGTTCAGGCTATGACACGCGTCTTTAGTGATGGCACCTCAGACTTACAAGTACTTTACACTGATGCATCTCGCTACCCAGAGAGGTCAGCCATGTGTTTAGCCGTGACAGATGACACAGACGCCCTTGTGGCGTCTACCACACTTCGCACTACAGACAAGTCTGGCTACAGACAGGTCTGGCAGAGGAGGGAGCTCTCGCTCTGGCAATTGTTCACGCTACGACACTGTCACATGACTCCCCTGTCACTATTGTAACAGATTCACAAGCTGCTTGCCGTGCTTTCGATCAAGGACTTGTGGCTGTACATACACAATATCCTCTCTTCTGTCTCACCGTCCGCATTACGTCCTGTGCGTATCGTCTGGACTCCTGGACAAGCCTCTCTCCATGGAAATGAACGCATTCATGCGTTTGCCCGAGAGCTGACCGGCCGTGCTCCATTGGAAGAGCTGTCCAATCCAGAAGACGCATCAACAGAACCACTAAACTACAACGCTACGCTGGAGTACTACCGACAAAGCCATTATACGTATCCTCCCCCTCATCCTTCACTTAACAGAGCTGTTGCTATCGCTTGGCGGCAACTACAGACCAATTCATTTCCTTGCCTTTATACGCTGCATCGCTTTCATCCGACTCTCTACCCCTCCTACTGCCCCTTCTGTGGATCCGTACCGACGGTGTTTTACTCCAAGTGGGAATGCTCTTCCCCACAGGGCGTTCCTTCCATTCCCAATCCTACCCCTTAATCTTGGGAGTCTGCACTGCTCAGCTTACGCTGGCAGGAACAGCAGCAGCTGGTCCAGTGGGCTCGCAGGGTCGCGCAAGGCAATGGAGCCCTGGACTGAGCACCCCACTCAAAGAAGGCTCAGTGTGCATTTGTTATTAATAAATGTTCATTCTCTCTCTCTCTCTTTTAATACCTGACAAACTTTTATTGTCAAGAGTGCTACGGAAGACAGTGCACGGAAGTCTTTATATATTTTTTTCACACGATACACCTCTACTACACCACGCGCCCTTAGATTTTCAGTCTTTCGATATGCGACATTGCACTAGTTAGACATACCCATATTTAGCTATGCCACTGTTGGCTAGCTCTGAAATACATGACCTCAAATCTGGGATGGGTTGTATTTATCAGGGGAGATATTGTTGGCAAATATGGCCGCTACAAACGTCAAACCTGGGATCAGCGTACTGCATCATGTTGACTTTGGCAACTTCAGACGTGAGTTGTTGCCCCTGGCTTCTTTTTTGCTCTTTAAAGTGTCGAATGTTATCTCGTTTGCATAATAACTTTTTTCAATTACAATATAGTTATCAAGATACAGAAAACAGTTTTCTTTTGTGCCTTTCAAATTTATTTAAACAGCTCTGTCTACACTTGATAGCAAAGTTTGTATCAACAAAGCAGCCATGATGCAAACAATTTAACGTCATGGCGTTGAAACAACTACTGTTTGCTATTCGAAACAGTGAAAGGTGAGTATACATATGTGGACAAGGGCTTTAGAAAGCTCGTCAACTACTAAAGTAGGCGCTGTAAAGACTTCTATGAAATGTTAAATGGCCGCCAGCTTATATCTTTTTCATGAAATCATCTTTCATCATCATAATTATCAGCCTGACAACGCCCTTAGCAGGGCAAAGGTCTCTTGCATGATCCGCCAATCAACCCAGTTTTGTGCTTTCTGTTGCCACGTTATACTTGCAAACGTCTTAGTCTAATCGGCCCACGTAACTTTAAGTATTTCTTCGTGCGTTTGTTTTTTCTAGGAGTCCAGTCAGTTACTCTTAATGACCAGCGGTTCTCCTGGCTACGTGCTACCTTTCAAGACCATGTTGTTTCTTTATCACCTTTAGGAAAACACAAATAACATGTTTTTCATTCCATCTTGTGTGTTTCACCACACAAGATGGTGTGTTTAGGTTGTATGAGAGGGACAAATAATCAGCTGCCTGCTCATAATAAGTTCACGTGCTACGTGACGCCAAACATGCGAGTAAGAGTGTTTTCACACTCGTCCTTTGGCTTATAGATGGCGCTGACTGTCGCTCCTACTTCTAAATTCACATATAAGCCCAAAAAAGTGGATGGAGGGAAGGCCGCTGTGATAGCTCAGTGGTTAGAGCATCGAACGCGTTATTCGAAGGTCGTAGGTTCGATTCCTGCTCACGGGTGGTTATTTTTTCATCCATTTTCTTTCTTCTTTCTTCTTATTTACATTCTATTGGTTCTCATAACTTCCCTTGTACATTCTTTGGCATTACTGTCTGTTAGATCTCATTATTATTGTGTTAAAACACGGAAAACGAGCCCTTAGGTATACACTTCTTTCCCTTATTTCATTGAACGAGGGTCTCGTACTGGCAGATTTGGTATGTTTAGGTTGTATAAGAGGGACAAATAATCAGCTGCCCGCTCATAACAAGTTCACGTGCTACGTGACGCCAAACATGCAAATAAGAGTGTTTTCACACTCGTCCTTTGGCTTATAGATGGCGCTGACTGTCGCTCCTACTTCTAAATTCAAATATAAGCCCAAAAAAGTGGATGGAGGGAAGGCCCTCTGTGATAGCTCAGTGGTTAGAGCATCGAACGCGTTATTCGAAGGTCGTAGGTTCGATTCCTGCTCACGGCTGGTTATTTTTTCATCCACTTATCTTTCTTCTTTCTTCTTATTTACATTCTATTGGTTCTAATAACTTCTCCTGTACATTCCGTGGCATTACTGTCTGTTAGATCTCAATAATATTTTGTTAAAACACGGAAAACGAGCCCTTAGGTATACACTTCTTTCCCTTATTTCATTTACCGAGGGTCTCGTACTGGCAGACTTGGTGTGTTTAGGTTGTATAAGAGGGACAAATAATCAGCTGCCCGCTCATAATAAGTTCACGTGCTACGTGACGCCAAACATGCGAATAAGAGTGTTTTCACACTCGTCCTTTGGCCTATAAGTGGCGCTGACTGTCGCTCCTACTTCTAAATTCACATATAAGCCCAAAAATGTGAATGGAGGGAAGGCCGCTGTAATAGCTCAGTGGTTAGAGCATCGAACGCGTTATTCGAAGGTCGTCGGTTCGATTTCTGCTCACGGCTGGTTATTTTTTCATCCACTTTCCTTTCTTCTTTCTTCTTATTTACATTCTATTGGTTCTAATAACTTCCCCTGTACATTCCTTGGTATTACTGTCTGTTAGATCTCAATAATATTGTGTTAAAACACGGAAAACGAGCCCTTAGGTATACACTTCTTTCCCTTATTTCATTGAACGAGGGTCTCGTACTGGCAGACTTGTTGTGTTTAGGTTATATAGGAGGGACAAATAATCAGCTGCCCGCTCATAATAAGTTCACGTGCTACGTGACGCCAAACATGCGAATAAGAGTGTTTTCACACTCGTCCTTTAGCTTATAGATGGCGCTGACTGTCGCTCCTACTTCTAAATTCACATATAAGCCCAAAAAAGTGGATGGAGGGAAGGCCGCTGTGATAGCTCAGTGGTTAGAGCATCGAACGCGTTATTCGAAGGTCGTAAGTTTGATTCCTGCTCACGGCTGGTTATTTTTCATCCACTTTTCTTTCTTTCTTCTTATTTACAATCTATTGGTTCTAATAACTTCCCCTGTACATTCCTTGGCATTACTGTCTGTTAGATCTCATATATATATATATATATATATATATATATATATATATATATATATATACACGCTGAACGGCGAGGGTAAAAAGAATATTTATTCATATGTGATTTCATCAGCAAAGTTTTCTGTACAGCCCGTAAGCAACATATTGCTTATAAGCTTGATTGATTACACGCCAGCAGTTTCGTTGAAAGATCGAAAGCGCAAGCAACCGTTGAAAGCAGAGGATGTCTGTGTGCTATAGTTCAGCATGATGGGTACTGTCTCTCTTAATTTGTAATGAGAACGAATAATAATACGTCTGGAGTGCGTAGCATGCGACAGAATAATTCTTGTGGGTTTTTGGCCTAAACGATCATTCCTTTGACCGAAATGACTATTACGCTACAGCAAATGACTAATCGAATGTCGAATATCTAGTGGTAAAATACTAATAATACCCCAGTTAACATTGTTTTTGTATCCACGCCCAAACACCCTGTCGTCAATGGTGTCTGTACGAAATGACTTCGCCGTGTATTATTAGGCGCAGTTCGAGAACGCCACGCCACAGATTTGGCTGTACAAAACAAGAAATATATGCCGGTCGAAAAAACTAGAAAGGACGGTACCTGTATGTACAGAAGGAGCTTATTTCGAGACACGTGTTACTTTTTTTAATGAATAGAAGTGCTAGCTTTTTTTAATAAATAGTAAATAGAAGGCCACTTAGCGCAAAACAACCCTGCCCCAATGTTTCTTTTTTCTTTTCACCCCTAGAGATTAGAGAATCCCCAGTCTATAGAATCTAGCGTACCCTATGCAAGATAAGTTCGCCCATGCCGTTGTCTCGTTCAGGTGTAAGTCTTCGTTTCTGTGAGGTGATCCTTAACAGTATCCACTCAATACGTCCTCATAGTTTTCCATTACCTATGCATCAATGCATCCCTCTGCAGTAAAAAGTATCATAATTCAATGAGGGCTCGACGTGTCCAAACAGAAGAAATTCTAAATTGTGCGCTACTGATTTACAATGAATAGCCTCTACAATTTTGTGCATGTTTTGGCGAAGGCGGTTAAGAGGATGGCATGCTCGAGACTAGATTCACAAATGCGCATTCAAATACAATAAATCGCTCATGAGGACAAGGCACGCTAATCAATTTGGACACTGAAATCATTCTATTTTGGTTTTGGCATTGGTTTTGGTTTTGGCATTGGTTTTGGCATTGGTTTCAAAATGGAAACCAAATGGTTTCCATTTTGGTTTCGGCCTTTCAGAAACTTGCTTGTGTATTGTGTGGGCACCCA
The DNA here is from genome assembly GCA_013436015.1 of Rhipicephalus annulatus. Lineage (NCBI taxonomy): Eukaryota > Metazoa > Arthropoda > Arachnida > Ixodida > Ixodidae > Rhipicephalus > Rhipicephalus annulatus. Next base: position 377,263 of record WOVY01010991.1, read on the forward strand.
TGGACAAGCGATCAGAAAATTAACAGCGCGTGCGCTGTGTACCTGACAAGTGCTAATACCGTTGGCCACACAGCTTTTAGCTTCTACTTCCTTTTTCTCGTCAGCAGGAGAAATAAACTGAATTTAAATCAAATAAATAGCATTTTCTCAAGTGAAGTTATGACGCCATCTATGTAAACTTGATAGTGCGACTGCACATACAAGCACACGCGCGAGAAACATATATTTAAACTCAGGTCCGACCTACTGCAGATATAAATGGGCTGTAGAAAAAAAAACACAATACAGGTGTTTCAAGACGAGGTTGTCCGGAACATATAAAAACAGATTTTTTCGTTTAAACATTGTAAAAGAAGAGCTCTGTTGGTTGGGTGAAGGAGGGACTTAGCTTTCATCGTACCTTTCGCCAGTCGTCTTCAAGCCTTCACGTAGTGTAGATCAAATGGAGGGGCGCCTGGTCATCCTCACAATGAACTTTCTTAGAGCACCGTTACGTGTTGTAAATTTATTTCCAACTAGACAAAACTGCACCTGATCTCCTTGAAATGGTCAAAGTGCCTTACCTGAGTGATGCTGTGGTTAAGCAAGAAAGAGAACTAGTCGAAGATCAGCGATGTTGGGGCAGTACTTTAATGGCAGAGGCATGGTAATGCACCGAGACACCTGCTTCTAATGAACGTACACCTGCTTCTAATGAACGTAAGGCATGACATCACAAAGCTCCCCCGGCCACCTCAGAGCCCTTATGTCTCTTTTTGGTACTTCTTCTTTCTTCTCCAACGGAAATAATTCAAGAAAACATGGCACCAAAGCTAAGCTGAGATCAATCAAAAAGTCCTAACGAGGAAGATTTCCGATTTATGCTTTGCAGACAGCCTTTGAAGATTGTCAAAGTCACTAGAAACACTGCATTGATGCACAAAATGCATAATTGGAAATCTATAAGTTGATATGTCCGTGTTGTGTATATGTATATGTACATATAGTTTTAAATTAAGCCCTACTACCTTCCGGGCAGACCTTGTGCAGTATGACATCTGCCGCTCAAAGGACACACTTAGATGAATACGAAAATGGGCGGCACTCCTCAACTTCCATTCAGCTGAGCATGGGGGATCCAACTTTTAGTAAACTATCCACAACCAGACGAAGTCACCTCCACAGTTCATGATGCAGAATAACCAAGCACGTCTTTGATTGGATAGAAGTGGCGATGGAGAGGACGGAAGTTTAAAGCGTTTTCAACAGTCGTTGCTCCTTGCAAGAATAAAAGAACAGTGACTATGTCAACAAAGACACAGAGTACTTCATCTGTGAAGTCCTAATGAGTTCTACCATAAATTTAACATTCCCAGTAATAAATGACTTGTGGTTTCACTGTTTCACACTAAATGTACACGCATGAGAAAGTAGTCTATGCACTACAGGTACCTATTCCTGTAAATGGCTTAAGATCTCTAAACGACGCCAATTCTTTTAAAATGTGCACATACTCGCGTTCAGTGATCAAACAGCACACTAAATCTACAATTATGATGAAGAAGGAAAGCGTTAAAATAACGCTTTTCGAGCTACCATTCGCTTAATCGGCTCGCTCAGTACACCCGTTTCAGACACACAAAAAAAACAACAACCAAAGTAACAAGGCAGACAAGAAAACAACACCTGAAAATTCACATCCCGGCACCCCTCTGATTCCTTCTGCATACAATAAAGAAAACGACAAACTGTCTAGGGATGTTGGACTGACCAAGTAGAAGGTGTCAAACAACAATGAAAAGAAAGGTAACTACATAGACTAGGCATGGTCCTGTTTAATGCCAAGATAATGTTAAAGATTGAGCAAGAATAACAAAAACAAATGCCGGAAACTATCCCCCATTCGACAGGATGCCAAGACGTATGTATGTTTTGTTCAAATGGGTAGCAATGGAAAGCTTCATGCAGGGTTGCATCATTCTCCTCTTATGAGCAGTAAAATATATAGCAATAAGGCAGCCATGGCGCTAGCATGAATGAATAAATAAATTTATAAAATAATCAGGAATCTAGTTTTTTAAGTAAGGAAACCAAGCAAATGCAGAGTTCTCACGTCATCTTGAGCACTTATAGAAACTGTTTTGCTTTCGTATCCTCATAGGACTCCTGCACATAGCCACGTTTGATTACTTTTCGAATAAGCTTTGCGTAGATATACGCAAAATAACCCAGCATCAAAAATGAATAAAGCGAACTTCGGCTGCCGCCATTCATCCTGCAGTATTTGACCGGATTTATAGGAAGCATATGAGGTGGGGACTCGACTGACTCAGCCGGTCTCACAGATCACTCCGTCTTGTAAAGTCCTCACAGCAGCTGGATCTATTGTGACAATTTAGTGCTTCGGCTCTGGCTTTTTACCCGATGAGTAAACCAAGTTTTTTTTATTGTACTTTGACCGAACATGTCAATTTTCGGGTATAATCCCGCGCTCCATGGCGGGCCGAATATGCTCCTGTAACTCCTCATATTATAACGTCTTTTTTCTAGGCGGTTTAGAGCGAGACAGCACAATCCACTGTGTATACAACAGCAGAACCTTAAAATAATGATTCACTGGGTGACGTTTACGGACACTAATTAGGCACACACGGCTGAGCCCGCAGTGCGCAATATGACAGGTAGGAGTCAAAAGATGGATCGGATATCTTTCTACTTCTTCTAAAATCGACTCGCCTTCTTTGGAGATCAGCCTTAATATAACCAGTACCACATTTTTAACGTACATGTTTAAGATGAATCAGCCGCAATAAGACCGTCTTGAACCCGTTCAGCAGAACGCTGTTTATCAAGTGACGATGCAGATATTCAAGTTGAGAAAATTGTCCGAAACGTTTTAAATAACTGGCTCGTGTGCGTCGCATTTATTCCGCCTGAAATGGCATGCGCCTCTGAATTTTGGAAAGAGACTTTAATGGCCAACTTGGCCCCTGTTCAGCCGTCTGCTCTATAAAATCATTAACTAGAGTCATTGCACAGTAACAACATGGTTTCCGCAATGGTCTATCAACGACTAGTCAGCTAGTAGAACTAGTGCAAAACTTCGCCCAAACATAAACTCTCATAGCCAAACATATTTCATAAGCTTAGATTTTCCTAAAACTTTCGACAAGATGTCGAATCTTGAATTACAACAAAAGATTGTTGTAATATTCTACAATGATTCCATAACACAGTGGTTTTATTCATACCTTCATGGGCGCCAGAAATTTGACCGTTTCGGAAGTTCACGATCAACCATGCATCTCTCCTCTCAGGAGTCCCTTAGGGGAACGTCTTGGGGCCTGTATTGTTTTTAATTTTCATAAACGACCTACCACGCGATCTCACAGTGCCGGCTAGGCTATATGCTGATGACCGTATATTGTATAAATAAATACGTGCACCCTCAGACCTAGTTGAGCTGAACGCAAACCTTCAAGAAATAAACACTGGTGCGAAAGCTGGCAAATGGAATCAAATATAAATAAGACAGTCTACATGTGCGTCTCTCGCAAAAAAAATGTCTCCCATTTTAGTATTCTATTGGCAACCACATTCTAATGAACGTCAAAGAGCTTGAATATCTTGGTTTAACAATTACGAATGACCTCCGCTAGAATACCCACATCGACAATGTATCTTCTAAAGCCAATAAGGCTCTCTGGGTGCTTAGGCTAAACCCAAGATATACCTCTACAGATACAAAAAGCCTAGCACACAAAATGTTGATACGCCTTATTATTGAGTGTTCCAAAATTGTATGGGATACTTATACACAATCAAACAAAATCAAACTGGACAGAGTATAAAGGCTTGCTTCGAGGTTTATTTTTGAAAAGTACAAGCGATGCCATTCACCTTCTGAGCTGTGCAAACGTGCTGAACTTTCCCTGCTCGAGGTCCGAAGCTCTTTCTATCGACAGAAGTATCTCTATGAAGTTATACACTACAAAATAAAAATACCTCAGGTTAAATACTTTAAAATGAGCACAATGAAACTACTAGACGTCGTCATAGCATTTACATTTTCCCGCCGTATGCCCGAAACGATTCATTTAAATTTAGCTTTTTTTTCTAAAACCATTGCTAAATAGAACTTGTTACCCGATGACATTGTAACATTGCCTACTTTAGACATTTTTTGAATAGAAATAATGACTACCTGAAAGCATTAACGCACTTATCACACCCGATTTTTTGTGTGTGCTTTTTGCATCTATAAGGGTTTGCTGAACAACTGTTTCCACTCTTTTGTAACTGTAACTGTTCCCAATTGTCTCATATATTTGTTGTATATTACTGATAGTGCTCTGTTGTCATAAAAATATAGGATTCGCTCGCTGAATTCCGTGCTGACTGGTTGTGCCCTCGCCATCTCCGACGTCAGCGTAGCTCTGGCCGACTGGGTTCAACCTACGTCATAACCAGACGCCGACCTCCGACGACAGTGCAGCTATGACCGACTGGACTTGCTCTACGCCACCTCCTGACGCCGACAAGAGCTCTCGCAAGTGGTGCCCCGTCCTCGGACTCCTGTGACCGTGTTTCCATCTTTTTTATTTCTCCTATCCTTCATATGTTCTCACTCACTGTCTCAGTGCATTTTTCTCTCTATATATACCTTAAATTCTATTCTTTTAATCCCGCCTCACCCCCATCACTTGTGAGCTACTGTATAGGTGTCGCACCCTGATGCAGACAGTTACGGGGCTCACTATTCTTTTCTTTTTTATCTTATAACCACTTCTCTCTAAAAGGCTTTGTTTTATATTTTGAAAAGTGTGATGTACCAGATTATACCATTTTTGTACGTACAGTGCCAGTATGTTTAAGTTGTATCTTCCACTCCTTTAATAGCCCTAAACACGGCTGACAGTATTAATAAATGAATGAATGAATGAATGGATGAATGAACGAACTGTTTTGACTTTCTTTACACGTGTTCTACGATCATGAGGGTGTCAACCTCACCACTAGAGCCTTATGCGGCAAAGATCTGGTGCCTTATTAAAGAACTGAAATTTTAATGTCAAGGAATGCTTCAGGCAAACAATCAGCTTGGCGTGTAGCACGTATAAAGCGCAGGAAATGTGGTCGTCAAAAAACATAACCATTTTTAAGTAAATTTTCTCGCATTCGAAGTCCACTTGGGCAAATTTTGTCGTTTCTCGACTGGTGGCAATACCAAACGCATCGTCAGATATCAGCTCAAACATTTGGAATATCTTAATCTTGTCCAGCTTCGTAGGCCCACGGTTTAAGTTGCCCCGCATAAGCTCGCTTTCGCAAAACGTCACTGTTGCTTCATATACCTTCAACATTCGAGAAAAAAAAACATCCCCAATATTTACGTAGTCAACAAATGCCTTTGACATTCTATATGTGCATGAATGTGAATAACGCAGTCAACAAAAACTAACCTCATTCGAGCATCCGAAGTCATGAGCTGTGACATGAGAGGCACGCCTGTACCGGCACTTCCTTGTGGTGCGTTGCCACAAAACGATTCTTTCTCGCTTCATCTAGTTCGTAGTTAGGCGGCTTATATGCGGAGTTCCTAAGAGTTAAAAGTAAGAAAAGCCTTTTTAGGACTGCCATTTGTAATTTGTGTGCGTTATTCTAATGAATCACATAAATTATTTTATTTCATGGGCACTAAGTACAATATCACTTTGCTGTGGGACAAAATCATCCGTGTTCGTCAATGGAATCTTCAGAAGAGCTCCTTATGAGCCAGTCGCTCTGGCAAGACACCTCAGGGCGTGCACACAAGGTTCCAGGCAACCACCTTAACCGTTGCGCGTAATCGATATCGATGAACAATTGCATATCTATAGAACATTGATTACTGTGCCAACCATCGACAGAAATTTGTGCATCAGTTCCCGCAATATATCACCGCTTTTCTCATAAGTGTGTGCTTGTCTGTCTGTCTGTCTGTCTGTCCGTCTGTCTGTCTGCCCGACTGTCTGTCCGTTTGTCTGTCCATCTGCCTGTCTCTCTGTTTGTCCATCCGTCCGTTCATCCACTTGTCTGTCTGTCTGTCTGTCTGTCTGTCTGTCAATCCGTCCGTCCGTCCATTTGTCTGTCTGTCTGTCTGTCTGTCTGTCTTCGTGTGTACACTCAGGCTTACCAGAGAAAGAATCAACTGCTTAGGAGCGGCCACATGAAATATGTATGAACTTCGGGTCACATTGTCGATAAGCCGTGTGCACACAATTGCTGCTCTTCGGGCACTCAAGTGCCTGAAGGGCAGCAAGCACTGTGTCAGGGCACGTTCACACTGAGGTACTTGGCAGCGAGAGCAAACGGAATCTACCTCTATAGCAGCAAACTTCGCTGTAATGGCTCGTTCACACTGAGAATTCCGATCGTCAAAACGGCGCGAAATCCTTTTTGGCTGTGGCGAAATCCGCCGAAAGAACCTTTTCAATGACTATTGCTGCCGAGCCAATTCTTTGCGCCATCTGCTAGTGGACGCACTCGCCACGGACCACTAGAAACGCCAGTCGAGCAGTAAAAAATTAAGATGGTGGCCAATTCCGTCTTTCTTCTCATGTCCCATTGCACATCATTGAATGTTGTAACTGAACAGTTTCATTGATTTGTGGGGTTTAACGTCCCGAAACTGAGTGGAGTTAAACTGACTCCCTGTAATACACTTCCTGATCTGGTGATTGGTGTTACAAAGCTTGTCATGATCTTGCATATTTATGTTGATGAAGAGGACGAATGAGGACGAAGATCCTTTCACGACATGGATCACCTCCCGCCGCTGTCGTCGTCGTAACGACAGTTTTTTCTGCTCTGCATGCATTTCAATGCTGCGGTTTGTCAGCAAAGTAGACAGCACTGCTTCCTCCTTCTCATTCAACAGCATTGTCGTTCAAAGCATTGAAAGTGCGCGAAAGAGAAACAGTGAATTTAACACGACTGGATTTAAATGCGTAATGGCGTAGTGTAGTGGTGTACTTGTGTAGAGCCATGGAAACATACGAGTGACAGTGTATCTATCCAGCGCTCGCTTCGTGGTGGATGGTTGAATAGGCAGAAGGCGGACCATGGCGATCCGGTGGCGCGGTGCACGTGCAGTGTGATCGACGTCGCGTTTCGGCGACGTGAAAGTTTAGCCCGCTGTAGGCAACAAATTCTCCAATACAAACTAGACAGAAGAGCACTTACTCTTTGTAATACACCAGGTCACATTCTCCCAAGAAGCGCAGCGTCAGTTATGCGTGACCACGCTTATCGTGTTTTCAAAACTAGGATGAACCACCATTGATTCCATCACCTTTTAGTGGGTAAATGTATGTTTCCGCTCTTTACGCACCACGAAAAAGTAGCCTGTCAGCAGGTTTAGTGGTACTACGACTACGCTCCTGTTAATGCCATTCCCTATAACGAAACCGAACGCAGCGCTAGCGGAGGGCTGCGGTTGGATGCGTAATATCCGGCGCGTGCTCATGGGTTAACGCTTACCAAGACTGCATGGCGATTCGGCGACGTGGCAGGTAAGTGGTGTGAACGATGCGGGTTTTGACAGCAACAGAATTCCGCTAGCTGTAGACAGCGGATAACTCAGTGTGAACGCGGCTTCACAGCTGCCATGCCTGTAAGAGCATAGGATTATTCGCCAGGAATTCAGAATTTTCTACCGACATTTATCTCAACCGCGGCTCACGCAATCTTATTTTTCGCTTATATTTGTCAAATAATCTGTTCGTACACCTCTTTCTTGAATGTATCAGTTAACTTGTCTGCCGGGACACAACCCAAAGCACAGCCCAAAATTCTTAATTTGTTTTAGGCAGTCAGATCGGCTACCGGAGGCAAGCATTTCGTAGTAAAGCTGCTTCGTGCGTCGGTGGCGTCTTTGCGTTCAAGAGAAACGTAGACTAAAGGCGAGCCATAAAAACGCGTGCGACAATATTGCGGCACGGCATCTGGAGACCATTCGCATGATGATCCAATACAGAGTCTGGGACTCAGTGACTGATTCTGTAGGCAACGAGAAACGCAACGCAGAAAATGGCTCTGCCTGTCGTCACAAACCCGATGGCTGTGGCACGAATTATGACGGCGCACCTATTCATGTCTTCTGCCGAGCCAGGAGAGAGACATCGAAAACAACTTACGACGTGGATCCTACGAGCCAGAAACGCTGCGCCGAATAGACGTCATTTCCGTACCATTTACAGCCGTACAAAGTACAGAATTGTAACAGAGCAAATGAATGAAGAAAACCGTAGCGAGCTGGCTCTGTCCCGCCTGTTATTCCGCTCGAGGCCAGAGTAAGCTACTGATACACATTAGGTGTCAAACATGGGTGTCTTGCTCGTTTCGCCGACAATACATGAAAAACGAGACAGGTAAGGCGGTACGCTGAAACCATTCCTTCCTCCTATATTCTGTAGACCGGGGCAGGTGTGTGTAAAACGCGACGAAGGATGACTCCGTGACGCATGACTGCAAGCGCACCCAGTCATTGTTTTCTTTTTTTATTTGTTTTTTTGTTTGTTTTGCAGCCTGCGGCGAGAGTGATCCTGTTATGTCTACTTGAAAAAGTGTCTGACCTAGAGCTTATAGGCAATTTCCTTCGGCTGTAGCGAGCGTTGGTGCTTTCGCTGAGCCGTCTACTTATATCGCCCCCCATGTACCCACCCTATTGTAGCTCGCAGCCAAGCCAAGTCTAACATCAACCAGTGCACTTGAAGAAAATTTCGTCGAGCACTTTTGTTTATTACTTAGAATAATGAGACTTCTTTCAGAGCTGCAGGAATAGCCCCATTAGTCCTTTTATCACATGCACAATATCCTGTTTCAGGATGTTGAAAAATACGGCTATTTCTGTGTTGTTTTTACTGGTGTGCAAAGAACACCTTAAAAATTCCAATAGCAGGTACTACCGTCAGCTTTATTTGTAGGTGCCTCAGACGTCGTTTGGAGGCGTGGCAGTCATTATTTCGGGCAGACACAAAGTCGGTCTATGGGAGCGCTGACGATGAAGAATATTGATAAGTTTGCTCAGCCGAAGCGGGATAAGACAAATTGTTTCAATATCGGCGATCAGTGATTGCAATGATTACCTTATTGGCATATGTTTTAGCATACGAGAAATACCATGGTTGGTGTGCCATTTGTTTGGTAAGCTCCTAACGCTACGAGGACCTTATGCACTGCGTAATGTCAGATACGACGCAGTGAAGCATAACGAGTAAGCTCATTAAACGTTCACAAAATCTGCTGCTCAAGACAAAAATAAAAAAAATACTAAAACCCGCACTAAGCCGTGGAATGCTGGAAGAAGCAGGGCTAGACAATCTTAAAATAATATGGATGCTTCTAGGATGTTTGTAGGTCTTATCTAGCTGATTAGTGCTCTTTCTGTGTTGTTCCTGGGCCATTCTAGGCGTTATCTAGGCGATTCTAGGTAGGTCCCTCGTCAACTTTTCACGCGCTCGAGTTAAACCGCAGGCTGTCACAGATACGCCATAGATTTCCAATGTGAAGAGACGAACTCGAGCTCAAACCAAGCACTCGTACCTTACATACATCTACTCTTCACTCGCCTTCGGTGTAGGCCTTCCATAGCTTCGGTGACTTATTCCTGGCAACCGCCGTTGCCTTTCCCCTTAATTAGTATTCTCTTGTTGTATGAACTCGGGGTCTTAGGCTTGCCGCCGTCGCTACGCAGCCGTTTGTTGTTGGCTCTATTTGTTCTTCATTATCAGTGCGCCAGCGGTGAGTTGTGGAATTTGCCTAATTTGCGCGGCACATACCAGTTGACAACGATCATCGCTTTTTCTTGTTTTGTTCGTCGGACAAGAATCCATCTTTCAGACAGCTACACTGATAAAAGCTGAGATTATCATCATCTCCATAGTCGGCCTTGTTAGATTAGTGCATCGAGTGCTTGGCTGCTGACCGAAAGGTCGCGCGTTCGATCACGGCCCGGCAGTGGTCGCATTTTCATGGAGGCGAAATGGTAGAGGCCTGTGAAGTGTGCTACAATACGCACAACTAAATGATACTATTCACACATCAAGTTTTTACAGTAACTGGTTTCCCGACTTAGAAGCATCACATGTAAATTCTTTTAGGACAGGTGAAACCACCGGAAGTTTCTTAAAACTGTCTCCACGAGGCCCGCGGAGTGCCCCCTAGAGGCAGTTGGAGGAATACAAGATTAGCTATGAAAAAATGTTTGAAAATACTCAATGGAGAAGTATAGTTTGTGTAAAAGGTCTTCATGCTCGAGAGAAAAAGAGAGAGAATCGCTCTGATATGGGAGAAAGAAAGAAAGATAGAAGGAAAGAAAGGAAAAAGAAAGAAAGAAAAAAGAAAGAAAGAAAGAAGGAAAGAAGGAAGGAAGGAAGGAAGGAAAGAAAGAAAGAAAGAAAGAGAGAACGAAAGGAAAGCAGGTAGAAAAAAAGGAAAAAAAGTGAAGGGAGGAAAGAAGCTGTATCCATGCCTCTTCTCTTTGTAGCACGCAACAATCATTGAGTGCGATCTGCTGAATACCAGCAAAGCCGATGCCGCAGAAATCTGTATCACAATCAATTGTTCACCGTCACCGCCACCCAGCTTAGGATGGCGCTGATATCGTTAGGCGTGGTAATCTCTCGGGCTGACTCCTCAACAAGTATTTACCCTTCCCCTTTGCTCTGGCTTTGAAGAAAGAATACTGTCGAGAACTCAAAGCAGCAGCAAGCAGGTATAATGCGAGTGTATAACGTGCGTTGTTCACCTTGTGGGAATAGTGTTTGCGATTGTGGACAGTGACGTCCTCTTTTTCACACCTGCCACAACAAACGCCACTGGCACAAACATGCGGGTCGAGCATTTAAAAATCGCGCCTATGTATGCAAGCCCATCGATCTTGTGAAAACGAGTATCGTTGACTAGCGAGACTGGTTTCGAGTTCCCGTTCTGAGACTGAACAGCAGCGGCAAGCGCTGAGTTGAGCAGCCAAAGCGTTTGTTTGGGTGCTTCTTCTTCCCGCAATCTCCTACCAATGTTTGATAGCAGGTAAAAGAGAGAAAAAGCTTTTAGAGGTTGCTTGCATTTACGCATTTTCTGCGCTCAGCAATAGTAACTTTAAGACACCGAACCTGAGACTATTAAAAATAAGATATATCCTTTTTCCAGCGCATACACTACGGTTGGTCGCACGAGTGACCACTGGAGATGCAGCCAGTTAGGAAATAACCAGCCACAAAAACGCTTGCTGCACAAATGAATTAGAATGGAATGTAGGTAGGTTTCTCATAAGTGAAGCTGCATAATCGGCATATTACTCTCGAACCTGGACACATAATTCGTAAAATTTTGGAGACGTCAAAAGCCTGATTTACCGAGTCTTTAAGTGGTTACCGTTCAATCACCATTAACACTAATCAAGCTACAAGAGTATCAATCTCTGTTCCTCTGCAACGACCAGCACAACTGCTCTATTGCGATTTCCAAACCAGTGACTAGCGCACTCCTCTCAAGAGCATGGCCATCCAGCAAGGTTCTAGCTCGTGGCGCCCATAAGACCGAAAAAAACGTATTACTCCTACTTGAAACCAGGTCACACAATGGGTGATATACCGCGCCTACATTGCAGTGAATGCTCATGCAAGAAAGTCAAAGAAACGGGAACAATGAACGGTCCAGAAATAGATTAACTTGAGCAGCGCTTTTGAGAAGGCTGCTACGCAGAAAAAAAACAAAGCAAAAGAAAAAAACTGAGGTGAGAACGAGGAATAAGCTACCGGGCGGTGCGATCATTTCTCTCCGCAAATAGTGCAGGCGTGGTGCGTGAAGTCAGGAAGCCATCAGGGTAGGCAAGAGGGTACGCTTCTGTCTAGGGCTGAGCTTAGCGGCGAGCAAATGACATGACGAGACGGCCGCCACTCACGCAACACTCGTTTTTGTATCGGCGCTGAGGCATGCCTCCAGGTTGTTTCACAAAGGCCGGCAGGAAACGCTGGCAACGGTTCTATGCACCAAGTTTAAAGTGTCTTCTTGCTTTCACTCCGCGCTGGATTTCGCCTATTCTTAATGTGGTACCCAAAGGACGTATGGTATGAGTGTGAAGGTTCTACGACTACCTTCAAGTAAAAGTGTTTGTTTTCCGCGATTTTCGGCTCGTATTGCCGATACGTATCATGCTTTTCTCGCAACGCATCTCCTAATTGTAACGAACGCACCTGCCTGATCCTTCGTGACCAATAAGCATCAAGGCTGTGCCTATTTTCAGGATCTGTTCAAGACTAGAAAGAAAGTGTGCCTCAAAAGCTGTGAACATCGGACACTGATTTCTTTTTCGCCTCGAAAGCGCGAAAATATTTAAAAGAACAAGTATGACAACAAAGCAAATAAACGGTTGTTAGGCTTTCACGAGCCCGCGATAAGAACGCGTGGTTTCTTCTGGTACTACAGGTCATTGTGATCTCAGCACGTCCGCACAACTGGTGAGCAAGCAGGCAAATCGCAACTTTTCTTTGATAGTCAGCCTCATAGGCTCCTCTGCTGCGTATACTTCTTATGCTTACACCAACAGCGCCACCTGTCAGTCTGTGACGACTGCATTATACTGAAATCCGGGAGTAGGCGTGCGTTTCTAATCGTGTATGCCAATGCGCGGTGCTCTCAACCGACATCACGAACGCCTTCCTTCATACTTGCATGAAAACGGTAGCAGCTTCGCGAACATGTGTCATGGCATCTCTATAGAATGGTCGTAATGTCGACGCTATATAGAGCAAAGCTCCGCGCCTTCACTGAAGGTAACGACTAAATTATGCCCTCTCACGATTTATGCCGGTGAGAGCTATAAATACATCACCGAGAAAGGCTTAGAGAAAAACGTAGTAAAACATACGGGACCTGTTTGCTGCAGCCGGTGCAGTATGCCCAACGGAGCCATAACAACTTCATTTTCTACGCTACGAAAGTACTTACTGCAAAAGCTCCCGTGAAATATACTTACAAATATTACTTTACACAAATAAACCATCATGAATTGACAACCATTTTGTGCGAAACGCAAGCATACTGCAGAATTATGCAGTCATTTTGGTGCATCAACGGGGCCACATATTATATATTTGACTCAAGCAAACACATGCTGTGGCGTCACACAACGGCCACCAAAAATCTGATTGTTATGCCTGCAATCACATATTGGTAGGCCCCTGTCAATACAGGGGGCGAGAAAAAGTGTGACGGGTGCAATAAGTACATTGTGAAAAAAGTAGTTCAAGACCCCAGGAACGCAGTAAGAATTATCCCTATAACAGCATTTTCATGCCAACACTGAGAAACCAACAGTAGTTTTAGACACTGCACAATTCAAGCGGAGTCCTTAACAATACAAGTTGCGGCCAATTTCAAGGACATGTACGTTGTGATCATCCGTGTCAAACAGAAAAAAAACATGACACTCATGACGACACGAAAACGACCAATCGTAAGGGACCACGTGTCAAATGATGATCTCGGCACGCCACCTTTCTGTGGTATGCGGAGACCGATGCACCATTTCTGGCGTTCTATGGTTGTGGCCGTAAATAATTACGCCTGATTTCGCGCATTGTTGCATTTCTTTGTATACCTAAGCAGCGATGCCGTAACACGCAGCCGTCCATCATCAGAAATTACCAATAAACGACGCTGGTCGCCTAAGGTTTTTCAGTTGGCCTGATGCGTGACACGTAATTTTGCCGTACGTAGTGCAGTCGAGGTAGTCTTCTACAAGTGTCGTCGTGTAACAAGGTCATTTACTCAGACGCGGCAGCCTCTGACTTGGGCTCTATCTGAGGCGATGGGAGCCGAAGCAAGAAATTGGTGATAGTTACAGGCCGGTCATTCTTATCAAATCACGTCTGCGTGTTAGCGCCGTGGAAAAACCTGGGTGGTCTCTGCAAAACGCCTCGGGATATCATTACAAAGCGAGGTGGCACGGAGCTGCGTTACCACCGAACGTTCCTTTTGTAAAAAGCAATATATAATCATTGTGGGCATTGTAGGGGATTACAGTTAGTGCAACCACTGCCTGGCAGAGTTGGATGAAAAGAGGGAGTTCCATGACATTGCCTTTCTTTGAAGACCCACAAGTAATTCCACAAAGTAGTGACACCTTAACTAGGCAATATGCCAAGTCAAGTTACTATCAGAATAACCTGTGGGATTGAAGCAGCGCAAGCACTAATACAATCTTGTTAGTGTCTCCATGCGACTTTGTTTTGATGGAGCTACTTTCCCTTAAAAGGTGTGCACTGTTTGATAACAAAGTTTCCTAAAATTTGGGTGAACTTGTATCCATTGCAAAATTGATAAGAAGATACTTTCTACAGGTATAAATAAAAAAGTGTGGCGCTCTGGCGTAAAATCTTTTCTAGTGGTGCTACATGTGGTTCGCATGCTTTTCTGTTGTCAGAACCCGTAGTGTCTACCACCGGCGATCCTCTATCTCTTCACTCTTAATCCGATCCTCGTTAAATGACGGCTATAGCCGGAAAACTACGTGAATATATTAGGTCTCCTGGCTATCCCAAGGGCTATAAGAAAGACGCGATTATGATTAAGATACTGCACTACAGTTAGATACAATATCAATAAAGTCTAACAGACAATGAGGCCAAGGAAAGTATAGAGCATGTTATATGAGGTCATTATAAAATAAATGTAAACAAAGAAAACTGGATGAAATGATAACTTGGCTTGCGCAGGGACCAAATTTGTGACTTTCGAATAATGCGGCCAATGGTCAACCAACTGAGCTACACCGGCGGCTAGGCCTTCTCCACTTTATTGGGTATATATGTGAATTGAACGTGCGAGTGTCAGTAAACCGCGGCTGTAGCGATGACAGCGAGTGCGAAACGCTCTTTTTCTACCTGTTTGACGTCAAGTAGCACGTGACATGGCGTATAAACTGGGTACGTAAGACAGCGTGGACCGATGTACGTGGTCACTCTGATTGCCATTATTATATATTCTCAACTCTTTAATAAGTTGTGCGTGTAAAACTTCTTTCTTTCGCCAACTTCCCATTTATAACCCCTCGCTTGTATGTGTTTGTGTTGCCATGTGTTGCGGTACATACGAAAGCCTTTATTTTCATTGCTATTGTTTCTTCATCAAATTTCGTACCGTATTTCTTTCTTTCAACAGCGTACACTATACTTTATATTAGCTTTATTTTTATGCATAGTTCTTTGTACTCTTGAACTAACGCCCAAGGCAAGTTGCTTTGCCCGGCTTCGATATCATCATGCTCTCACTTTGAGAAATCATTGGCCACGTTCACTCACTTAAGCACTTTATTCTGGAAGCTGAGCGCTCCACGCCCGGAGCTAAATTGTCACGTGTGTAAATCTCGCGGTGCTTATGCGCAAAGTTTGTCGTTATAGGTTTCGCGACATCGTTTAGAGCTCAACTTTATCCTTGTTCCACTGTGCCTTCTTTCTAATTGCACCTCGTAAATGTTATTTCGCTGGTGATTACTGCTCCTACATAAACATTCTTTAACACGAAAGTGTTTTATTCCACTGTACACTATGGCTCTACTGACGTACTTCCATCATGAAAATGGTGGTAAAAAATATATACTGAAGATTGCAAAAAAAACGTGGTTTCAAGCATTCTTTGTACAGAACTGAACCATCACGCCCTCGATTATGAGCGTGCGGTTATAATTACTACGCCACGAAGCATTCGTTGTCTGGATTGCTAACGGCAAGCTAATAATACACCATGCACCTTTTGGCAGTCTTCAGAGCTTGGAAACTTTGGCACATTTTTTTTATCAGAGGTGAGATCATGCGACAAACTCGCGTTCGGCGCTTTACAAGGTCGTCGCCTCCACGGCGCCTGGTCTCCCCTGCGCGCGCGCGCTCATGAGATTCGTAATTAGTGAGAGGACGAAGGTCACTTCGCAAGCTGCCACGGTCGGGTTCACTAAAACAGCACGCTGCTGACACACGACGCAGGAGGAATTGTGAGGGCTGTTATCGCTTGTCCTGTGTACACTTGTGCACTCGTTTTGCGCGTCTTTCTTTTTACACAACTTGCTCTAAGTATCGAGCTGGGACAGTTGTTATTCTGCGCTCGTCCTCTGTAATCTAATTTCTTGCATGCTTTCTGCTTCAGGTGTGCGGTGCGGGTTTCGACCTGCTGCCATTCTTAACGGGACTAAGCGATGCGTTAATGTTGCTCAAAAAAACGCAGAGTAACCTCTAGAACACCTCAATTTAGACAAGTCTCACTTTCGTGTTATACCACCCTACTAAAAAAACGTCCATCATTGAAATGTTGGGTTCCACCATACATACTTTTGGTGGGTTATGGTACTGATGCAACGGGTTGTTGAACAAGCAGGAGTTCACTCGGCGTAGGAGAGCTTTATTTAGCGCAAGGGCTAACTGAACGCAAGCCTGCGATCACAGCAAGTCTTCTTCCTTTTCTATACTCGAGCTCCATGCCCACTGCCCTCGTTACAATCACCCCCGGCCGATGAGGGAGCCATCCTGGCGACCTAAGGACAGGTGTACACAGAAGGGTCATGGTATGGCTTGAGCCGAGAGATGTGTACGATTTCTTTTCCGCGACGGCGCTTGTCCGGAGATGCATCCAGCGGCTCGACAAGGTAGTTAACAGGGGATGTTTGGCCTACAACTCGATAAGGGCCGTGGTACCTGGACGAAAGCTTGTGGGAGAGTCCTGGAGGAGTGGAAGGAATCCATAACCACACCAGTGAGTTCGGAGCAAAGCTCATATGCGTGGTTGACGCGTCGTGGCGATGTTTTTGGCGCGTCTGGTCATGTGACGTGAACGCACGAGCAAGCTTCCGACATTCTTCAGCGTGTGCTGCTGCTCGAGAAACGGTAGTCATCTCTGAGGGGTCCGGTCGATAAGGAAGAATGGTATCCATTGTTGATGATGGCTCGCGTCCATAAAGAAGGAAGAAAGGCGAAAATCCAGTCGTGCTTTGCGTTGCAGTGTTGTAAGCATATGTCACAAAAGGGAGTATGCTATCCCAATTTGACTGGTCGGATGAAGCGTACTTGGCCAGCATATCCCCAAGTGTACGATTAAAGCGCTCTGTCATCCCATTAGTTTGCGGGTGATAGGCTGTGGTAGTGCGGTGTATGATGCGACACTCGCTCAACAACGCTTTGATGGCATCGGAGAGAAAAACGCGGCCACGGTCGCTTAGTAACTCCCGAGGTGCTCCATGCCTTAAAACCAGGTTTTGCAGTATAAAACACGCAACGTCTTTTGCGGTAGCAGAAGGTAACGCAGCTGTTTCGGCGTACCGCGTTAGGTGGTCGATAGCGACAATGACCCAGCGGTTGCTACTCGAAGTATAGGGAAGCGGACCGTAAAGGTCGATTCCGACGCGATCGAAAGCTCGTGCTGGACATGGCAACGGCTGCAAGGGACCTGTGGCATGTTGAGGGGGCATTTTGCGTCGCTGGCAGGTAAGACAAGACCTCACGTAACGGCGAACGAAACGGTACATACCGCGCCAGTAGTACCGCAGCTGCAAGCGGGTGTATGTTTTTAACACACCAGCGTGGCCACATTGCGGATCATCGTGGAACGTGGCACAGATGTCAGAGCGCAGATGTCGGGGGATGACGAGCAGCCACTTACGGCCGATCGAGCTGTAGTTTCGGCGGTAAAGCAGGTTATCCCGAATAGCGAAGTGTCCTGCTTGACGGCGAAGCGTCCTGGAAACTGGAGCGGGCGTCCGGTTTGAGAGAAAGTCCAAAAGAGAAGAAATCCAAGCATCTTTGCGTTGCTCGGAAGGCATGTCCGAAATGCTGATGGCCAAGGCAGCACTAGTGGAGATAGGCGAGCCG
This sequence comes from Rhipicephalus annulatus, assembly GCA_013436015.1. NCBI lineage: Eukaryota > Metazoa > Arthropoda > Arachnida > Ixodida > Ixodidae > Rhipicephalus > Rhipicephalus annulatus. Next base: position 395,139 of record WOVY01010991.1, read on the forward strand.
ACAGGCTCTGAAGCTAATGGCGAACGTGACAGGGCATCGGCGTCGGAATGCTTCCGGCCAGAACGGTAGATAACACGGATATCGAACTCCTGTAACCGCAATGCCCACCGAGCGAGCCGACCATTAGGATCTTTTAGTGAAGATAACCAGCAAAGCGCATGGTGGTCTGTTACAATATCAAACGGACGTCCATATAAATAAGGCCTAAATTTTCCGATTGCCCAAATAATGGCGAGGCACTCCTTTTCTGTTACACTGTAATTCTTCTCGGCTTTACTGAGGGTGCGGCTGGCATAGGCGACGACGTACTCGTCAAAGCCCTCCTTGCGTTGGGCCAGTATGGCACCTAGCCCGACACCACTAGCGTCCGTATGAAGCTCCGTTGGAGCAGACGGATCGAAATGTCGGAGTATGGGAGGCGTGGTGAGGAGCCGTCGGAGTTCCAGAAATGCATCGTCACACGCCTGCGACCACGCTGACAAATCAGAACTTCCGGCAAGAAGATTGGTCAAGGGGGCGATAATGGAGGCGAAATTGCGGACGTAGCGGCGGAAGTAAGAACATAGGCCGATGAAGCTTCGAAGCTCTTTGATGGTGGTTGGCTTTGGAAACGCTGCGACAGCATTAAGTTTCGTAGGGTCCGGGAGAATGCCGTCCTTAGAAACCACATGGCCGAGAATTACAAGCTTGCGAGCGCCGAAGTGGCATTTCTTCAAGTTAAGTTGAAGTCTCGCCGTGGAAAGGCACGTAAGAACTTGCTCGAGGCGGCTGAGGTGAGTCGCAAAGTCGCTTGAAAATACCACAATGTCATCCAAATAACAGAGGCACGTTTTCCATTTCAGACCTCGCAAGACGGTATCCATCATCCTTTCGAAAGTGGCAGGCGCATTGCAGAGGCCAAACGGCATAACGGTGAATTCATATAGTCCATCCGGTGTTACAAATGCTGTCTTCGGGCAGTCACCCTCTGCCATGGGCACCTGCCAGTAGCCTGAGCGTAAATCTAACGAAGAAAAGAACTCTGCTCCTTGTAGGCAGTCCAAAGCATCATCGATGCGCGGCAGAGGGTATACGTCTTTGCGCGTTATCTTGTTGAGTCGGCGGTAGTCAACGCAGAACCGGATGGATCCGTCTTTTTTCTTGACGAGAACAACCGGTGAAGCCCAAGGACTGTTGGAGGGCTCGATGATGCCACGTTTCAACATGTCGTCCACTTGTTCGTCGATGACACGGCGTTCAGCAGATGACACACGGTACGGACGCTGCCTTAGCGGGGCTTGTTGACCGGTGTCAATACGGTGAACGACCGCAGAGGTTCGGCTTAAGCCTGACTGGTCACGATCGAATGAAGAACGAAAGCGGAGAAGAAGATTTATAATCTCTTCGCGTTGAGTTGGTGCGAGCTCAGAGTCGATGGCATCCGAGAATACGTCCAGAGCATCATTAGGCGCGTTGGTAGGAGTGACAGCACAAATTGGGAGCGAAACCGTAGAATCGGGTATAGAAGCCGGAAGAATGCACTCGTAAGGTTCGTAGCTTCCCAGGCATTCTCCACGTAGTAGGGATGACGGGCTGTCCGAGGGATTGCACACATAAATGGCAGCGTGACCATTGCGAAAAATGACGACGGCGAACGGAAGCATGATATTTCGACGGCGCGCAGATGGGACCGATGGCATAAACAACACAGGTGATTTCGGAGGGGAGGCACACGACACCGAGACAACAGCAGCTGAGAAAGGCGCAATGTCAACGTCAGAAGCAGCAAACACTCTACACGAAGCACCATCGTCGGGGTCATAGCACGGCACAGATAACGCGAGTTCAGAACGAGCACAGTCGACCAAAGCAGAATTTGACGAAAGAAAGTCCCACCCAAGGATAACGTCATGCGAAGAACGGAATAAAACTACAAATGTGACGACGTACATCGCACCTTGAATGACGACTCGTGCAGTGCACAAAGCTGAAGGCTGAATATGATGGGACGTAGCTGTCTGCAGAGATAGGTCGGTAAGTTGTGTGGTCACTTTCTTCAAGTTTCGGCACAGTTTCTCGCTAATTACAGATACGGCAGCTCCAGTGTCAACAAGTCCGTGCACCTTAATGCCATCAATATAGAGTTCGATTTCGTTCGGGGGACAGCAGTTAGGTCTTGAAATTTTCGCTGCCAACGCAGTTCTTGCCTCCGGAACTGCGCCCGTCAGTTTTCCCCTCGCGGTGGGCTGTTGCGACGTAACATCGGAGAAATAGATCGACGACGAGGAGAAGGTGAACGGCTTGCGCCGGATGGTCGGCGACCGGGACGTACGTCTAGAGGTGGATCGGCAGGAACGGGATATCGCGGCTGAGTGGGCATGGTGGGCATGGTGGGCTGAAAATATTGGTGGCACATGGTGCATGATGGAGTGCCGGCAATGCTGGAGCGTGAAACGGCGTCAGAACCATCGTGACGAGCTGATACTAAAAAAATGTAACAAGAATAACTGTATAAAAAACGACGCAGAAAGCACCGTAAAACATTAGAAAACGTGACTATGAGGACTAGAGCGTGCAAACTTCCGATTTTTAACAGAACACGCTAAACAATGCGTCATGCAAATTAGTAGGAACTTTGCTTTTAAGTCGCAAGTCAACGTACGAACTGACCACTCAACTTAAGTTTTGTTTCCTGCTCACTCCAAATAGATGGTATCTGCATCTGTTACTAAAGCTGGCGCATTTATTAAGCACAAGCAACTGCGGCCTAGAACAATTTCCACTGCGATAATGTCAACAGCGCTACGTTTCTTTTACGATTCACAACCACACAAAAATAAGTGGACTGATGAGCAGGTACAGTTTAACGGCAGTTACTGTCAAGCTTATTATCCTTTTTCGCTCGTACTAAAGGTCGACATATTCTCAGGCTTTACGACGCCTCTAGGCTGGTTAGATAGATACGCCCACACAAGTGATTGAGTCATGCGATGTTTTTCGCGCAACGTACAGCGCAGTCATGCCAGCACACTGCTGTATCTCTGCCTTTAGCAACAACTACATGACGGCTTGGCCAAAATGAATGCAGTGCGCAGGAAACATCATGCTATTATATTGGTTCAATAAGCATCAACTGGATAAGTCTGTGTTCTCGCGTAAAAACCAGAGGAGTGCCGGCGAGTGTGACCGGCTGTCGATGACAGGAAACGCACGCTGCTGGAAGTGCTGGCACCGCGTTGTATCGATGTTTGTCGCTTCTTTCGCGGACACTGTACACTACAAAAAATGGCCCTGTATCTGCATTATAATCTGCAAATGCCTTCTGGTGCGCCGCAAGGGTCGGTTTTAGGCCCAATTTTGTTTCTGCTGTACATTAATGACATTGCAAGTGGTGTACATCCAAACATTGAAGTGCGATTGTTTGCCGACGATTGTCTTTTGTTTACACGCGTCAAGACTGTCTCTGACCAAACTTGTTTAAATGATGCCTTAAACATTATTCACAATTGGTGTGCAAAATGGGATATGGAAATCAACCCTAAGAAGTCTGCCTGCATGACAGTCTCAAACAAGAAAACGCCTTTATTGTTTGACTATACAGTGAATACTAACTAAATCAAAAGATCCACCCAAATTAAATATCTTGGTATGACAATTACAGATACACTAAATTGGAATGCACATATTGACAATATCTGCGGATCAGCGCAGCGGAAACTTGGACTACTGAGACGTAAATTAAGAGGTGCTCCTCCTGTGGTTAAACTTCAGGCGTACAAAACTATTGTTCGGCCTACCTTAGAATACGCTAGTATGATCTGGGACCCGCATCACCTATATCAAATAGATAAACTGGAGCGTGTTCAGAGGCTAGCAGCGCGATTTATTTTTTCCGTTTATGAGAGGAGGCAGTCAATAACAACCCTGCTCACTGAGGTTAAACTTCCTCAACTTGCCGATCGCCGAAAAATCACTCGACTAAAGTTTTTATATAAGCTTTACAACAATAAACTCAATTTAAACCCTTCTCTCTATTTGCGTCCCCCTGGAAGAGTCTCATCAAGAACCAATCACCCACACGTAATTATACCCTACACACCGAGACTTGACACATTTAAAAACACTTTTCTTGTCAGAACGATTGTCGACAGGAACTGTCTTGCCGCCGATTTCTTTGAGAATGTAGACACAGTTGAATCTTTGGTTGGTAAATTAGAATTGTCATTGTATGATGTAGTTCCCACTCTGTAACAGCCCGACAGGGCTTACAGTATTGTGAATAAAGAAAGACTTGCGTGTGGAGAAAGTGAAAAAAACATTTTTTGATAGTAGCTAACGTGGTTGCTTGGGCGAGTTGGTACGGCATGATTCACATAAAAAACAGCGCCAATAACGAGGGACAAGAAAAGAAGAAGAGCACAGTGTCACTGTCTGTCTCCTCTTTTAGATGCGGAGCATCTAATACTCGAGGCTTGTAGTGCGGCGCCGTCCGCAAGCTTCCTCCTCCTTCTTCTACCATATGTGCATCCTTCCTCCTCTACACACCGCGCGCGCTTCACTCCTCCACCATCTGTGCACCCTTCCTCTACACACCGCGTTCGACAGCTGACGCGCGCATGCACCGTCACCCACCATCTGTGCCGCGCGCGCTTCTCCCCTTCGAGAACATTCTACAATTCTCCTGATTCTCCAGTGGACGCGCATGCGCCGTCGCGCTTCGAGAACATTCAACAGCTGACAGTGCATGCGCCGTCGCGCTGTATATATACTCAAGGTCGGCGCTCGCTCGCTCAGTTGCCGCTCGTCGGTTGGTTTGTACGGCGCGTCGACGTCCAAGGTCGCGGTGAAATGAATTCCAACGAATCCACAAACACAATGATCGACGTCCCTTCGACCATCGCCGCCCTTTCGCATACGTGTATACGTGTTCACTCATTTAACACCCCCTCCTACAACCACGTGAACCAATTTAGCCATCGACCCAAGTAAGTCGCAATTTAACACCCCATTTCACAACCACGTTAACCAATTTAGCCATCGACCCAAGTAAGTCGCACTTTAACACCCCGTTAACCATTTATATGCTCCGCATCCTCCTCAGTGTTCCCCCGAGGGAAGCTGCGGGCAATTTTTTTTCTTGTCCCTCGTTATTGGCGCTGTTTTTTATGTGATTTATTTGATGTTCTGCGCAAGAAAATCGGTGAATGGTATTTCGGAGGCGCAGCGTTAGAGTGCCTCGAGCATGAAGCGGAGGCTAACGAGCGCATCAAGTCACTTCACACGTGAGACATGAGCGCCTTCTGGAAGTTTTTTTTTTAATACAAACCACGTGTCTCTGAGACGGGTGTGTGCGCCCGTCTAAGAGGCGATAAGATGTAGAACGCAAGGCGATGCGTAGGTGCCACCGCGTTGTCTTCTTAGCAAAGCGTTGGAAACTCTCGCTTCTTCGTGCAAGCGTTGCATGGCCAGCGCAGCGTGATAAGCGCTTCGGTCCTTAAAATTACTTATGTATGCCTTTTGTAGTAAAAGACGAACATGCACAATATATACGTGTTGTTATGGTGCCTCATATAGGCGCAATAGTTGCTTTTCAATTGACAATCGCACACGTATGAACGCTAATCCTTGAGCAACATTGGTGGGCGCTGCGGATGGGATCGGCCGTTCGAACTACGGCTGGTGATGTTTAGAGTACCCGGTTCGCAGTAACGGTGATAGACAAACAGACAGACAGACCAAAGTTTTTGCGTCGAAGGTCCCCAAGAAAGACTCTCATCTTTAAAAATGCTTCATGTAGGTTAAGTGATGCTACGGCTGTGCTGTATTGTGGTTCTTACCGATCGAAAATGTGTCTTTTAAAACCAAGCGCCGATAACACTTGCACGGGCTCGGTCAGTCGGCCTAACCTTTCGTGTATATCATGGTGGTATAACAGAAAGGTGAAAGTCAAAGTCGCTGGGACTCGTCTCGACGTATTTGGAACGTAGTCGTTTATGCATTTTAGCGTTGCACGCACTTTATTAACTTGAATGTATGGCTCAAGTATAGGTCTGCAAGCATTGCCAAAGTTGCGTTTCTTGAGTGGCGGCATCAAATGACCGCTGTATTCTGGTCTATACCGTTGAAAGATGTCTTTGCGCGCTGAAGCTCATTTATTTCTCGACAACTGCTTGGCGATTTAACAGATGTACTGTCCCAATTCACAGCGACACCTCTAGTCTTCTAAACATCTCAACAAAGCCCCACATCGCGCATGTCACACTGATATATGCGTGCACGAAATGTAAACATTCATGGCCACATTCTACGCTCCACAAAAAATGAAGCGTTGTTGACACCACAGGAAAAAAAACGTGCTAGAAATCACAATGAGCGAGGCTGCTTTCTTTCGACCGTAAAATTATTTCTCTGCATATTCCGTAATGCTACAAATAATTAGGTGATACAACAAACTGCCATCTGCTTTTTCATCATGCCACAATCATCCAGCTTTTAACCAAGCCTTCAACCAAACAAGTTTTGAATTGCTACCATCAGCCAGCATTTCCCACTGTCGTCACCATTGGCTCGCCACCACCATCACCATCTGCCACCATTTATCACCATCTGCCACGCGGAGGAGGAGCGTCTTCGAGAGGTTCAGGATCATTCTCCCAGGTCGACGTTAAACACGCGTGCGCACACCGACTCTGAGCGTAAACAAGTACTCCTCCAACGTTGCGAGTCTTGAAGACGGTGAAGCGAGAGAGATGAACCGCGGTGAGCAGCGATAGGCTAGGAAGAGGATGACGTCAACGCGTGCGCACTGTTAGGAAAGACGCGGCCTTCTTGGCACCACCCCAACACCTGTGGCCAGGGAGCGCGGTGTGGATGGTAGGACAACGTTACACAGGCTAGTCAAAGAGCTGTTCCGCTTCTAAAAGCAGCAGCGTGCGATAAAACACGACAGCACGTGAGAAATAAAGAACCGTCTCTCCCAATCAACAGAGCCAGAAGAGCCCGGGTACGAACAACAGCGAGTGCATGAGAGGGCACAAGAAAGAAAGTTCCTTGTCAGTGAAAGCTATTGAAAGCTAACTATAACAGAGCCGCCTTCGGTGCTTGTTGCAGTTATTATGATATCTGCGTACCTTACGTCAATTGAAAATGTGGCTCTATTCTGTTCTTTGAAAGGAAGTGTGCACTACCAAAGCATACTGGTTATAGTACATCAGACAATACGTCCCATATAAAAAATTATACATCACGCGTTCTTTAAGAAATTTGTTGATTCCGGGGCGAAGCTCCTTAAGGCGTGGGTCTGTCCATCCTCGGCGTATGTATGCAGCCACGTTTAGTTTGTAATAGAATCCGTTCGCTGTTGGTGCACGCTCGGAGTGGCCCGATAGATAAGGCCACCTCTAGTTTGCAATAGAATTCGTTTGCTGTTGGCGCGCGCTCGGAGTCGCCCGATGGATAAGGCCGCAGAGCGGCGAGCGTGCAAGGTGGCGGCAGCACGTGCTCGCAGACAGAATTCTGATGTGCGAGCCCGCGAGGCAGAAGCGCTCCGTGAAGCGGCGCAACGCCGCCACCAAGATCTTGCAGTACGAGAGCGGGAGGCCGAAGCGTGTCGTCTGGCTGCGCGACGCCACCGCCAAGATCTCAGCGTTTATAAACGAGAGGCCGAAGCGTCACGGCAACGGCGCGAGGACTCTGCCGTACGCGAAGTGGCACGGCTGCGGCACGAAGAGGATCTCCAAAACGTCAGACAACGGGAGGTGGCGAGAAATCGCGCGTATCGGCAGGCAGAACCCGATGCATTGAGAGCCCGTGAGGCGTCTGCAAAACGAATTCGGCGAGCTCAGCCCCAAGGTGCCGACGCGTGGTTTAAGTGAGACTTTCTAGACGTTACGTTCAGACACAGTTGCAGTGTGTGACAGATTGTGGTTCTCAAACAGTCTAGTCACAATATCTTCCATCAAGAACAACCAGGTTCGCTCCAATGTCATCGCCATGCTGCAGCGCGGGTATATATACACACACAGTGTTTCTCAAGTCTTTCTTGATGATGTAGTGGGCGAACTTGCACAGAAGAGTCACAGTTTTACCGATGATTTCTCCTCAGGAGCTTCGCCCACTCATCCTTATTCACCCGTGGATATGTTGTGATTTTTTTTTGCTCTCTGTGTCATCTTTATCGGTCTGTTCTAGAAATGAGCTTCCAAATTTTGATACGGTAGTCGAATTCAGTTATTAGGGCGCAAGCATTATGCCTCATCCTACAGCAAAACTGATTGCTTCGTATCGCGGTGGTGGTGGTGGTGGTGGTGTTGCAGCAGGCGGGGTTAGCCATGATTGCATGGCCGGCAATTGTTCCACCTGAGCATCTCCTGAATTCGAAAATTGTCGCCACTTGTGAGACAGCCCAGTGCCTCGCGGGAAGACCAACAGAATTCGTTGCACGTTCCTCCTTGTCGCCGCGGGTCCTTCAGGAAAAATGACATCATCAACTGTCCGGTGCCTATGACAGCCTTTTTGCAAGGAGCGGATCATCGCTGCTCTTCGCACATCAATCTGTGGGCAAAACCAAATGATATGTTGAATATCCCCGATGTCACCGCAGAAGGCACAGAACGGGGAAGCGTATCTCCCTGTCTTGAACGACCAGGCCAGGGTGTATGCGGAGCCAATTCTTATGTGGTACAACAACGTCGCTTGTTCACGAGAAAGTCCATGAATTACACATGCTTGGTCTGGAAAGTTGTAGATCGCCTTGAAATGATTGAGTTTCACGTTTTTGTTGTTCTGGTAAGTCTTAGGAGTTCTTACTTTTGAAACAGATGTCCTTGCTTCGCATGCAAGGGCATCAGCATTTTCGTTGCCTTCAATGCCAACGTGGGATGGGATCCACTGAAACTTTATATGAAAAGTCTTGACAATTCGGTGTTTATGTAGTGCCAGAGATTGCCTGGTAAACGTTTCTTGAGACAGGCCACAATGTAGTCTTTGTAACGCCGATTTGGAGTCTGTCAGCACTACAACATTTCGTGCCGAAAAGGATCGCAATTTTCGCAAAGCCGCCGTGATTGCCGCGCTTTCTATCGTTGTGGACAAAACCACGCGATCAGGCGGCCCGACCATGACACGCTAAGGCAGGGTATGCAGAAAGCCACTGCGCAGTTATTCGTTTTTGTGCCCACTGATTCGTCGGTGTACACTTGTAGGTGGCCGTGCTACATGGTGCTCAAGTGGTCCAGCACAAGAAATTTTGCTTCCGTGGCTGGAATTGTGCGTTTCGCTGGTAGCTTGGTAACATCGAAGTTACACGCAACATTCACAAAAGACCATGGCAGGTCGATAGGGCGCCGTTTAGGCAGTTTGAAGCTTAATTATTGAAATGTGTTCAGTGCCGCGTTGAAATGTGCGCCAGTTCTTGCTCTTAGCCGCTGGAGGAGCGCCGTGCCTGCGAAGGACTCGCCCAAGCTTGACAGCTGCGTCAATAAGGCCAGAGACGCCAAAAGGCGGAGCAGAAGAGACTCGGCTTCATTGGTGACCTTCCTACTTGAAACCGCGTGAAGAACTACTATCGCCTAGCGAAGACCCTTTCTGTGCACTGCCTCGTGGCGTTCGAGCTGGCTCGATGTTGGTGATATCAGGGGCAGCTGAAGATTATTGCGGCTTGTTAAGCGCAGCGTTCAATTTAAGCATGGAGATAGAATTGTTGCCCCAACGAACCCCTGCCCTGCCACGAAGAGCGTTGATCCTTTGCACTGATGCAGTGACTATACCATCATCCGCACGTCACCATAATAGCTTGTCGTCGATGGTAATGCCCAGGAAACGAATACACTTTGCACAAAGAATTAAGTGGCCTCGAATATTCTGCGACAGACTTGTTTACTTCTGTCTCGCTCCCGGGAAGAGCATGAAGGCCGATTTTTCCACTGGTGAAGATAGGCCAAGAGTTAGTATGACGCACCAATTACCAGCATGCAATTAATGCGGTGCAATTAATGCGGCTGATGTAGAACGCGTAGCCAGTTTCCGACCCGTCAACTAAGGAAGCTGATCGGTTCCGCGAAGGCGAACGCGGAAGACCCGAGCGCGGGAAAGAAAAGACACTTCTTCGTTCTCACGGTTCACAAGCAGAGCAGTCAAGGTCGCCCCCGTTCGGGATTAGAAGGGGAAAGCTTACTCGGAAAAGCGTCTGGCAAGAGGCAGGTCAGGCGCCACCGTCTGAGTTTAAGCCATTGTTGGCATGCAGGTGTGTCATTGAGAATGACGTGGGGACGCGACCACTTGGCTGACCGAGACATAGTGGCGGCAGGGGAACGACCATGATCTCCCCCGCTGTTAGGATGTCGGGGCGCCTCGCTGTTGTATGCACACCTGGGAAGCGCAGGGCGCCCACCAGTGGACCCACCGCTCTTAAGGAGGCTTCTACGAAGCAACAATTAATGAGAAAACTGACGGGGCTCGAGCGTGAGAGCGGCTGTCGACAGAATTCAGCCAACGGAGGCAGCACGGCCTGGCATGGGAGAGAGTGTCACACGCGCAGAACGTCTGTCTTTGCGTGTTTTATTTGGTAACGTGGTTTTAACCAATGGAGTACCTGTTATGAAGGTGTTTCTGCGATTGGTTGTAGTCATGGGAGTCCCAAAATGTGATTGGTGTTTGTAAAGACTCCTTGTTCAACCGAAAGTTGAAAAGAGGACGTTTGAATTGGAAATGGGAGCGGAGGTTTGGGCTTGGACTCGGGCAGTCGCCTGAGGCTGCAATAAAGCGTCACTTCACCGGACTACGGCTCTTCCTTCACGCTGCCACTGTGCACTCGAGTCATCGAGGGGACCCATTCCGAGCCTCGAACATCTTCCCTCCTTAGCTAGTGTTGAAGCTAGTCGAGGAGGAAGAAAGTAACTCCAAGTGTCAACAAGTGACGCTCAAAGATTGAAATAGCGCTCTGTTTTATCCGTGCCAAACGTTTGTGCTGGTACCATGAGATCCTAATGGAGATGTCATCGGCATAGATGGATATTTTAACTGCTTTCAGAGCAAAGTGCAGAGTGTCAGGAAGGCTGGCAATGGCAGCGTTAAAAAGCAAGGGAGGTAGAAAACTTCTTTGTTAGACGCCGAGGAAAACGCGTCTCTCTTCACTCGTTACATTGGCATAGATGGATATTTTAACTGCTTTCAGAGCTAACTGCAGAGTGTCAGGAAGGCTGGCCATGGCAGCGTTAAAAAGCAAGGGAGGTAGAAAACTTTCTTCTTGGACGCCGAGGGAAACGCGTCTCTCTTCACTCGTTACATTTCGAAGCTTAACCTGGAGACAGTGGTCTCTGAGAAATTCATGCACGAACTGAAGAGCATTTCCCGACACACCGATTGCTGGAAGCTCGTTCACGATGCCTGCCTGAAGCACACAATCATATGCCTTGGGAACGTCCAGAAAAACGGCGAGTGTCGAGAGTCCTCTGACGTGTTGGTGCTCGATGTGGCTTATAGGTCCAAAACACTGCCCTGGGCACTCAGTCATCGGCGAAATCCCGTCATACACGACGGCCATCGTCTTTTTTGTTCAAGGTACCAAGTTAATCTTGTACATAATAATCTTTCCATTAACTTAGATACGCATGGTGTAAGAGATACCAGTCAATATGAAGCGAGGTTCGCAGGCACCTTTCCGGACTTTAGGACTGGCACCACCCATGCTGTCTCGCAAACAACTGGGATCTCTGCCACGCTCAAGACATGAATGGATATGTCCAAAAGGACCCTTTTTCGCTCATATGGCAGATTTGTCAGCATTTTATTGCTGATCAAATTGGGACCTACGGCACAGCATCTCCTTAATTTGCTAAGTGCCATATCCAGCTCTCGAAAGGTGAATGGCGTATCCATCGTGTGGAAAAACTGGGGTGACAGAGGAATCGCCACTCCTGCTGATCTGCCAGATGTGTACACGTCTGAGAAATCCTCTGCAAGGGTTTGCACTTTTTTCCCTTGTTTCAAAGCGAGTGCTTCGAATGGCCTGTGTGAGCGTATCTTTCAAGAAAGAATATTTATTACGGCCTATAACCTTGTCAAAGGCGTAAACGTAGATAAACTCTCACAGAAAGCGGCCCATTGAATTCGTGTTAATTTTTTTGTATTGCGACGGATCGCAGCGTTTATCCATTTATATTAGGCTTTCGAAGACAGATTTTCTTTTGTTCTCATTAGTTTCCGCTATGCTCGTCTACGTACTGCGCATAGGTTCTTCAATTTCAAGTCAGGAGCAGGAAAATGGTCCAGTAGTTTTGGCAACGAAGTTGCTCCTCGCTTGCTTTGCAACATGTCTGCGAACAGCTCACCAGTGGATTTGTCCGACGCTTCTCTGTAAGTGCCCCAGCGTGTTACACTGCAGAATTGTCGACCAGCAGTTTGAAATCCCAGAATATTAGTGAAGAAGGGAACATGGGCGCTGCCCATCCTGTCTGGAGCCGTGGTCGATGATACCAGAAGGTCCCTGAAGTGAAGTACAAGGTCCATTGCACTCCATGAGTCTGGTGGCCTGAAAAATGTAGCTTTGTGATAGTTTGCCACACTTGAGTTAGCAGCATCCGCAGCTGATAGAAGTTCCTTGCCTCGAAAATCTACACTCTTATCTCTCCAGAGTGGATGGTGCGCGTTAAAATCACCACAGAATATTTGAGGAGCGGGATATCGAGTGCAAATTTCCTTTAGGAAAGCTTCCATGGAGACCTTCTTTCGTGGGCTTATGTACACCGATAACACACTAAGTTCTCGGTTTCCCAGGCACACTTGCACAGCAGCGACTTCCAGTAAGTTTGAACAAAGATGTTGCACTGGTAAGGTGACGTGACGTATTTCCCGCCTTATGTATATTGTTGCGCTTCCATTTGCAAATGACGTTATGCTCGGGTTGCCGTGTCGGGTGTAACCTGGTAGCATCCTCGCATTCGAGAGACCTGCTTCTGAGAAGGCTAAAATTGGTATTGGAATGTCACGCAGCAAAAGATTGAGTTCGCACAGACGTTTTAAAAGACCGACGCAGATCCATTGCATTATTAAGGGCATTAATGAAGGACGCAATAGACCAGGTGGGATCTACTGTGTGTATGTGGAAGCAGAGCAAAGTAACACTGACTCTAAAGTCAGGACTGCTTCCAACATGTCCTTCGCTGAACTCGCATGCATCTTGGTGACGTTTGAACGTAGTGCAGTGAACAGAGCACGAATAACTTGCTCGAGGTTTTCTTGCTGTTTGCTTCCAGGTGGTACTTGAGGTGGGCTCAGTGCATCAGAAAAGGTGCACTTGGCGAACTCTTTCGTGATACATTTCTCACCAGCGTTGAGCACTTGCGTTGACTCAGTACCAGCTCTTGTCGGATTTAGGCGCGGAAAATGTCCTGCGTACTCATTGTCCAAACCACCATGTTGTGGCGCGCCGCACGTCTTCATTGTGAGCGATGGTTCGTTCACAGTCTTTGGGCCGAGGAAAAACGTCTTACTTCTTCGCCGCGTAGCTGTTCGTGCTGGACATCGGCCGTAGCTAGCTGAGTGGTCACTGCCACAGTTTGCACACACAACTTTCTTTACTTGTGCAGGTCTTAAAGTCATGAGGACCCTAACAGCGCTTACACCTTTCTTCCCCACGACAGTGCTTAGCAACATGTCCAAAACACTGACATTTCAAACAGCTGGCGGCGTCTTCACGTAGTCTACAAGCTCGTGTCTGGTGAAGCCAAGGTTGACCTTCTCGGGGCGTTTCGCATTGGGAGCGAGTGTGAGAACCACAGAGTGAGTGCGCCTTGATTCCCACTCAGAGGATCAGGTTTGGACCCGTCGCGTGAATATTCTTGCGTGGTATGCTTCCTTAGGTCTAACGTAGGTTAACAGCTCTTCATCCAAATACCATCTTGGGACTTCTTTTATAATGCATGTATTTCTCATGTAGCTGTGTGGTACATGGGCAGATATGGCAAGGCCACAGATAATGTTGGTCTCTAGAAGCATATTAGCTTGGTGTTTCGTTTCTATATCCAAGATCAGGGCTCTCTGTGCTGTGAAATTGCTCTTAACTGGGGCTCCACCGAGAATCGTTTCAATTTCAGACTATAGGTCAATAGGGTTCACTTGCTTCAAGTTAGCTCCTTCGTATGTTGAAGCAATTAACATAGGAATGCCCCCCGTCCTGTCTTTGAGATGTCGCACAAGACGGAAGCCGCCCTCGTCCATGTCTAGATCTGCAAGGTTCGCCACGTTGTGGTCCATGATGACAGTTGATTTGTCCTCCGATTCAGCACTGTGTTGTCGCCTGCATTTATGAGTGCTTGGGCAAACCAGCTAGTGCTTCTGACCTGGTTTCACACCTTGGGAGGTCATGGCGGCGCTCTCAATGATGCTTGTTTCGGTTCTTCTAGCACCTTTTGAAGCAGCGGGCTGTGCAGCACCCGTCCGTCGCCGATACGGCAGGTACTTTTTCGAGTCGTCCTACGTATTCTGAGTGCTGAACCGTATTATAAACAAAAATAACGATAAATGCAGACAGAGCTACTTAGACAAGCAGCAGCAGATTTGTCGTCTTTTTCGCATCGGAAATATATTCAGGCCACTTAAGATGCACCGTTTGTTTTTTGCTAAGAAATCACTTCTGGCTTGAAAGTCTACCAAGTTGGGTGACAGGCCATTAGGGCGAGGTGAGGTTAACTGTATGAAAGGACACTATTATTTGTTCTTGATGCATTGGACCATGCACTAAGGGCAGGAGCTAAGTGAGCGCCCGAAAGTGCGCAAACTCTAGCGACATTCAACGCATCTTCTCGAAGGAGAACATTCAGTTCCAAGGGAGTTGGCAATGTTCAAGAAAATGGTTAGCAACCACTCGTTTCAGAAAGTAGCGGCTACATGCACAAACTAAGCGATGACGATATCATTGCAGACGTTCTTGCCATTTCCAAAGCCCAGTTGCCAAACCAGAAAATTCTAACATCACCTTTTTCTCTGCCCCAAGCCTAAACGCAGCAGGGTTCTTTTTATTAACATGGAAGCTCCTAACAGCAAGATAGCTTACGCTTGGCCTGAATACCAAACGCTATATGAAGTTTCTGAGCACCTTTAAACATGGACAGTACCACATAATTCATTTGCGCCTTTAAACTGACAGATGAAATTAAAGGAGTTGCTGCTACGTCCGATATCTAGCGAGTTCTGTTCGTGCGCTCTGGGAAAAGACCTAGGCAGCGATAACTGAAAGTGTGCCGCAATCTGCAGCAAAGGAAATTAAAGTAGCTAAACCGAACTTAGATTCATTCCATTAGGGTTACTAATCCATGCAATTTATTATAGTTTAATTTGTTATTTCAACGTATATAAAAAAGACACGAGTTTTTATGTGAATAAATGAACGAGTATGCCTTCATCCCAGCAGTAATACCATAAAGCCAAAAATGCAGGCCTCTTGTCGACAAGACTAAGCAAATCATGTTATCCTGGAGGCTACTAAATAGGCTAAATACAATTCAAAATAATTTTGGGAGCTGGAAATGCCGCAATACGCCTAATTATTCTGACTACGTGATGAATGAACCACTCTATCGCATTGTACCCAATATGTTGAACACAAAAGTACATTGTTTTCGCTGGTGAGCCGCAAGATATCTTGCCTCATATTTTCTTTTTTGATAAACCACGCATGGCAGAAATTATCGCAACCATAGGAGTTCAAAAGGCAACCCAGTCTGTTAAATTATCATATAGATCTGTCGGAAACACCGATCTAGCAAGCATCTCCGCGGTGGTCTAGTGGCTAAGGTACTCGGCTGCTGACCCGCAGGTCACGGGATCAAATCCCGGCTGCAGCGGATGCATTTCTGATGGAGGCGGAAATGTTCTAGACCCGTGTGCTCATACTTGGGTGCACGTTAAAGAACCCCAGGTGGTCTAAATTTCTTGAGCCCTCCGCTATGGCGTCTCTCATAATCATATGGTGGTTTTGGGACGTTAAACCCCACATATCAATGATCAACCAACCTAGCAAAGAAAAGTGCTATACATATGTGTAGTACTACAACGCTGCGCATTTTCGAGCAGTCCTTATCAACAATAGTGCTAGGGTACTGGTAAGGCAAAAACTTGTTTCATATGCCTAAAGAAAGGCAATAATTCGAACTCTCTAACAGTCACAGACAACGGACCCTGAGATGTTCATGCTGCAACAAAAAAAAACACAACTTTTATTGAGAAGCATATAAGTTTGGTCTTGCCAACCTAACCTGTTTCATTTGTCAGAATATTTATTTATTTAGGTATTTGCAAGAGACTATGGTCAATCAAGACTAGGCGAATGAGCAATAGAAATGGCAATAGAAACATGTACACGCATGCCGAATGCGCATGGGAGTAGAGCCTCTGTCAGGCAATACGGCCTTTAGCTCTTACTCCTCTTTCTGTAACAGAAAGAAATAAACTTCGAAAAAAAATTTTCTGCTGTATTTGTGTCCTATATTGTTCAATTCACAGCAATACCGACATTGTGAAGCTGCAATTACACGTAAACCACGTCCAAGATTGGTGCAACAAGAGTTCTACGTCCTTGAACGTTCATAAGAGATACATCTTTTTACCGTATGCAAACCATTCATACAACGCGATTCTTTCTTTTTGATTAATCTATTTCATGCGCTACTTCGTTTGCATAGAGTGGCATACAATGCACTACTCATATGTTTGCGAGGGGCCATGTTACCAATGCAACACTAGTGCATTCGAAATGATATAACGCAAAGCAGTAAGACTGAGTTTCTCCTGAATTCAAATGATTTCCCATCAATCCTATTGCTAAATACTAACATTCTAACATTGCCACTACCACGTAAAATTGTCAGACTAAAATATTATTTTTGCTGAAAAATAACCGTTTATCCCTGAACCCACAGCCTGTCATAACAGTGCTAGAAGCACGCCGGACAAGGAACTGCCATACTGAATCTCTAACACCTTACAGGACAAAATCAACCTATCTTGGTATTCATTTTTCCGCGTAGAATAGTACACTGTAACAACTTACCTTGTGAACATATGTCCAATATTGACGCTCTTGCAAAGCTATGATGCTAAGTTGTTCTTTGTTTTTTTTTTACTTTTGGTGTAAACGCTTAGTGTATATACTGACCTATGTATTAACGGGGTAGCGTTAAAGAGCTCGTATCGCAGAAAACCCCCTGCCGGCGTCGGCCAGATTGGCTGTGAGCGAAAAATTGTCGGTGCGTCTGTGACCGAAAGATCAAAGTTACAGAGATAGCCACGGGATGCCGCTACATGTCCGAGCGTGCGCGCACGAGCCCACTGAAAATCCGTGCGTTCGAAGAAAAAACATGCTCAAGGTCATCAGGCACGGTAGTTTCTTTGCTCGGCGACCCATCCCGGCTTAGATTACCGCGCTTTTGTCGGGACGAGAGAAGAGATAATGGAATTGCAGCATGCGCAAACCTTGGTAACTCCACTCGTATTAAACGGATTCTTAAATTTTTTGTGGCGTTGAATTCGTGAGACAATAAGCTCTTCTGGTGAAATAGTTCCATGGTTACTTGGAAAAAGTGCTTTAGGGCCTCTTTAACGCATTTTGTTTGAGAGGTGTCACGACGAAAACGAGCCCATTCGGCGATAATAGCGCGCGCTGGTCCAATTTATTGTGTGCGTGTTTGTGTAAGTACGTGTGTATGTAACAAAACATATGAATCATTATTCACTTAGTGGTTGAAGAGTGCACTAGGGGCCGGATTATGCTATCGCGTTCAACTCTTGAAGGAGTAGCTTAAGGGTCTCCAAATTTTTTTCCCCTTTTCGTTACATACTTACAGTGTTTTTTCCCTCTTGTTATTATAATTTGTACTTCACATGCCCCTCCTGCTTGGGTCCTTACCTGGGCCTGAACTATGGCTCCAATAAAATAATAAAGAAATAATTGACCAAGGCAATCGAGTACGCACCTATCGACTAGTCATCACCTCAAAAGGGTCTGCGGCAGCAAAATGAAGCCAAATGGGGAACAGTCGGGGTATGTATGTGTGAGCGTTCAAATGCGCTTCCAGTGGGAGAGGGGAGGAGCTAGTGTTCACGGCCAGCACAAAGAAAGGGTAGTGGCGCATGTCGAGGAAGTGGGGATCACAAGGAATTGCGTTTCCCCTTTTGTTAATCCGGTGCTTATCGGGTCGATTTAGCGGTGGGTGCATAACGCCTCCCTCCATGTGCCACGCGACCCGTGCGTCCTACTCGAAGTGTATCGCCCGTACCGTCCTCCTCTGCAGTATTGTGGGCGGCGTCATGCAATCTGTTTTGGAAATGGTGTGTTATGCACATGAAGGGAGGGAGATGTGCCTGTTGTGTGCTTCGGCGGAGGGTGTAAAGGGGGCTACCGGCGTTCAGCTTCTGCATTAAGGTGAGTTTACACTAGAACGAAACGATACCAACGCAGACATGAAACCGGCACATATAGTCAGCTGACAATGTCGCTGGACAATCTGGTCCCACTAGGCCGGTGACGACGCCTACACAGTAAAAAATTTACACCCTAAAGGGTATAAAAAGGGTGCTTTTACGAGAAAGCATCCTTCGCAACACCCTTTAACAGCCATAAATGGTCGATTGAAAAAAAGCACCCATTTGTTTGGGTGCTTGCCTCGATAGCACCCTAAAATAGGCTCTAAGGGTGCTTTTGTGCCTGAGAAGGGTGTAGGTGACGATTAATCAGATCGAATATGCAGCATAATAGGAAAACATAATTATAATATTTGGGATTTTACGTCACAAAATCCTCGATATGATTATGAGGGTCGTCGTAGTGGAAAGCTCAAGAGATTTTGACTATTTGGTGTTCTTTAATGGGCGCTGATACCTTACAGTGCACAGGCTTTTACCTTTTCGCCTCCATCTGAAGTCGACTGCCACGGCCGGCATCGAACCCGCGACCTTCGGATTGGCGGCCGAGCAGCGTAGCTACTGCACGAATATGTGGACCTTGCGTTAAATGACGGCCTAGACTTAGAATGTGTGAAGGTGCTCTCCGAATACAGCAGAATGCCAGCAGAAGCAAATCGCGTTTCATCTATAATGGCAATTAACTGCAATCCACGTTACGAAAGCTCACCTTAGCGTTGGTTATAAGCTACATGTTTGCTGTGGATTATATACAAGAACATAATGTTCGCCCGAGTATGGGTGTGTGTGCCTGAGCCTGCGCATGTGTTCGCGTGTAGCGCGATTGTGTGTACACCCGCGCATGTGTGCGTGCGCGTGTATGTGCGAGTCCGTGCTTGTGTTAAGCGTGCCTGTGTGTTGCCGTATGTGTGTATACGTGTATGTGTGTGCGCCTGTAAATAAGTATGCGTGTGTATCAGCCCGTGCGCCCTCAAATTTCGTGTGTGTGTGCGGGGGGGGCACTGCTTCTTAGTGTTTAAGATCCCACACCTGTTCAGACTGGGAGTCCATATGGGAGGTGGCTTAAGAAATGGCGGTGGTCAACGCACTGTACACGGACTATTCAGTACATAGAAAACAGCTGCACATTTTCGTACCTCATCATTGCTTACGAACCTGCTGTGGTAGCTGATTAGGTCCGCTGAGGCGCTTCTACGCTCGAAAACGTGGGTTATGACCAATTCACACGGAAAGCTGTCACTGCACTTATGCACAATCATCGTTTACATTAACAACGTTTAACAAGAACGTGCCCTGCCTTTGCTACAGGTGCTTAGCTAGCTCATTCGGCAACCATGTGGAAATATGTGCTGATCATGTGGTCAGCAAAAAGTTTGTTATAACAAGCTCGGCACCTTTCGTGGTGCGTGACAAGCCTTCTAAACATCCGCGACTGTGGATTAATTTGTTCCAGCTTCGACTACGCATTCAGTGTTTGCGGCACCATACGCGGAATTGCCAGACACAGACAATGCGAAAAGAAATTCCTCTGGAAAAAGGTGTAGCGTGCTCTCCCGCTAATGCCACCGAGGACGAAATAATTATTGTTTCTGGCCACTCCATGGTGCACTTTGTTTTCCGCAAGTTTTGCTTCGCTATTTCACCACTGCAATCGCATTCGATCAAAATACTCAAAGAACCCGAGGCTGGTAAATAACCTGCGTCACTTTTTTAATTTTTAAATTTTTTTAAAGAAAAACTTTCATACGTGCTAGGCAGTGCCTATTGCAACTCTTTAAAAACTATGCGAGCTATCACATCTTTTATCAAATTACAATGAATTAAGATGATTGAATTATAGATGACAAATTTCTGTGCTAGATTAGGTGCACAAAACACATGTTCGCAGCCCTACGTCTAGAAAGCAGGCAAATAGGAAGCACAGCGTCAAATTTGGATTAGATTCCATTGACGGAGCGTCTTGTGAAGGTAGAAAGAACGAGAAAATTGTTCATTTTTGATGCCCTTATAGAGGCAGTCAGAATTGCTCTGATTGGTGACTTGTAACAATTCTTCAGATTGTTAGAGGCGTGATTAAAGTCAGTAAATCTTTTACTTCTTTTGCAGACCTCTTCGCTAGTGCCACGCCCAAGATCATTTGTTCTCATGTAAAAGAGAAAGCAGAGATGTCTTCACTGTTTGTACATGAGGTAAGTTTCTTGTGCGTTTTGATTAATACTACATGTTCTGAAGGTTGTATTTTAAGAATTGTTTTTCACACTGGCTCACTACCCTAGAAGGAATTTGATTCTCAGGTGAGTTCAGGCTTTCGTCAGTGCCATTTTTGAGCTGTAGTCTTACACTTCACCTCAATTTGCTGTATGCTGGAAAACTCTTATCTTTTTCATACAAAATTATTGGAATGTATGGGTTGTATGCTTCGAGTTCAGTGTGTTAGTTGGGAGGCGGCCACGCCGCTCCAGCAGTAAACGTGACAGTCGGACCATGCCAACAGAAAAGAACAGCCAGTTTTATTCACACTCGTGAATATATATAGGAAAGTAAGGGGGAGAGGGAAGGGGGATAAGATTGTGCACATGCGCACTTGAGAGCTTGGGTCGCGTCGTTCAATGGGTTACAGCATTTCTTCTCCCTTAGTAGCCAAAACGCACGACCGGTTTCTTGGCTCGTGTGGAGCGACGTAGTACGTATGGTTGCGATTCTGGGGTACTCTGAGAGGTAGCCGGCGCCGTTGTTTCTAGTCGTACCGGCCCTGGGGAAACCGGTGTAGATGGCCTCGACATGTCGTCGGCTGCTGGCGTTTCATCTGGGCTCCGCTTGCGAACTTGATCCACGTGGCGGCGGACAAGGCCATCCACAGTCTTTACCTCCAGGAGGCGAGTGCCACGCGTAGCCTCCACTGTGCCTGGGAACCACTTGTCTCCGGCGCCGTAATTTCGCACGTACACGTAGTCTCCCGGTGCGAAATTCCAGCCTGGGTCACTCGCAGCTTTGGCAGGATAGACTCTGGAAGGAAAAGACATCTCCATTCTTGTGCGCAGACGGTATCCTAATAGCCTCTCTGAGGGAGAAGGACCCTCCTGGTGTGGTGCGTTCCGATAATTGCACAATACACGTGCCAGTGAGGTGAGGAGGCAAGTGCCGCCTATCTTCTTCAAGCCATCTTTGATAGTGCGCACGGCTCGCTCTGCTAGTCCATTACTCTGGGGGTGATAGGGAGGTGTTCGAATATGCGCAATGCCATTGCGCTCCATGAACTGCTCGAACTCTCGTGCCGTGAATGGCGTCCCGTTGTCAGAAACCACCGTGCGCGGTATACCAAAACGGCTAAATATCGTTCTGAGGGCCTCGACTGTGCTATGCGAGTTGGCCTGCGACACGGGAAGCGCCTCAATCCACTTGGTGTGCGCGTCGACAACGATGAGTAACATTTTCCCTTTTACTGGTCCCGCATAGTCCACATGTAACCGCGACCACCTTTCGTGCGTCTCGGGCCAATTTACTGGTTCTTTTGCCTGAGCCATCGGCAACGCTTGCACACAGTTTTGGCATGTCGCCGCAACGCGCTCGATGTCTTGCTCTACGCCGGGCCACCAAAATAACGATCTGGCCTTCGCCTTCATGGTGGAAATTCCTTGGTGGGCTTCATGCAGTAGCCTTAGCAACTTCCCGCGTGCTGCTGTCGGCACTACAAAGCGATGGCCCCAGTAAAGAAGTTCTTCACTAACAGACAGCTCATGCCGCCTTTTGTAAAAATCGGCGATTTCTGTAGTTTCCGTGTCGAGTTTTTTCGGCCAACCTTCCCGGGTATACTTGCGTACCTGGAAAAGTACCTCATCCGCGACGGCGAGTGCCTGGAGTTCCTTCCATGGCAGGGCCGGCTGATCCCACTGGTCCAGGGTCAGAACTTGAGCTTCGTCCTCCTGGTCCACTTCTTCCTGCAACGGTTGGGGTAGACGGCTAAGAGCATCAGCATTGCACATGAGTTTACCCGGTCGATGTTGCAACCGATAACGGTAGGCACCAAGTATGATGGCCCAACGCTGAATGCGCGCAGCGGCCATAGCCGGCGTCTGACGATCCGCTCTTAGAAGACCCAACAGTGGTTGATGGTCGGTTAGAAGCGTGAACTGTCTGCCCAGCAGATAATCTCGGAATCGCGTGACGCCATAAACCAGAGCCAACGCCTCACGTTCAATCTGTGCATAATTCTTTTCTGCGGCAGTAAGCGTCCTGGATCGAAATCCAAGGGGCTGATACTGTCCTTCAATTCGGTGGAATAGTGCCGCTCCCACACCGTAGGGTGACGCGTCGCACTCCAGAAATAGCTCTCGTGCGGGATCGAAGTGAGTTAACACAGGCGCGGAACACAAAACGGCTTTTGCTTTTCGGAAGGCATCGTTTTCGCGCTCATCCCAAGACCATTTCGATTTCTTTTCCAGAAGAAGGTATAGGGGACTCAGGAGCGTGGACAGATTAGGCAAGAATTTATTGTAGAAAGTTAGCATGCCCAAAAAAGACCGCAATTCCGTGACATTGTGAGGAGTCGGTGCCAGCTTAATTGCTTCGATGTTCTTGTCTGACGGGTGCAACCCTGCCGCGTCAATTCTGTGTCCTAGATACGTAACTGACTCCTCACCTATTCGGCACTTGTCCGCGCGGAGCTTCACGCCGTACTCCCTGAACCGCTGCAAGACTGCTTGCAGGTTCGCAGTTGGCTTATCGTTCGCATCTGCTATCAGGACGTCGTCTAAGTACGCTTGAACCCCTGGGAGGCCTTGCAGCACCTGCTCAATTGTTCGTTGAAAAATCGCAGGGGCCGAGGCTATCCCAAACGGTAGCCTGTTATAACAAAAGAGGCCCTTGTGAGTGTTTATAACCGCTAACTTGCGCGAATCTTCGTCTAGAAGAATTTGGTTGTAGGCATCACGTAGATCCAAGATACTGAACTGCTGCCCTCCACGAAGCGTAGCGAAAATGTCGTCCACTACGGGTAGAGGATAACTTTCCATTTCACATACTGGGTTTAGAGTAACTTTGAAATCGCCACAGATGCGGACTGTTCCGTCACGTTTCAGCACTGGCACCACCGGGGTTGCCCATTCTGAATAGGAAACTGGCGTAATAATGCCTTCGGCCACGAGTCGATCTAGCTCGGCGGACACTTTGTCTAGCAAAGAAAATGGAATTTTTCTTGCCTTACAGAACCTTGGGGTTGCTCCGTCCTTTATATGAAGCCGTGCTGGTGGTCCCTTGATGGCTCCCAGGCCCTCCGCAAAAAGGTCTGCGTACTGTTCCAGCACGGGTGCCGCTGTCCGACTCTCCAGCTTCCCGTCCGATGAGAGTGACGCGATGTGAAGAAGCGGTGCCCCTTGTGTCTCGAGCATCTGTAACAGGTCACGGCCGCAAAGGCTAGGACCTTCGCAGTCTAACACAACGAGATCGCAGTCAACTGTTGCAGACTTGTAGGAAGCTTGCATTTTGACAATGCCCCGCACTGGTATCTTCCCAAGATAGCATGACAGAGTTAATGCAGCTTTACAAAGCGGTGGCCACTTATGACGATAGGCTTCGTATATCGCTTTTGGCACTACGCAGACAGGTGAACCTGTGTCGATTATCATATTCAGTGGCACTCCGTTCCATGTAACCTGCTTGTGTAGGGGCGGAACCAGGCTTCCATTACCCTTCACTGACCATATTTGTAGTGCGTTACAATCGTTATCTTCACTTTCCGCTGAACACTCTGTTATCGCGAAGGTTCTGTTGGTGGTGGCTGTCCGGGAGCATACTCGCGCCAAGTGACCTTGTCGCCCACATTTGTAGCACCTGCGCCGTCGTAATGAGCATTCCCTGGCTTGATGTCCCTGTTTGCCACAGCAGCTGCAGTGCTGCGATAAGCTGCTCCGTTCGCTCCTGCTGATTTCGGGTTGCCTGCTACGCTGCACGTTGAACACCCCAACGGCGTCACCTTGCCCGGTCATCTGTTGCGACCCTAACTCCGCGCTTTCGGCTGCTAGAGCTAGTGCTTCCGCTTCTGCCAGCGTCAAGTCCTTTTTGGCTAATAGTTGTTTCTGCAGGTTTTTCGAGCGCACTCCACAAACGATGCGGTCCCTCAGCATTCGCTCCAACATTGAAGAGAAGTTGCAGTTATGCGCTAGCTTGCGAATCTCGACGATAAACGCCTGCACAGACTCCCCTTCTTGTTGGTTTCGGTGAAAGAACTTGAAGCTTTCTGATATCTCGTTAGGGGACGGATCATAGTGCTCGTTCAAGGTTGAAACAACTTCTTCGTAACTCAGCGAGCTTGGTTTTCGCGGTGCGATTCTGCCGCAAAGGATTTCAACGGTCCTCGATCCTAACGCAGCCACCAACAAGGCCCTTTTCTTCGCGTCGTCCGTAACTTCGTTCGCTTCGAAGTAGGCGTCAATCTTAACGAGATACGCTTGCCACTTATCTGTCTCCTCTGCAAAATCCGGAGGCTTGAGGGCCATGGCTGCGGGCGGGCTGATGGGCGTCTTCGTCTTGGTCTCGCCGCTGGCGCCCGGCTTACACGTATCGGTGGGTATTCTCGTCGCCACTGTTAGTTGGGAGGCGGCCACGCCGCTCCAGCAGTAAACGTGACAGTCGGACCATGCCAACAGAAAAGAACAGCCAGTTTTATTCACACTCGTGAATATATATAGGAAAGTAAGGGGGAGAGGGAAGGGGGATAAGATTGTGCACATGCGCACTTGAGAGCTTGGGTCGCGTCGTTCAATGGGTTACAGCACAGTGTAATGTCAATTACACGCCATTTCGAAGGATAGACACTACACATTCTTTATATATGGTGCTGCCAGAACAGCACGAACATCCTTTTATGACATGTCATATTTGCTCTTATTACAGGATGAGAGGGTGCCGCTGACGTCCTGCGTAGTCTACCCCGGCCCCTGCCTAGAGCAAGCCTACTTCCTGAACCTCCACATGGATAACCGAAAAATCTTCCGTGTCAGTAATGACGAAGAAGAAGTGACAGCACTGATGAGTTGATTTTTTTATTTTCAACCTTGTCTACGGCCGCAAGGCCTTTAACAACCACCGTGATTGAGCGGCTTTTTCTCGGCTTGAGTTTGAAGTTTATAAAAGAAGATGTTCAGGCTGTACGACACTGAAAATTTTAGTATCACAATGCCTGAACAACTTTTTCTAGTGTGGTCGTGGTAGATGAACAAATATTGTTATTTGTGTAAGTTATTTTGCTTAAATATAGCTGGACCATTCCATGCCAAACGTCCCAGCCACTTTGGCGACCATCTGAACTGTATTTGAAAAAAAAAGTGTGCTGACTTACTGCGTTGAAAACAGTGAACTGCTAGAATATTTCAGCGAGAAAAAAAAGTTTTGTTCATGTGGCTGGCTTATAACTTCCTGACATAATGCCGTCTGTGTGCTGTTTGTGGAAAATTTTGTTTTAAAACTACCGCTTATTTTTTCTAAAGCAAATTCGGTCTACCTGTTAAGTAAATGTGCTTCTGTAAGGTATTTGAAGCTTAATAATAATAGTGCAGTTTTTTTGCCACATTCGCTTGCAAGAATAAAGCCAAAATGTGTTATGTTTGCATTTTTATTGCAATATTGCACTTTGTATGAATATCTGAGCAGTGAATACTTTCTCCACAGAAGGTATATTTTGAGGAAAAAATATCTTTAGACCTGTCAAGCTGCTGAAATATACGAGAAAATATTACGAATTTCACAAAATCTTGAATTTTGTCCATATTGAGATGCAATTTGCTCCATGTTGTGATACAATGAAAACTCATCATTATACCTAAATTGCAAAAAAATGAAATTTTTTCTGTAATAAAAATCTTATCGCAAAAAGGACAGGAAAGAGCGCTGTCAACTGAATTTTATTGAAGGTGCTACGAGCATTTTTATACTGAGCACAAAACCAGGGCTCATCTGCAACAACACATGTGTGCCAATGACAAAATAATTTTAACCGAGAAAAGAATACTCTTTTTCGGAAAAGATAAGTGAAGGTGTACTGATGCATTGATCCTTGGCCGTTCTGATAAAGAGCTCTAAAATCTCTCATTTTTTCTGCTTGCTTTTTTTCAAAAACCGTGTTTTATGAAACCTAGGACTACACTTACATTCTTTATGGTGTCCGGCCATGAGACTACTATAGCCCTTCTTAACATTTAAAGCATGCTGTCTTGCTTGATCATTGAAGCATTGCCCAGTTTGTCCTATGTTTAGTTTTCCACGTGTTAGCGGTATCTCATACACATTAAATTGGCATTCAGTAAACCTATTCTAGTGACGAATGGTGCAAGATTGACTATTCCTGTTGCTCTAAGTACATGCACTTTTGAAAGCTTGCAAGGGGTGGAAAACAACAAAGTCATATCTGCTGGCTCTTTTCCTAAAATGGTGAGACACCTTATGTACGTAGTACCATGTGACATGCAAAGGTGATTGGTCATTCTCTTTTTCTTTGGGTCCTGTTTCCTTTAACTTTACTTTCTGCAGGAGGGTTTCGCAAACAAGTGTGATGATGCTGTTGGGGTATTGGCTGGTGCTATCAGCCCAGGAGTGCTAAGAATGTTCTGCCTTTTGATAGTGGGCATTCAAAATTAGTAGAAAGAGGAATTGATACCACATGTATTCAGGCCAGCCTTCAGTTGTCATGTTAGCACAAGGGTGAGGTCAGGCTTAAAAACCAGATTAAAAGACCAAAAGATGCTGGGTATCCCAACAGAATCATCACACCCGTTTGCAAAACCCTCCTGCAGAAAGTAAAGTTAAAGAAGACAGGACCACCAAAAACAATGACCAAAACCTTCGCATGTTATACCACATCACGTGTCTCACAATTAAAAAAATAGCCTGCAGATATTATCTTAGCGTGTTGTTTTCCTCCCCTTGCAAGCTTTCAAAAGTGTGTGTACTAAACAGCAACAGGAATAGTCAATCTTGCCCCATTCGTCACGAGAATAGGTTTACTTAATGCCAATTTTACGTTTGTAGAAGTATTTTTTATTAGGTAAACCAATGATCAGTGCATCACTAAACGTTCACTTATCCTTTCCGAGAGGGAGTATTCTTTTCACTGTTTAGATTATATTGTAGTGCTCACACGTGTCGTCGCGCATGAATACGGTTCTTGAACTCCGTACAGAGCGCTCGTAGCACATTAATTAAATTCAGTTGACAGTCGGTGCTCTTTCCTGTCCTTTCTGTCTCTTCCTAAAGTTGTCGCGCTGTGACTAGCACACAACCACGATCAACCAGCTCTCCAAAATTAAGCTCTTGTTACGTAACACGTAGACCGAGTTTCATATGGAAAAAAGGAGCGGTGCTTTTAAAATAAAATTTTTCACATACAACACCTGGACGGCATTCCAGGAAGTTCAGAAGGCAGCCACGTGGCCAAATATTTTTCCTCTTCTAAATATTCCAGAAGTTCACGATTTTCGATGCAGCACGAGTTTTTCGAATACATTTGAGATGGTTGCCAAAATGGCTGGGACATTTGGCATAAAGTGACCCAGCTGTGTCGTTAGCCAAATTATGCATTACCTCTTTTGTTTTTTGTGTGTCCTGACTCAGTTTTGTTTTCGTTTTTAGCTTATTGTGTTTGTGATCATTGTATTGGTTTCTTAAGTATTCGCTAAAGTTATATGTGCGAAAACCCTTATATGTTTGCATGTACAGAATTTCTCATAACCAATTGTTATACATCCAGGAATACAAAGCTCAAACCACTGATTGTATACATTTGAAAACACTATTCATATATATTTTTGTGTGCATCACTTCTTGGGAACGATTGTGTACATGAAGGCGTATATAGTGAAATCATCGTGATTGTATATATTTGAAAGAATCACAGGTATATAATTGCCTGTATTTCATTCCTATTACTCGATTGTGTTACATGAAGGAGTATTAAACTGCAAACCACTGGGATTGTTGATACCTGAAAGAATTATAGGGATATATTAGCGTGTATTTCAATTGTAGTCTCTATTACTTGAAGCACTGTACTAAACTGAAACCAGTGTAATTCTATGTTGCAAAGAATTGTCAATAAAGTTAAACTGGAAAAATATAATAAACATTTGCGGTGTTGCGTGTGTAGTGTACGTATACGTGAACGTATATCTGGTGAAAAAGTTGTGTGGCAGAAGAAAAGTTTACGTTTTATTTACCTATAAATAAACGCAATATGCAAGGGCAGCAAGGCTTCATTTTCTGTAACGCGCATTATGCATATACTGTGCAGTATATATAGATCCAGCACAAGTTCATACACGATTGTACGCGTTTATATTTTTGCCCACACGCAATGAATGGAGCTCGACAGGTAGCACACCATCGATAATCAGGACCACTTTCTTCAAGTAGTGTGTAATCAGTGCATGCTGATATCTATTAATGCAGTCTGAAAGAATACTGCCACCCCTGCCATGGGCACTCAACACCCTTGTGCACCCTTCTCGCACCCTCCTCAGAGGGTGCTAAAAAAGTGAAGGACATCGAAGGCACCCTTCCTTAAGGGTGTTTTTGTAACACCCCACAGTTTTTTTACATGTACACCCTATTCTAAGGGTGCATGGTAAATCACCCTTTTTGGAAGGTGCTCAATTAACACTCTTAGGGGGTCGTCCTGGGACAAGCTCATTTACACCCTTCTGGGTGTAAAAAGTTTTACTGTGTAGAAAGACAGCGTCTCATCGCAGTTTAACGTTATTGCAGACTCAAAACACCAGCGAAACGCGTCGGCGGATCCTTGTCGCCAAGTCGTCTGAAGATTTGTGGCCAAACAAAAATTTACCCATGTTGCTGCTTCCAATTACGAAGAAGGGTACCATGGGAGGAGTTTAGGAATTCCAGCGAGAAATTGAATGGTCATCTTGCACACCCCACGGAACGTGGTGACTGCTTCCCCTTTTTCTGTGCCTACTCGCATCCCTCGACGCCTTGGGGCAAGCGCCGTGTAACCCGAGGGGCAGAATGGCAGAGCAAGATGCTCGGCTGCAAACAAGGAGCAGGTGGTGAACCGTTTCTATTTCTTCATGCAAGTTTATTTGGTGTATGCCGCCGCGCGCGCCTCCAGCGTGGCTACAGAATGGGCCCAGTAGAGGCGGCGAGCTTCACAAGGCGTAGATAGTCTTCCACAAACCATAGGCAGAAAGCTGACGTCATCACAGCGTAAATGATACAACGACAAGAGAAAACACGCTCCCAAAGACAGCCGGATGACCAAAATCAATGTCATGCTGCCGTGTCGTAAACGTGCCTTTAGAAGTCTCCTCACTCCATATGTTTCAGTGTTTATGTCACACCAGTTCTTATTTTTACTTCAAACTGTAGCCATGTTGGTGTACTCTTCTTAGAAAAAAAAGGAAGTGGATGACCTCGAGTTCTTGTAATTAACATGCACTTTTACAACGGCAATAATAAAGGTACGTTGAACAATGAAAATTAAGAGCTTTCGCTCTAGTAGGTCACCCCTTCACATTGCCAAGACCTGCTAACTCCCACACGTGAATGCTAGGTGAGCGCGAAAACGTGCAACGAGAATACAGAAATGGTGAATCTACACTTGCATGAACACACCAAGAAGTGATTCCTATTTATGATATATGCCCAAAAATTATTTTTCAGTAGCTACATGGAAATGTATATTACTGTATACAGTGAGCCACTTAGCATAGTAGCTTTCAGGAAACATAATAAATTTATGACCTGCTGAGGTCTCACATGCTAAACCCACGATTTGTTTATGAGGCACAAATATTTCGTATTGCGCAACTTAAGTGGTGTTTTGTTTATAGTTCAGGCTACGAGCTGGTTGGTGCTCGACGTCAATATTACGGCTGTTTTCGGTAAGATCCGGCTGTATTCAGGTGAAGCTTCTACTGACTGACGTGTCAAGCAGAAGGTTGCGTGTTAAAAAAAGAAAAACCTCCTCGCTCATAAAACTTTTCTCATGCACTGCAGGCGCACAAAAATTATATTTCTAAAAAGTTCACCTGCGATTACGGCAAAGCCTCACGAGAATTCTGAGGGAAGCTTAATATTGGACAAGGCCAAATCTGTTTCAAGTGTTGGCCTACTTCATGGTATCCACTACGCCATATATCATCTATTTTTTTGACAGCACACAATACGCCATTCGTGTTTTGCATATAAATTAGGTACCCTGTACACACCTGTGAAGGATGCGCACTATGTTGATGCCGCCGGTTGATGATGACAATGTGCATTATGGCTGAGCACATTACAGTGGGTAAGACGCGTTTAACCACACAACCACCACACCTCTTGTGCAATTTAATGTTACCTAGGTGAACGTCATTCATTGCCCGATAAGACACTCGTGTACGGTAATTTTTCAAGTACGTATCAAGCAGCACCATGGTAGAATACTCGAATGCCACGCAGATTGCCTGGGTTGAAGTCTCATGAGAAGCTGGACATGACTTTTTGTCAATTTTTTGTCTGTTGATTACTTTTTTCTTTATGTCTGTTAAGACACCGATGGCTACGACGATGGTGACACCACTCCAAGCAGAAAAGGGCGCCTAGGAGCCGCAATCTAAAAAAAAACTTTCTACCCGAAACAGATGATCAAACACGGGTTGCCACGGTGCTGAAGCATGTGCTTAGAGGACTAGACCTTGTGGCCATTATTTCCCAATGCAAACAAAGATGAAGTATATGAATAAGTTTTGCCGAGTGTCTGAAAAGAGTTGAGAAGCAGAAAGTTTCGTATTGGTTTTTATAAGTGTTTCGTGCTCACAGACTAAAAACGATCTACAGAAACACGTGTAGGGTCAACATGAGGAACCGCAAATATCAGGATATAGAGGAGGTGAATAGGTTGAAAAGAGAGACAATGGGATTTCTAGAAAGCTGAATTCCTAATCTGTGTTTCTACGATCACGTGTTTGCCCATTAGTTGTGGCGTTTTTGAGGCCTACGAAGGTTAAAAAAAACATCTAAGACATTAGAACGACACCGCTAGAGACCATCGCTTCGGGGATGGCAGTTACTCTTAATAAAAGTGAATGCCTACGTTCGGAAGCTTACGTTACGTTAGTAGCTTATTTTAGTTTATGGCAAGGCAGTTTCAAAGCGGAAAAATTGGAGACTGTGGAGAATGCTTCATTTTCAGCGACATGCAGTTCGGTGACTCGTTAAAATTATAAATTGATTGTTGCAATAATTTTGGAAGGCTATAAAATTACATTCGTTTTTAAATGTTCATTCAGAGTGACATTTATTTTAGGCAGCACTTTATTCTTGTGTCAAGCATTCGCTGTTTGCTTTTGAGCTAGCCCGTGAGTCCGCTTCACTGCGCCGCTTAACTTTATGGAAAGAGAAGATATGCTGATCACGCGGGTTGGAAGATCATGGGCTGATTTGTGCTTCGTCACTGTCCCTCCTGCTGGAGATCAGGTGATGAAGAGGCAAGGATAATGTGCACAGTGCTAAGCTCATGGGACCAGCGGGTGTCGACACCCATGGTCGAACGGGAAGCTGTGACTCACATTGTGAGATGGCTTCGAGCTTGTGGGATCTAGCTGGGATCATTGGAGAAAGCCGACGAATCGTACTTGGCAGGAGGCATGGTTTATACATTTGACACTTCTATTGTTC
Source organism: Rhipicephalus annulatus (assembly GCA_013436015.1). Classification (NCBI taxonomy): domain Eukaryota; kingdom Metazoa; phylum Arthropoda; class Arachnida; order Ixodida; family Ixodidae; genus Rhipicephalus; species Rhipicephalus annulatus. Next base: position 427,197 of record WOVY01010991.1, read on the forward strand.
ATCCCACCAGTGGCGCTAAGATTAAATAGACTGTGATAGCATCTATTATAGACCCATAGCGATAATTAAGAGGAACTGGCGAATATTTAACTTGCGAGTGACTTTTGCTAGTGAAGTATCTTGTGTACCAATTTGCGCAGCATTACCTTTGAGTGAAACATCTTTTTTTTTCATGAAAATATCCGCGCTTCTGAGACATTATTTAAATAGAGTGTCCCGCCTTAGTGGTCTAGTGCCTAAGATACTCGGCTGCTGACCCGCCGGTCGCGGGATCGAATCGTGGCTGCGGAGGCTGCATTTTCAATGGACGCAAAAATGTTGTAGGCACATGTGCTGGCATTCTGAAGTACGTTGAAGAACCCCAGGTGGTCGAAATTTCCGGCGCCCTCCACTACTGCGTCTCTCACAACCATATAAAGGTTTTCGGACGTCAACTCCCACATATCAACCAATTATTTAGATAGAGTGGTATCCCAGTTTTCAAGCCTTCATATAAAGGTTTTTAAAAAAATTTAAAAAGTTTACCGCACAGTTCCTGTTTCTTGATATGGGATTAGCGTTACACTGATAACGTTGTGGCTGGTTTGGTAACGACAGCGTGCGCGGCATTGTCCTTAGAGTGTCCAGCTTTTGCGTAGCTGAAGACAGAGAAACTTGCGAGCTCGACAGGTTCTATTACATAAGACAAAGAAAAAATGAGACACATGGCGTTGAACTTGCAACTGGTTAATTGAAAAAAAGAAAGCGACAAGTGCTTTTGGTTGGGTGAAGATAATCGTGCATGCTTATTGTCAAACTTAAATGACCTGTGACGAGACAAGCCACAAAAAAATACATTACACAAGAGGAGTGGCTGAGGCTTTCTACATATCGAGAAAAGCAAATAATTGCCTAACCTTTATTGGTGTTATCATCGAAGGAAATGGGTCTCCTAAACAAAGGTAACTAGAGGGGTAATACAGATAGAGTGGATGTGGCTAACTCTACATGTTTTGTTACGCTTCGGTAGACCTAGGTCTTTTTAGAGTTCAGGAAGATAAAGATTCCGGAATGGCTCTTCTTCATGTTTTGGTTTTTGCCGTATGAAACTCCAAGCCATTAGTGTCAGCATAAGTTATGTCCTGTCACTACAAAAATTATATCCTTGACCTAATTCTCGCGTGCACTCGGGACACAAACTTACTACAAAAAATAGTAAGTTGCAGAAATCAAAAATATTACGAAGCAGTGAAAATTTCGTGCAGCCAATATTACTTTTCTCTGTCAGCTGAATCGCTCGACTGGTACCTATGAACAGTTCCGAAACAGCCGTGCTAGGCCGGGGTAAATGCTATAAAGAGGGCTGTCACAGCAACTGAGATGAATCTGACGCCTCTCGGGACTGCCACAATTGCTGAGGCTGCCGTGGTTTTCTACTCGGATAGCGACGAAAATTCCCGAGACGCCCAGTGTCCGGTTCAAGCTCCACTGGGCGCATCCCTAATTGGCAGGCGACACGCGTTCTGTCCGAAAGTGCTGTAGCTAACCGTGTTTTCTCGGTTGTGAGGCACCCACTTGCTTATGAAGAAATGATCACCTCCACATTAGGGCTAACTTTATTTGTTTTATTTATTATTTTTAATATGCGCACAGCCACACACACAGGAACACACACACACGCCGAAAGGCTGGTAGATGGTGTATGCTGCGAGAAAAGACAGCCGGAGGTGCCATTTGAGGTAGATGCCTTTGATACATGTGTTTACATATTCAGCCGTTTCATGCGTATTAACAAACTGAAACAGTGTTTTTTGTATTATTGTTGTATTGTAATTTATTCATTGTACTTTCTTGCATTAGTATTGTACCTTGATCTTTAGTTAAAGCATCGGGACGATGCCTTTTTTCAGAGGGGGGCAATGCCACGTTTCATTTCATAAGTTTTTGTTATCTTCCCAAAACACCACAAGATTCTCAGCGCAAACCGCGCCTGCAGTTTTCGAGAAGGTTCCGGACTGTAGTAGATCATTTCGATAAGATCACGTCCACTGTGAGAACGGTACAGATTGTTCTGGAACCTACGCCACCGCAGCGGTAATGCTAGAACATTCGACGCAGGAGTATAAATGCCGACGCGCTTCGCCGCTTGTCAGTTGTTGATAGAAGGCCGACGCTCCGTTCGCCGCTATCAGTCCGAGACTGCTATCTGTGCGAGACTGCTGCTGTTATTGGACTTTCCGTTTACCGGGCACAGGTTTGCCCAAATAAACAGTTAAATCCCAACGCGAAGCTGCTGTCTTCGGCCACGTCACGACCCCGTGACATCTGGTGGAGGTGCTGGGTAGATTTCTGCAGGCGTTACGAGATGACCTCTGGCTGTGCGGATTTCAGGGCCTTTACAAGCTGTCCTAACTTTCTTTAACTTCGCGGCGAACGACCCACTGAAGACAGAATAGGCGGCTCCAGTATCAACGAAAGCAGTCACACTGTGGCCGTCGATAAGAACGTCGAGGTCGTAGTTCGCCGTCTCGCATTACAGTTAGGGCGTGGCGTCGGGTCACGGATGCGTCGGCTTGTTCCGCTGCTTCTATGTTGCATCGTCAGGCCACCTTCCGTAAGTGAGGTTTCACCGTCAGGGCTTTGCCTGGTTGGCGTTGTGTTCAGAAAGCTCCGTCGCGGCGACGTCGTCGTTGGAGGATCTTCGGTAGTTCGTCGCAGAGCAACCGCACCTCCACCGGTTGCTGCCCTTAGTTTCCCGGATACGGGCTAGGAGACCGACCCCGCGTTGGGCCAGAGTACTGCCGGTAGTGCGGTGACGTGCGGCGGCTGGGCGACGGTGAACGCGAAGGGCTTCATGGTGCACACCGAGCTCCTGTCAGGTAGTCGGCGATCGAATCCACTTGAGGATGCGCTGAAGGCAACAGCTTGCGCAGCTCTTCCCGCATGATCGCTCAGATCGTTTCACGCAGGTCTCTGGAGTTACTGGCTTGAGCAGCAGCGCAGTCTGCAGTCAGGCGACGATTATACTGTCTAGTGCGCATGTCCAGGGTTTTTTTGATAGTGGTCGCTTCGTCTACAAATTCTTGGACGGTGTTCGGTGGTTTTCTCATCAGTCCCGCGAAGAGCTCTTGTTTGACCCCTCGCATGAGGAAACGAACTTTTTTCTCCTCAGGCATGTCTGGGTCAGCGTGACGGAATAGTCGGGTCATTTCTTCTGTGAAAATGGCAACATTTTCATTTGGTAGCTAAACCCGGGTCTCTAATAAAGCAGCAGCCCCCTCTTTGCGAGCGACGCTCGCGAGCGTTTGCAGGAATGCGCCGCAGAAAACATCCCACGTTCGGAGCGTGGATTCCCGATTTTCGAGCCAGGTCCTTGCGGTGTCTTCCAAGTAGAAGAACACACGACGCTCTTTTCGTCATGGTCTCAGTGGTTGAGGGCGGCCACACGGTCGTATGTTTCTAGCCAGGACTCCGGGTCTTCGAACGATGACCCATGAAAAATTGGTGGTTCCCTGGGTTGATGCATGACCATCGTGGGCTGGGACGCTGCGGTTGTCATTGTCATTGCAGTCGCGGTCATGGCCTTGGTCTTCCGCGCCTTGTCTTCTAACAAGAAGCCCGTACTCCGGTGGTAGCCCTTGCTGTCGGCGGCTTGTTCACTGCTCGTGGTTGGCGGCGGTGTCTTCTCCGCGACGTGGGCTGAGTTCATGGCTTGACGGGGGCATCTGGTACATGAACAAAGCAGCACCTCCACCAGAGCGAAATTCCGTTTACCGGGCACAGGTTCGCCCAAATAAACAGTTAAATCCCAACACGATGTCTCCTGTCTTCGGCCACGTCACGACCCCGTGACAATATGGATTCTTCTGTTAGACACAATCTGATATATTGATTTTGGCATAAAATGAAAGAAATAAAAGCAAACAAAAAACATTACACCATCTCCTGATGAGGGTAACCATGTGTATATGCGAAGCAGTGGGTGCTAACGCTGTTTCCTACTAGAGCATGCGAATCACTGCTAATGGCAATGAGAGACATAAGACCCCAATATGACACAGCGGCCCGCAGTCTACTATTAGTTAATGCGGACACTGAGAATTTGGATTGCTGAACAACTCACAAGCGAAATCTCTCATCAGCACTAACTTGGAGGTCGAGATCCAGGCCACACATACATACATACATACATACATACATACATACATACATACATACATACATACATACATACATACAGGCATACAGGCATAAATACAAACATACATACAGGCATACATAGATACATACACACATACAGGCATACATACATACATACACACATACATACATACATACATACATACATACATACATACATACATACATACATACATACATACATACATATATATATACATACAAGCGGTGGCCAGTAAACTGCTGTGCATCGCGACGAATCCATTTTTTCAACAAGAAACTCACTATCAGACGCTGCCTGCGTCCACGTTGTCAGGCAAAAGAGGGAAAGTATAGGAGAGCAGAAGGAACGCGCATGCGCAATGGTTGTGTGAACGCCGTGGAGTAGACTAGCAGACGCTGCCTGCGACCCCATTGCGAGACGAGAGAGGGAGAGCATAAAATAGGAGAGAGAGCAGGACGGGAACCGCGTGCGCTGTAGGTGTACTCATGCCACACCCTGGATTGAAATCAAGTATTATTGCTTCGCACGTAAAATCAGCTTCCTGCAGAGAGGGATCGAACCTTCAATCTCGTGACAATGTGTCGGATGTTCTACTGATTATAGGTTGCAGCGGTGATAGCTTCCCCTATGCTTTATCGGCCAGTTATTTCAATGGCCTTTATTCTGGCAAGTGCACATAGAAAAAATGCTAGATGCGACTAGGATGAGGCAAAAGAAATCATACGTAACTGTTTCCTGACAATGTCCACATCTGTGATTGGTATGAAATCAAGGACAGCAGTGAGGCAAGCAGAAAGAATTCAGAACAATATAGTTCATTAGCCTCACTCTTAGAAGTCATGGATGACTCACAGAAACTTTGTAATCAAAGTGGAAAATCTTTAAACTCTTTGTTGTTGATATTTTGCTGCGCTTACAGGTCAACATGAATCACGTGAATTATCGAGAGGTGCGTCAACTTTTGACTAAAGGAACACCTATTCTCAATTGTGCCTTGTCATAATTTGTATTGGCCAGCTCATTTAAGGGAGAAGAGCTGCGAGGTGGTGGCAAAAGAAATAATTTGTTTGTTTGGCCATCGAGAGAAATTCACTTAGGAGGCAATTGAAACTTTCAGGGGTGAAGCACCTCACGACCTAAGCTTGTTCGTCCACGTCCGTGGTGTCCGTCACAGAGAGGTGCGGTTATGGGAGGCACAATAATGTCATGTTGCAGATAACCTGTCATGATTTTCATATTTTTAGACGTGTCATTTGTGCTGGTCATACCCCTACGTGAAGCAACAGTAAATTTTGTGTATATCAAGCAGGTGAAACGGCTGTCTGCGCACCACGAGCGTGGCATTTAAACCACGTTGTATATGCATGGATATTACGGCTCTATATTACAATTTGTCAGTTATGTTGGTCCTACAGAACTACCTCATCATACTACCTTTGGATATACCATGTTAAGGAAATGGCCACAGAGGAACCACAACCTTGGCGACTAGACCATACTGTTCATGACAAGTTACTCGTGATTTTCATGATATCACCCGTCATTCATGGCATAACAATCCTGTTATATCATGTCTGCAATGGTGGATCAGTGGCTAAAGTGTCGGCTGCTGCCCTAAACGTCTCGGTTGCGATAGCGGCCGTGGCACACGCGTTTTGATGGAGGTGAAATGGTAGATGCCCGTGTATAGTGTAATGTCAAGTGCATGCTAAACAACACCAGCAGGTCGAAATTTCCGGAGCCCTCCACTACAGCGTCTGTCATGATCATATCGTGGGTTTGGGACGTAAGACACTAAAGATTGGTATAAAGTCCTGTCACTTCATGCCGATTTTTGCATTAATCTCAATAAAGGTTATTGACGTTTCATGCTAATCAAAACTCGAATATCGAAAACCCTGTACAAACCTTCAAAAGCCAGTGCAACAATTATACAGTTTCATAGCCTATTCATTTTTCTTTCTTTATTTAAAGAATCTGATGCCATCTAAGGCGTCACTGAGTATTATATACCAATATCTACGCCAAGGCCACCCACCGAGCTTCAACTCTGGTAGGAAGACGGTGATTATAACTTTACCACCACTGATCCGGATCACATACTCACCAAGCAAAACCGATTGGACCTATTATTAAGAATCGTAATCCGCCCCTGAAACACCTCACCAAGCTAACGCCAGTGTGGTTTACAACACCGCCCACCTCGACGTCCTTCCCTGTCCCCGTGGGTTCACCCAACCATCCAAAACCAATCGGATCCTATCCCTCGTTCTCGCATTCGCTTCTAACTTGGCTGTGTCGCTTCATGCCATCAATCCCGCTTTACGTCAAGTATAAATGCCTCTATTATACGAGTTCTGCTCACAAATAATGAAACACGTTGCAAGACCATTGTTGCGTGTACTTCAAAGTCCACCAGCAAGATTCCCCTAATACCGGCTCTAATGCTGTCGTCTGCTCGCATACATCATTTCACGCCTAAGCCCGCTAGAGAAGGCACTGCGTTGGCAGATAAAAATAATTTTTATTTCCCCCAGCCCTTTCCAACCCAAAAACAAGCACAAATTCAAATCACTACACGTAATTTTGGAATCAAAGCTTACACTTTCTCCCTCTTCTCCAGCACAACGCTCCTGCTTCTTAAGTTCTTTTTTTTTCAATGATCCCTTCCTCAGTGCACTGATTTTGTCGCGCTCTCCTTACACTTCTCCCCGCAACTACCACCAAAAGAGCAAGCACGCTAACTCATATGACGTGGTGCTTTGCTGCACTGCTGGGTGCACCGCCTTTTTTCTTCCAGGCCTTCCCCTTTTCGCAGCTCACTCTAATCGTAACATACGCGATATCACCCTTCAAATTAGAGTTTGCTTTGTTTTTCTACTTTTCTTTCCTGTCCTTACCCTACCCGTTGCTCTTTTATCGACGTGTCACGTATAACCCCCCCCCCCACGGTCTGTTCACTGCGCCATTTCATTTCTACCCTACGCAGCCCGACTTGCCTCTCTCGTAAGCACCACTCCCCAAATCTAACGCCCCTTAGTTTAAATAGGAGAGGTGTCGGCGGTGTGGAGGGGATGCCACCAGAAGTGTAAGCAATAGAGCATCAACGCAGAGGGGTGCACGCTGTCGGGTGGATACACGTGGAAGGGCGTGAAAAGAGCCGGGGAGCATCGCGTCCTCTTTATGTAATGCTCGAGCGTAGCACATTGAAGAGGCTGGTGTGCGTGTCGGCCTCGCAGGCACCGGCCCAACGACACCTCTTGTGTGCACGGGTACAGCGCGTAGGAGAAACACTGTAGTGCGGAAAAAATGTTAGGAAAAATTTTTGTATGTGTGCTAATTTGAATCACGTCTAACGAAACTGCGAGGTCCATTCAGAAATCTTGCCTTCTACTTACGAGGGCACTTCAGAAAGTAAAGAATAACCCACGTTGACGTTCGTAACGTAGCATGTGCGGCTTCTTTTGTCATGGCACTAAAACTCTCGCAAAAATCATAAATTTTTCGTACCATTCAAACGCTCTCATAGAGAACAACCTCAGGCCACTCTACATCGTGTTGACGTTAAGAATTTCTGTATGTTGCCTAAAGAAAGTTTGGCAGTAGCCATTCAGTCAAGGCAACATTCAATGTGACTACCTCAAGGAGGTGTAGTGGTGCTTTGAAGCCACTTTACAAATTTTTAGATCCGAGTGAAGGTGCAACTGCATTTGTGCCTCGAGTAGGTGGTGTCAGCGTAAGGAGACTTGGTTGTCAAGATTGATGCAAATAATCATCATCACATTACAACGCCTACAATCGGCCCCATCGTGAGGTTACGGATCGTCGAAGCATAATACTTCATCGTGAAGTAGCTACGACGTCACTGTGACGTCACATCACGCGATGTCACATAAAAACGTCATTGCTTGGCGAAGTCAACTGATGAAAGATGGGCCAATCACGGAGGCACTGCTAAACCACATGAGGTGCCTCTGATATTTGAGGTAGTGTAAAACCGCGTTATGTGCGGGGTGCTCTGAGTGTAGGGAGGGCCGAAATAATACGTCAACTAGGAAGAAAAGATGTATTTCACTTTCAAGTCATCGTAGGTGAGTGTGTAGGGGACCTTGTGAATTCTTTATTTTACTTCAATAAATAAAAATCAGTTCTTGAGATGCCAAATTAGGGATCACGGGATGTCTCTGAAATCCTCATCTGGATAATTGGGCTCGTCTTCCTCAAGTCTGCAAGCGCGTCACTTTCTAAGCTGTTAAAGCTTCCGTCTTTCTTAACTTCGTCATTTCTGAAAACAAATTACTGTCCACTTAATGTGGAAGCTAATGCTCTGAAAACCAAAATGTAATGTCACCATTTCACCACTTAGCCTTTCATATAATGATATTTTCGTTGATGCCACACCCTGTTACACCGTAAAACATTTCATTCGCAAAACATCTTTATGTGATTCCTTCACTTTACCACTAATTAGTAACAAATTAATGGGTGAGCGTCTATTAAACAGAAAAGCTAGACACGCCATTGGCCGTTTAAATAGATATATACAATGTGCCCGCTCAGCAATAGGGCTTCATATTTTTTATTTGGACGCAAGTTCGAATCTCTATTCGCCAAACTCTTTCCTGTTGTTTCTCTGTTACCATATTTATGACTTTCATCGCGTCTTCTGTCACCCTCTTTCTATCTGTCTGTACTCATTTCCTCACCCATCACGTTATTCGAACCCTGTTATTCGAAATCGAAGCTCGTGCTCTGGGAGCAGAGCAGAAGGCGAAGACAGTGATGAATAGAAAGGCGGACAGAGTGCGTGGTGGTTCATGAGGATGATAGTTTCGGTTCACGCATCATGGATCAACGGTCAACATGAAGAGCTTCGCTCTTAAAACAAGAAGACTGTTTCCGAATTCAAGCTGTCTTCAGTGAATGCATAAGGAACCTCAGGAGACTTTCGTGTGTCAACATGTGGGCAAGTGTGAGCTGTCTGAGAGCCAGCTAAACCAACTGTCCTCTGTGACACGATGATCAAGTGTGGTGCTGTAAACTTCTAGCTTAAGGAAGCACTGAAATCAAATTTTATAATCGAGATGTGCCTTTCCTGCGATTGCCAGGTGTGCGTAGGTGATCTTGGCCAAATTTGAATGAAATCTGTCACGTGTAAGTCATTTTATTTTGGTGGCAAACAGCAAACGAGAGGTCAATAAAAGTTGGAGTGCCCTGTGACATCGACACTAGTGCTGCGTGTTAGGTGTGAACAATTTCACAAACACCATCCTGAGTGACGATGTGCTAGTAGCGATGACGTGTACGATCCGAGTGTTCTTATTGTGGCGCCGACTAGCGCTGAAGCCTGCAAACGCACTGATCGCGTCTGATCTTCCTCGTGCCGCTTTGAATGATTTTGTGAAATTATCAAGATGAAAAGCACCCTTAAATAAACGGTGAAAAAAGCACATGAATAAACGTGTGCTTGTCAGTAAGCATATCCGGGAATCGTTGTGAGTTACAGTTGTCTCATTCGAAGCGCGGATAAAGCGCAATGAGGGTGTCTTTTCATAAGACATATGTATTACATGCCAGCTCGACCACAAGCTCTCGAAAGTAGAACAGCGTATACTCCGATATCAACTAAGCTATTAAGCATCGTCGCAAGTATCGTTCAATTTTAGTTCATCGTAGACTTCACTCGCGTAATACCGTGTTACTGCCACCGCGACCGCGCGAGGCGGCATAGGGGGGGGGGGGGCATCTGGAGGCGCAGCAAAGAAGAACCTGGCAAGCAGGGAACGTATTCTATTTCTACGCTGATGCTCATTCCCAATAGCGATATTCCATCGACCCCCCTGCGTATACCTTAACGCTGTGAACGCCAAACACACCGATATAGCTGAGACACACGAGCAAAAATGGCTGAAGCATGCATCCCCGGCCACCTCTTCAGTGCTGCTTGGAACGGCGTTCATTTTTGAATCGCTGTTGTGTAAAACGTCTAGCCAAGCAAAAATAATTCGCGACGTCGTGAATCGCGGGTATTCCAAGCTACAGACTATCGTATTCGACCCGAGTCCACACTGTACGGTAACGATGGCTATGCAGGTGACAAGGCATGACTGAATGTGTCCGCTAAGCAGACGAAATGTTTGCGTAGCAGCTCAGCCTGATGTCTCTCTTTTTTTTTGGAGAAGTGGTCAGCTGTGGCGCGATCTGGACGTGACTGCGATGTAGCGCCGCTGCTGGTGCTCTAACCGCTAATAGTGGAAATGCGGGACATTTTGAATTTGACTAGATACCAGTGATATAAATCAATAAAAGCGATAGTTATTCATTTCTCAGTTCACTTTCTGGTCGCGAATCGCTGCTACGGGGTTTATAGCTACTCGCTGACGCAAAAACCTTGCCTTGAGTAAATTTCACGGCAGTGCTCCCTAACATTGCGCTGTGTGATATGTTGTTTGCCCAATTGTTGTTTGCTCTGTGGAAAGACTGCACAAGCTAGTGGGCCAAGATCGGGGTGCAGAGCTGACAAATAAAAAACGGCAAAACAAACATCAAAACAGAATCTGGCCTCTGAAGGCAGGTGAGAACTGCGCTTAGCGGGATCTTTTTTTTTTCTTCTGTGACCAATGGAGGCGTGCTCGTGCGCCTCCATGGGCCACGTGATAGATGTTGACGCGAAAGGCCCTCGTGCTTTACATTCCCTTTTTTGGACTCGCACGTACGCCCGTTTTTGCGCTCTCGTTTCAACTAGGCCCTCGTGACGTCTTCATCATCCACCAGGTGGCGTTTCTCACACCGCCATGACAGCAATGAGATGGCGGGGAGCAGGGTTTTAAATGTATAGAAGTAGTCCCTTCGAAGAGGCGCACTTTATAAAACAGCCGTCAGCGCGCGGTTTCAGGAAAGTCGCTGCACACTTCGTTGCACGTGTTCATTCACAAGCAGCTCTCTTTCCACTTCGTAACAGCTGAACAGCAGTCTCGTTAGTGATTGTGCGTGCGTTGTTTTTCTTTTTTGCTCCTTGAAGTGTTCTCAACACTCATTTTATGTACTAAAAGAGCAGTGTTTTGTGTTTCTTACACTTTTTTTCTCGGCATAAGAACCACTGCAGTTTGGGTGCAACGATGTACCACAGACATCTTAATGGTATAGCGTTTTTTAATACAGTTTTGCAGCTGCATGCTTAGCATTTTTGTCGAAGGAACACTGCAACCAAACACAACTTTGCTATCTGCTGCGCCACGCATGCTTGCGCGCTAAAGCATCTTTAGTGGATCGCCCCGAAAAGCGAATCTTTAGTAAGTGCTGAAGTCACCATTGAAAGGAAGCACACACGAAAGAAAACATTCATACCATAGAAATGGCGAAAAAGCATTGTGTTTGTTTTAATGAATTTTTCAAGCCCAGTAGGCCCCGCATAATAACTAATGCCCGAAAACGGCCCTCATTTCTATAATTGAATTGGCATCTGCCTTACTGCGACTAACAGCGTCTGCTCGAAACAGCAGTACTATGGCAATTATTTTTGATGTCTTAGCTTTTATGACAATATTTTTGTTGTTGTTACCTTTTTTCCCGTTCTATCAAAATCATTCATTCCGCCTTGGTCGACGTGAACAATCAGATATATACAATAAATGTCACAAATATGACCATAACAATCAACACCTACTTTGAAAGAGAATTCATTACATTAATGTTTACAACATTAGTCCACTTCTACTAAACCTTGCCCAATTTAGTTGTGGTGTTTATGCCAGGGAAAGTTTGCGTCAGAGATACCCTTCTAACTTTTAAACATTAGGTGAAGTTTTTAGATCTTGTCTGTTTTAGCAGTGGTGTTGCCCCCATAAATATTCTGGCTTTTAAACCCCATTTAAACCCCATTTACAATGCAGGCTGCGCTTGCGCTGTTGGTGGTCTGGCTACCGGCTGTCTCTTCTGACTCGGCGTGTTCGCATCTGCTCTGGCAGGTGCATACTTCTGGCGTCAAAACCACAAGCAGTGGCATATTCTTCAATGCAACCTCATCGGTGAAGCTCGACCATCATCTACCAACAGCATCGACAATAACATCGCTCCCCGGAAACCACAAAAGCAGCTTGCGGACCAACCTGTTCCTCAGTGGGCACGGGAGCAGCGCATCAAGCATGATACCTGATCTGCGTGCTTTTCCAATGCAGGCTGCGCTTGCGCTGTTGGTGGTCTGGCTACCGGCTGTCTCTTCTGACTCGGCGTGTTCGCATCTGCTCTGGCAGGTGCATACTTCTGGCGTCAAAACCACAAGCAGTGGCATATTCTTCAATGCAACCTCATCGGCGAAGCTCGACCATCATCTACCAACAGCATCGACAATGACATCGCTCCCCGAAAACCACAAAAGCAGCTTGCGGACCAACCTGTTCCTCAGTGGGCACGGGAGCAGCGCATCAAGCATGATGCCTGATCTGCGTGTTTTTCCAATGCAGGCTGCGCTTGCGCTGTTGGTGGTCTGGCTACCGGCTGTCTCTTCTGACTTGGCGTGTTCGCATCTGCTCTGGCAGGTGCATACTTCTGGCGTCAAAACCACAAGCAGTGGCATATTCTTCAATGCAACCTCATCGGCGAAGCTCGACCATCATCTACCAACAGCATCGAGAATGACATCGCTCCCCGGAAACCACAAAAGCAGCTTGCGGACCAACCTGTTCCTCAGTGGGCACGGGAGCAGCGCATCAAGCATGATGCCTGATCTGCGTGTTTTTCCAATGCAGGTGTGTAGAAAATATTCTCTTTATGCTAAAAAGTCGAATAATACCTGCCTTTTGCTGTTGCCGTGCCCACGGGTTTTGTTTGATACCATTTGTGACTGCTTTTCCACTGCCTTCCTATTATTATGTTGCGAGGATATTGAAGCTAATCCTGGGCCAACAACGCGTTCTGAAGCGCTATTGCAACTTGAAACGCTACCCGAGAACCCCGCTGAACAAATGAGTGTACTATTTCAGCTTCTTAAAGACGTTCATGCGCGTTCTGTTCAAATTTCGGATAATCACGCTGATCTAGCTGCTGACGTAAAAACCATAAAAAAACGGTCAAAAGGACGTCGAGACGAAAGTAACCGGAATACTAAAAAGACTAGATGAACTAGAAAACAAATCCACGATTGTCGAAAACTTCAAAAGTGAGCTATCAAGCATGCGTAGTAAGGTATCAGAAACTGCTGCTCAAAACAGCTTGTTACAGGCTCACCTGGACGAGCTTGAAGATAGGTGTCGACGTGACAATTTAATTTTTCTTGGGTTTCCAGATGTCAAAGAATCCTGGGAAGAAACTGAAGCAAAGGTGGCCACTGAAATTACGTCCGTCATAGGGTCATTTTCGCCAAACTCGATTCATCGCGCACACCGACTAGGTTCATTTTCGCAAAACCGATGCCGTCCCATCAATGTAAAGCTTAGCGACATCAAAACTAAAGATAAAATTTTGTCTGCACGCTCCCAATTTAAAATAAAACACATAGGCATTAGCGAAGACTTCTCGCCCGCTACGCGCATCATCCGAAAAAAGCTCACTGATTCCGCAAAAAATCTGCCAGAATCCCCCCAATTTAACTTACGTTACAACAAGCTATATATTAATAAAAAAATGCTACATGTTTGATACTAACGCTGGACAGGTTATTGAAGTAGAACGGCCTGGTCGAGGTTTTGAAAGTAACATCCAGGCACGTGTCCCTTCCTAGGAACGCGCGAGGGGTAGTGGTCCTAAATCTAACCCAAGGATCTCTGTTCTGTTCACGAACATAAGAAGCCTTCTTAACAAATATGATTCTTTATCTTCCGCAATAGATACCTGCGATGCACAAATAATTGTACTAACCGACACGTGGCTCCGTGCGCATGTGCAGGACTCGGAAATTTTTAATCAAGCGAGTCATTTTGCAATTTATCGTTGTGATCGAACTGCGCACCGGGGTGGCGGTGTTCTGTTAGCGATATCCAAAAACATATCTTCTTCTTGCATACACATTACCACCACTCTTGAAACTATCTGGGCTTCGCTCACTATTGGCCATCAAAAAATCGTCCTAGGCGCATGCTATCGTTCCCCTTCGTCGTCCTCAACATTTGTTAACGAACTCCACGACGTTATGAACCACATCGTAACACGTTTCCCCAGTTATCCCTTATTTTTACTCGGTGACTTTAACTTTCCGAACATAAATTGGACTACAGAACCAGTTTCCATTTCTCTTTTTTCGACACAAGCTTCTGAGTTTTTTAACTTTTGCTCTATCTTTTCTTTAACGCAATTAGTAGATCATTCAACTAGAATATCATCTCGCGCAGCTAACACTCTTGACTTAATCCTAACTACGCGGCCCGATTTTACTTCCGACATAACGTACTTGCCCGGAATCAGCGATCATTCTCTTCTCAGTTTTTCTTTTAATGCATCATTCCCAAAAGTTTCAAACAACGAAAAAGTAATTCGTGACTACAAAAAGGCGAACTTTCAGGCTATTAATCACGAGTTATCCATCTTTCTTGATACTTTTGTGGCAAACTTCGATGATCATTCTGTTCAAACTAACTGGGACATATTTGCGCGTAAAGTTTACGATCTAACAGAAAAATTCATACCAAGACGCACTATCACGTGTAATCATCGCGCCCCGTGGTACAACGCCCACTTGAAAAGGCTGTCTAACTGTAAGAAGCGCCTTTATCGTTCTGCCAGGAAATCGCCAACTGATTCCCGATGGGAAGCTTACAGATTAGCATCGAACGCTTACATATCTGCATTAAAAGCTGCTAAATCTTCATTTTTATCCCAAACCCTGCCATCCATGCTTAATAATAACGTTAGAATGTTTTGGAAAGTCATAAATCCGCCACATGATAACAGTATTTACTTAGAAGACGCATCGGGCAATTCCATTTCCTTGAGTGATTGTGCGGCTTTGCTCAATGATACATTCACGAAAAACTTTTCTGTTCCTTCCACAGTTAATGCTCCTAGCATGCAGACATATAATTTTCCTGTAATGTCCTCCATCTGTATCGAAGCGCCAGGTGTGGCTAAGTTGATTGCTGGACTTAAATACCATTCTTCTCCAGGTTACGATTTAATAGACTCGAAGTTTTTGAAGAATACAAGTTCATTTAGTTCTATTATTTTAACAAAAATATTCCAGCAGTCACTTGAAACATCTACGCTACCCATACAATGGAAAATAGGTAAGGTGGTTCCACTCTTCAAATCTGGCCAAAAAACATCCCCCGCAAATTACCACCCTATATCTTTAACCAGTACCTGCTGTAAATTACTGGAACATATCATATTCTCACATCTAGTCAATTTCCTTGAATCAAATTCGTTTTTTACATCTGCACAGCACGGTTTTCGCAAATCGCTCTCATGCGAAACACAGTTAATATCCTTTACTCACAAGCTGCATCGCATTTTAGACCAATCATCAAAAGCTGACTGTGTTTATTTAGACTTTTCCAAAGCCTTTGACAAGGTATGCCACAAGCTGCTACTACACAAACTAAGCAAACTCCAACTCGATGACACCATAATGAAGTGGATTGTATGTTTCCTTGAAAATCGCTCGCAATTTGTTTCAGCTAATAATCATAACTCTTCATTCAGCCAGGTTTCCTCTGGTGTCCCCCAGAGATCTGTTGTTGGACCTCTTTTGTTTCTTATTTACATTAACGATCTGCCTTCTCTTATATCCTCTAATGTTCATTTGTTTGCCGACGACTGCGTAATTTTTCGCGAAATAACTGCTGACAACGACTCCTACTCTCTCCAGTCAGATCTAAATAGAGTAAGCAACTGGTGCAAAGAATGGTTAATGGAACTTAATGTCACTCGTTTTCTCTTACAAGTACTTAGGTGTTCATATTACCAACAATTTAACTTGGACGAAACACATCGAATACATTATTAACAAGGCAAACCGCATGCTAGGTTATTTACGTCGAAACTTTTTTTCAGCCCCGTCTTCTTTAAAACTTCTTCTATACAAAACACTAATCAGATCAAAACTAGAGTATGCAACACCAGTGTGGGATCCTTGCCACGACAACTTACTCACCGCACTTGAACTTGTTCAGAATAATTCAGCCCGTTTCATACTATCAAATTACAACAGAACGGCAAGTGTAACGGCAATGAAAAGTAGTATTGACCTCCCATCCTTAGCATCACGACGTCGCATTTTTCGCCTAACTTTATTTCATAAGATTTATTACCATGCTTCTCTCCATGCTGAACTGCTTTCACAACCTCAGTACATATCATGTCGAATTGACCATAATCATAAAGTTGAAGTTGTTTCATCTAACACTAAATATTTTGCTGAGTCTTTCATTCCAAAAACATCCCGAGAGTGGAACCACCTTCCCGCCGATGTTGTTTCCATACGCGTTAATCACCTGTTTCATCAAGCATAAGCTAATATTGTATAATCAGGATAATCTATGTTTTTTCTATTTAAACACATGCTCTGTTTTTTCTGTTTTGTACATCTTGTTACTCCCACTCCCCTCTTCAATGCCCATGTCCTTGAGGGTATAATAAATAAATAAATAAATAAATGGCAAACGTAGTACAGAACTAGTACACAGTTTCGATTAAGCTGTAGTCTTCTTCTAATTAGGCGTTTACTATAAAGACATTGTAGTAACTTTGAAACACATCGTGATGGTTTTACGTTACAGCACAGACGTCATTAGGATCAAGGACCAATTCACGTTGCTGTGTGGATGCGCTTATCCTAATCACTGTAAGCTCACTCGTTCCAGAGATTCCAAACA
The DNA here is from genome assembly GCA_013436015.1 of Rhipicephalus annulatus. Classification (NCBI taxonomy): domain Eukaryota; kingdom Metazoa; phylum Arthropoda; class Arachnida; order Ixodida; family Ixodidae; genus Rhipicephalus; species Rhipicephalus annulatus. Next base: position 444,165 of record WOVY01010991.1, read on the forward strand.
ACGCTGCACCACGGTTTACCAAGTAATAATAGCATCTGTGCAAAAATTATTACAACACTGTATAAGAGCATAGGCACCGAATAATCGCGAATGATCTTGGACAATGATTCTGGCATTATCAAGACCAATTATTTATACTATGTGAGCTAACTCTAAAAAAAAGCACCATTAAACTTCACGTTACCAAAAACTGAGCAGCCAAGGGCAACAATGGTAAGATATATCAATGAACTTTTTCCTTTTCTTGGTACAAGAGTCTGGAAAAGAGATTTGTGTATTTGTGCTGTGCCTATATTGTTGAAGATTTAGTGATGCTATTTTCCACTTATGTATTACGCGCTGCTACAACGGCTGAACAAAAGTTATAGATAATGGCTAAGTTTAAACAGACGAGAAAATAAACAAATATTTAGTTAGCCATCCTTACAAACCCACTTACTTGCAGGTAACACAAAAGCCACATCAATGTGCACCACATAATCAGTGTGTACACGCGACACTGGAAACCGTTTTTGTGATCCGCATTTTCGATTGTTTTTATAGACTAGAGAAACAGCCAACCAAATGAAAGAAGCATGACGTGAACAACCGCCATTTAATGCATCCTTGCACAAATATTGAATGTTTAGTGCACTTATTCAGTTTACGACGGTAGTAGTAGCAGGTGTTTAAATTTTTTTTCGTTTTATGGCAGTGTAACGCTAATTAAGACATAAAGAAACGTGCTTTGGACGCTTAAGCGACTTTCGGAAATGACGCAATTGTGCAGTTGCTCACAGGGTACTTTATTACTGCCGCTAAAAACTTTCGATTGGTAGCGTCCCAATAATGTATTCGTAAAGGGTGGCCATACTACCACTAAGGTAAGTGTTTACCAAGTTCATTTTGGGCTCATCACGCCGTACAGCGCAGCTATAGTTCTCTACTCTGTTCTTTTTTTCTACATTTATGCGCAGTGCCATAGGCTCACATTAAAATTTGGCTGCCAGAATGGCACCATTCTCCATCACGTCACTATATGTACTCGGAGCTTTTTTAAAAAGATCCTGAAATAACAAGCGCCCTTTCGCATCATTACCATTGATTTGCCATCGCAACAATAGCTGTTTCACCATCATTATCACGTGGGTATTTTCAATTCCTAAAGAATACTGATCATTGCACGAGGTGGCGACTGATCAATAAACTCCCGTAGCCTGCCATGCACTCAGGTTGCCAGGGCGGCACACAAACACAAAAGGGTCCATGTGCGATTCTTTTATAGTAAGTGTGTGATGCCTCTGGTAGTATATTACCAAATGTTGACATTTTCGACACTATAAAGCCACACTAAGTAAGCCCGCAACAACGTAAAAATGTCTGGGGTTGAATGTACCGATACCACGATATGATTGCAAGGGACGTCGTTTGGAAGGGCTCTGGAAATTTCTATCATTTTGACATTTTTAACATGCGCTGGCCTCACCCGCGTCTCGCCCTTATCGATTTCGCCTCCATCGAAAAGTAATCGCAGTGACTTGGATCGAACTCCGCAATAACTAACGAGACGTACTGTAAGTGCAATCTAGAATTTTGCAGCAGATAAATTATGGTTCGAGGTTTGCTGTCTCTCATTGATAGAAAATTATCATAATCATTACCTCGCACGCGCTCTATCACTGCCGAGTTATTCTAAAGAAGCAGAAATGTGGCCAGCACCTCTACTGTTACCCAGCCTTGCGTGAATTGTAACGCAAGCTGCACCGATAATTTCTTCAAATAGTAATCAAAAGCTTCGTGCTCGAAATGCTGAAGTTCGGGATTCGAACTGGCTAACGCAACAGCTCGAATGAAGAATATTTATTTCCAGGCTTCTCTATATATATGTCGCCTGGCATTGCAAATACAAATAATTATTTGGTTTAACATGCGAATGTCGTCGAACAGCTATGAACAATTGGGTAGAGAAGCTTGTACACTCGGTACGATTTGTGTGTCACATTCAGAAGAGTACGGAGCACAACACGGCGCAGACTCTCTTGTAAGCTGGAAGAAAGGAGAAAGGTTACTGCCAGAAGTCAAACCGGCTGGCTTGTCTGGCCACTTCTGACCCTGGTTCGACAGACTTATTCGACGGAGCACCACAGGAGGGCTCTCGTTGCTGCACAAGTCCCGGCACGAGAAAGGGCGGGATCAAAAAGAGGCGCCCCCTCGTCTGTGCGCAACTTCTGTTCGCCTGCCACACGCCTCTGTATCGCTTTCGGGTTCGTTCTGAAGTCGATAAAATTACTCAATTGAATTACAGAGTATACGCAAACAGAAACTGCATCAGGTCTATGACGATTGCATTTTGTTGCTAGCAATATTGCGTTCTTAGATGCACTTGCACCTCACAGAGGGCTTTCTGCTTCGAAGGCTGTAACAACGCCATCTTTATTTATTTCTATGTCAGTTCAACGGCGCGCTTATGAAAGGGAGGCGTCGGTACAGCTTCGTGTAGGGATTGGTCGTGATGCGATGCTGCATGAGGGGTCGCGTTGAATGCGTCACTTGTGCTTCAGAGCTCTTTCCCCCGGAGATGCGATAGACGTGCTTCCTATCACAATATCACATTTGTTCTCTCGTGCCCCTTTTTTGTTACTCGAAGGAACGCCATCCCCGCATCACGGCACAGCGCATAACAGTTGCGTTGCAATGACACTTACTCATTGGTTACCCGCATAGCGCCTCGACCGGTGACACATTATCTCAAAACACCGTATTTTTTGCTAGCGTGACCGCCAACATAGAGAACAAAAGGAATGCAAGACGCCGCACGCCGGATCTGTACACAACTGAACGAAAAATGATTTCGCATGATTTCCATCGTGAGGCACTGGATGAGGGCGTTCCCTCCCCTATGACAGCAAATCACACGCGAAAGCGTAGCGATTGGTGAGAGCAGAAAATAGGCTAGAGGAGAGGGTGGTGAACGGCTCGATCGGGAGCATTTGGCTAGCATTGAGAAAATAGAGGAGGTGTTTGCTATAAACGATGCTTGTCCATCCACCGTAGTTGTGTTTTGACGCTGAGGCATTCATACTTTGACGTCAATGCATCTGTCAGCTTTTTCAAACACTCCATTATTCACAGAATAGAAGGTCTCTATACGTTTAACCTTCTCGATCCTAATATTTTCAAAGTCCACAGACGTTGATTGTATCTGAGCCTTGCACCGTCTAAACGTACGTTTACATAGTGTACAGATTCTTTCCTTGGCCGTCTTTCAATAAGCCTTCCGCATAGTTGCATATATTCTATATTATCTTTAAATTCCATTCCATGATTCCTGTCTTAATTGCCTTTGAATTCATGTCATTTTGCGTCGATTTGTTTTCGTGTGTGCGTGTCCTGAATCAACAATGAACATTAATGATAATAATTATAATTTCAATAATAAATAAAAAAGTCGATAGGTCAAATACCTAATAGTGTACCCAAGTGAATGTCCGTTTACTTCTTGTCGCAAAATTACGTGGTGGTGTTCACTGGTGTACAGCTTCTCGAAAATGGAGCGAAAGCTCATTGCATAAAAAGTTATGAATAGATCTGTGTGTGCCCTTAGAAAATCCAGCGTCTATTTTTTGTCTTAGATCTTAACATAACGCAAGCAAAGTGTACTTGTGGGTGCAGTACATAACTTTCCTAACCATAAGGCCGCAAGCTTTTGTTCCACAAAAATAGTCCATCCAGCCTATTTGAGAGAGTTGAACGAGTTGTAATACATTGTTAAATAGCTCAAAATGACATGGTCGTCTTCTTTCTATGCCCGTGCGTTTTGCGCTATTTTACAATACAGAACCACGCTTACCTTTATATGCTTCAATACTAAGCACTCGTTCCTTTCATCTCGAAAGTGGGAACTCACACATGTATTTCACGAGTTCAAGTGTCTCAATATACTAGAAATAAAAGGCACAAAATAGAATCAAACTCGGGGAACGTATAATAAGGTCGCTTCCTCTGAAATATCTGGTGTCAAAGTCGGAAGAGCTCGAAATGGGCCTATAGGAAAGCGACGAAAGAGCGAAAGGAATAAATATTGAGGTCAAAGAGCCTAATAATAGCAGCAAAAATGGATATTCAACCACTTCCATCGAATTTTGTGTGCATTGCACTTTATTTTGCTGACTCAAACACAGTCAATGAAGAGAGTAAAATTCAGAAATGCTCATCAGGTTCTTACTTGTCAAGAGGAAGAATGGGACCTTTGGTACACGGAAGTGAATTAGCCTTTAGTTTCTCCCGTTTTCAGTGACAACTCCTCCCTAACAGCGGGAAGTTTGCTGCGACAACCGAAAATGTGCTTTTATGTGTGTGCAGCTTGACTCTGGTGGAGGGTGAACAACAGCGTCGTCTGCAAACGTGGTTCTGTGTGCGTACGTGACTGACTGAACAGAGGGGGAGGGGGTTATAGTGTCTGAGGGCACTCCCATGTTGCAGGGGCTCCCTTCCGGCGTGAGAGCCCCACCACTCTAGGCCTATTATATTGTTGAAGCGCATGGCACTCAGAGTCTACAATGAAAAGGCAGTGAATCGCTGCCCTTTTTAGCCTCCAGAGATGAGAGCGACAGCGTGTATATATTCGGCAGCAGTCCTTTGTGTGCGCCGAAAAGATCATCCCTACAGGCTTCGCCTATGGCCATTTTTTTTTCGTTGTTTGCCATTCCATTAGGACTATATGAGATTAGCTGTCAACTCAGGCGCCTAAAAACCTAATATGCGGGAAATGAATGTGACTCTTTCTGTTAGCTGTGAGATATTTTGTTGGTACTTATTCGTTTTCTTTTCGTTGGCAGAATGAGGAGTGTTCCATGCTTGTGCGCATTGGAGCTGTGCATTCCATGCTTATGTGCGTTCTCCATGGAGCTTTTAAAGAGCTCCAAGGTGAATGCTACTTTTCGTGCTTCGGTGCTTTTTGATTAGGCAACGGTGTATTTAACTCCATTTCTAGAACTGGGTCCTTCACCGCCGCGGTGGTGTATTGACTAAGGTACTCGGCTGCTGGCCCGCAGGTCGCACGATCGAATTCCGGTTGGGGTGGCTGCATTTTCGACAGAGGCGAAAATGCTGTAGGCCCGTGCACACAGACTTGGCTGCACGGTAAAGAACCCCAGGTGGTCGAAATTTCGGGAACTCTCCTCTACAGCGTCTCTTATAATCATATGGCGGTTCTGCGGCGTTAAACCCCACTTATCAATCAATCAGTAAGTCAATCAACCAATTGAATATATTTTTTGTCTTAAGTTTCTGCTGTTTGTGTTATTTCAAGATCCCGAACTTTTGGTACAATGTCGTGTGCTCAAATACGGCATTGGGTAAGTGTTTTCATACAAAGAAAACTGTGAATCTAGCGGTGTTTCAAGGTATGGGGAAGTCATCCTCGATGGAGCTTACATGATAGCCATGACCTGCAAGCGCTCTATTGTGTTTATATTTTTATTTTTTGAGGTTGATTTTTTGTGCGTGTTTTAAAATACTAAGGTGCAGTGTTTAAAAAAATACGCATTAGTTTAGCTATGACTAGTTATTTTACAGTTTTCGGGATTAGCAAAGAGCAATATTGAACGCTCCTTGAGCTGGAAATTTCACACTAACTCAAACATTCAGCATTATTTAAGATGCGTGACCTGATACCCTACTGAAAAATGCCGCATATATGGATCCGTACATACGCAATTATTGGACTACGGAAAGCCGCATCATGCGGAAAGATACGAACATCCGCAGCTTACGGAAAGCGCCATATCATGCGAAGAGATGCGGACATCCGCAGTTTACGGGAAACGCCATATCGTGCAGAAAGATGCGGACATCCGCAGCTTACGGAAAGTGCCATATCATGCTAAATTACCCGATAAGCAGCTTACGGAAATCAGCATAATGCAGAAACCATGCAGCTATCTGCTGCATCTTGCAAAGATCAAATGGACATTCTAGATCTCGAGTGAAAGCAATTGGCCATTCACGTTGTTTGCAAAAGCAAGTACTGTGTAGAAATATATATGAATATTTTATTTTTAATATGTTGCATGAAGGTGAAATATGTTTGCTATCTAAAACAACCTTGATGGAAAACAAAGGCTTGAAAGAAACAATTGTGTTGAGAAGCTACCTAATGAGGGACTGAATCATCGGCATCTTTCTAATTGTGGTGATGCGGAAGCAAAATTACCTTTCAAATAAAATACATTACAAAACTACTAAATTAACTAGCTAGCGATCATAAATGGTGGTGACATTGCAACACATTAATGCAGTGTTTTATGCAAGACCTAAAGAACTTATAAAGTTATTATTATGAATAGAGAAGCATTATTATACACACCAGCCCTGCTACAATCAATATATTTTTTTATTTGTCTGTATGCTCCAGCTGTGAATAGTGACATTGCAGTGTTGATGGTACACAAATGAGGTGACTGCACCGTAATTTCACGAGCTCCACCTAAGCCACAGGATGGTGGCACAAAACACAATGTAACAGCAATTTTAGAACGAAATATTTAAACATAAATAATAATCAAAGCACTGTGAAAGTGTGGCGCTGTGTTTGTCTCATGAACGCCTTGTGGAGATCGGCGAAATGCTGCTTGAGGCTTCGGCACCACTGTAAATTTGGAAGGTCACTGCCATAGAACCTATGTGTCCTTCATAGGCACCTGGAAATGAAAATAATTGGCACAAATAATGTCAGAGACACATGTTAGCACATTAGTTCACATGCACAAGAAATATAACACACAGAATGAAACTGAAAATGTAAGGCACACAATCCTTCATGTTATGCATATGTGAATAATAGAAGGAATGAGTGTATAAATTAGTTCTGCCACATCAAAGAAAACAGCATGCTTATCACAGTGAAAATAACTAAGTTGTCATGATTTTCATTGGTAGAGATAATCGATAAATATGTCCTTATGAAATTATGATTTAAATGCTCTCTGCGCAGTAAAACTTTAGAAACTGCAAGTGAAAGCTTTCAATGTACATTCAATAGTGTGTGCATGTAGATCTGCTGCCTTTATACTATACAGTTTGTGCACAAAATTGGCATCTTCAACAATTTTGGGAGTTAAACCTATGCAACTTATGAAGGCTAAAATAACCATGAAAGCAAGCAGGACCAGGCAGGTGCCATTAAAAATCTGTGCAAGCCAGATAACTATAACCGAACTGCACACACATAGGGAAGCAAGAGTAACAGAAATTCGGCTGCTGACCCGCAGGTCGCGGTATTGAATCCCGGCTCCATTTCCGATGGAGGCAGAAATGCTGTAGGCACGTGTGCTCAGATTTGGGTGTACGTTAAAGAACCCCAAGTGGTCGAAGTTTCCAGTACCCTCCACTACGGCGTCTCTCATATTCACATTGTGGTTTTCGGACGTGAAACCCCACATATAAATCAAGAATAACAGAAGTAAACTGCCAACAGAAAAGTTGGGTGCATGTGCTATCTGTAAGTGCTTACACCTTACTACATAGAGCATGCTCATTCCATTTTAAATACCGATATTGAAAATAACTGCTCTACTAGGAATGTAAAAGGTAAGGTAGAACTGAACGACTCTACAAAAAGTGACCCTAATATTACATCATGTTTTCTTATAACAAAATTGACTAAGACTCTGAAATATCATTATGCAAGAAAAAATCTTCAAAAGAACAATCAAGTTTGAAGTCATATATTTTTAATATGGCTACTATGACTATAACCAAGAAATCGACCTCAACATGGCTAATGTTAGTTTTTAAGGCCTATGTTCACTAGACAATGAACTATACCACAAAAAGCACAGCGTTAAGGCAAAGCACCACACAAAAAAAGAAAGCAGTCCTTTTTGTTATTACCTACAATGCCTTTAAAATGGTATTTTTCTTCTACTTCCCGCTCTTTATCAAAGTAACTGGTGAGAAACAAGTTAGCTGAAAATGCACTGTGCCTCCAAAACCTGTTGGTTGAATCTGAATTTTTAAAAAATGGTGAAGCTTACACTAAATTAGGCTCCACAAGCCTTGGAACAGCGAGACTGCATGACTGTTAGGACTACTTTGGTTACTTGTGTTTTGTTTCTGGGCCTAAGCATGAAGACAAGGGCTTAACTGAATTGCTGCTAACAAACAAATGCTTTCGAAATTGCCCGAGCGTCAAAGGATGCTCAGACATTTGTTGTTTTTCGCACTGGGCTATTCTACACCAAACATACAAACTATACTGCCTGGCGACCATCACAGATGTATAGTTTAAAAAATGATGGTAATTTACTTTTCTGAAAATAGTTATTTGCAGAAATGTTTTGAAGAGAAAAAGTAGTGGTCACGTGGGTACCTTCAGAATTTCATGGAATGTTGTGCGGGTGTTATTTGTGAGAAAAATTTCAAAGTACCGCTTTTTCTTGCCATATCAAATTTGATCTACATATTAAGTAAAGGTGCTTCTTAAAGTATTTGAAGCCGAGTAACATTAGTGCAATTTTTCCGCTACATAGGCTTTGAAGAATTCAGCCAAACTGTTTATCGTTTGCATTTCTTGTATGGCAATACTGCACTTTGTATGAATATTTGAGCCACAAATACTCAATGCACAGAAGTGATATTTCACGAAAAAAAATAATGTTAGGTCCAGATTACAAATATCACTATATAATCGTTTTTGTCCACATTGAGATGCAACTTGGGCTGTGTGTTTGTCTAATTGAAAATTACTTTTATGTGTAAGTTGAAAGCAAATAAACAGTTCTTGTTATATGGCAAGTGTTATCATTACAATTTTTGTTTAACTGAGGAAAATGATTTTTGAAGTCTTCTATTGAGGGCCATGGGGAACTTCGGAACGGAAGCTGTCGTATATCAAATGCAGAAAACAGCCATCATAAGAAAACTTCAAAAATTCATTTCTACTTTAAGACGAAGTGTAATCATATAACTTGCCATATATAGAGAACTTCTTCCTTGCTTTTGATGTGGCAAAAAATTGCACTAATATTACTGAGCTTCATGCACTACACAGAATCACCTTTACTTAATACCTAGACTGAATTTGGTGTAGAAGAGGCAGTATTTTTGAAATACTTTTTACTTTTTACCAAAAAAAACACCCAGACGACATCCTGGGAAGTCCAGAAGGCACCAGTGTGGCCTAATATTTTGTTCTCTGCGATATATTTTAGCATTTTTGCTGTTTCAATACAGTAAACGAGAATTTTTTTTTCAAAACACATTTAGGGCGGCTGGCAAAATGGCTGGGATGTCTGATGTGTAATTGCCTCACTGCCAGCATTTATTCTTCCGAAGCTCGAGCTATCACCTCTCTGTTACTGCCTCCCTCATATACAATGCCTGCATAGGAAAGAAAAAGAAAAAAAAGAAAGCCAGGTCCGACAAAGTTCACAAGGCAAGATATTTTCATGTTGGATAAATTCATTACCATAAACAGCAGCAAAATAACATTCATTTTGAGTAGTCCAAGACACAAGCTACATACCAGCATACTAAGAGCCACGCACAAACTTTTCATTTGAACATGTGTGGTGATAGACAGGAAGCACTTATTACAAGACTGATCAGTCTGTAATTAACTGAACGAAGTACAATGCACTGTTCAATCCAACATCACATAGGCATCTTTGCTATAGCAAAGCCATGTGTCATTGATTCATGCACTAGATGGGACAATGCAAATGTAACAAAAAAGGTGAAAAAAGAAAACAAGGGAAAAAAAAGAAGAAAAGGGGGGATGCAAAGTAGGAGCAGTATAGCACTACTTTTACTTTGCATCCCCCTTTTCTTTCTTCTTTTTTCTTCTTTTCTATCATTTATCTTTTTTTGCTTCCGTTACCCCCATCCTTCAACAGGAGAACACTTTGTATCAGCGCAACCTAACTTGAAAAGAAGCAAGAGCTGCACTCTTCTGCGTTATAGGTTTTTTTTTCAGACAAACATTTCCAACAGGCACACACGCCTACATTAAAAGATGATGTCATTACTGACCCCATTTAAACTAACACGCCAAGGATGACAAGGTGACTTCTAGAAAATAGGTCCTCCTATCGCAACATCGGCCAGCCTGTCTGCGGCACTTCCACTGTTCACCCTGATTACCCCACTAGATGTTTCCATCTGTCGACTCACATCTTCATTTTGGATAACACTAAGACGAGCTTACATTGATAAATACGCACGAAAGTTTAGTGATGTATCATGTATCAGATTAAGCAACTCTGTTAAAAAATTATTGATAGCTTGCTTCCAGGCTTTTTATACTGTAGCCTGAAACTTCTTAATGTCTTCTATGCACATGAACCAGATTGACAACGTAATGCACAACATGCTTAAGAATACTGCGAGGAACATGATAACGACAAAACGACCGGCCACCCAAATTTTTCGCTGTACATGTTTATAAAAAGTTCATGTACACCCAAACGAGGTGCTTGAGATACAAGCCGAAAAAACCTACAAGTAGGGCCTTGGAGCCTTCTGGAAGTAGACGTGTTACATTTTTTCTGTGGCGGGCTTTACACCCATAAGTGAGGAACAAAACTCCTGTATAATGAAGAATTGTTGGCAGCTATCAGTTATAGAAAAACCTAATGCAGCTGATCTTCCCCGACACATCTGTACATTTAGAGAGGTGACGTAGCTTCTGTGATTGTGGCAGTAACTCCAACAGGACCAGTGCGAAAATAGGCACTACTTGGCTAGACAAATGTCCAAACATGCCTGCCCGACTCCCTCCAGCCATCCCGGCTGAATCTGACACATGATTTCTCAACTGCTGGCTGGACAAAAACAAAACCACTGAAGCACTCACAATACACAGCGTGAAGTTCCTCTGGAGTGGTCAACTTCGTCTTCTGCGATGAAAGAGCAGCACAGTGTACTGATAAGGCACTCCTTGCAATGGTTTTCAATGCCACACAGTGACCTTGCTGTTCCTGTCGAAGAGAGCTTCGGGAGCTTGGAGGGTGCTTGCTCTTTTCTGGGGGCTGCTGCCGCTCCTCGTTTTGTGCTCAAGGTAAACCTGCATAAAGTTGTAGACGAGGCTTTAAGAGTTGTATATAATGATATAAAAGTTTCGCTGAACACACATTTCCTCGTGGCACACTGAGGAGTTTTTTATAAAACTTAAGGCCTCGCATATGCAAACATTTACAATCGATCCGAAGATGCACTCGACTCTAAAGAAGCAAGTTTGTTATGTAGTGTATATAAAGAAAAGTCATTCAGCACAACCACAACTACAGTTGCACACGAAAACGACATTTTACACAATCCTCTTTATTTACATGGTCCATCTTATTTTATTTACACGGTCCGTTTTACACGGTCCTGTTTTACACGATCTGGTCTGCATGAACTCTTCAACCGGGCACCATATAGATTGAAAGACACACACAGAGTTTGAGACAAACCTAGTTCCCCGTGGAGCATCCTCTTGCACTATAACAACACATCTCAATTTAGTTAGTTGGTCAGAACGAGGTGAAAACAGCTCGCACTTGAAAAGCACGGGCAGAAAGAATGACGCCTGCACCCTGTGCTCCCTGTACATTCTCGTTGAGGGTGCAGTTTTTGCCTTATCCTTATGCAATTTCGCATTTATAACATTGTTCGCTGCATAATCTTTGTGGCATTAAAGTGTGTGATACCGTAATGTGTATCCCATGTAATTTATAAAAATAGAATACAAGATAGTTTGATTCAAAAATAACAAAGTGCATCCAGTGCCATGTCCTGTAGCCATTCTTTAGGCAAGTGGCAGAATGATTTCTTCTTCAAAACATATCTTACTTATAACCACTACAAGAGCAAACTCGTACACTGGCACATTCTGTTTGCCTTTTCAGATTATAAGGTACCTTTTTACACCAGAAAATCTTCAAGAAGAATAGAAGTGTTGTAATTGTGAAGAAAGAAAAGTAGAAGGAAAAAAGATAACCTGCCCTGTACAGGGACCGAGCCTGCAAACTTCGAATAACATGTCCGATGCTCTATCAACTGAGCTACCATGGCAGCTATCCCTCTTCCATTTTGTACGGTTTATATGTGCATTTATACATGGAAGAGTCAGTCAGCGCTGCCTGTTACCATTATGGCGAGTGTGAGACACCTTTTTTTGCCTACTGGCAATTACATTACGATTGAAATTATGCTACGATTACTTCCGATATCCCTATACTTCTTTGGCAGCATTATGCATCTGTCAGTTCTCAGAAAATCTGCTAGTCGGATGATTCGCCCTCCCACCTAAATGCATGTACTTGAACACATGCACAACTGATCAAAAAAAAAAACAAGTCATACACCGCTAAGATTACTGACATTCACTGTTACCGATTCATGAGTAAAGGAAAGAACTATAAGTTTAAGGGTTTGTTGTCTTTGTTGAACACATTATAATGAGAACTAGCAGAAAATGATGCCAAACAAACTATAGGGGATGTTATCAAAAATAACTTTAACAAAATTGTGAAAAGAAAAGTGAACAAAAACGTAACTTGGCAACATTTTTTGACAATGAAATTGACATTACTTTTTATAACATCCCTATATTTTACTGGGTAATGTTGTCGGGTAAAACTCATTATTGGAGTGGTGAGTAGGCTGACAAAGAAAGCATATGGCATTGATACTTCTTTTGAACACCTAATAGTTTGAGGACCTTAAAAGAGCGGAAGCTACTTTGAGTAGACCAGAATATTTAGTTCGAGCAAAAAAAAAAACGTACACACATTTTTACCAGGCTTTTTAACACATTTTGAGACATAAAAGTGTATGCTGCCAGTAATGTTAAGTACCATTACTTTTGTCACACTATGCACTGTAGCACGTGTAGTTAGAGTGGTGATAGTGAAGGATTAATCAAGCACGCCACCAACTGCGTTCACGTCAATGGTCGCATATTTTAAAAATAAACCTGCTGTATAATAATAAAAAGTTTAGAGCATTTATGTTTTTATCCAAATGAAGTTAAACCGACTTGGTAAGCAAACCATGTGCATAAAATCAAAAGGCATAAAGTGATTCATGTATTATAACTATGTGAACAATTTCAGCAACGCACGGCAAAGTGACAACAGTTTTATTAAAAACCCCTCTCATTATAACATGCATGAAAAGCACCACACCAGAATATCTTATAGTGCATGTAATATCGAGACTACTAGACTGTCTATTGACCTTTTAGAAGAAGGTCATCTCCTTCACGTTCAAAAGGCAACCACTTAGACTTTTCCTGAGCTTTTCTGTGAATATTTCCTGAATTTCAGATATCATTATGATTGATTTAGAGTGAACACATTTTGCTTACGCATTGAAACCTAGTTCTGTATGTAACTGCAATTATGGGTGCCAAACCACCTCCAATTAATTTTTAACATTTAACTTATTTTTTAACTGCAGCAGCACAACTAGCTATGGGTGCCCAAAAAGTAGCTAGAAACAATACTTTTACCTCTTTGAGCCTTTTGGAAGTGTTCAGCTTCTCAGTGCTCACATTACAACATTTTTTTAAATACGTGTTTGTGTGCCCACTACTCTTGCTCCTTGTACAGTGAGGAGGAGCACATGGCAAGAAGAGACAAGAAAGAAGCATAGCGAAAAAAAGCGAAATAAGCGAGGACCTCTTTTGTATCGTACAATGTGTGTAACATCACTATTGCGACAACATATAGACAAATTATCACGGCTATGCATCCATTGTAGAGTCATACACAGCTGCAACACCACGACTAAATTTTAACCTTGTGTTGGTTTAGGATCCCTTTATAGTGGCAAGCTAATGATATCTGCATTTGTTTGGCACATATTAAGATGCAGTGAAATGTGATATGGTAATCTCATTTAGAATGCACGTCATGTGGCTTCATTGTATATGTGGCCACAAGTAACTCTGGTTGCGAAGCAATATGGCAGAGCCTAAACAGACGTCACCGACCACTCCAATCTGAACTTGCCTTCGCTACTTGCCCATTATCATCCCAGCAAAAAATGAATAATTGAATCTGCTACAGATATATGCTAGCCTATGCTAAGGACCAAGTACGAAGGGTGTTTTGTCATTATTGAGATCAGTTATTTGTTCAAGAACACTTGCTGTCAAACACAAATACATTGCTGTCGAAGCATGAAGACTCAAATATAAAGCAAAAAGAAGTGTCTTTTTAAAAATTACAGGCCACAAGGAGCAAGATAAATATTTGATATACTTGGGATGTAAGGCACGCACAAGAAGGTGCTGCCATATTATACTTTTTTTGTGTTGAAACCTGCTTGCTTTACTCACCCAACACATCTGTAAAGATGCCGTGAAAACACCAAGGAGCTGATGCAGCAAGGTTGAACACATGTCCAGGGATTCCACCATTCCTAAGCAGCCCTACAGCCTCCACAGTCCTGCAACCATTTGTAAGATAAATATAGTTCTACCCAAAGTTCTTGGTTTACAGACACACATGCAAGACGCATAACCACTCTATAGGAAGTTTGCATGATAATGCGCTGGGTAGCAAAACGGATGCCAATATCAAGTATCCTGGCCTGCCGCTTCTTTCTTTCCGTTCTTAATTAATCAATTCATGGTTAATAAATGTTCCCCCAATGTGAAGTGTACTGGCCGTCCGGTGAAGAATTGCAATGTATTTCAAACACAGTCCATTTCATGGCAAGTAAGCATGCAATAGCGATTTGTCAGCTGTTCGAGAAAAGAGCATGAAGTTTAGCTAAAACCCATGTTTTTTATAAACACCATTCAATTTGATATAAAAGTTGTGAGCATTATGTGAAGGAACATGGATTCATGTTTAATCAATGATTTCTTATAATGTACTGATATGAATGCAACTAACTGAACATTAATTGATAATTTTTTGCTTGAGAATTTAGAGTTATGAACACTATCGCACTTGCAAGCTGCATCTTGTCCAAAACAGCGGCAAGATAGGCTAGTTTCTGTAGGTGAGCAGTAATGAGCAGTGCGAAGTAACAACAAGAAACACCAGTAACAACAGTATGGGGCAAGCACAGGCTGCCAACTGTATAATTTATTACACAAAAGTTCGCCTGAATATCAGTCAGACAACTCGTGCAAATGAAGGACCAGTTGGGAATGAACAAGTTACGAAATCAACAATGCCTGCTTTCACTAACAGGACCCTCATTCACATAAAGTATGCAGCGATAGGCCCCTACCGACGTACGTCACAGGATGATGTCACTGGCACATGTAAAAGGTGTGGCTGGAAAAACACTCCCGCTGGTGGCTCAGCCCGGTACAGTCGTGCGGTGTTTGGGGCAAGTTTTAATTTTTCAAAGCTTACACTTCACGTTACAATGTCGACATTAGCTGTAGTATGTGTCAGCAAACATCTAGCTGTGTGGTAGACTGTGTGGTAAAATATTTGCCACGCTGTCTGTTTATCTTGAAGAAGTAAACACACGTGGTGGCCTGTGCGAGCAACAGCGACATAGTCTTCAAAAATGCGCACTGTTGATTGCAGCATGTAGTGTGCATTGAAAGGTATTGAGAATATCGGTTCAACTGAGAATATTGTGTGTGGTGTGTGCAGTGTCAATAACAATGTGTCTTGTTTGCGAAGACGTTAGCACTCATGGCAGGGACCGGTCGATGAAATAACTTGATTCGACATTTTAGTCAAGGTAAATATGCACTTGACGCGACCATCTGCGAGTAGGTACATCTCGGTGTTTGCGCTGTGTGCAGAAAAAAATTGCATGGTGACCGGGCTGGAAGATACCATTTGCTGAAGCTGCATGTATGAATCGCCCCGACGAGTACGCAAGCCCAATAAAGGTATAACTCGTTTTATCGAAGGCCTCATATGTCTTCATGTAATAAGCAGAGATTCTTGTTTCACATACACTCAGTACCTTTACCGCTCGATATTCATGAAGTGACAATGCAAACAACAAGTTTGTGTGTTAGGTCCTAATGGAGCAATGTAAATATGCAAATAAGTTGTAGGTGTCAGATGCAGCGATGTAACTGCACAAAAGATTACGTATATATTAAGCTACAGGTTTAGAATCGCATACATCTCAGTGGTCTATCAGGAACGTCACAAACAACTTCCTTGCCAACCAGCACTAGCACAGAGAGAGGGAATGGCTGGCACGGTGCTCGAAGTGACGTCACACTATTTGCAAACATAGAGGAGGTTTCTTACTTAGGCAACATTTTGCAAAATATATTTTTTAGATGCAAGACTACTCGTCCACATTGATCATACTGATGTCTTTTGTTGTTACTTTGTGCTGTCAATTACTAGACATTTAGTCACCATGATCTTTAAAAGCTAATTTCAGTGTTCTCTCTCATATTGCTGACAACTGTGTTGTTGCATAAATTGGGCAAAAAAGCAACACAGAAAGGCTGTCACAATAAATACACCAACACGGGTATTCTCCTGCAAACAAAAGTCGGCAATGGTCCTGTTATTACCCGTCTTCCTTCTCTTTTTGCCTTGTTTGTGCTGAAACAGCCAAACACCTGATGAGTTAGATGAGAAATATTAACGCATCAAAACTATAAGTGCTTGCATCAGCAACTACACAATAGCGTGATAACCGCACCCCTGCCACACAGCAGCGAAACATATTTTGAACATGCTGGCAGCGTAATATTTTATAAAAAGCAACTCTGGCAGATTACAAAATCTCACATTGTGCATGCAAGTTTTCTTCAAAGTCAGGCGTACAATGTAGGTGCTGGCCGGTACATTATTAGTTACAAGCAAAGGCGTCTTGCAGGTACACATGCAGATTGCACGAACACCTCTCTCTCTCTCTCTCTACACTAGACACACACATTATATCTTTCAACAAGCACACGCCACTGTTTCGGGACACAATAACGCTCTACCGTGAACGTATGCTAATCAACCCACTTAGGCGGTTGGCTAGGTGAATCGAGCCAAGTTACAAATTGTATCGCCAGCGAACGTAAACAAAATGCTGCTTTGCATCAAATGATACTGCAGGCTTCGTTTAATCAACAACGTAGCAAGCGCTGTGTGCGTCTTCCTCACTACATAGCACATATGAAAAAATCGATCACCATACACATGCATGTTGCCGCAGTTGTCTCGAATTAGCTCCAGTAAGGCCGCGCCGATGCGCCAGGGCTCTGCTAGCGTTAGCGTTGTCAAAGCGAATCGGCAACCGCACTCGCAAAGGCACGTAAGGTTGCCGTTTCACGACGCCTCGTTCGAGTGCGGACAACACACTTGCACTAATTGGCATACTTGGTCTACATAAAAAAGTGTCCTCCTTACCTTTACTTTCTTTCACACTGTCCTGAGGGAAGCGACCACAGGCGTCAGCCGTCACCTCGGAGTCCTTCGAGCGCCCGCCAACCCGCCGATTTCTTGGACGACTCGCACTTGTTCCGCACTCGAACAACCGCGGGAATAGGGCGCAATCTTAGCACATCACACGAACGAGGAACGGCGCTTCCTTGCGTAAATTTAATATTTCGTGCTCTCGTGTGTAGCAGCGCGAACACATGAGAGACACACCGAAACGGCATGCCTACGTTAACAAAAAAGACAAACATCATGTGGCTTTAGCTGTGAATGGATTTGACTTGGATATCTGTGTGAGGAAAGAAAAACATCTGTCGCTGCTACAAACTGAAAATAAAATGTACGTTATCTGGCAAAATAACTTTAAAAGTGATAAACGGTTATTTAAAAAACAAGTTACAACTTATGAATATTTTCGCAGGTCTTTGTTTTGTTTTTGTTCTAGCAGACGACGGCCTCCTACTGCTCCTACGCCAGACGTAGTGCGGTTTCACGTTCGGTGCGTGTTGCCGACGCAAAGCTCTACAGTAGTGATATCAGAGTTATCAATTCTGAATGAATCATAGGATGGCTACAAAGCAGCAACAATTTTGACATAGTGCAGTACGCAATCTTTCAAGGTATGACATTTCTTTGCTTTGAAGCAAATCGAAGAAAGCCGGCCGGCGCAATCAACTGACATCGCCGCTACGCGAGGCATGGTCGTGCGCAATAGCGTCGCGCCCCGTGCTCGATTTGTCATCAAGCGATAGACCTACTAAGTGGAATACAGCTAGATGCAGGGATTAATGGCGTATCACTCTAATTCCCTGTGGTGGCCGACTCAATCGCAAGAGAGCCCCGGGAAACAACCTTCAACTGCTCAAGCTTCTGTGTGGGTGTAAAAATACTTGTTTTCATCCGCGGCGGGGCAGCAATCTATAGTTTAAAGACATGCGAAAAGCATGTGACGTATATACAATCACAAAACATATGCACACAACAATAGATACGATCGCATATCGTACATAAATATGCCAACACATAGCGTGTAAAAAGCAAATTTATATACAAAACTTAAACACAACTACACTCTCAGCGCGAATAGCTCGGCGAGCTAACGCACTCAGTTCACGTACAAGAGCACAACTAAGTGGCGCAGGTTCGATTCCGGCGAAGTCAATTTTTTTTGTTTTTTTCTTTCAACGTTTTCATTGTACTGCTGTCTTTTCTAATGCCTTAGGTTCTAAAACAAAATAAAAGCAATATTGCGTTCAAGTACGTATGTGGGACTGTGTTTTTTGCGCAACAGTTATTAGTATTTTTATTTTCATTATTAATTTTTTTATTTATTTTATAATATAACAAAAGTAAGGACTAAGGGGAACATTGGGTCTGATTGATTGTGAAGGGACCCGAGAAGTGAGAAAACTCAAACCAAAAAATTTATTTGAGATAAAACTGAGCATTTCACAGCCGGACCAGTTTCTTCAAGGGTAGGCCATAGGTATGCGCGAGACTTGCTATATGACTCATCTCAAGCTGTGGCAGTTGAGGGAAGGCAATATCACCGAGAAGCAGTTCCAAAATACATTTTGGTTGATGTTTTTTGATTCCTCCAAAATAAGGGCTGCACAATTGTGATCGAGCCAAACCAAGAATTGCGGGCACGAAGTCATGAGACAGAAAATGAATAATGCTGATTGTTTGAAAAATTGCCCTTAATAAAAGGAAGAGGTATGGAGTGCTACGTAGCTTAACTCGCAGTAGGAATTTTATATATATATATATATATATATATATATATAGATAGTTTAAAATGGACAATGTTGCACACACAGATATTGGTTAAATTTCTTTGCAGCACAGTTGAAGCATCTATGTAGAACTGAAGCATCAAGGGAAGCTCATGTGTCCTCACTTTATTGCGCTTTACATAGCTTGTATGCGTCCATGCAGCCATGATATGATGTATTTTAAAGCATTTGTTTAACCTATAATCTTCTTATTCATTAAAGCTGGCCCATAAGTTGTGTCTTATGTAGAACTACAATTAAAGCGTAATCTGCGTGGTGGTCTGAAACAATGCTTTTGAAAATCTCAAAACGACCCAGCTCTATACACGACCATCCGAGCATCAATGATAAGCACCATTATGTGTCCATACATATCAGTTGTTCTCTCATAATTAATTATTTTTCTGACCACTCCCTCTGCCCCTACCTCGTATCTGTCGTGAAGCTGTGGCAAGTAGTGTATAGCTGTATTTATAGTGTAGGAGCACATACTATCAATAAAAAATTATTTTTAGGCTACATGAAGTTTCTTTTCTTAGATTTTCATTTCTTTTGTCGGTGCTCAGGAGAGCTCAGCTCATGGTCGATATTTTAAAATGACATTTCTCTTTGCCAATGTTAATGAGAACAGTATCATTAATATCGACAAGTTCTTTCTCATTGAATTTAGTTCTCATTATTATTGTTTCTACCAAAAAACGAGCCCATGAAGTTATGCTTTTTTTGCTTGATTTGTTTTCGTGTGACAGCATGCAAGTAAAATGACAGTTATTATCATTCCTTGTGAATGACACATTTTCCGTTTGACAGACTTTAGCACCTGGTCATCTGCAGAAGTTGTATTCATTCTG
Organism: Rhipicephalus annulatus; assembly: GCA_013436015.1. Classification (NCBI taxonomy): domain Eukaryota; kingdom Metazoa; phylum Arthropoda; class Arachnida; order Ixodida; family Ixodidae; genus Rhipicephalus; species Rhipicephalus annulatus. Next base: position 464,136 of record WOVY01010991.1, read on the forward strand.
GAAAAGGGCGAACAGCGGTGACTGACAACACAGACTAGCCTGCGCTATTCTTTTGTACTATATATGTCACTGTGAATTCATTTATAACTTTATAGAGCTCGGATTTCCTGCTGAAAATGTGACAACAACTGTAGTGTTTCCACATTTTTGCAACAATCCACATGCCTTTCATACACTGTTGCACATTTTCGTAAGCACCTTACAAAATCTGTATATTTCCGTAAGACCTTACATTCGGCATTTTCCTTATGAAAGCTTCTGTACACTCCATACACTTTCCTTATCCTTCCATATCTTCCATAATGAACTCTCCGTATGCTCCATAAGTTTCCTTATCCTTCCATATACTCCATAAAAAGCTTTCCATATATGCCATACATTTTCCTTATCTTTCTGTATACTCCATAAAAAGCCTTCCGTATACGCCATACAATTTCCTTATCCTTCCATATACTCCATAAGAAGCTTTCCGTAAATGCCATACAACTTCCGTATATTTCCATAAAACTCCTTATTTTTTCCGTATGTAGCATAAGGAAATGTTACGGAGTCCATATATTTTCCGTAAGATTTCATACGGAACGTTTCAGTAGGGTAATTCACCTAATATCTGTTTGCAATGACACTACTAATCAGGTTAGCTCAAGGAATTATTCTTAATGTTTAGCTTTCTAGGTGGCTGCCAGTTTTATTATGGCACAGCATTATTAAGATCTTAATTTAAGCCTGCTGACTGGAAACGTGAAGTTGAAGAGATTACTTTCAATTAGCAAAAAAACTACTCTCAACGGTAGAACGTGTGCTGTCGTATGTATGTTTCCTGCACTTTTTCATTGGCGGCCTATATGTACCGACTCCATTTGAAGTCGCGATTTTAATTGGTCAAAACTACTGCGCAAGTGTAGGCTGCAGTGAATCATGTATATACATATAAAACTTATTGTTTTTAAATTATTACCCCTTTACTGTCTGCTTTTCAATATCGATTGATGTAGCCAATTTTCTGATGAAAATAGCACTTCTGCTTTATTGGGTGTCCTGAGTGAGAACAAAGTTACGTAATAAAGCATCGTAAGCTTTCATTTTTAATTTGAGAACAAACAATGGCTTATACAGGTGGCCGAATTGTGCTTCCTAATTTTCGCAAAAGTTCTCATCAACTCATTAAAAAGTGTGACGCCATTACGAAACAGTGATAGCTACGCTTGAATTTCTCATCCAACAAGTCTTCACCATCATGATAATAGATCATGGTCATCGATGAAAAATGTATAAATTTCTCGCCCCTAACGCTATGCAGCCATTACAGTTTTTTGTAAGAGACCCCATCATTGAATTTTATTTTCTAGCACTAGCTAGGTTGATGAGTCCTATGTACATTCACGTGTAGATTATGAATGTACTATAGTTGACTGTTTATTAAAATGGTCGTCTTTATTCATGCTCTTTTAAGTTTCCGTCGTTATTTTCTTCACCTCCCCCTCATCTTTATTTTCTTCTGTCATCCTTTCCTCAGTGTCTTCCCTCTCGAAATAATGAGTGGGCGTCATGCCCTTGCAGAAGCCAGTTGCCAGCTTGTTCTGTTCCTCTCTTCTTTTTGTCTTGGCATATCCGTGTATGGAAAATGAATGAATGAATAAAGGCATAAATAAATAATATTAAAGAAGAGTGGTCTCAGCGGTATTGCCCTGCGTCTCAGGGGCATCGCCATCAGCACGAGCTCGTGCTTGCTACGCTTGATTGGACGCTGCTGACTGCTTCTCATTATGTATTCTTCTCTGCAAATAATCTCCGTAACAAGCGGTGGAGTCGTCCGGGTTTCAATCATCCTGGAGCTTCGGAATCACATTTTACGGTCCATTATGCCCACGGACGCAAGCGCTGCTCTAATTCCTCCACCGGCAACGCCTACTGTCCTCTGCGCCGTTTCTCTGCGTCTGCGAGACACCCTTGTGTTTCCAGGCACCAATGACAAGGACGTTGACGACTGGATTTCCACGTGCGAGCCAGTGAAGGCTCACAGCAAATGGAACGACGCCACCAAGTTGGCCTATGTCTCCTTCTACCTGTTGGGCGTGGCAAAGCTGTGCTTCATAAACTACAAGGCTGAACTCCCTACGTGGCCCGTCTTCTAAGCGAGCCTTGCCCCGCCGCGGTGGTCTAGTGGCTAAGGTACTCGGCTGCTGACCCGCAGGGCGCGGGTTCGAATCCCGGCTGTGGCGGCTGCATTTCCGATGGAGGCGGAAATGTTGTAGGCCTGTGTGCTCAGATTTGGGTGCACTTTAAAGAACCCCAGGCGGTCTAAATTTCCGGAGCCCTCCACTACGACGTCTCTCATAATCATACAGTGGTTTTGGGACGTTAAACACCACATATCAATCAATCTAAGCGAGCCTCACACGTTTTCGCACGGCTTGAGGTATGCAAACGCCGTGCCGAACAACGCTTGCATACTCGGTCCCAGCAGCTTAATGAGAATTTCACAAGCTATACTCAGGACCTTTTGGACTTTTGCATGCGAATCAACGGTTCGATGTCCGAAGAGCTTAAGCTCAAGCACATCATGAAGGGCATTGAGGACGACGCTTCCCAAATTTTGCTTTCTAAGAGTCCTCTCACTGTCGTAGAACTGACCGAGTTATGCCAGAGTTTTGATGAGTTGCAAAGGCAATGTCTTTCTAACCAATGTCCCTCTGTGCTCGACAACACTTTGTCCAGCCTGTTCACCCTTGGCATAGGAGAAGACCATGCCCCTCTTCTCTGAAAGATTCAAAAGTTCATCCGCTCTAAGGTCACTCGTCAACTTTCTTTGATGTCCTATGTGCCCGACCTACCACGCAGGTTGACGTCTACACTCCGCGACTTCATTCAAGACCAGGTTACACAAGCTCTCCCTTCTGCTCGTGAACCGTCGCCAGTCGCCGCACCTCCGACATACGCCGTGGCTCGACCTATTCATCGCCGCCGATGCCGATACCGCCTCGGCAGCATTTTTCTGCCACCCAGCCACAGCTCGGCTTCTACTCCGACCATTGCCGGACCTACGACATCCCATATGTTTTGCTTGTGGTGATGTTCGCCAAGTGGCGCGTTATTGCCATCATCGCAAGGCTGCTTCGAACACTGGACAAATGGCCTCTTTCGACCCTTAGTTTCCATCTGCGCCTTCAAGCCATCCTTCTTCTTCCTTTCCACCTGATCGTCAACTTGGCCCAACCCACTACTCTCCATCTCCACGTCGACGTTCGCCTTCACCTATGCGTCGCCGTTTTGAACCCACCGAGCAGGAAAACTAACGGCCGCAGTTCAGGAGGCACGAACTGCGTCCCCGTCGCCATGCACAAGGTCTGGCTCCTGTCCAGCTATATTGTCAATGAAGTGTCAGTCGATGGTGTTGTCTTCATGGCACTTGTCGACACCGGAGCTGCTCTATCCGCCCTTTCCGCCCACCTATGCCGCAAACTCCGCAAAGTTCTGACGCCATTATCCGGTCTTTCTCTTAAAACGACTAACGCACAAAGCGTAACACTTCTCACAGCCTGTACAACACGAGCCGTCATCTAAGAGATTGTGTATATTGTTGAAATAATAGTGGTGCGCTTGTCTTCCCATGACATAATACTCGGCTGGGACTTTCTTGCGAATAACAATGCCATCATTCACTGCTGTCGCACTGAACTTGAGCTGTCTGCACTTCCTGATGCTGACGTTGTCGAAGCATCCATTCCGTATTATAAACTGTCTGTTTCTGACGACATCACCGTGCCGCCACGCTTTTCTCTGCTGGTTACTGTGTCCTGTGACGCTATATTAGATGGTGAAGTTCTCTTTACGCCCTTCGCCCTGTTCAATCAAGGCAAATGTTTTGTGCTGCTAGTAGCTCTCCTTACTCCCCTATATGGTGTCACGAAGACGCTCGTTTACAGCACGCTAGAATGGCCTTTACTTTTATTCCATGATGAATGTCTTGGTCACGTGCATCCAACCTACGCCTGTCATATTTTTGACACTCAGTCTAATTTACCTTATACGGATTTCACTGCACTAATTTCTGACCCTGTTGTTGATCAGTGACTCTTTGACGCTTTCTACCACTCCATCGATGTCGCAACATCTTCTTTAGAACAAAACCAGTTGGTCAACCTGCTAAAAAAACGTTCCTCATTTTTCTAACAGCCACGCTTCTGGCCTCAGTCGCACATCAAACATATCTCAAAAGATCGACTAAAGAAGCCATACGCCTCTACAGCCGCGTCTCTACCGAGACTCAGCGTCGAAACGCCCTGTTATTTACGAACAGGTTGCTGACATGCTCCAGCGGGGTATTTTGCAGCCTTCTAACAGCCCATAGGCGTCACCGATAATTCTAGTTAAGAAGAAGGACGGCTCCATTCGGCATTGTGTCAACTACCGACGCATAACCAAGATCACCCTTAAGGACGCTTACTTGTTACCGTGAATAGACGACGCCCTTGAATGTTTGCAAGGAGCAGAATACTTCTCTTCGCAGGATTTACGTTCTGGATACTGGTAAATTTCTATGAAGACATCTGAAGGACCGTAAACAGCATTTGTCGCACCCGATGGATTATACGAATTCACTGTTATGCCTTTCGGCCTTCATAAAGCTCCAGCCACTTTTCAGAAAATGATGGACACTATTTTACGAGGCCTCAAGAGGAACACATGTTTCTGCTACCTGAATGACGTGTTGTCTTTTCTGCCGATTTCGGCGCCCTTTAAATCGTCTTGAGCACGTCCTCACATGCGTCTTCGACGCCGGCTTTCAACTCAACCTCAAGAAGTGTCGTTTTGGTGCCCGGCAGCCCAAAATTCATAGCCATGTCGTATCGTGGGATGGCATCCTTCCCGACCCCACCAAGCTTCGAGCAGTCGCCGATTTTCCGAAGCCAAACAACCTGAAGTAAATTCGAAGTTTTGTCGGCTTATCGTCATACTTCTGACGCTTTATTCGAAGTTTCGCTTCCATATGTGCGTCCCTTACGGACGTTCTCAGCGGCAACAAGGACCTTTCTACCTGGTCAACAGCCTGCGACAATGCGTTCATCAAATTACGCCACCTGCTAATTTCACGACCCATCCACTGACACTACAATCCTGCCACTCCCACCGGGGTTCATACTGATGCCAGTAGTGTCGGTCTTGGCGATGTGCTCCCGCAACGAAAGGCAGGGTTTGATGAATATGTCGTCGTCTATGCGCGCCAAACACTGACGAAAACGTAGGCTAACTACTTCGTGACCAAGAAAGAGTGTTTAGCTCTGATTTGGGCCCTTGGAAAATTACGCCCCTACCTGTACGGTCACGTTGTCACTAACCACCACGCCCTTTGTTGGCTTTCCACACTTAAGGACCCTTCCAGTCGACTTGCTCGCTGGGTGCTCAAACTTCAGGAGCCTGACATCCTCGTTATTTACAGATCTGGTAGTAAGCACACGGACGCCGACATCTGTTCTCGCTCACCCATTTCGGATGATGGTGTTTGCCTCTCCTTCCTCGAGCCTGCACTTCCGTCATTTGTCTTGCGCAAAATGACGGTGGAACAACGAAAGGATCGCTGGATCAGTGACTTTATAAGCATTCTTTCTGATCCTCTCACTCCTTCACCGCCTCGTGCTCTCCGCCACAAGGCTATAGAAACTTTTGCCTAAGGTACGACCTTCTTTATCAACGAAACTACCTTTCCGACGGTAGCAAGTGGCTCCTGTGATACCCTCCATTTTCGAGCTGTTATGTGCGAAGCGTTCCCCGCTGACCCACAATACGCCCACGCAAGCCTCTTCAAGACAAACGCTAGGCTTCGAATCAGATTTTATTGGAGGGGAATGTACAACTACGTGCGGAAATTCATTCGCTGGTGCGCTCAGCGGCAACGAAGGAAGTTTCCTCCCGTGCATGTCTACCCGTCACGACCTCTTCTTGTGCTAGTAGACCTTTTGATCGCGTCGGTATTGAGATTTACGGACCACTATCACCAACTCTAGCTGGTAATCACTGGATTATTGTTGCGAAAGACCATCTGACAAGCTATGCCGAAACAGCCGCGCTGCTGACTGCCACAGCCCGTGACGTCAGAACATTTCCGTTGCGAAGTTTTGTTCTGTGTTATGGTGCCCCACGCGAGCTCTTAAGTGGCAGAAGCGGTGCCTTCCTTTCCGCCGCTTTGAAGGCATTACTCAATGAATGCCGAATCGTGCACCGCAGAAGTACAGCGTATCACCCTCAGACGAATTGCATTATGGAGCGTTTCAACCGTACTCTTGGCGATATGCAGTCTATGTACGTCGCCTCTTATCATTCAAATTAGGACGAAGTTCTCCCGTTTGTCGCCTACGCGTATGATACGGCAGTACAATATACTACTGGGTTTTCACCGCACTTTCTTCTATACGGACGAGAACATTTCAATACTGTAGTTACTACTCTCCCATATAAGCCAGATGAGTCCTACAGTACTACTCGGTTCGAAGCTACCTGACATGCTGAAGAATGCCGCCAGCTTGCCCGCTCCTTTTCTACCGAGGACCAATGGCAGTAACAATCCCGTCAACCTGGGAACCATTCAGCTCCAAACTTTCCATTTGGTTCATCGGTATGGCTTCGGGTACCTGCTACTGCACCTGGCCGCTCCGCAAAACTTGTTTCCAAATACCTCGGACCATACCGCATTGTAGTGAAAATGTCACTCGTCCACTACATCGTGGAGCCCATCATGTCATCCACAGACCTACGCTACCACGGCCGTGAACTTGTCCACGTTTCTCGTCTCAAGCCGTACTAAGACCAATTAGTTGTTTCTCCTTCCTTCAACATAATTGCACAGCGCAAGACTACGAGTAGGTACGACGTAACCACAGAAGAAGAGACAAGAAGAGAAAGAGCGCGTTTTCTGTCCTTGTCTCTTCTTCTGTAGTTACGTCGTAACTAGTCGTAGCCTCGCGCTGTGCAAATATGGTGATTACCAATCACAAACTATAGCCCAAGCATCTGTCTTATCACGGCTGATCTCTCTAATCTGCCAGGATTGCGCCTTTTTCTACGGGGGGTGAGTGTAGTGAAAATGAGTGGTCTGAGCGGCATTGCTCTGCGCCTCAAAGGCGTCGCTATCAGCATGAGCTTGTGCTTGCTGCGCTTGGCCGGACGTTGCTTACTGGTTCGCCTTCTGCGTTTTGCTCTGCAAATAAACCTAGTAACAGAATAAATAAATGAATAGAATAAAGAAAGAAAGAAATAAATAAAAAATAAACAGAGCTTCAGATTTCCGATAACAAACACATTGCAGCAGCTTGCTTTTATTTTGGAGTACTTGAACCAGAGCTTCTTCACAAAAGTATAGGGCATGGCTGTTCTGTTCAGAAAAAAAATAGCGATAAATTTTTAACACTGTTTGCGAAATGAACGCTGACTGTTTCGGGCATATATAATAGATTGCGACGTTTCTTTTCATAAGCGTATGCGGAAAGGGAAGTATGACTGGCTGCTCGAGCAAAATATTGAATTCACGCATAAAAAATGTACTGGTCTTCGTTCGCGTCGCTGTCATCGCCGACGTCTGCAGCTTGTCCTGTAGGAGATGGTCGAATCGGCGGCTCTGTACGGAAGTTCGACGCGCTGATGCTGGCGAACACCTTGTGCATTAATAATTCATAACTTCCGTGTCGTTGCCAAAGCATACTGCTGACAATGCACCCTTTTGGATGTATTCAGTCACCGGCATACAAGCTGGCAAAACAGCACTTTTTTGCTTATCGCTGCAGATGCCATGCCGACAATGCGACTAAGCTTAGTAGTAGAGCATTGACTAGTATTATTTTACATATGAGCTTTTCTGTTATGGCCAATGTTTGCCGTGGGGATCCTAGATTTACAATCATCTTCACAATAGCCTCGCATTAACTGAATGACCACTCGTCAGTTTCGCACAGGTGGCTAACAAAAGCAACTGCAAACGTTCCCACCTCGTATGCTGTAACGCAGCCTTATGCGATTCAATGCAAGCTATGCAAAGTTTTTATCAGCTCTCTTAGGTTACTCGCAATCCACAGTTCGGTGAACTCCGACTCACTCAGACTCAAATCAAGCCGTGAGTGTTCGAGTGAATCCGATTGAAAAGAACTTACGTCAGTGTGAGCCCGAATGTGTTCGGGCCAGAAAAAATTTGGTAAATCTGAGTACTAAGCGCAAGATGCATTCTTTGAGCCAGTCTAAGTAAGCTCGACTTTCTTTTGCCGAACTGTAGTTCTATCTACTCAGCTTCAGCATTACTACGTGCTTCACTAGAATTAACATTTACACTGATGCCTATTTGTCTTATCACAAAGCAATGTCTCTCATATACAATTTCAAAGTTTATTAATCAGAGGAGCGAAATACACAAGGAGTGCATTAATGCCCCCCTCCCGACCTCAAGGGATGCCTTCCAGAGAATTTGTTGATAATTATGTTATGTGATGAGCCTTTAAAAATGATCCAGCTCATATGCAAGCACTCAAAGCTCATATTCGAAAGTACTATATCAACAGCGTCAAGAAGAGCACCGATTACGTGAAATATTGGTGTTGAAGACTAGTGATAACTTGGCCGAAAAAGCTAATTCTAGGCTAATGGACTGATGCGTCTTGTGTACTCACTCGGACTCACTCAGACTCTGATCGAGCTGTGAGTAGAAGTCTGAGTGAGTCTGGGTGAGATAAAGTCCGATGAGTTTGAGTCTGAGTTAGTTCGATTGAAGAAAATGTTCGATAGTGTGCGTCAGTGTGAGTCTGGCTGCGTAAAAGTTTCATGAGTCTGAGTCCAAGTGAGAGTCTAAAACACGAAATGTATTTCATGATAGAGTCTGAATTAGCTCTACAGATTTTTCTGACCTATTCTCACATTTATATAGCCGACTGACTTCGCGATGTTTTGAGAGATCAATCAGTCACTTAAATTTCACACCTAGTCTATTACGTATGCTGCGGTGCCATGTTTTTGCGTGTGTGTGTGTGTGCGTGTGTGCGTGTGTGCGTGTGTGTGTGTGCGTGTGTGCGTGTGTGCGTGTGTGCGTGTGTGTGTGTGTGCGTGCGTGTGCGTGCGTGTGTGTGTGTGTGTGTGTGTGTGTGTGTGTGTGTGGGTGTGTGTGTGTGTGTGTGTGTGTGTGTGAAATTGATGCTCAGGCATCATGCATGTCAAGAAATGAAACATGGCAAGAAGGGAAAGATGAAGAATGTTCTAGTCCTGAAGAATAAAAGTTAGCTCCTCTAAACATCGACCCGAGCACGGAACCCCTGCTAACAATTTTTTTCGAAAGTATGAAAGAAGCTTTTCCACCAAACATGTGGCATATATGAGCTTGACGAGTAGATAGATGGTTAAAACATTTTTCGAACAGGTATCTTCATTGGGAGTGTGATTTTACAGTTTCTTTTTATTAGTGCTGCATTACCGTTTTCGGCGACAATATACCAAGCGTGATGCATATCTAGTCATGACAGTCATGTGCTTCAACAACTAAGTTGTTGGACATATTTTTGTAGTAAAGTAAGGTATGTTTTCCACTGCAAACGACTGCTTTTATTCTTTAAAATCGCATAATCTTGAGACTGAGTGAAAGTGGCTTTTAATTCTAATTTACATACGAGTAGTGCTCTTCCTCAGAAAGAACTAAGGAGGACCAGTTCATCGTATGCTATCCAATAACGAGTATAACTGAGAACATTCAAGCTCACGTTTCGGAAAAGAAGATCAGGAGATTTGAACACACAGCCAGAAGTGTTTCTTTTGACAGTTTACGCATTTTTGACATGAAACACCACCACTTAACAAAACTAATACTTAGTGGAAGTCTTTCCCAAATTTCAAACTTCCCAGCTTTTCATAGCTTACTTGCGAGGTTATTGCAGCAAGAAGCTTGATACGCGATGTCACCATTTTCGAGATTTCAGCAGCTGGTATGAAAAATCATGTGAATGGCCCTGGGAGTATAAGTAATACAAAAGTTTTTGTTTATTGAGAATTTGCAGAAGTGGCAAGACATCATACTCATGTTCGAAAAGATTTCAGCCCCGTTGGTAAACATGTTCAGAAAACACTGTAACTCCGAAGCCAAAAGGATGACCAAACGCAATAAAAAGTCAATTCACTGAAAAAATTTCTTAATTTCAATATGTCACAGAAAATTACCAAGGAAGACGCGCATTTGTGCAGAACAATTGTACACGGTGCTTAAGGGTGCTCAATTTCTTGCTCAGGGTTTTTTCAAGCACTTCAGAGCAACTGGCCTACTCATAAAAAACAGTAAAGGGCAAATGTTGTTACGGAAACTGCGAAATGACTGAAATGCGTAATTGCGTCAACTTTTGTCTGCAAAAAATGAAAAGAAAATAAGAAGAAACTCTCAAAAAATTTTCTCCCACCCGCAGATTATTATACTCATATATTTATTAAAATTCGTTGCGTCTACATTGTGTATTCAAAGAACGAAAAATGCCAGCAAATAGCCATCCACCGAATGCCCCAGTGCATCGTAAGCTGTCCTGCAGAGGGTGCTTAGGGAGTTGGGTTGAGCGGCTTCAAGAGGCCGCGTCACGGCGTTGCGTGGATAATCAAAGCATGACCATTAAAATTCATTATTCAGTTTGGTGGCGTGAATACTACGTACGGACCGATGTCGTTGCAGCGCTTTGTACGCTACGCTCTAACAGGCGCCCTCCCAAATTTCCGCGCCATAAGCTCAGTCACCGGCTTCCCTATCGACGTCCCCTGTTTCTCTTCGACGAAGTGAAATCGGAAACTACTGCATCGCGTGGCACTCTTCGAACCACAGCGCGAAATGTTTGATACCTTTCCGGGGAGGGGACCGTGTTGCCGCTGGCTGGTTCGATTGCATCCTTCGGGTATTTTCAGCGTGCCATGCGACGTGGACAGGTGGTGTGATTCGAGGTGGCACTTACTGTCGTTTTTTTTTCTTACTAGGTGTTGGTCCGGCTAAGTTTGAAAACCATTGCTCATGAATCTTCAGGGTGACTGTAAACGGACTGCTTCTTAAAAGTTGTAAATAACGTTTATTACACTTATCAAATATGAAGAAATCGAAAATAATTTTTCATTGTAATCAGACTACTTAATTGTTATCTCATTTGTGTCATATATATCACATAGTTGACCTCAACAAAAGTTCTTCCTCCCTACATAGTTCGGGAGACATTTTCCATGAGGCTCGTAGGGGTGTCGTAGAATCCCTACAATGGTTTTTGAGTTCTTTGGACCTTTCCCTTCTTGCACTTTAGTTGGGCTACAGAATAAATTTATTGTATGACATGAAAAGCGTTTTCATAAATGCAAGGATCGAATTCAGAAAAATTTCGCAGACGCGTCAAATGACTGTCTATCTGCATACGTGTTTGAAAAACTTTTCCAGCAGTTTCACAGAAAATTGAGAATATACTTTGCGTGCTCAATGCCCGTACTTAATATTCTTATTCTTGGCAGAGGGCATAGTTGCAAGCGTCATTGTCACATGCAGAACATAATTATTTGTGAAACTGCACTGTTTTCAAAACCAATTGGCACTTTTAGAAGAATTATTGTAAAATCCGCATGAACATCATTATGGCATAATAATTAGAAGAAAACGTATAGGCTACGTTTTTGGCGAATAATACATCATGCATGGAACTTTCGCCCCACTGCGCACTTGCTTTCCAGGACCTGTTTTGTTGAACCGGCCAATGCTTTCACAAATGTGTTGAACTTGGGAGAAAAGCAGATAGTATGAGTTATGCAGAGTCAGCGCATTTTTGTGGGGCCTAGTGTACACTGGTGCTGCAAAGCGCAAAGGGAGTTCCCGTGCCATCATTCTGACCCCTTACTGCCAACGGACGATGTCGGTCGGTTCCGCGAAGGGGAACGCAGATGTCCCACGCAAGGAAAGCAAGGTGATCGGTCTGGTCATTCATATGTTTGACCAGCGGTTGGAACAAACGGGATGAGACTACAGGAAAGCATGTCTCACGAGAGTGAGGTGAGGCACGGTCGTCTGGTTTCAAGTTTATTATTTGGCATTCGCGTGTGCCCTTTGAGAATGACATAAGAACACAGAAGTAGTTTTCGCCCCTGGGCCGATTGACATGGATGGCTGTACAGTGAAGGGCCGTTGTCTGCTCAAGAGACGCTTTAATCATTTTACTTATTTAGAAGATACTGCTGCCACTGAATACCAGGAAAGTGGGGTACGATACAGTAAGCAATATAGGCAAACATCGAGAAAAAGTATTGCCATGAACAAATCAGCAAGAATACAAAAAAGGTGATACAACAAATGTAACAAAAATAAGACAAGCTATATATCGGAATAAACAATGGCAGAAATGGAGTGATGTCTTAAAGCACAAAAAAACACTATGCACACAGGCACAACCAAATTTATACACAGTGATCATGCGTCTGTCTGTACCTTCGCTCCCTTTTAACATCCAAACACCCTTTTCAACCTTATTGTCAAACAAGTCAAAAGGTCTTAAAAAAAGCTACTCTAGCGTGGGGGCTTGCATCACAACTATTTGCAGAAACACTTTCGTAACAGACGCAGCATTGGTAAAAAGCACTTAACAAAATGCGCCCCGCCGCGGTGGTCTAGTGGCTAAGGTACTCGGCTGCTGACCCGCAGGTCGTGGGTTCAAATCCCGGCTGCGGCAGCTGCATTTCCGATGGAGGCGGAAATGTTGTAGGCCCGTGTGCTCAGATTTGGGTGCGCATTAAAGAATCCCAGGTGGTCTAAATTTCCGGAGCCCTCCACTACGGCGTCTCTCATAATCATAGAGTGGTTTTGGGACGTTAAACCCCACATATCAATCAATCACTTAACAAAATGCAACACGTGAGGGTAGAAATCATCTGCTCAACACGTATCGTCAGACTCTCTCTCCAGTTAACCGATTATCGGTCCTTACATCAGCCAGTATGAGTTCCCAGCCATGAGCTCTATCAGCTTTCGCGCTAAACGTCGCTTCGTAGAAGCCACGCTAATGCGCCGAGAACGTTTTCAGGCCCTGTCCACTGACAATGCGTGCATACGACAGCGAGGTGCGCCGTCAATTCAAGAACGTTCAGTAATTACGTGCAGTAGGGGGCAAGCTCGTCTACGCGCTTCGAAGGCCGTATTCTCACCAAAGGGTGAATACATACCGCAACCATCCGTATCAGTCAGTGGAGCGGTCGAAAACATTACTTCCGTGTGCTTGCGGCATTTTCAAACCACACACGTGAATGCCAAACAATCAACATAAACCATTCAACCACGCGTCGCCTGGTTCCTACGAGAGACGCTTTCCAGTCGAATTTTTCTTTTGTCCCAACAGCTCGGCAACTGTGTGAACGACTGAGTTACTTTTTTTTCTTGCGTAAGATATTGATTTGTTTGATTTGTAGGGTTTGACGTCCCAAAACCACCATATGAATATGAGAGACGCCGTAGTGGAAGGCTCCAAAAATTTTGACCACCTGGGGTTCTTTAACGTGTGCCCAAATCTGAGCACACGGGCCTACAACATTTCCGCCTCCATCGGAAATGCAGCCGCCGCAGCCGTGATTCAATCCCGCGACCTGCGGGTCAGCAGCCGAGTACCTTAGCCACTAGACCACCACGGCGGGGCTGCGTGAGATATGCGTGTTTTGCGAACTGGCTCACGTCATTTGTTGGCAGTAAGTGGTCCGAATGGCGGCATGGTAGCTCTCCCTGCGCTTTATAGCACCCGTATACATTCCGTCCCACAACAATACGCGGACTCAGAATAGCTCGTACTAACGAATGCAGTTAAAAACAATTATTGGTACATTATTGTTGCGCACTTTTGAATAATCGGAGAATATAAAAGTCTGCGCGAATAGTATTGTGTGCACATGGAGACAACGAAAAATTAACTGCTTGCCATTAACAAGCATAGTCGTCATTGACACGGAGAGAATGACAGCTGCCCTAAGGTGAAGGATATTCGAGGTCAAACACGATCACGACGCCTATATCTCTTACACCCGCTTGTATAATACACATAACAGCAATTCTTACGCACGATTTGGCAGCAGCAATGGGCATTCGCTGGTGATAACAACGCCAGCTAGTTTTACTAAACAGAAAAAAATAATGCCACCTATAACGCCTTGTCTCGCTTGGCAGACTTCCGAACCGCACTCATCCATAACTGTTGATCACCGAGCACGCCACACTAAACCCAATCATTACAAATTTTCCGAGTGGTAAAAAGAGATAAGAGGCGGAACGAAACTTGACTGCAGATAGCTGTGGGAAGTATGGCTCGGACGCCCCCAACCCGACTCCCGGCGCTAAATCACCCATTTGCCATAACTGAGTCCAATCTGGCCATCTCATCTTGTTCTGCCTTCTGTCCAAAACCAAATACTCCCGAAAATAGTAGTGCTTGGCGAGGCACATAGGCATATACGTAGAGAAGCAGATGGTTTCATCAACGTTGGTCCGGACAGCCCACATGTATATGCTTTGTTTGGCAGAAGAGATATTTTCGGCATCAAGAGCTGATGAGATTGATGTCAGAATTGGAATTGTTTCTACGGGTGACGTATGAAAATCAACTAATCCACTTTATCTGTTTCTCCAGCAAGCTCAGTGAGGATCCACTTTTACTTTCACACGTGATGTTCGGCTAGCAAAAAGTAGCGTCACATATGCGCAGTTCGTTATCCTTGAGAGCACTGGTGATAGACGCCACTTTTTGGTGGTTGAGGTACCTTGGGGGACGGTGCGACAGGGCTATACTCTGACGATTGCTTCCCACTTCCTTTTTCACGAGGCAAACGGGGCAGAAAAGGCATGCCCTAAAAGAGGCAGCATCCATGACCAATACACATATTGTTCCCTCACCTTACCTTCTGTGCAAGTATCAGGGCTTCACAGGGAAATTCGCAGGCAGCCATTGCAGGCATCGAGCAGCACACAGAAGCCCTTACTGAACCAGTGCTTTCTATTTGAACTTCGTCTGTCATTGCTGCGTTTCACTGTTACTAACCGCAACAGTGCGAAAGAACGCAGTACAGGACCTTGTGAGAGAAGCATGATTGAGTAGAACGTAGCTAAATCAAAATATTGCATTCCTATATATGTTTGGTCTGATGGTTTCTGGACAAAAATTTTATGATGGGTATTACAAACCAATACCGCGCTGTGCACGACTAGTTACAGAAAAAGATATCTTGACATCAAAATTTAGCTCAGCTGCCGGTTGCATGTACATTTTTGTTGTTGTGCACTTATTTATTTCTCTGCTTTATTACTTTCCATGCGTTAACTAACTTTTGTTTGGCGCATTCAAGCAGTTACAATTTCACAAGTTTGAAGTCACTAATGGCTGCGATTCGTTATAACTGTGTCAAGGTTTACAGCCACATTACTTAAAGGACCTTTTATTTGGTTAGGCCATGAGTAACGCATGTTGCTGGGTGAGTTCGTCGTATATCGTAGCATGAAGTACTGTGCATAAATCAACAAATAAATAAACACATGGATAAAAAGAGAACTGGGACGGCCGCACACTCGTGAGGGGCTGTTATTAGGCAGAAAACCTTTACTATACTACACAAACTGCAACTTCCCTCTGCGACTTGCAAGAGCGTGCAAAATTGCACCAAGAGCCATGCCGATCTGTTCGTGCAGTGATAGGCAGGGGTGGTATATACGAAATCCCTCTGACATGAAAGAAATTTGAAATGTCGGCCAAATGGGCCACTGACTAAATCAAAGACTGAAAAAGCACCAGCTTGCGATAAGCAATGGACAAGGACATAATCTGCCTCCTCATTGCAGCGCATGCCCCTTGGCTGCCTATGGTGAACCGCGGCAGCATTTACTGGCGGCACCAAAAGTTTTGGGCTGTGTCAGGGCCAATTGGCATGAGCCTACCGCGGCTCATGAAGTTCCCTTCTTGTCCAAGTTTCTTTACCCTGTTTAATCGTTACGCCTTAATATCACGATGTGCTTCTTGTTGCCTAAAACAAAATGCAGTGCTTCCTTCGATCCGATGGATGTTGTTGCTTTAAAAAAACGAACGAAGACGGAGAAGGAAGAACAAAAAGAAACTTCCTGTTTGTATAACAAAAATAAGTAAGTAAATAAACGAAATGCACTTACCTTCGAGTACTCAGTCCTAGACCCCACTGGCACGCACAGCTTGTTTACCTGGTCAAGCAGACCTACTTCTCTCTGCTGTCACTCGTGCGGAAGCCGTGCATACCTCTCACTGCCCATGAAGCATGTCTGGTTCGTTAGTAAGAGGACAGTATAAAAACAAGATGGTTTTCTAAAGAAAGCGTCGAGCATTTATGCTGTCTAAGAAATGTCACAGACAGTTCACCAACAAGCATCCCGCATACACTGACGTTATCTTGTACAATAAATCAGTTAGTGGAAGGATAACTCCAGTACCGAACTCTATATTCAAAAGCCGGGCTGTGGAACAAATGTCCACAGAGCGTCGCAAACTATTCTCATTTCTCAGTCACAAAATGCTCCATCCTCGGAGTACCCGAAACCTTGAATTATTCAGAGCACATTTATCACATAAGAGGTTTGTGCAAAAGCTTAAATTTGACATTTACCAATATAAGGAGAAGGTTCACAGAAACTTTTGCTATTTTTTCGTATCTTCTCTTTTTTGATTTTTTCGTCTCTTCTGGTATGCTTTATTTCCTTTAACAAACCCTATACAGAGCACCACGCAAGTGTTTGGAGTTATACGTGGTGTTCAATGAGCAATACTGTGTAATACAGAGCCGAAAATGCAGTGACCAAAGCCCTGACGGTAAACTTATAGTATCATGCCACAAGCCATGCAAAGCATTTCAACACGTGACGTTTCGTCCATCTGGTCAGCAACTGATATAGAATCTATCTGTGGCGTTTGGCAGTTCTCTCTCGCCGTCGTCGTCATTTCAGCACCCTTTTTAAATGCGAAGCATTTCTTAGCGAACTTCGGCTACTTGAGTGTATCTGCCTATCTATCTATCTATCTATCTATCTATCTATGTATCTATCTATCTATCTATCTAGCCGGCTACGACTTTTAGACTTCCTGGCCGTTTCGGAAATGGTATCAATACCAAGCTTGGTAAGCATAACATGACTGTGTAAAGAACATATTTGGCTAGTCATAACATGAAAATCATGAGAATTGTGTCATGAATGTCATGATTTACTTTTTATTGTCTTACAGCTCTTGCGGTAATTTTGTTCACATGGCATAGTGCAAAACAGGTATGGTATGGAATGACTGCACGGTGAACACAAGTGACATACCTGAACAAGAAAATTATGATATACGTGTCATTCATGATATGCGTGCCATTTCGCTAGCGTCAAATATAACAAATTCGGTCTTAAAGTACGTGAATAATTACGAAGATATGTGACTGGTGCAAACATGATAATTATGAGATGCATGTCATGTAACAATATGACTACATGCCACGCTGAGGATTCACTGGTGGCTGTTTCGCTTGCTTCACTTGTACCAAACTTGGTATTACGGGACGTGAATGGACGACGTAAGTATGATAGTGGTGCAAACCTGATAAACATAAGATTCGTATCATGTAACAGCATGGCTACATGATGCGCTCATGATGCGCTCGCGGCCGTTTCGCTGGCCTCACATGTACCAAACATGGTATTACGTGACATGAACGGACTACAAAGGTAAGTGACACATCCTAACATGATAATCAGGACATGCGTGTCATGTACCAACATGTCTACATGCCACACTGTCGATTCACTCGTGGCCGTTTCGCTAGCTTCACGTATGCCGAATTCGGTATTACACGACGCCAATGAATGACAAAAGTATGTGACTGGTGCAAACTTAATCATGAGATGCATGTCATGTGAGAACATGACTACATACCACAGTCAAGGTGCCAATACAGTTCGACGTGACGTGGTGCGTGTGCTCGCTGGTTTTTTTTTGTCGCGTCACGCCAGACTTGCCACGCAAGGAGCCGGTCCTGCCACATAGTCGCATGCGCGCGCCGCGCTGCGTTGCTTTGGTGCATGCACGTTTCAGCGCGTCCGACGTCCCTAGGCGGTGAAAAGAGGGAGACGCAACGTTGTCTGCGTAACGCTTCGGCGCGAAATGCAGCATGTCACATTTGGAGCCGGTCGCTGTCGGGCCACGCCGACGAATGCTGGTCGCGCCTGGTGTCAGACTATAGAGTACTCACATTTTGCTAACGTAGCGTCACTGCGCCCTGCATGCGCGCGCATCAACGCTACATTGGATTATATCGGGCCCTGCATGATGCACTCGCGGCCGTTTTTCTATCTCTACATATACCAGATTTCGTGTTACGTGATGTCAATCAATAGGCGACGAAATATATCCCTACTGAAACGTTCCGTATAAAATCTTACGGAAAATATATGGACTCCGTAACATTTCCTTATGCTACATACGGAAAAAATATGGAGTTTTATGGAAATATACGGAAGTTGTATGGCATTTGTGGAAAGCTTCTTATGGAGTATAAGGAAGGATAAGGAAATTGTATGGCGTATACGGAAAGCTTTTTATGGAGTATACGGAAAGATAAGGAAAATGTATGGCATATATGGAAAGCTTTTTATGGAGTATAAGGAAGGATAAGGAAAGATAAGGAAACTTACGGAGCATACGGAGAGTTCATGATGGAAGATATGGAAGGATAAGGAAAGTGTATGCAGTGTGCAGAAGCTTTCATAAGGAAAATGCAGAATGTAAGGTCTTACGGAAATATACAGATTTTGTAAGGTGCTTACGAAAATGTGCAATAGTGTATGAAAGGCATGTGGATTGTTGCAAAAATGTGGAAACTCTACAGTTGTGACATTTTAAGAAGGAAATCCGAGCTCTATAAAGTTATAAATGAATGCACAGTGACATATATAGTACAAAAGAGTAACGCAGGCTAGTCTGTGTTGTCAGTCACCGCTGTTCGCCCTTTTGCAGAATGAATACAACTTCTGCAGATGACCAGGTGCTAAAGTCTGTCACACGGAAAATGTGTCATTCACAAGGAATGACAATAACTGTCATTTTACTTGCATGCTGTCACACGAAAACAAATCAAGCAAAAAAAGCATAACATCAAGGGCTCGTTTTTTGGTAGAAACAATAATAATGAGAACTAAATTCAATGTCAATGAACTTGTCAATATTAATGAAACTGTTCTCATTAACATTGGCAAAGAGAAATGTCATTTTAAAATATCGACCATGAGCTTAGCTCTCCTGAGCACCGACAAAAGAAATGAAAATCTACGAAAACTAATTGCATGTAGCCTAAAAATAATTTTTTATTGATAGTATGTGCTCCTACAATATAAATACAGCTATACACAACTTGCCACAGCTTCACGACAGAAACGAGGTAGGGGCAGAGGGAGTGGTCAGAAAACTAAGTATGAGAGCAAAACTGATATGTACAAACACATAATGGTGCTTATCATTGATGCACGGATTGTCGTGTATAGAGCTGGGTCGTTTTGAGATTTTCAAAAGCATTGTTTCAGACCACCATGCAGATTACGCTTCAATTTTAGTGCTACATAAGACACAACTTATGGGCCAGCTTTATAGAATAAGAAGATTATAGGTTAAACAAATGCTTTAAAATATATCATATCATGGCTGCATGGACGCATACAAGCTATGTAAAGCGCCATAAAGTGAGGACGCATAAGCTTCTTTTGATGCTTCAGTTCTACATAGATGCTTTAACTGTGCTGCAAAGAAATTTAACCAATGTCTGTGTGTGCAACATTGTCCATTTTAAACTATCTATATGTATATATAAAATTCCTACTGCGAGTTAAGCTACGTAGCACTCCATAACTCTTCCTTTTATTAAGGACAATTTTTCAAACAATCAACATTATTCATTTTCTGTCTCATGACTTCGTGCCCGCAATTCTTGGTTTGGCTCGATCACAATTGTGCAGCCCTTATTTTGGAGGAATCAAAAAACATCAACCAAAATATATTTTGGAACTGCTTCTCGGTTATATTGCCTTCCCTCAACTGCCACAGCTTGAGATGAGTCATATAGCATGTCTCGCGCATACCTAGGGCCTGCCCTTGAAGAAGCTGGTCCGGCTGTGAAATGCTCAGTTTTTTCTCAAATAAATTTTTTGGTTTGAGTTTTCTCACTTCTCGAGTCCCTTCACAATCAAGCAGACCCAATGTTCCCCTTAGTCCTTAATTTTGTTATATTATGAAATAAATGAAAAAATAATAATGAAAATAAAAATTCTAATAACTGTTGCGCAAAAAACAGTCCCACATACGTACTTGAACGCAATATTGCTTTTGTTTTGTTTTAGAACCTAAGGCATTAGAAAAAATAGCAGTACAATGAAAACGTTGAAAGAAAAAAACAAAAAAAATTGACTTCGCGGGAATCGAACCTGCGCCACTTAGTTGTGCTCTTGTACGTGAACTGAGTGCGTTAGCTCGCTGAGCTATTCGCGCTGAGAGTGTAGTTGTGTTTAAGTTTTGTATATAAATTTGCTTTTTACACGCTATGTGTTGGCATATTTATGTACGATATGCGATCGTATCTATTGTTGTGTGCATATGTTTTGGGATTGTATATACGTCACAAGCTTGAGCAGTTGAAGGTTGTTTCCCGGGGCTCTCTTGCGATTGAGTCGGCCACCACAGGGAATTAGAGTGATATGCCATTAATCCCTGCATCTTGCTGTATTCCGCTTAGTAGCTCTATCGCTTTATGACAAATCGAGCGCGGGGCGCGACGCTATTGCACACGACCATGCCTCGCGTAGCGGCGACATCAGCTGATTGTGCCGGCCGGCTTGCTTTGATGTGCTTCAGAGCAAAGAAATGTCATACCTTGAAAGATTGCGTACTGCACTATGTCAAAATGTAACTGCTTTGTAGCCATCTTGTGATTCATTGAGAATTCATAACTCTGATATCACTACTGTAGAGCTTTGCGTCGGCGACATGCACCGAACGTGAAACCGCACTACGTCTGTCGTAGAAGCAGTAGGAGGCTGTCGTCTGCTAGGACAAAAACAAAACAAAGACCTGCGAAAATATTCATAACTTGTAACTTGTTTTTTGAATAACCTTTTTTCACTTTTAAAGTTATTTTGCCAGATAACATACATTTTTTTCAGTTTATAGCAGCGACAGATGTTTTTTTATTTTTCTCACACAGATATCCAAGTCAAATCCATTCACAGCTAAAGCCACATGTTGTTTGTCTTCTTTGTTTTTGTGGGCATGCGGTTGGGTGCGTCTGTCATGTGTTCGCGCTGCTACACACGAGGGCACGAAATGTTAAATTTACGCAAGGAAGCGCCGTTCCTCGTTCCTGTGATGTGCTAAGATTGCGCCCTATTCCCGCGGTTGTCCGAGTGCGGATCAAGTGCGAGTCGTCCAAGGAATCGGCGGGTTGGGCGGGCGCTCGAAGGACTCCGAGGTGACGGCTGACGCCTGTGGTCGCTTCCCTCAGGACAGTGTAAAAGAAACTAAAGGTAAGGGGGACACTTTTTTATGTAGACCAAGTATGCCACTCAGTGCAAGTGTGTGTTGCTGCACTCGAACGAGGCGTCGTGAAACGGCAACCTTACGCGCCTTTGCGAGTGCGGTTGCCGATTCGCTTTGACAACGCTAACGCCAGCAGAGCCATGGCGCATCGGCGCGGCCTCACTGGAGCTAATTCGAGATAACTGCGGCAACATGCATGAGTATGGTAATCGGTTTTTTCATATGTGCAATGTAGTGAGGAAGACCCACACGGCGCTTGCTACGTTGTTGATTAAACGAAGCCTGCAGTGCCATTTGATGCAAAGCAGCATTTTGTTTACGTTCGCGGGCGATACAATTTGTAACTTGGCTCGATTCACCTAGCCAACCGCCTAAGTGGGTTGATTAGCATACGTTCACGGTAGAGCGTTATTATGCCCCTAAACAGTGGCGTGTGCTTGTTGAAAGATATGTGTGTGCCTAGTGTAGAGAGAGAGAGAGGTGTTCGTGCAATCTGCTTGTGTACCTGCAAGACGCCTTTGCTTGTAACTAATAATTTACCGGCCAGCACCTACATTGTACGCCTGACTTTGAAGAAAACTTGCATGCACAATGTGAGATTTTGTAATCTGCCAGAGTTGCTTTTTATAAAATAATACACTGCCAGCATGTTCAAAATATGTTTTGCTGCTGTGTGGCAGGGGTGCGGTTATCACGCTGTTTTGTAGTTGCTGATGCAAGCACTTATAGTTTTGATGCGTTAAATATTTTTCATCTACCTCATCAGGTGTTTGGCTGTTTCAGCACAAACAAGGCAAAGAGAGAAGGAAGACGGGTAATGACAGGACCAGTGCCGACTTTTGTTTGCAGAAGAATACCCATGTTGGTGTATTTATTGTGACAGCCTTTCTGTGTTGCTTTTTTGCCCAATTTATGCAACAACACAGTTGTCAGCAATATGAGCGAGAACACTGAAATTAGCTTTTAAATATCATGGTGACTAAATGCCTAGTAACTCACAGCACAAAGTAACAACAAAAGACATCAGTATGATCAATGTGGATGAGTACAGTCTTGCATCTAAAAAATATATTGTGCAAAATGTTGCCTAAGTAAGAAACCTCTCTATGTTTGCAAATAGTGTGACGTCACTTCGAGCACCGTGCCAGCCATTCCCTCCCTCTGTGCAAGGGCTGGTTGGCAAGGAAGTTGTTTGTGACGTTCCTGATAGACCACTGAGATGTATGTGATTCTAAACCTGTAGCCTAATATATACGTAATCTTTTGTGCAGTCACATCGCTGCATCTGACACCTACAACTTATTTACATATTTACATTGCTCTTAGGACCTAACACACAAACTTGTTGTTTGCATTGTCACTTCATGAATATCGAGCGGTAAAGGTACTGAGTATATGTGAAACAAGAATCTCTGCTTAATACATGAAGAAATATGAGGCCTTCGATAAAACGAGTTATACCTTTATTGAGCTTGCGTACTCGTCGGGGCAATTCATACATGCAGCTTCAGCAAATGGTATCTTCCAGCCCGGTGACCTTGCAATTTTTTCCTGCACACAGCGCGAACACCGAGATGTACCCACTCGCAGATGGTCACGTCAAGTGCATATTTACCTTGACTAAAATGTCGAATCAAATTTTTTCATCGACCGGTCCCTGCCATGAGTGATAACGTCTTCGCAAACAAGACACATTGTTATTGACACTGCACACACCACACTCAGTATTCTCAGTTGAACCGATATTCTCAATACCTTTCAATGCACACTACATGCCGCAATCAACAGTGCACATTTTTGAAGACTATGCCGCTGTTGCTCGCACAGGCCACCACGTGTGTTCACTTCTTCAAGATAAACAGACAGCGTGGCAAATATTTTACCACACAGTTTACCACACAGCTGGATGTTTGCTGACACATACTACAGCTAATGTCGACATTGTAACGTGAAGTGTAAGCTTTGAAAAATTAAAACTTGCCCCAAACGCCGCACGACTGTACCGGGCTGAGCCACCAGCGGGAGTGTTTTTCCAGCCACACCTTTTACATGTGCCGGTGACATCATGCTGTGACGTACCTCGGTAGGGGCCTATCGCTGCATACTTTATGTGAATGAGGGTCCTGTTAGTGAAAGCAGGCATTGTTGATTTCGTAACTTGTTTATGCCCAGCTGGACCTTCATTTTCACAATTTGTCTGACTGATATTCAGGCGAACTTTTGTGTAATAAATTATACAGTTGGCAGTCTGTACTTGCCCCATACTGTTGTTACTGGTGTTTCTGGTTGTTACTTTGCAATGCTCATTACTACTCACCTACAGAAACTAGCCTATCTTGCCGCTATTTTGGACAAGATGCAGCTGGCAAGTGCGATAGTGTTCATAACTCTAAACTCTCGAGCAAAAATTATCGTTTTATATTCAGTTAGTTGCATTCATATCAGTACATTATAAGAAATCATTGATTAAACATGAATCCGTGTTCCTTTACATAATGCTCAAAATGTTTATATCAAATTGAATGGTGTTTATAGAAAACATGGGTTTTAGCTAAACTTCATGCTCTTTTCTCGAAGAGCTGACAAAACGCTATTGCATGCTTACTTGCCATGAATCGGACTGTGTTCTAAATACATTGCAATTCTTCACCGGACTGCCAGTACACTTCACATTGGGGGAACATTTATTAACCATGGGTTGATTAATTAAGAACGGAAAGAAAGAAGCGGCAGGCCAGGATACTTGATATTGGCATCCGTTTTGCTACCCAGCGCATTATCATGCAAACTTCCTATAGAGTGGTTATGCGTCTTGCATGTGTGTCTGTAAACCAAGAACTTTGGGTAGAACTATATTTATCTTACAAATGGTTGCAGGACTGTGGAGGCTGTAGGGGTGCTTAGGAATGGTGGAATCCCTGGAAATGTGTTCAACCTTGCTGCATCAGCTCCTTGATGTTTTCACGGCATCTTTACAGATGTGTTGGGTGAGTAAAGCAAGTAGGTTTCAACACAAGGAAAAGTATAATATGGCAGCACCTCTTATGCATGCCTTACATCCCAAGTATATCAAATATTTATCTTGCCTTGTGGCCTGTAATTTTTAAAGAGACACTTCTTTTTGCTTTATATTTGAGTCTTGATGCTTCGACAGCAATGTATTTGTGTTTGACAGCAAGTGTTCTTGAACAAATTACTTATCTCAATAATGACAAAACACCCTTCATACTTGGTCCTTAGCATAAGCTAGCACATATCTGTAGCAGATTCAATTATTCATTTTTTGCTGGGATGATAATGGGCAAGTAGCAAAGGCAAGTTGAGATTGGAGTGGCCGGTGACGTCTATTTAGGCTCTGCCATATTGCTTTGCAACCAGAGTTACTTGTGGCCACATATACAATGAAGCCACATGACGTGCATTCTAAATGAGATTACCATTACTCATTTCACTGCATCTTCGTATGTGCCAAACAAATGCAGATATTATTATCTTGCCACTATAAAGGGATCCTAAATCTAAACAAGGTTGAAATTTAGTCGTGGCGTTGCCGCTGTGTATGACTCTACAATGGATACATAGCCGTAATAATTTGTCTATAAGTTGTCGCAATAGTAATGTTACACACATTGTACGATACAAAAGAGGTCCTCGCTTATTTCGCTTTTTTTCGCTATGCTTCTTTCTTGTCTCTTCTTGCCATGTGCTCCTCCTCACTGTACAAGGAGCAAGAGCAGTGGGCACACAAACACGTATTTAAAAAAATGTTGTAAGGTGAGCACTGAGAAGCTGAACACTTCCAAAAGGCTCAAAGAGGTAAAGGTATTGTTTCTAGCTAGTTCTTGGGCACCCATAGCTAGTTGTGCTGCTGCAGTTAAAAAGTAAGTTAAATGTTGAGAATTATTGGAGATGGTTTGGCACCCATAATTGCAGTAACATACAGAACTATGTTTCAATGCGTAAGTAAAATCTGTTCACTCTAAATCAATCCTAATGATATCTGAAATTCAGAAAATATTCACAGAAAAGCTCAGGAAAAGGCTAAGTGGTTGCCCCTTGAATGTGAAGGAGATACCCTTCTTCTAAAAGGTCAATAGACAGTCTAGTAGTCTCAATATTACATGCACTATAAAATATTCTGGTGTGGTGCTTTTCATGCATGTTATAATAAAAGGGGTTTCTAATAAAACTGTTGTCACTTTGCCCTGCATTGCTGAAATTGTTCACATAGTTATAATACATGAATCACTTTATGCCTTTTGATTTTATGTAAATGGTTTGCATACCCAGTCGGTTTACCTTGATTTGGATAAAATCATAAATGCTCTAAAATTTTTTTTACTATGCAGCAGGTTTATTTTTAAAATACGCGACCATTGATGTGAACGCAGTTGGTGGCGTGCTTGATTAATCCTTCACTATCACCACTCTAACTACACCTGCTACAGTGCATAGTGTGACAAATGTAATGGTACTTAACATTACTGGCAGCATACAATTTTATGTCTCAAAATAGGTTAAAAAGCCTGGTAAAAATGTGTGTACGTTTTTGTTTCGCTCCAACTAAATATTCTGGTCTACTCAAAGTAGCTTCCACTCTTTTAAGTTCCTCAAACTTTTAGGTGTTCAAAAGAAGTATCAATGCCATATACTTTCTTTGTCAGCCTACTCACCACTCTAATAATGAGAATATCCCGGCTGTGGCGGCTGCATTTCTGATGGAGTCGGAAATGTTGTAGGCCCGTGTACTCAGATTTGGTTGCACGTTAAAGAACCACAGGTGGTCAAAATTTCCGGAGCCCTCCACTACGGCGTCTCTCTTAATCAAATGGTGGTTTTGGGACGTTAAACCCCACATATCAATCAATCTAATAATGAGAATCACCCGACAACATTACCCAGTAAAATAAAGGGATGTTATAAAAAGTAATGTCCGTTCAATTGTCAAAAAACGTTGCCAAGTTACGTTTTTGTTCACTTTTCTTTTCACAATTTTGTTAAAGTTACTTTTGATAACATCCCCTATAATTTGTTTGGCATCATTTTCTGCTAGTTCTCTATATAATGTGTTCAACAAAGACAACAAACCCTTAAATTCATAGTTCTTTCCTTTACTCATGAATCTGAAACAGTGAATCTCAGTAATCTTAGCAGTGTGTGACTTGTATTTTGTTTGTTTTTTGATCAGTTGTGCATGTGTTCAAGTACATGCAATTAGGTGGGAGGGCGAACTATTGCCTCCTCCTATGACTAGCAGATTTTCTGAGAACTGACAGATGCATAATGCTGCCAAAGAAGTATAGGAATATTGGAAGTAATCGTAACGTATTTGTAATCGTAATGTAATTGCCAGTAGGCAAAAAAAGGTGTCCCACACTCGCCATAATGGTAACAGGCAGCGCTGACTGACTCTTCCATGTATAAATGCACATATATACCGTACAAAATGGAAGAGGGATAGCCGCCATGGTAGCTCAGTTGATAGAGCATCGGACATGTTATTCGAAGTTCGCAGGCTCGGTCCCTGTACAAAGCAGGTTATCTTTTTTCCTTCTACTTTTCTTTCTTCACAATTACAACACTTCTATTCTTCTTGAAGACTTTCTGGTGTAAAAAAGGTACCTTATAATCTGAAGAGGCAAACAGAAAGTGCCAGTGTACGAGTTAGCTCTTGTAGTGGTTACAAGTAAGATATGTTTTGAAGAATAAATCATTCTGCCACTTGCCTAAAAAATGGCTACAGGACATGGCGCTGGATGCACTTTGTTATTTTTGAATCATGCTATCTTGTATTCTATTTTTATAAATTACATGGGATACACATGACGGTATCACACACTTTAACGCTACAAAGATTATGCAGCGAACAATGTTATAAATGCGAAATTGCATAAGGATAAGGTGAAAACTGCACCCTCAATGAGAATGTACAGAAAGCACAGGGTGCAGGCGTCATTCCTTCTGCCCGTGCTTTTCAAGTGCGAGCTGTTTTCACCTCGTTCTGACCAACTAACTAGATTTAGACGTGTTGTTATAGTGCAAGAGGATGCTCCACGGGAAACTAGGTTTGTCTCAAACTCTGTGTGTGTCTTTCAACCTATATGGTGTCCGGTTCAAGAGTTTATGCAGACCAGATCGTGTAAAACAGGACCGTGTAAAATGGGCCGTGTAAATAAAATAAAATGGACCATGTAAATAAAGAGGATTGTGTAAAATGTCGTTTTCGTGTGCAACTGTAGTTGTGGTTGTGCTGAATGACTTTTCTTTATATACACTACATAACAAACTTGCTTCTTTAGAGTCGAGTGCATCTTCGGATCGATTGTAAATGTTTGCATATGCGAGGCCTTAAGTTTTATAAAAAATTCCTCAGTGTGCCACGAGGAAATGTGTGTTCAGCGAAACTTTTATATCATTATATACAACTCTTAAAGCCTCGTCTACAACTTTATGCAGGTTTACCTTGAGCACAAAACTAGGAGCGGCAGCAGCCCCCAGAAAAGAGCAAGCACCCTCCAAGCTCCTGAAGCTCTCTTCGACAGGAACAGCAAGGCCACTGTGTGGCATTGAAAACCATTGCAAGGAGTGCCTTATCAGTACACTGTGCTGCTCTCTCATCGCAGAAGACGAAGTTGACCACTCCAGAGGAACTTCACGCTGTGTATTGTGAGTGCTTCAGTGGTTTTGTTTTTGTCCAGCCAGCAGTTAAGGAATCATGTGTCAGATTCAGCCAGGATGGCTAGTAGGAGTCGGGCAGGCATGTTTGGACATTTGTCTAGCCAAGTAGTGCCAATTTTTGCACTGGTCCTGTTGGAGTTACTGCCACAATCACAGAAGCTACGTCACCGCTCTAAATGTACAGATGTGTCGGGGAAGATTAGCTGCATTAGGTTTTTCTATAACTGATAGCTGCCAACATTCTTCATTATACAGGAGTTTTGTTCCTCACTTATGGGTGTCAACATTGGCAATGAAAATGGCGGCTGTCTCCTTGTCGAAAGAGGCTCTGGAGGCCGACGTCATCTCGGCGAACGATGTCGTCCACTTCAAGTTCGGTAAGAAGCTGGTGCTGTTAATTGGCGCACCTTTACTCAACGCTGTGCTGGAATCGTTCCAGTTATGACAACGGACGACATCGAAGACGATGACATTGCCTTTTAACCGGAGATGTCGCATCAAATCTTCGGGGAGGGGTAAGGAAGCACGCTTTCGCACCCACCTTGACTTTGCCGGTTGCGTGGACTAGCAAGCGTTGGTAGTTTCCATACGCATCGCTTGGCGTGCATGTATTGTGTTCAGAAACAATCGCCGTGCTGTACATAGACGCACGTTTCACACTTCTTTCAGCTGCGAGTTCCTTTCTTACTTTTACGCCTTCTGCGGCACTAAATGCGGCGAATCTTACTTTACATAATATAACACCTACAACCAGCCGCTGTTTAATGTTTCCCTTACCAAGCTTGCATTATAGAGTCATAACAACTGGTTGTAAATGTTGTCTCATGACAGTGAATTTTAAGTGCGGAGAACTTTAGTTGGCCGGACTGTCGTAGCTTGGCGCGAAATGCCGTCAAAAACTACGATTAGCATAATGAGCACTGAAGCATGTTGAGCGCGCGCTCGTGCCAAGAAGTCTTCCGCATTTTGTGCGGGTGCCTCGAAAGTGATAAGGGCAGAGCACTTCAGAGGATCACGCTGTCGTATGTTGTCTTGGCGAACGCAGGCAAAACCACGCATAAAAATTAAAAAAAGGCAGAAAGCACGCAAGAAGTAAAGAAAGGGGGAAAATAGATAGAGAAAAAAGAAAGATAAAATGAAGTTTAAAAAAGAAAAAAAAACTAAGAGAAAGAAAGCTGCCGAGCTGTGCACTTTCTTCAGGCCTTGCACGCCTAGTCTCAAGCCGCCTTAATTGTTTGTACTGTATAACAAGGCGCCGCTAGCATTGGTGCATAATTTTTCTATTCTCTCTCAAAACATCATGGCCTAAATCTTTATTGTCGCTTGAGCGTTGTCACTACTGCCCAACTATCACGTACAGTGTAGGTTTCCTCTTTGTTACCTTGCAAAAGTAAAAGCCTCAAGGTATATCTTTAAACTTCTATGTAACATTTATGAACTTCAGCCACTTCTACAATATGCCTAGCTTGACAAAGCATAGGGTCTGTTCACGAAAAAAGTTCACCTGCTGATCTCAGACTCTTTTGTTGAAAGTTCAATGGTGAAAAAGAAAAACATGTCAGAGGGGAATTTCTCTCAAAAAAGACTTCACAATCATGTTCTTGAAGCAGGTTAAGTTAGTAATGAAGTAGCTGTAAAAAGTCATTGTGAACCAATAATGTGTGGCCTGGCAATCTCCACTGTTACAGTTTGACCTTGCTTATATTCTGCATTTAAAGGCTAACTGTCAGTAATAAAGTGCACATTTATTTTTTAGGTTGTCTATGTTGAGGAGAAGTCTTAAAATTGATTGCATGTTTCGCTTCTCTTAGTATACATAGGCGTGCGTGCACAGGGTTTCCCTGGAGGGGGGAGCAAAAGATTGTTGCAGTGCCCCCCTTCCTATAGACATTTTTAACGGGAGAGCAGGAACCCCTCCTTTCTTGGTTTTTGCACGGGAGCACAAAAAGCCGACGTCACACCCTCGGCAGTCGATTTTGGGTGGGTCATACATGGTAACAACAGCCCAGTGAGGACTATGGCAGCAACCAGGGGGTCTTCAGTGAAAAAGTCTATTAGGTCAATAAATGGGGCAGACTTTCCTTCTTCTCGAGTCAAAGTGCCCTCCCTCCCTATTATGTCAATGTGTGGGGCTGTGTTTGCGCTCCCCGCACCCACCCCTCGTGTGCACGCCTATGGATATACGCAAGTTTTGGACATTGCTAGTTGGTAGGTCTCATGCGGATTTGATTCAAGCACTCGCTAACTACTACAAAGTGTGAGTCTGAACTTGTTGTTGTGGTTTTCAGTGCAGGTCCATTTCGTAAGTTTTAATTAGCTTACCCAATATACAGGATGACAGTGTTGCTGGTGGCTTTTTTGGTTTTCACACATTGTTTTTATCGGATTCATTTGGGAATCGGGTCACTGTTTGGGTTTAGATCCTGAGCAGGAAGATGGTGAGGATCCAAAATCTAATCCATAGGAAAAGAAATTATGAACATTCTTCGAATGATAATGGGCGCGTTAAGTTAAGAAGCTGACCCTTAGACGGAACACGATGGCCTGCAGTAGAGCTACGGCTTCCGGAAGAATGACGTGATTCCAACTCTCTCCTTCAATTAAGTTCATTTTTCTTCCCCACTCGTTCCTATTTTGTAAGCAACGTGACCGTAACCATGTAATGATTTGTGCCTCTGACTGCAGTCCCCAGAAATCGCCATTTGGCTAAGCTCAGAAGGCGTCGCACTTGAGCACATTCATGCGTGCTTTTTTTTGCAGTTCGGAGAGTGCTAATTTAGCACTCCCATTGCATACGCCTTAGGTGTGAGTGATCCATACGTTTGCTTCACATACTGATGATAACGCAGCCTTACAGGCAGTCGCATTGATGTTAACTAAGTGTTGTGCAAAAAAACATGTCAATACTTTTGCAAACTGCCTTGTAGTGGAGCTAGCTTTACAATTATTAGCAAGATTTGTTGGGACTCAAGGTACGTCATTGGGAAGCTGATGGTGATTTTGAGTGAACAATTGCTGCCTTTTCACCTTCTAGCGTCAAGCCCCCAGTATTGATGACACTGCCTCATTCGAGTTGAGCCGTTAAAAGTTAACTACAAAGAATTGCAAAAGCTTGGTGACGTCTGCACATTCTCTTTCCAACATGGATCTCCTGCGAAGGTCATATCTTCATTGTTTGCACTTGTGTTAATTTGCTGCTGCATTTCTGTCACTTGCTCGTGGTTCTTTACAGAAACAAAAAGTTTACATAGATATTAGTTCGCAACATTTCGAAAGACGTTTACTAGCACTGTTATTTTTGTTACTTTGCTGGGAAAAATTAGAGCCACTCGGCTAGTTAGAAATGTGCAGTGTTTAATGGTTTATGATAATTGAAATTTGGAGTTTATCATGCTGATATTGTGATATGCTTATGATGGGGGGGGGCACTCTGTCGTGGGATACCCTGAATTTATTTCAATCATTTTGGATAATTTACTATGGGTCTATCATTTTGGATTCTTTACTATGGGATTCTTTACTATGGCTCTGTGCCATAATGGGGAAGATGCAGGCTAGAGACCAGGCAGTAGGAGATTATGGCATCGATACTAGAAATGCCAGAGGGTTGTTATTAGTAGAATTCGCAGAGCACAATAATTTATGGCTCTTGAATAGCTTCCATTGAAAACGAGGGAATCGCAAGTGGACATGGAGGAGCCCTAATGTCGAAAGTAGGAACGAAATAGACTTCATACTGAGTGCACACCCAGGCATAGTGCAGGATGTGGAATTGCTTTGCAAGGTACGATGCAGTGTCCATAGAATGGTGTGGTCTCCAATTCGCCTAGGCTTGAAAAAGGAACAAGAGAAATGGATACGCAAGAAGCCAATCAATGAGCTAGCACAGAGTGGGAAAGGACAGGAATTCAGAGTCTCACTTCAGAACAGATATTCGGCTATTGTCAAAGAAACCAGCCTTAGCGTTGAAGCAATATAAATGATAATCTGAAAAGTATCATTACTTAGTTGGCAGTGGATGTTTAGTTAGACAGGACAGTGGCAAGCTGACCCAAGAGACGAAGAACCTAATTAAGAAGCGTCAAAGGACGAAAGCCTCAAATGCAACAGACAAGAAGTGGCAGAGCTTTCGAAGTTGATTAATAAGCGTAAGGTATCTAATGTAGGAAGGTACAGTTAAAACTGCTTATAATGAACCTCCATAAAACGAATTCCTTGATATAACGAAGTTTTTCTATTCCCTGCCGTTGCTCCATAAAAGCACATGTATTTGGGACCTCCGTGTAACAAAGTAACAGTGGAAGACAACCTTGATGGAACCAGTTTTTCCCGTTGACAATCTATGAATTTTGCTTCGCATTTAGCAATTTTGGTACGAGGATGCATCTTCCTCAGCTGCTCCGCGCCGTCGAAGCGCGAAGCGGCAATGGGGGGCACGTGGGCTGTGTCTGTGTGAGGCGGGCAAGCCGGCCTACACCCCACGAGCCAGCCGGCTGTGCATATAGAAGGCGCTTTACCGAACAGTTTTCCGCGGTATACGTGTTTGTGTCTGCGTTGTTCGCTCTTTGCTTTCGACGCTGTGCCCTCTTGCATAGTTTGCGCACACAAGGTCTGATCCCTGACGACGTTCAGCCATGCTTTTTTTATTGTATATAGGGACAGTCTCAAGTCTCAAAACCGTAAGTGGACATGGAGGAGCCCTAATGGCGAAAATAAGAACGAAATAGACTTTATAATGAGTGCACACCCTGGAATCCTGCAGGATGTGGAAGTGATTGGCAAGGTACGATGCAGTGACCATAGAATGGTACGGGCTCGAATTCGCCTAGACTTGAAGAAGGAACGACAGAAACTGATACGCAAGAAGCCAATCAATCAGCTAGCAGTGAGAGGGAAAATACAGGAATTCAGAGTGTCGCTGCAGCACAGGTACTCGGCTCTTAGTGAGGAAACCAACCTTAGCGTAGATACAATGAATGATAATCTGACGAGTATCATTACGGAGTGTGCAGTGGAAGTTGCAGGCAGGGTAGTTAGACAGGACACTGGCAAGCTTTCTCAGGAAACGAAGAACCTAATTAAGAAGCGTCAAATCATGAAAGTGTCAAGTACAGCAGACAAAATAGAACTGGCAGAGCTTTCGAAGTATTAATAGACGTAAGGTATGCGATGTAAGAAGGTATAACATGGAGAGAATTGAACACGCTCTGAAAAACGGAGGAAGTGTCAAAGCATTGAAGAGCAAACTTGGGATAGGCAAAAGTCGGATGTATGCACTAAGGGACAAAGAAGGCAAAATAACTACCAATATGGATAGGATAGTTAAAATAGCGGAGGAGTTTCACAGAGATCTGTACTGTAGCCGAGAAAACCACGACCCTAATACTATAAGAACTAGCAGTAACCCAGATTACACCCCACCAGTAATGATAGAAGAAGTCAGAAAAGCTTTGGAGAGCATGCAAAGGGGCAAAGCTGCTGGTGAGGATCAGGTAACATCAGATCTGCTGAAAGATGGAGGACAGATTGTGTTAGAAAAACTAGCCACCCTGTTTACGAGGTGTCTCCTGACGGGAAGAGAACCAGAGTCTTGGAAGAACGCTAACATCATCTTAATACATTAGAAAGGAGATGACAAAGACTTGAAGAATTACAGGCCGATCAGCTTGCTCTCTGTAGTATACAAGCTATTTCCAAAGGCAATTGCTAACAGAGTAAAGAAAACATTAGAATTCAATCAACCAAAGGAACAAGCAGGATTTCGAACAGGCTACTAAACAATTGACCACATTAATACTATCAATCAGGTAATAGAGAAATGCTCAGAGTATAACCAACCACTATACATAGCCTTCATAAATTACGAGAAGGCGTTTGATTCAGTAGAAATATCAGCCGTCATGCAAACACTTCGGAATCAGGGCGTAGATGAAGTATATATAAACATTCTGGAAGAAATCTACAGGGGATCAGCTGCTACCATAGTGCTTCATAAAGAAAGCAACAGAACACCAATCAAGAAGGGTGTAAGGCAGGGGGACACAATTTCCCCAATGCTATTTACCACGTGCTTACAGAAGGTTTTCAGAAGCCTAGATTGGGAACAGTTAGGGATAAGAGTCAATGGAGAATACCTTAGTAACCTGCGCTTCGCCGATGACATTGCATTGCTGAGTAACTCGGGGGACGAATTGCAACTCATGATTACGGAGTTAGACAAGGAGAGCAGAAAGGTGGGTCTTAAAATTAATCTGCAGAAAACGAAAGTAATGTACAACAACCTCGGTAAGGAGCAGTGATTCGAGATAGGTAATAGTGCACTTGAAGTTGTAAAGAATTATGTCTACTTAGGGCAGGTAATAACCGCAGAGCCAAACCACGAGATTGAAGTAACTGGAAGAGTAAGAATGGGGTGGAGCACATTCGGCAAGCACTCTCAAATTATGACAGGTAGATTGCTACTATCCCTCAAGAGGAAGGTATATAACAGCTGTATCTTGCCGGTACTTAGCTACGGAGCAGAAACCTGGAGACTTACAGAGAGGGTTCAGCTTAAATTGAGGACGACGCTGCGAGCAGTCGAAAGAAAAATGGTAGGTGTAACCTTAAGAGACAAAAAGAGAGCAGAGTGGATTAGGGAACAAACGGGGGTTAAGGATATCATAGCTGAAATCAAGAAGAAATAGACATGGGCAGGGCATGTACCGCGTAGACAGGATAACCGCTGGTCATTAAGGGTAACTGACTGGATTCCCAGAGAATGGGAGCGGGTTAGGGGGAGACAGAAGGTTAGGTGGGCAGATGAGATTAAGAAGTTTGCGGGTATAAATTGGCAGCAGCAAGCACAGGACCGGGTTAACTGGCGGAACATTGGAGAGGCCTTTGTCCTGCAGTGGACGTAGTCAGGCTGATGATAATGATGATGGACAGTCTCTGCTGGTTTTTTGCGTCTGCTGTAATCATTCATCGCATATATATATATATATATATATATATATATATATATATTGATTCGATTGATTTGTGGGGTTTAACGTCCCAAAACCACTTCTGATATATATATATATATATATATATATATATATATATATATATATATATATATATATATATATATATATTATATATATATATCCGAATCTTGCATATACCTCAGACATAGTAACTAATGGCACAGTGGAAAAGTAAGTGCTTCTCTTCTCTCCTCACTGCATACACTATTATACTAATATACCTTGTAATTGTTTTCTTGGCTTATGTTAAGTGACAACTATTTTAGTGGAAGCAACATTGCAGTGTCAGCTGAATATGGGGAATCAGATTCTTGGAGCTAAAGCATTTTTGTTCCATTATTCTTAGCTAATCAAAATCCAACCGCAGGGGCGCCTGCGCAAGTAGGCGTTTGGTGTGTAGCGGCACCACGAACCCGATCTAACGGGGGAGTTTCGACTCCCTCCCACGCCTAGCCGTGCGTGGCTTTGCCGTGTCCGAGGAAAAGGGGATCCTGGGGGTTGAGCCGACGCTGGGTGATTGGACCGTTAAGGCCCCCCGGCAGAGGCAACACACCCCTTTGGCCCCGGCTTCACGTAGACGGCACCCCTGAGCTGACCCACCCAGGGGAATCGGCAGTCGCCTTTTCCTATCTCTCTCTCCCTACATCTTCGTCTTTATATCTTACTATTTATCTGTCCTGTCTTCTACTCTCTTCCGTTTACTTCCAAACTTCCTGGCGGCTAGGGTTAACCCTGTGCAAATAGCCTACCTTGGTCTAGGCGCATTGGGTTATAGTGGCGTTGTACGGCTGGCGTCTGCAGGTTTCAGCATTTGTAACCTTGTAGCGTCCCCTCGTTGGGCTCCGTCGTGGGTGGCCGCCAACGCTGCTGAACAACAATAAGGAAAACATGCATGGAGCATTCCCAACTACTGTCTGATCGTACCGGCTTAAAGCCCGTATGCACCGATGATCTCACCAGAGAAGGATTGGCCACCTTGGTGCAGTATCTGGCCACCCCCTCCCGTAAGCATTCGTCAATTAACTCACGGCCCTCAGTCCCCACCAGCTGCGAAGCAACTGACCACGGCGGCGGTCAGATCTGCAAAGCAGCAGAGGGTGCTAGGAATCTCTGGATACGGACAGGCCACCATTGGAACTTGAACTTAGCAACATTTAACGTTAGAACGTTATCTAGTGAGGGAAGTCTAGCTGTATTATTCGAGGAGCTAGAAGGCATTAAATGGGATATAATAGGGCTGAGTGAGGTTAGGAGGACAGATGAGGCCTATACTGTGCTACAGAATGGGCACGTCATTTGCTATCAGGGCTTGGCAGACAGAAGAGAACTGGGAGTAGGGTTCCTAATTCACAGAAACATAGCTGGCAACATAGAGGATTACTATAGCATTAATGAAAGGGTGGTAGGCATTGTAATTAAACTGAATCAAAGATACAAAATGAAGGTAGTACAGGCTTACGCGCCTACATCCAGCCATGATGACGCTTCAGTTGAAAGCTTCTATGAAGACGTGGAATCGGCAATGAGTAAGGTGAAAACACAGTATACTATAGTAATGGGCGACTTTAATGCAAAGGTAGGGAAGAAGCAGGCTGGAGACCAGGCAGTAGGAGATTATGGCATCGGCACTAGAAACACCACAGGAGAGCTACTAGTAGAATTCGCAGAACGCAATAATCTGCGTATTTTGAATACCTTCTACCGAAAACGAGAAAACCGCAAGTGGACATGGAGGAGCCCTAATGGCGTAAATAAGAACGAAATAGACTTTATAATGACTGCACACCCAGGAGTCGTGCAGGATGTGGAAGTGGTTGGCAAGGTAAGATGCAGTGACCATAGAATGGTACGGGCTCGAATTCGCCTAGACTTGAAGAAGGAACGACAGAAACTGATACGCAAGAAGCAAATCAATGAGCTAGCACTGAGAGGGAAAGTACAGGAATTCAGAGTGTCACTGCAGAACAGGTACTCTGTTCTTAGCGAGGAAACCAACCTTAGCGTAGATACAATGAATGATAATCTGACGAGTATCATCACGGAGTGTGCAGTGGAAGTTGGAGGCAGGGTAGCTAGACAGGACACCGGCAAGCTTTCCCAGGAAAC
Organism: Rhipicephalus annulatus; assembly: GCA_013436015.1. Classification (NCBI taxonomy): domain Eukaryota; kingdom Metazoa; phylum Arthropoda; class Arachnida; order Ixodida; family Ixodidae; genus Rhipicephalus; species Rhipicephalus annulatus. Next base: position 501,508 of record WOVY01010991.1, read on the forward strand.
GAAGAACCTAATTAAGAAGCGTCAAATCATGAAAGTGTCAAGTACAACAGACAAAATAGAACTGGCAGAGCTTTCGAAGCTGATTAATAGACGTAAAGTATGCGATGTAAGAAGGTATACCATGGAGAGAACTGAGCACGCTCTGAAAAACGGAGGAAGCGTCAAAGCAGTGAAGAGGAAACTTGGGATAGGCAAAAGGCGGATGTATGCACTAAGGGACAAAGAAGGCAAATTAACTACCAATATGGATAGGATAGTTAAAATAGCGGAGGAGTTTTACAGAAATCTGTACAGTAGCCGAGACAACCACGACCCTAATACTATAAGAACTAGCAGTAACCCAGACGACACCCCACCGGTAATGATAGAAGTCAGAAAAGCTTTGGAGAGCATGCACAGAGGCAAAGCTGCTGGTGAGGATCAAGTAACATCAGATCTGCTGAAAGATGGAGGACAGATTGTGTTAGAAAAACTAGCCACTCTATTTACGAGGTGTCTCCTTACGGAAAAAGTGCCAGAGACTTGGAAGAACGCTAACATCATCTTAATACATAAGAAAGGAGATGACAAGGACTTGAAGATATACAGCCCGATAAGCTTGCTCTCTGTAGTATACAAGCTATCTACAAAGGTAATTGCTAGCAGAGTAAAGAAAACATTAGAATTCAATCAACCAAAGGAACAAGCAGGATTTGGAACAAGCTACTCAACAATTGACCACATTCATACTATCAATCAGGTAATAGAGAAATGCTCAGAGTATAACCAACCACTATACATAGCCTTCATAGATTACGAGAAGGCGTTTGATTCAGTAGAAATATCAGCCGTCATGCAGACACTGCAGAATCAGGGCGTAGATGAAATATATATAAACATTCTGGAAGAAATCTACAGGGGATCAACTGCTACCATAGTGCTTCATAAAAAAAGCAACAGAATACCCATAAAGAAGGGCGTAAGGCAGGGGGACACAATCTCCCCAATGCTATTCACTGCGTGCTTACAGGACGTTTTCAGAAGCCTAGAATGGGAACAGTTAGGAATAAGAGTTAATGGAGAGTACCTCAGTAACCTGCGCTTCGCCGATGACATTGCATTGCTGAGTAACTCAGGGGACGAATTGCAACTCATGATTACGGAGTTAGACAAGGAGAGCAGAAAGGTGGATCTTAAAATTAATCTGCAGAAAACGAAATTAATGTACAACAACCTCGGAAAGGAGCAGCGCTTTGCGATAGGTAATAGTGCACTTGAAGTTGTAAAAGACTATGTCTACTTAGGGCAGGAAATAACCGCAGAGCCTAACCACGTGATTGAAGTAACTAGAAGAATAAGAATGGGGTGGAGCACATTCGGCAGGCACTCTCAAATTATGACAAGTACATTGCCACTGTCCCTCAAGAGGAAGGTATATAACAGCTGTATCTTGCCGGTACTTAGCTACGGAGCAGAAACCTGGCGACTCACAAAGAGGGTTCAACTTAAATTGAGGACGACGAAGCGAGCAATGGAAAGAAAAACGGTAGGTGTAACCTTAAGAGACAAGAAGAGAGCAGAGTGGATTAGGGGACAAACTGGAGTTAAGGATATCATAGCTGCAATAAAGAAGAGGAAATGGACATGGGCCGGGCATGTAGCACGTAGACAGGATAACCGCTGGTAATTAAGGGTCACCAACTGGATTCCCAGAGATGGGAAGCGGGGTAGGGGGAGACAGAAGGTTAGGTGGGCAGATGAGATTAAGAAGTTTGCGGGTATAAATTGGCAACAGCAAGCACAGGACCGGGTTAACTGGCGGAACAAGAGAGAGGCCTTTGTCCTGCAGTGGACGTAGACAGGCTGATGATGATGATGATGATGATGATGGTATGATGATGATGATGATGATGATGGGTGTAAAGCCCTCTACAGAAAAATGCAACACGTCTACTTCCAGAAGACTCCAAGACCCTACTTGTAGGTTTTTTCGGCTTGTGTCATAAGCACCTCGTTTGGGGTACATGAACATTTTATAAACATGTACAGCGAAAATTTTGGCTGGCTGGTCGTTTTGTCGTTATCTTGTTCCTCGCAGTATTCTTAAGCATGTTGTGCATTATGTTGTCAATCTGGTTCATGTGCATAGAAGACATTACGAAGTTTCAGGCTACAGTATAAAAAGCCTTGAAGCAAGCTATCAATAATTTTTTAACAGAGTTGCTTAATCTGATACATGATACACCACTAAACTTTCGTGCGTATTCATCAATGTAAGCTCGTCTTAGTGTTATCCAAAATGAAGATGTGAGTCAACAGATGGAAACATCTAGTGGGGTAATCAGGGTGAACAGTAGAAGTGCTTCCGACAGGCTGGCCGATGTTGCGATAGGGGGACCTATTTTTTAGAAGTCACCTTGTCATCCTTGGCGTGTTAGTTTAAATGGGGTCAGTAATGACATCATCTTTTGGTGTAGGCGTGTGTGCCTGTTGGAAACGTTTGCCTGAAAAAAAAACCTATAACGCAGAAGAGTGCAGCCCTCGCTTCTTTTCAAGTTAGGTTGCGCTGATACAAAGTGTTCTCCTGTCGGAGGTTGGGGGTAAGGGAAGCAAAAAAAAGATAAATGATAGAAAAGAAGAAAAAAGAAGAAAGAAAAGGGGAATGCAAAGTAAAAGTAGTGCTACACTGCTCCTACTTTGCATCCCCCCGTTTTCTTCTTTTTTTCCCTTGTTTTCTTCTCTCACCTTTTTTGTTACATTTGCATTGTCCCATCTAGTGCATGAATCAATGACACATGGCTTTGCTATAGCAAAGATGCCTATGTGGTGTTGGATTGAACAGTGCATTGTACTTCATTTAGTTAATTACAGACTGATCAGTCTTGCAATAAGTGCTTCCTGTCTATCACCACACATGTTCAATTGAAAAGTTTGTGCTTGGCTCTTAGTATGCTGGTATATAGCTTGTTTCTTGGACTACTCAAAATGAATGTTATTTTGCTGCTGTTTGTGGTAACGAATTTATCCAACATGAAAATATCTTGCCTTGTGAAATTTGTCGGACCTGCCTTTCTTTTTCTTTCCTATGCAGGCATTGTATGTGAGGGAGGCAGTAACAGAGAGGTGATAGCTTGAGCTTCGGAAGAATAAATGCTGGCAGTGAGGCAATTACGCATCAAACATTCCAGCCATTTTGCCAACCGTCCTAAATGTGTTTTGAAAAAAAAAATATTGTGCTCGGTAACTGTATTGAAAACAGCAAAATGCTAAAATATATCGCAGAGATCAAAATATTAGGCCACATTGGTGCCTTCTGGACTTCCCGGGATGTCGTCTGGGTGTTGTTTGTAAAAAGTAGCTGTAGCACACAGACAAATAAAAAAATATATTGATTGTAGCAGGGCTGATGTGTATATTAATGCTTCTCTATTGATAATAATAACTTTATAAGTTCTTTAAGTCTTGCATAGAACACTGCTATAATGTGTTGCAATGTAACCACCATCTATGATCGCTAGCATGTTAATTTAGTAGTTTTGTATTGTATTTTATTTAAAAGGTAATTTTGCTTCCGCATCACGACAATTAGTAAGATGCCGATGATTCAATCCCTCATCATGCACATTAAAGAAATATTGTGATTTGTACACAGTACTGCATGTACTCAAGATGTGGACGTCTATTAAATTTACACATTATATTGCTTTGCACTAGATTCAAACGTAACATGCACACATTTCAGTAATTTCCGCATGATACGTCTTTCCATAAGATGCGGAGTTCGCATCATACGTCTTATGCGGAGTCCGCATCATGCGTCTTATGCGGAGTCCGCATCATACGTCTTCCATATTCCGATTATTCCGTACGTGAGGGTCCGCATCTTACGGAACATTTCAGTAGGGATGACTGGTGAAAACATGATATTCCTGACACGCATGTGATGTATGAACGTGAAAACATACCACGCTCATAGCGTGCTGGCAGCCCTTTCGCTAGCTCCACATATGCTAAATTTGGTATCATGTGACTTGAATAGAGGACGAAGGTAAACGACACATCCAAACATGATAATCATGACACGGAAGTCATGTACGGCATCATTTACCTTCAACTCGTAACGTTGTGCTGATTTTAAAGTTGCATATCAACATTTCTCATTCGTGCTTCGCATATCAACGATTCCCACTGTAGGTGGGATCTGCCAACTTTTTTTTCTTTTTTTAACTTGTGATATTGCAGCTTCTGTGTGAATTTCGACCTCACAAACACTTCAGTGCCACGTCCTTCTGCGTATGCACAGTTCTACTCACGGATTGGCTTGCAGAGGTGTCCCAGCAATAGGGGAAATGGATTCGCTCTCCCGGAACACGTGCCAGTACGACGCAACATGAGTTGTCGATTAGTAGTAGAGTGCGTGAGTGAGCTCCTAATTTAATGTAGTTTGATGTGAGCGGAATGAGAGGTTGTTGTACGTTAAGTGCTGGCAGCATTGCGAACTTTAATACATTACCTTCTCAGCAAAAGTTTGTTCACAGGGGTCATGATTGGGTGTTTTGACAAGTGCAACTGCGTTATATATAAAAACAACTTGAACTGGTAGTTTGATTTTTTGAAGCATACTTCAGGTAGTTGAAAACCTATATATATATATATATATATATATATATATATATATATATATACATCGAGAATAGTGCATTATAGCAAACAAAACAATAATTGATTTATTTATTCCTAATAGCTTTGAGCCGTAGACCAACCTTGTTTGGAGGATCTGAGCAAAATGATACGCGTTCTTGTAGCAGAGGGCCACCCTTACAGTTTCTAGGCCGCTAGAACAAAAATAAAAAAGAAAAAGCAAAAAAAACGACACAAGTGACCTAATGAGGCAAACGATGGACAAGAAGAAGAAGAAAGGAGTGACGGAGAGTCGCCCGAAGGGGACGAGCAATAAATAACTTCAACGAAAATGTGAAGAGGCAGTGGAGCAATATCTTGAAAGATGCATCTATTAGGCTTACGTCGGTCGTGATACAACACAGTACACGTAGGCGATGGGACTTAAAGAGGAAGAAGAGGCGTGGCCAGAATAGTCAAGTTTGACGCAGTTAGAAACAGAAGAGCTTGCCAAATGCGAACAAAAAAACTGATTGACAATTCAGGGCAAGAAAGACAAGATATTGAACAAGACGTTGCATGGGCAGCACTAATATTTTCCGCCATCCATCCTCCTACAACGTATATAAATCTAACTGAAACCTCTTGTCAATCTCCCTAGAATAGCACCGATATCACCAATGTGGTTAAAGGGCCCCTCAACCCTCTCCAATAATTTGCCAAACATTTCAGTTTCTACTTTCCGGTCCCCACCATTCCCGCCACTGACATGCGTGACTTCACCAGTAAAACTCAACAACATCACCACTTTGGATGCTTGCGATTGCCCGAATGACAACCGACGACTTCCGGTGACTCTGCAAACAGCTGATCGCGCGCCCCTTGCAGTTCTTAGTCGTGTTGCCGCTTGCGGTGACGTAAACACGCGAGATGAGGAGGAGCATTCAGCTGACTTTGCGAGAAGGCGCCAAGCGGTTTTGGAAGAGGGTAGCGCAGGAAAGAGGAAAAAAAGTGATCGTCGCGTTTCGATGATCAAACGCGTGTAGCCCCGCTAATGCGGCACCATATCGAAAAATTCTCCCGACTACGTGTTCATTGTGAACTCGAGCACAACTTCCTCACCTCAACTAAATTTCAGCCAGTGGGTGCTTTAGGGCCCCATTAACCCTTCTAGCAAATCTTTGACACCTGCGCGAACAAAGCTGCTATCAAAATCACTAACCTTCTTCCGCACTTCTGGCACAATTGATGAGTTCAAACTTTACCTAGATTTGGACAACATTGCCCACCTTGCGTCTGAAAGAATATTTTCATGATCGAAGCAGCACACATGAAATAAATTTTCAGATAAATTATGGACTCTGAGCGAACAACGAGAGAGATATCTAGACATGTACATTTCAGCCACTCAAGATGTTATAATCAGGGAATATGGATAGCACCGACCCATTCGCAACAATCTGTCCCTGGAGGAGCGGCAGGCTTTGTGCAGTTTAAGTGATATTGGATTGGATTGGATAAATTTTATTTAGTCCTCCAAAACACAGATCACTGTGTTGCGGGCAGCTCCCACGTGGGCACCGAGATGCCAAGCTCCTCAGCCGCCTCGCGGGCTTGGTGGACAGCCCAGAGCTGATCTGCCAAGGACGAGCTGCGGATTGCCGCCTCCCATCTGACAGAGGTTATGTTCGATATATGAGCGAATTTGGTGCACTGCCAGAGCATATGTTCTAATGAAGCTATTTCCCCACAATGTGGACAAAGAGAACTTGGGTATAGGTCAGGGTACATGATCTGTAACATTTTCCAAGAAGGGTACATCCGCGTTTGCAAAAGCCTTAATGTAAGTGCTTGGGGTCGGGTTAGATTTTTGTGAGGTGGAGGAAAAATCCTTCTAGACAGGTAGAAATGTTTATTTAGCTCGTTATATGTTGTAAGAATTTCCCGGTTATCCTCTTCACCGGTAAACGCATCCCCGGGGAGGCGCGGGTGGAGAGTTCTCGCGCCGCCTCGTGTGCTGCTCCATTGAGATTAGGAGGGCAATCGTTGATTTGCCCAAGGTGAGTTGGGAACCAACTCAGAAGATGATGCGTTATGTTCTTGCCTTGCAGTATTCTCTGCGCTTGTCCAGAGACCGTCCACTTGGCGAACGCCCGTAGTGCTGCCATGGAATCACTGTAGACGACTTCAATGTTATCCATCTTGAGTGCTAAGGCGATGGCCACATGTTCTGCAATGATTGGGTCTTTCGTTCTGACCGTCGCTGTGTTTACGACATGGCCAGCCCTATCGACCACCACTGCCACAAACGCTTTTCCGTTGGCGTACTAAGCCGCGTCAACAGATACGACCCCTCGTTCCTCGTTTGAGACTTGACGAAGTATAGTCCTGGCCCTCGCTACTCTTCTTCCGACGTTGTGTTCTGGATGCATGTTTCTTGGTATGGGAGACACCGTGATATTCTCCCTGATGTTGTCGGGGATATCATTGTAATTGCGTCTGATTGTCATTGGGTGTTGGCCCAGCTCCTGCAGGATCATTCTCCCCGACCTCGTTGTAGATAACCTTGCAAACTGTGCTCTCTCTTGGGCTTCTGCTATTTCTTCGAGCGTGTAGTGAATGCCAAGCTCAAGCAGACGCTCGGTGCTGGTGTGTATGAGTAGGCCCAGGACCTTCTTGATAACTTTCCCGAGGAGCACATTCAGTGCCTCGGACTCTGCTCTTGACCAGTTGTGCATTGCTGCCTCGTATGTGAAGTGGCTTAGAACAAACGCATGCATCAACCTGATGAGGTTGTCTTCCTTGATCCCACTTCTTTTGTTGGCCACTCTGCGTATGAGGTGCACCGCTGTGTCTGATTTTCCAGGTTAACTTGGCTATAGATTTGCTGTTGGCGCCGCTAGACTCTATCAGCATGCCCAGGACTTTGATGGAGTCGGACTTTGATGGAGTCCCTCTGGATGGCATTCCCTTGATTTGCACAGAGCTGGATGTCTGTCTGGTTTAACGGCTTCCATCCCCTGGGCTTCGGTCCCCGGCGTGTAGTCCGATACAGTAAAAGTTCTGACTTACTCGAGTGGCACTTGAGCCCAGAAGGACGAAGGTACTCTTCTACGGTATCAATCGCCTCTTGCAGGGCGCTCACAATCTGCCCCTCACTTTCACCGATGCACCAGATGGTAATGTCACCTGCGTAAATGCTGTGCTTCAATCCTTCAATGCTCGATAATTTCTTTGACAGTCCAATCATGGCAATGTTGAACAGCATTGGTGAAATCACTGCCCTTTGCGGCGTGCCCCTTGCTTCTAGTTCGATTGCTGCGGTCTCGATATCTGCAATCTTCATCACGGCTTTCCGATCTGTAAGAAAGGACCATACGTAGTCATAGAAGGCTTTCCCCAGACCAAGCTTGGAAATTGCTTGGAGTATGATTGTGTGGTGATGTTGTCAAACGCTTTTTCTAGATCTAGGTACAGAATGGTTCTCACGTCTATGGTTTTGTTGTCGATGACCTGGTGTTTGATAAGCTTTTATGCATCTTGTGTGGATAGCCCTGCCCTGAATTCAACCATATTGTGTGTATATATGTCGTTATCTTCCAAGTACTTGTTCATTCTGTGCAGTATGGCATGTTCTGCAACCTTGCCGATACATGATGTCAAGGATATTGGCCTCATGGTGTCTAAGTTAGGGGGCTTTCCTGCCTTAGGAATAAGAATCGTTCTGGCCAGCTTCCACTGCTCTGGCACCCTGCCTTCTTTTCATGCTGCATTGATCATATCCTTCAGGCTTTCAATTGAATCGTCATCAACGTTACGAAGGGCCTTGTTCGATATACCGTCCTGGCCAGGGGCCGACCTGCCGTTGAGGTCATGCAAGGCTCTTCTGATCTTCTCGATGTTAAAGTCGCCCTCAAGACCTGGATTGGGCCTGCCCTGGTACTGTCTACTTGGTGGTGCCAATCCTCTTTTGATTGGAAGGTACTTATGGACGAGCCGCTGCACAACTTGCTGTTCTGTAGTGCGCCCTATCTCTTTAGCAAAATTCAAGCGATAACATGCTTTTGAATTGTTTTGGTGGTGTTTTCGTTGAGGAGATGCTTTAACATATTCCATGTCTTGCCATTGCGCATCTGACCATCGACGGAGTTGCAACTTTCGTCCCATTGCTGCCTGGATAGTGCGCGACAATGTTCCTCGACTGAGTTTACTTCAGCTATCTTCTTCCTCAGTCTTCGGTTCAGGCGCTGACCCTTCCAACGGTTCAGTAGTGCTTGCTTTGCCTCAATAAGATGAGCGAGCCGGCTATTCATTCTTTACACCGGAAATTCTGTGGTATTATGGAGGAGACGGATTTGATGTCATCTTCAATCTGTTTGACCCACTGCTCCAAGCCTTGTCTCTGGCCATCTTGTTCGCTTTCCATCCTTATCTTGCTGAACTTATCCCAGTCTGTGAAGTGGAATTCTCTCTGCTTTTTACGCTCCACAGAGAAGGTAGTGGCAAGAATGCAGTGGTCACTCCCTAGGTCTACAGCAAGGTTAATCCACTGGGCCTTCTTGATGTTCCTTACAAATGTAAGGTCCAGGGTGGAATCCCTGCAGCAAGATGTACCAAGCCTTGTTGGTAGGCTTGGGTCTGTGATTAGGGTGAAATCAAGTTCACTGGCACTTTGCCAAAGTCGATTTCCTTTCCCAGTGTTGTACTTATAACCCCATGTATGATGAGGGGCGCTGAAATCACCTGCTATGACGAGTGGGCGTTCTCCGGCGATATTAACAGCTTTCTTTAGAACCGTCTTGAACCCTTCTTTTCGTTCCTTTGGACTGCTGTATATATTAAGAAAGAAAATGATCTGACGGTTGCTGGTACCTGGCACGATCTCTACCATGACGTGATCCAACCTGCCTGCTTCTATCTTGAGGTCGTGGGTTACGTGCGTTAGTTTGTTGCATACGAAGGTGCAGACTCCCCTCCCTTCAGTATCCCCTATTACAGGCCGGAATCCAGGCAACGTTGGTTGCGGTGAAAGGGTCTCTTGTAATAATATAATATGAGGCTTTTCTTGGCTGCTCCTGATATACTGCGGTAGGGCTGCCTTTTTAGGTAACCTCTACAGTTCCATTGCCAGATACGAAATGCTTCACGTAGCGCTGCCATCATGGTTATTACATGGACAGCCAGAGCCTGATGCTGCACCTGTCGACAGGTTTTGTACCACTAGTATTGGTGGCCAAAGGGTGAGTTTGGTGCATGAGGAGGCCTTGCTGTATTGTGCAGATATGCTTCAACCTTTGTAATGCGCAAAGTCATATGCTCTTCCAGTGCCGCCACGCTTGACTGTAGCCTACCCATCTGCTCGCTAAGATTGGCTACTACTTTGCTGAGCGTGTCAAAGACCTCTTTCATATCTGACATGGTCGTTTGGTTAGCTTCCACGTGTTCTGCTTGACTGCCCTCTTTTTTGTGGTTCTCGAGTCCCCTACGTTTTCAGCCACAGGGACATCAATTGGCTGAGGCATTGGCTGTGAAGACTGCGCACTGGTTAGCTCAGTGAGAAGAATTTTTATTTCCTTTAACTCAGCTGATAGCCTCTCATTCAATTTAGTAGGTCTCGCGTTTTCTTGCTCTAGCTGTGCAATTCTATCATGCTCTGGCAGCTTACCTGTCATCACCTCTGCCGCACCGTTGCGCACTCGCTCAGCCCAGCTGCCTTTCGATGGAACTGCAGGCGTCCTCCCCGGGTGTGAAGCCATGATCTCGAACGGAACGCATGGCAGCTGGCCATTCGGGTGCCGCCCAGGCTGATCCCGACCCTGATGGTGACCTTGAGAACTCAAGCGTCCCCGTGATTGAGAGCGAGCCTTGGGTCTAGAACCTTTTCTGGAACGCGACTTCTCCCTGGAGTGGGGCCGTCTTTCCTGTTCTTGTGTAGTCTGGATGCTCTGGGTCCCGTAGGCTGGAATAAGCTGCTTGTCGTATATGTCTGGACTCGATGTGATTGATGCGTCCCGGGCTTCTGCGGCTGCTCGCGATATTTCCCAACGTCTGCGTCTGACGACGTATGGCACTAAGAACCTGTTCTTGCACTCCTTGTCTGCCGTGGGATGGTGACCGTCGCACAGCCTGCACTGGGGCAGGCTATCTGGGTTCTTGATCTTGCAGCCTCTGCAGATGGTTTCAGCTGGGTTCGGACAGACGTCAGACCGATGTCCCAGCTTTCCACAGACGTAACATATATTGATGTTCTTGCGGTAAAGGGAGCACTGCAAAAGTGAAGGCAAAAGTGAAGGTCCATATCTCACGAATCTGGGCACCTTGTGTCCTTCGAAGGCTATAATGATTGTCCCGGTGTCCTTGATTCTCTTGGCCTGCAGCGCGAGCGGGTTGTTCGCGTTCACAATCTTTCGGGTCAAAATGTCCTGAGTATCGCTTACGGGGATCCCGCGAATCACCCCTTTACAAGTATCGTGGGGTGCCGTGGCGTATGCGCTAACCTCGAAAACTTTGCCTCCACTGTCAATTTGCTTGACCTTGACGTATCTTGAAGCTCTGTCTTGGTCCGGAGTGCTTGCCACCTTGATGTTCTGCTGCAAGTTGGAACAGGTGATGTCCTGCATGGCCTCTTCCTCTTTGATGCTGGTCGCCAGTACTATCGCGTCTGCCACGGCTCCAGTGCCGATCCTCGAGATATTTAATCCTCCACGTGGTCGTAGCACAATTTTGCTGAAGTCCTCGGGTAGTGGCGGCATGCGCCCAGCTCGCACGATTGTATGCTTGGTATCATACCTACTACGACTTGCTCGAGCGTCTCCCGCAACGCCAGCTTTGGTCGAACGCTTGGCAGCAGGAACGCTAACCGCGGCTTGCTTATACCTTGAGCGTCTCGTTTCGGCTTCCTTCCAACCCATGTCTTCCGTGCAATCCTCAGAAGAGATGTCCTCTCCATCTACTTGGTATTCCATTCTCAGTTGCAGGTCCTGGAACGCACAGAGCGTTGAGTCACGTTGGCGCCGGGTCGGCGCATCGGCGACAATCGCCTGCTTGGTTGTTAGGCTTAAATCCCCCGGTGGCGTTGCCGTGTAAAAATGCCCCTAAAACGGTTTAAAAGTCCAATCACCAGCACAAAGGTGGTATCTGCTGATTTCTTGAGAAAGTAGGCACACGATGGGACTGAAAACTCGGCGACAAATTCGTGAATACCACAGGAAAGCATTGTTGAAAGCAGGAGCCGATCTTCGCGCGTCCGCACTGGTAGGCACCTTTTTTCTCAGTTTAAGTGATAGCCAGAGTATCATTATCAAACCAGCTGATAAAAGTGGTTCTATGGTTGTGCTCGACAGGACTCACGACATCAAGGAAGGGCTTCACCAACTTGCAGATGAAAATTTCCATAAAGAGCTCCCTTCAGATCTGACAGTGGATTATGAAAGTACAATTAAGGCCTCAATAATATCATTACGTAAAAGCCGTAAGATAGGTACGCTTTTGAAGGAGAGGTACGCCTTCATGATAAAAACAAACTATAATTTTCTAACCTATTCAACCCAACGCAACGCGTACAGAAAACGTTTGGAAGGCACTTTATAGTACTCTTAGTAAACTACAGGAGACATTAACAAAAGCTCTAAAAGATGGTACAGAAATTCAAGGTTCTGAATTAGCTGATGCATTTAACGACTTCTTCTCTTCAGTTCGTGGCACTACAATCAGTAGTCCCTACTGAAAAGTTCCGTATGAAATCTTACGGAAAATATATGGACTCCGTATTATTTCCTTATGCTGCATACGGAAAACATATCAAGTTTTATGGAAATATACGGAAGTTATGTGGCATTTACGGAAAGCTTCTTATGGAGTATATGGAAGGATAAGGAAATTGTATGGCGTATACGGAAAGCTTTTTATGGAGTATACAGAAAGATAAGGAAAATGTATGGCATATATGGAAAGCTTTTTATGGAGTATATGGAAGGATAAGGAAGTTTTATGGCGTGGATGGAGTGAGTTTTATGGTAAATATGGAAAGATAAGGAAACTTATGGAGCATACAGAGAGTTCATTATGGAAGATATGGGAAGATAAGGAAAGTGTATGGAGTGTACAGAAGCTTTCATAAGGAAAATACAGAATGTAAGGCCTTATGGAAATATACAAATTTTGTAAGGTGCTTACGAAAATGTGCAATAGTGTATGAAAGGAATGTGGATTGTTGCAAAAAATGTGGAAACTGTACAGTTGTTGTCACAATTTCAGCAGAAAACCCGAGCTCTATAAAGTTATAAATGAATGCACAGTGACATATATAGTACAAAAGAATAACGCAGGCTAGTCTGTGTTGTCAGTCACCACTGTTCGTCCTTTTCCAGAATGAATACAACTTCTGCAGATGACCAGGTGCTAAAGTCTGTCACACGGAAAATGTGTCATTCACGAGGAATGACAATAACTGTCATTTTACTTGCATGATGTCACATGAAAACAAATCAAGCAAGAAAAGCATAACTTCAAGGGCTCGTTTTTTGGTAGAAACAATAATAATGAGAAATAAATTCAATGTGAATGAACTTGTCAATATTAATGAAACTGTTCTCATTAACATTGGCAAAGAGAAATGTCATTTTAAAATATCGACCATGAGCTTAGCTCTCCTGAGCACCGACAAAAGAAATGAAAATCTATGAAAACTAATTGCATGTAGCCTAAAAATAATTTTTTATTGATAGTATATGTGCTCCTACAATATAAAGACAGCTATACACAACTTGCCACATCTTCACGACAGCAACGAGGTAGGGGCAGAGGGAGTGGTCTGAAAAATAATTAAGTATGAGAGCACAACTGATATGTACGGACACATAATGGTGCTTATCATTGATGCACGGATGGTCGTGTATAGAGCTGGGTCGTATTGAGATCTTCAAAAGCATTGTTTCAGACCACCATGCAGATTACGCTTCAATTGTAGTGCTACATAAGACACAACTTATGGGCCAGCTTTAATGAATAAGAAGATTACAGGTTAAACAAATGCTTTAAAATATATCATATCATGGCTGCATGGACGCATACAAGCTATGTAAAGCGCAATAAAGTGAGGACGCATGAGCTTCTCTTGATGCTTCAGTTCTACATAGATGCTTCAACTGTACTGCAAAGAAATTTAACCAATGTCTGTGTGTTCAACATTGTCCATTGTAAACTATCTATATGTATATATAAAATTCCTACTGCGGGTTAAGCTACGTAGCACTCCATAACTCTTCCTTTTATTAAGGGCAATTTTTCAAACAATCAACATTATTCATTTTCTGTCTCATGACTTCGTGCCCGCAATTCTTGGTTTGGCTCGATCACAATTGTGCAGCCCTTAATTTGGAGGAATCAAAAAACATCAACCAAAATATATTTTGGAACTGCTTCTCGGTGATATTGCCTTCCCTCAACTGCCACAGCTTGAGATGAGTCATAGAGCAAGTCTCGCGCATACCCAGGGCCTACCCTTGAAGAAACTGGTCCGGCTGTGAAATGCTCAGTTTTTTCTCAAATAAACTTTTTGGTTTGAGTTTTCTCAGTTCTCGAGTCCCTTCACAATCAAGCAGACCCAATGTTCCCCTTAGTCCTTAATTTTGTTATATTATTAAATAAATAAAAAATTAATAATGAACATAAAAATACTAATAACTGTTGCGCAAAACACACAGTCCCACGTACGTACTTGAACGCAATATTGCTTTTATTTTATTTTATAACCTAAGGCATTAAAAGAAATAGCAGTACGATGAAAACGTTGAAAAAAAAACAAAAGAAATTAAACTTGACGGGACTCGAACCTGCACCACTTAGTTGCGCTCGCGTTCGTGAACTGAGTGCGTTAGCTTGCTAAGCTATTCGCGCAGAACAGTGCAGTTGAGTTTAAGTTATGTATATAAATTTGCTTTTCACACGCTATGTGTTGGCATATTTATGTACGATATGCGATTGTATCTATTGTTGTGTGCATATGTTTTGTGATTGTATATACGTCACATGCTTTTCACATGTCTTTCAACTATAGATTGCTGCCCCACCGCGGATGAAAACAAGTATTTTTACACCCACACACAAGCTTGAGCAGTTGAAGGTTGTTTCCCGGGGCTCTCTTGCGATTGAGTCGGCCACCACAGGGAATTAGAGTGATACGCCATTAATCCCTGCATCTAGCTGTATTCCACTTAGTAGCTCTATCGCTTGATGACAAATAGAGCGCGGGGCGCGACGCTATTGCGCACGACCATGCCTCGCGTAGTGGCGACATCAGCTGATTGCGCCGGCCCGCTTGCTTCGATTTGCTTCGGAGCAAAGAAATGTCATACCCTGAAAGATTGCGTACTGCACTATGTCAAAATGTTACTGCTTTGTAGTCATCCTATGATTCATTGAGAGTTGATAACTCTGATATCACTACTGTAGAGCTTTGCGTCGGCGACACGCACCGAACGTGAAACCGCACTACGTCTGTCGTAGAAGCAGTAGGAGGCTGTCGTCTGCTAGAACAAAAACAAAACAAACACCTGCGAAAATATTCATAAGTTGTAACTTGTTTTTTGAATAACCGTTTATCACTTTTAAAGTTATTTTGCCAGATAACATACATTTTTTTTAGTTTACAGCAGCGACAGTTGTTTTTTTTTTCCTCACACAGATATCCAAGTCAAATCCATTCACAGCTAAAGCCACATGTTGTTTGTGTTTGTCTCCGTGGGCATGCTCTCTCCTGTGTTCGCGCTGCTACACACGAGAGCACGAAATGTTAAATTTACGCAAGGAAGCGCCGTTCCTCGTTCGTGTGATGTGCTAAGATTGCGCCCTATTCCCGCGGTTGTTCGAGTGCGGATCAAGTGCGAGTCGTCCAAGGAATCGGCAGGTTGGGCGGGCGCTCGAAGGACTCCGAGGTGACGGCTGACGCCTGTGGTTGCTTCCCTCAGGACAGTGTGAAAGAAACTAAAGGTAAGGGGGACACTTTTTTATGTAGACCATGTATGCCACTCAGTGCAAGTGTGTGTTGCTGCACTCGAACGAGGCGTCGTGAAACAGCAACCTTACGCGCCTTTGCGAGTGCGTTTGCCGATTCGCTTTGACAACGCTAACGCTAGCAGAGCCATGGCGCATCGGCGCGGCCTTACCGGAGCTAATTCGAGACAACTGCGGCAACATGCATGTGTATGGTGATCGATTTTTTCATATGAGCAATGTAGTGAGGAAGACGCACACGGCGCTTGCTACGTTGTTGATTAAACGAAGCCTGCAGTGCCATTTGATGGAAAGCAGCATTTTGTTTACGTTCGCGGGCGATACAATTTGTAACTTGGCTCGATTCACCTAGCCAACCGCCTAAGTGGGTTGATTAGCATACGTTCACGGTAGAGCGTTATTATGCGCCTAAGCAGTGGCGTGTGCTTGTTAAAAGATATAATGTGTGTGCCTAGTGTAGAGAGAGAGAGGTGTTCGTGCAATCTGCATATGTACCTGCAAGACGCTTTTGCTTGTAACTAATAATGTACCGGCCAGCACCTACATTGTACGCCTGACTTTGAAGAAAACTTGCATGCACAATGTGAGATTTTGTAATCTGCCAGAGTTGCTTTTTATAAAATAATACACTGCCAGCATGTTCAAATTATGTTTCGCTGCTGTGTGGAAGGGGTGCGGTTATCACGCTGTTGTGTAGTTGCTGATGCAAGCACCTATAGTTTTGATGCGTTAATGTTTCTCATCTAACTCATCAGGTGTTTGGCTGTTTCAGCACAAACAAGGCAAAGAGAGGAGGAAGACGGGTAATGACAGGACCAGTGCCGACTTTTGTTTGCAGGAGAACACCCATGTTGGTGTATTTATTGTGATAGCCTTTCTGTGTTGCTTTTTTGCCCAATTTATGCAACAACACAGTTGTCAGCAATATGAGAGAGAACACTGAAATTAGCTTTTAAAGATCATGGTGACTAAATGCCTAGTAATTTACAGCACAAAGTAACAACAAAAGACATCAGTATGATCAATGTGGACGAGTACAGTCTTGCATCTAAAAATATATATTGTGCAAAATGTTGCCTAAGTAAGAAACCTCTCTATGTTTGCAAATAGTGCGACCTCACTTCGAGCGCCGTGCCAGCCATTCCCTCCCTCTGTGCAAGGGCTGGTTGGCAAGGAAGTTGTTTGTGACGTTCCTGATAGACCACTGAGATGTATGCGATTCTAAACCTGTAGCTTAATATATACGTAATCTTTTGCGCAGTTACATCGCTGCATCTGACACCTACAACTTATTTGCATATTTACATGGCTCCCTTAGGACCTAACACACAAACTTGTTGTTTGCATTGTCACTTCATGAATATCGAGCGGTGAAGGTACTGAGTATATGTGAAACAAGAATCTCCGCTTATTACATGAAGGCATATGAGGCCTTCGATAAAACGAGTTATACCTTTATTGGGCTTGCGTACTCATCGGGGCGATTCATACATGCAGCTTCAGCAAATGGTATCTTCCAGCCCGGTGACCATGCAATTTTTTTCTGCACACAGCGCAAACACCGAGATGTACCCACTCGCAGATGGTCGCGTCAAGTGCATATTTACCTTGACTAAAATGTCGAATCAAGTTTTTTCATCGACCGGTCCCTGCCATGAGTGCTAACGTCTTCGCGAACAAGACACATTGTTATTGAAACTGCACACACCACACAATATTCTCGGTTGAACCAATATTCTCAATACCTTTCAATGCACACTACATGCCGCAATCAACAGTGCACATTTTTGAAGACTATGCCACTGTTCCTCGCACAGGCCACCACGTGTGTTCACTTCTTCAAGATAAACAGACAGCGTGGGAAATATTTTACCACACAGCTAGATGTTTGCTGACACATACTACAGCTAATGTCGACATTGTAACGTGAAGTGTAAGCTTTGAAAAATTAAAACTTGCCCCAAACACCGCACGACTGTACCGGGCTGAGCCACGAGCGGGAGTGTTTTTCCAGCCACACCTTTTACATGTGCCAGTGGCATCATGCTGTGACGTACCTCGGTAGGGGCCTATCGCTGCATACTTTATGTGAATGAGGGTCCTGTTAGTGAAAGCAGGCATTGTTGATTTCGTAATTTGTTCATTCCCAACTGGACCTTCATTTGCACGAGTTGTCTGACTGATATTCAGGCGAACTTTTGTGCAGTAACTTATACAGTTGGCAGTCTGTGCTTGCTCCATACTGTTGTTACTGGTGTTTCTTGTTGTTACTTTGCACTGCTCATTACTGCTCACCTACAGAAACTAGCCTATCTTGCTGCTGTTTTGGACAAGATGCAGCTGGCAAGTGCGATAGTGTTCGTAACTCTAAATTCTCAAGCAAAAATTATTGTTTCATATTAAGTTAGTTGCATTCATATCAGTACATTATAAGAAATCATTGATTAAACATTAATCCGTGTTCCTTCACATAATGCTCACAACTTTTATATCAAATTGAATGGTGTTTATAAAAAACATGGGTTTTAGCTAAACTTCATGCTCTTTTCTTGAACAGCTGACAAAACGCTATTGGATGCTTACTTGCCATGAATTGGACTGTGTTTGAAATACATTGCAAATCTTCACCGGACTGCCAGTACACTTCACATTGGGGGAACATTTATTAACCATGGATTGATTAATTAAGAACGGAAAGAAAGAAGCGGCAGGCCGGGATACTTGATATTAGCATCCGTTTTGCTACCCAGCGCATTATCATGCAAACTTCCTATAGATTGGTTATGCGTCTTGCATGTGTGTCTGTAAACCAAGAACTTTGTTTAGAACTATATTTATCTTACAAATGGTTGCAGGACTGTGGAGGCTGTAGGGCTGCTTAGGAATGGTGGAATCCCTGGACATGTGTTCAACCTTGCTGCATCAGCTCCTTGGTGTTTTCACGGCATCTTTACAGATGTGTTGGGTGAGTAAAGCAAGCAGGTTTCAACACAGGGAAAAGTATAATATGGCAGCACCTCTTGTGCGTGTCTTACATCCCAAGTATATCAAATATTCATCTTGCACCTTGTGGCCTGTAATAATTATAGAGACACTTCTTTTTGCTTTATATTTGAGTCTTGATGCTTCGACAGCAATGTATTTGTTTTTGACAGCAAGTGTTCTTGAACAAATAACTGATCTGAATAATGACAAAACACCCTTAATACTTGGTCCTTAGCATAAGCTAGCACATACCTGTAGCAGATGCAATTATTCATTTTTTTATGGGATGATAATAGGCAAGTAGCAAAGGCAAGTTCAGATTGGAGTGATCGGTGACGTCTGTTTAGGCTCTGCCATATTGCTTTGCAACCAGAGTTACTTGTGGCCACATATACAATGAAGCCACATGACGTGCATTCTAAATGAAATGACCATATCACATTTCGCTGCATCTCAGTGTGTGCCAAACAAATGCAGATATCATTAGCTTGCCACTATAAAGGGATACTAAACCAACACAAGGTTGAAATTTAGTCGTTGTGTTGCAGCTGTGTATGACTCTACAATGGATGCATAGCCGTGATAATTTGTCTATATCTTGTCGCAATAGTAATGTTACACACATCGTACGATACAAAAGAGCTCCTCGCTTATTTCGCTTTTTTTCGCAATGCTTCTTTCTTGTCTCTTCTTGCCATGTGCTCCTCCTCACTGTACAAGGAGCAAGAGTAGTGGGCACACAAACACGTATTTAAAAAAAATTTTGTAAGGTGAGCACTGAGAAGCTGAACACTTTCGAAAGGCTCAAAGAGGTAAAGGTATTGTTTCTAGCTACTTTTTGGGCACCCACAGCTAGTTGTGCTGCTGCAGTTAAAAAATGAGTTAAATGTTAAAAATTAATTGGAGGTGGTTTGGCACCCATAATTGCAGTTACATACAGAACTAGGTTTCAATGCGTAAGCAAAATCTGTTCACTCTAAATCAATCCTAATGATATCTGAAATTCAGGAAATATTCACGGAAAAGCTCAGGAAAAGGCTAAGTGGTTGCCCCTTGAACGTGAAGGAGATACCCTTCTTCTAAAAGGTCAATAGACAGTCTAGTAGTCTCGATACTACATGCACTATAAAATATTCTGGTGTGGTGCTTTTCATGCATGTTATAATGAGAGGCGTTTTTAATAGAACTGTTGTCACTTTGCCGTGCGTTGCTGAAATTGTTCACATAGTTATAATACATGAATCACTTTATGCCTTTTGATTTTATGCACATGGTTTGCTTACCAAGTCGGTTTAACTTCATTTGGATAAAAACATAAATGCTCTAAACTTTTTATTATTATACAGCAGGTTTATTTTTAAAATATGCGACCATTGACGTGAACGCAGTTGGTGGCGTGCTTGATTAATCCTTCACTATCACCACTCTAACTACACCTGCTACAGTGCATAGTGTGACAAAAGTAATGGTACTTAACATTACTGGCAGCATACACTTTTTGTCTCAAAATGTGTTAAAAGCCTGGTAAAAATGTGTGTACGTTTTTTTTTTCGCTCCAACTAAATATTCTAGTCTACTCAATGTAGCTTCCGCTCTTTTAAGGTCCTCAAACTATTACGTGTTCAAAAGAAGTATCAATGCCATATGCTTTCTTTGTCAGCCTACTCACCACTCTAATAATGAGAATTACCCGACAACATTACCCAGTAAAATATAGGGATGTTATAAAAAGTAATGTCAATTCAATTGTCAAGAAACGTTGCCAAGTTACGTTTTTGTTCACTTTTCTTTTCATAATTTTGTTAAAATTACTTTTGATAACAACCCCTATAGTTCGTTTGGCATCATTTTTTACTAGTTCTCATTATAATGTCTTCAACAAAGACAACAAACCCTTAAATTTATGGTTCTTTCCTTTACTCATGAATCTGAAACAGTGAATCTCAGTAATCTTAGTGGTGTGCGACTTGTTTTTTTTTTGATCAGTTGTGCATGTGTTCAAGTACATGCATTTAGGTGGGAGGGTGAACCATTGCTACCTCCTGTGACTAGCAGATTTTCTGAGAACTGACAGATGCATAATGCTGCCAAAGAAGTATAGTGATATTGGAAGTAATCGTGACGTAATTGCAATCGTAATTTAATTGCCAGTAGGCAAAAAAAGGTGTCCCACACTCGCCATAATGGTAACAAGCAGCGCTGACTGACTCTTTCATGTATAAATGCACATATATACCGTACAAAATGGAAGAGGGATAGCCGCCATGGTAGCTCAGTTGATAGAGCATCGGACATGTTATTCGAAGTTCGCAGGCTCGGTCCCTGTACAGGGCAGGTTATCTTTTTTTTCCTTCTACTTTTCTTTCTTCACAATTACAACATTTCTATTCTTCTTGAAGACTTTCTGGTGTAAAAAAGGTACCTTATATACGCCCCGCCGCGGTGGTCTAGTGGCTAAGGTACTCGGCTGCTGACCCGCAGGGCGCGGGTTCGAATCTCGGCTGCGGCGGCTGCATTTCCGATGGAGGCGGAAATGTTTTAGGCCCGTGTGCTCAGATTTGGGTGCACGGTAAAGAACCCCAGGTGGTCTAAATTTCCGGAGCCCTCCACTACGGCGTCTCTCATAATCATATAGTGGTTTTGGGACGTTAAACCCAAAATATCAATCAAAGGTACCTTATAATCTGAAGAGGCAAACAGAATGTGCCAGTGCACGAGTTAGCTCTTGTAGTGGTTACAAGTAAGATATGTTTTAAAGAATAAATTATTCTGCCACTTGCCTAAAGAATGGCTACAGGACATGGCACTGGATGCACTTTGTTATTTTTGAATCAAGCTATCTTGTATTCTATTTTTTATAAATTACATTGGATACACATGACGGTATCACACACTTTAATGCCACAAAGATTATGCAGCGAACAATGTTACAAATGCGAAATTGCATAAGGATAAGGTGAAAACTGCACCCTCAACGAGAATGTACAGGGAGCACAGGGTGCAGGCGTCATTCCTTCTGCCCGTGCTTTTCAAGTGCGAGCTGTTTTCACCTCGTTCTGACCAACTAAATTGAGATGTGGTGTTATAGTGCAAGAGGATGCTCCACGGGAAACTAGGTTTGTCTCAAACTCTGTGCGTGTCTTTCAATCTATATGGTGCCCGGTTCAAGAGTTCATGCAGACCAGATCGTGTAAAACAGGATCGTGTAAAATGGACCGTGTAAATAAAATAAAATGGACCATGTAAATAAACAGGATCGTGTAAAATTTCGTTTTCGTGTGCAACTGTAGTTGTGGTTGTGCTGAATGACCTTTCTTTATATACAGTACATAACAAACTTGCTCCTTTAGAGTCGAGTGCATCTTCGGATCGATTGTAAATGTTTGCATATGTGAGGCCTTAAGTTTTATAAGAAATTCCTCAGTGTGCCACGAGGAAATGTGTGTTCAGCGAAAATTTGCATATCATTATATACAACTCTTAAAGGCCTCGTCTACAACTTTGTGCAGGTTGACCTTCAGCAGAAAACGAGGAGCGGCAGCAGCCCCCAGAAAAGATCAAGCACCCTCCAAGCTCCCGAAGCTCTCTTCGACAGGAACATCATGGTCACTGTGTGGCATTGAAAACCATTGCAAGGAGTGCCTTATCAGTACACTTGCTGCTCTTTCATCGCAGAAGACGAAGTTGACCACTCCAGAGGAACTTCACGCTGTGTATTAGTGAGTGCTTCAGTGGTTTTGTTTTTGTCCAGCCAGCAGTTAAGAAATCATGTGTCAGATTCAACCGGGATGGCTAGAGGGAGTCGGGCAGGCATGTTTGGACATTTGTCTAGCCAAGTAGTGCCAATTTTCGCACTGGTCCTATTGGAGTTACTGCCACAATCACAGAAGCTACGTCACCTCTCTAAATGTACAGATGTGTCGTGGAAGATTAGCTGCATTAGGTTTTTCTATAACTGATAGCTGCCAACATTCTTCATTATACAGGAGTTTTGTTCCTCACTTATGGGTGTAAAGTCCTCCACAGAAAAAATGCAACACGTCTACTTCCAGAAGGCTCCAAGGCCCTACTTGTAGGTTTTTTCGGCTTGTATCATAAGCACTTCGTTTGGGTGTACATGAACATTTTATAAACATGTACAGCGAAAAATTTGGGTGGCCGGTCGTTTTGTCGTTATCATGTTCCTCGCAGTATTCTTAAGCATGTTGTGCATGACGTTGTCAATCTAGTTCATGTGCATAGAATACATTACGATGTTTCAGGCTACAGTATAAAAAGCCTGGAAGCAAGCTATCAATAATTTTTTAACAGAGTTGCTTAATCTCATACATGATATATCACTAAACTTTCGTGCGTATTCATCAATGTAGGCTCGTCTTAGTGTTATTCAAAATGAAGATGTGAGTCGACAGATGGAAACATCTAGTGGGGTAATCAGGGTGAACAGTGGAAGTGCCTCAGACAGGCTGGCCGATGTTGCGATAGGACGACCTATTTTTTAGAAGTCACCTTGTCATCCTTGGCGTGTTAGTTTAAATGGGGTCAGTAATGACATCATCTTTTGGTGTAGGCGTGTGTGCCTGTTGGAAATGTTTGTCCGAAAAAAAACCTATAACGCAGAAGAGTGCAGCCCTTGCTTCTTTTCAAGTTAGGTTGCGCTGATACAAAGTGTTCTACTGTCGAAGGTTGGGGGTAAAGGAAGCAAAAGAAAGATAAATGATAGAAAAGAAGAAAAAAGAAGAAAGAAAAGGGGGATGCAAAGTAAAAGTAGTGCTACACTGCTCCTACTTTGCATCCCCTCTTTTCTTCTTTTTTTCCCTTGTTCTCTTTTTTCCCCTTTTTTGTTAGATTTGCAAGGTCCCATCAAGTGCATGATTCAATGACACATGCCTTTGCTATAGCAAAGATGCCTACGCGGTGTTGGATTGAACAGTCCATTGTACTTCATTCAGTTAATTACAGACAGATCAGTCTTGCAATAAGTGCTTCCTGTCTATCACCACACATGTTCAAATGAAAAGTTTGTGCTTGGCTCTTAGTATGCTGGTATATAGCTTGTCTCGGACTACTCAAAATGAATGTTACTTTGCTGCTGTTTATGGTAATGAATTTATCCAACATGAAAATATCTTGCCTTGCGAACTTTGTCGGACCTGCCTTTCTTTTTCTTTCCTATGCAGGCATTGTATGTGAGGGAGGCAGTAACAGAGAGGTGATAGCTTGAGCTTCAGAAGAATAAATGCTGGCAGTGAAGCAATTACACATCAAACATCCCAGCCATTTTGCCAACCGTACTAAATGTGTTTTGAAAAAAAAAATATTGTGCTCAGTTACTGTATTGAAAACAGCAACATGCTAAAATATATCGCAGAGAACAAGATATTAGGCCACGTTGGTGCCTTC
Organism: Rhipicephalus annulatus; assembly: GCA_013436015.1. Taxonomy (NCBI): domain Eukaryota; kingdom Metazoa; phylum Arthropoda; class Arachnida; order Ixodida; family Ixodidae; genus Rhipicephalus; species Rhipicephalus annulatus. Next base: position 525,508 of record WOVY01010991.1, read on the forward strand.
TGGACTTCCCAGGATGTCGTCTGGGTGTTGTTTGTAAAAAGTAAAAAGTGTTTCAAACATACTGCCTCTTCTACACCAAATTCGGTCTAGGTGTTAAGTAAAAGTGATTGGGTGTAGTGCATGAAGCTCAGTAATATTAGTGTAATTTTTTTGCCACATCAAAATCAAGGAAGCAGTTCTCTTTACATGGCAAGTTATATGATTACATTTTGTCTTAAAGTAGAAATGAATTTTTGAAGTTTTCTTATGATGGCTGTTTTCTGCATTTGATATACGACAGCTTCCATTCCGAAGTTCTCCATGGCCCTCAATAGGAGACTTCAAAAATCATTTTCCTCATTTAAACAAAAATTGTAATGATAACACTTGCCATATAAGAAAAACTGTTTATTTGCTTTCAACTTACACATAAAAGTAATTTTCAATTAGACAAACACACAGCTCAAGTTGCATCTCAATGTGGACAAAAACGATTATATAGTGATATTTGTAATCTGGACCTAACATTATTTTTTTTTGTGAAATATAACTTCTGTGCAGTGAGTATTTGTGGCTCAAATATTCATACAAAGTGCAGTATTGCCATACAAGAAATTCAAACGACAAACAGTTTGGCTGAATTCTTCAAAGCCTATGTAGCGGAGAAATTGCACTAATGTTACTCGGCTTCAAATACTTTAACAAGCACCTTTACTTAATATGTAGATCAAATTTGATATGGCAACAAAAAGCGGTACTTTGAAATTTTTCTCACAAATAACACCTGCACGACATTCTGCGAAATTCTGAAGGTACCCACGTGACCACTACTTTTTTCTCTTCAAAACATTTCTGCAAATAGCTATTTTCAGAAGAGTAAATTGCCATCATTTTTCAAACTATACATCTGTGATGGTCGCCAGGCAGTATGGTTTGTATGTTTGGTGTAGAATAGCCCAGTGCGAAAAACAACAAATGTCTGAGCATCCTTTGACGCTCGAGCAATTTCGATAGCATTTGTTTGTAAGCAGCAATTCAGTTAAGCCCTTGTCTTTATGCTTAGGCCCAGAAACAAAACACAAGTAACCAAAGTAGTCCTAAGAGTCATGCAGTCTCGCTGTTCCTAGGCTTGTGGAGTCTAATTTAGTGCAAGCTTCACCATTTTTTAAAAATTCAAATTCAACCAGCAGGTTTTGGAGGCACAGTGCATTTTCAGCTAACTTGTTTCACACCAGTTACTTTGATAAAAAGCGCGAAGTAGAGGTAAAAATACCATTTTAAAGGCATTGTAGGTAATAACAAAAAGGACTGCTTTCTTTTTTTGTGTAGTGCTTTGCCTGAATGCTGTGCTTTTTGTGGTATAGTTCATTGTCTAGTGAACATAGGCCTTAAAAACTAACACTAGCCATGTTGAGGTCGATTTCTTGGTTATAGTCATAGTAGCCATATTAAAAATATATGACTTCAAACTTGATTGTTCTTTTAAAGATGTTTCTTGCATAATGATATTTCAGAGTCTTATTTATTTATTTATTTTTTTATTTATTTATTTATGAATACTGCAACCCTAACATAGGGTTTTAGCAGGGTGGATACACATTTGCTAAATTAACAAATCGGCAAACAAGTAAATATAAAACAGGTGAGGTATGTACACAAAAAGAAAATGGTTTGCAATGAACAGTCATAAGGGCATATAATGAAATCAGCGCTATATTCAAGTTGGTCACGAGTGGGGAATTGCTACAGTGATAGAAATAAAAAGCAGGATCACATATCAGACACTCACTGCTGGAGCTGCGCAGCAAAAAGATTCAAGGAAGACTGGGAAACAACTTCATTACTAAGGTTATTCCATTCGATGATTGTCCTCGGAAAAAATGAATATTTGAACGTGTTATTACGGGTGGAGAATGGGGTTATTGTAAGGGAATGCCTCTGTCTTGTGGCATATCCCGTGGAGAAATTAAGTATGTGTGATAAGTCTAACTTATAATAACCTTTAACTAACTGAAAGAAAAATTTCAATCTTAATACTTTATTCCTTTGTGTAGGTGTTGAAAGATTGGCTTTTGATAATAAACGTGTTATTGAAGTGCGGCCGAAACTGTTATAAATAAATCTAACAGCTCTCTTTTGAATTTTTTCCATTTCGCTAATGTTTTTTCTGGTGTGAGGGTACCAGATTATGGAAGCATAATCTAAAGAAGGTTGAACAATTGCATTAAAAGCAATAAGGCGAACGGCGGGGGTTGAAAGCTTGAGAGCTCGTCTAAGATAAAATAGCTTGTAATTGCAACAACTGCATTGACAGATAGCTTAGTCCCTTTTGTTATAAGAAAACGTGATGTCATAATAGGGTCACTTTTTGTAGAGTCGTTCAGTTCTACCTTACCTTTTATATTTCTAATAGAGCAGTTATTTTCAATATCGGTATTTAAAATGGAATGAGCATGCTGTATGTAGTAAGGTGTAAGCACTTACAGATAGCACATGCACCCAACTTTTCTGTTGGCAGTTTATTTCTGTTATTCTTGATTTATATGTGGGGTTTTACGTCCGAAAACCACGATATGATTATGAGAGACGCCGTAGTGCAGGGCACTAGAAACTTCGACCACTTGGGGTTCTTTAACGTACACCCAAATTTGAGCACACGTGCCTACAGCATTTCTGCCTCCATCGGAAATGGAGCCGGGATTTGATACCGTGACCTGTGGGTCAGCAGCCGAATTTCTGGTACTCTTGCTACCCTATATGTGTGCAGTTCGATTATAGTTATCTGGCTTGCACAGATTTTTAATGGCACCTGCCTTGTCCTGCTTGCTTTCATGGTGATTTTAACCTTCATAGGTTCCATAGGTTTAACTCTCAAAATTGTTCAAGATGCCAATTTTGTGCACAAACTGTATATTATAAAGGCAGCAGATGTACATGCACACACTATAAATGTACATTGAGAGCTTTCACTTGCAGCTTCTAAAGTTTTACTGTGCAGGAAGCATTTAAATCATAATTTCATAAGGACATAATAATTGATTATCTCTACCATTGAAAATCGTGACAACCTAGTTATTTTCACTGTGATAAGAATGCTGTTTTTTTGATGTGGCAGAACTAATTTATACACTCATTCCTTCTATTATTCACATATGCATAACATGAAGGATTGTGTGCCTTACATTTTCAGTTTCATTCTGTGTGTTATATTTCTTGCGCATGTGAACTAATGTGCTAACATGTGTCTCTGACTATATTTGTGCCAATTATTTTCATTTCCAGGTGCCTATGAACGACACATAAGTTCTATGGCAGTGACTTTCCAAATTTACAGTGGTGCCGGCGCCTCAAGCAGCATTTCGCTGATCTCCACAAGTCGTTCATGAGACAAACACAGCGCCACACTTTCACAGTGCTATGATTATTATTTATGTTTAAACATTTTGTTCTAAAATTGCTGTTACATTGTGTTTTGTGCCACCATCCTGTGGCTTAGGTGGAGCTCGTGAAATTACGGTGTATATAGTCACCTCATTTGTGTACCATCAACACTGCAATGTCACCATTCACAGCTGGAGCATACAGACAAATAGAAAAATATATTGATTGTAGCAGGGCTGGTGTGTATAATAATGCTTCTCTATATAATAATAACTTTAAAAGTTCTTTAGGTCTTGCATAGAACACTGCATTAATGTGTTGCAATGTAACCACCATTTATGATTGCTAGCATGTTAATTTAGTAGTTTTGTAATGTATTTTATTCGAAAGGTAATTTTGCTTCCGCATCACGACAATTAGAAAGATGCCGATGATTCAATCTCTTATTAAGTAGCTTTTTAACACATGTTTCTTTCAAGCCTTTGTTTACTCATCAAGGTTGTTTCAGATAGCAAACATATTTCACCTTCATGCAACATATTAAGAATGAAATATTCATATATATTTCTACACAGTACTTGCTTTTGCAAACAACATGAATGGCCCATTGCTTTTACTCGAGATCTAGGATGTCCATTTGATCTTTGCAAGATGCAGCAGATAGATGCATGGTTTCTGCATTATGCTGATTTCCGTAAGCTGCTTATCGGGTAATTTTGCATGATATGGCACTTTCCGTAAGCTGCGGATGTCCGCATCTTTCCGAACGATATGGCGCTTTCCGTAAGCTGCGGATGTCCGAATCGTTTCGCATGATATGGCGCTTTCCGTAAGCTGCGAATGTTCGCATCTTTCCGCATGATGCGGCTTTCCGTAGTCCAATAATTGCGTATGTACGAATCCGTATATGCGGAACGTTTCAGTAGGGCATCGCTTTTTAGGGGCAAACTGCGCATGTGTTGGCCAGCGAATAGTTTATCGTGCCACATGGTTACACTGGCACTGACAATTTTACATGGCTTCGATGGCCCGTGTGTCTGCTTACACTGTTACCGTTAAGATAAAATGTTTATGTTTCATTGCAGGGATTGATCTTTGTACTAGAAAGCCAGCTGCCAAGATTTGTTTACGGTGGTGCTACTAAAAGTACACTTTCCCTTATTACACGGGTTTTGGCTTGCACAAAGCATAACACTTGGGCCTACATTCACAAAGCTCTCCAAGCGCAGGCCTTCATAACAGCGTTTTTTGACTCGCCTTTACCCTGTTTTGTGCAGATGTTTCGTGGGTTTAAAAGTGCCACAGAATGTTGACCTCTCCGACTCTGGAAAATTCTCGTTCAAAGTTATGCAAGAGTGGGCTCAACTTTCTTGTGCACCTGCTTGCTGTTCAAGGATCCTGAAGTGTTATGCTCTCACTAGAGGTGGCAGTGTTCCTACTGTTTGTATTTCCATCACGCTGACCAAGTATGCGATGTTGGATTGAATGGTAGCACATCCTCAACAAATGTCTTTGTGGCACATGTAGAAGGCAGTACGAAATAATCAGGCAGACATTCACGCCAGGCGCTAACCTCTAATAATGCGTTTTTTTAAACAACCGTGCACTTATTCCAATTTGTCTAACAGAGCAGTAACCTGTTCGGCTGTGAACCAACAAGACGTTGAAATAATAAAAGCTTCACGTATTGTTGCGCTCAGATATATATGTATCGGTAAGCGGTCTGTGACACTTTCAAACAAAGAATCAGAATATCTGGGCATGCCTTAAGATATATTCCTTCGTTCACATATCTCGTGGCTTTGACTCGTCAACCGAGTGAACAAATGCATCATAGTTTCCTAAAGTTAAAGCATTTTTAAGGTAGCATGGTCTACATTTATTTGTCTATAGCTTTTTCCAGCCGTTTGCGTCAGGCACAAGAAAATATACTGAATATTATCATGTAGCCTCTGCAATTGGTTGCTTTCAAGCAGGCTTTGCATGCTTAGCTTGTGCCTACAGGTATTGCCCAATTCAAGACACAGCAGCGTATGATAGAATAGTTGACTCGAGAGCAACTATGTGCACGAGCTAAATATGTATTTTAACATGAGCGGACGGTTCGTGTTATTTGCCACACACATGATCTCGCTTAGAATGCCTTGGTGAATGGGCTCATAGAAATGTCACTCACCCGTTCAGCTGTGTATAGGAAACAGGTTAAGTGAACCTAAGGGTATATTTAACTGCTGCAAATGTGCCTTCTTGAGGAGCTGCACATTTTCTTTAAGAATATTGCTATCTGAGACATCATGTGAAGAGTGTCTACCACATCAGCGTTTATATAGCTTGCCAAGTAACGTTTGGCTGAACCTACCATTTTTTTCATATTTCGTTTTGCAGTAGACATCCTAGAATGTAAGCGCTGCTGCAGTGTGTGGCTCATTGTTATGTATTGATTCTGACATGTTAAACCTCACACTTCTTTTTTTTTCTTGCAGTAATTAGATGCTTCACATATGCCTGCGGTGACATTCCGCTGCGCTAGTCTGTTGGAAACACCAGCTGCGAAACCCGAGTTCTTCAGAATTGGAGAAGTTGCCCTTCTCTCATCATTGATGACACAGACTGCCCTATGCTAGAAATTCAATATTGTTTTTCCACGGAAGACGCAGAAAACCTTTGATGTAGTATGGCGCTTGTTTACTGCTGGCTGTGGTGTGGCGAAGTCTACTTCTACGTGTGCTCACACGTGGCCTAAAAAAATGAAAACAGTAAAGCATTACTTTTACTTTCAATATTGTCGACTTTTTGTGTTAGAAGCACCCAAGCAGCGTTCTTCCAAGGCGCTCTCGCCATGTATTAACCGTGTGACAAGCATACTCGAGATAAATAGTAATTTCCACTAGGAGTAACTGAAAGCATGTGCAGTTGGTCCTCAGGGAGTAACTGCGAACATGCGGGAGGAACGGTAAAGAGTAACCGTTGGTCTTAGGGGAGCAACTGGTGAGAGTAACTGTTGGTTCACAGGGAACAACTGGAGGGAGTAACTGTTCATCCCCCGAAGGAGGAACTGAAATGAGAGCAACGGTTCCTCCCCTGCTGTTACTCCTTTTAGGGGAGTAATGGCAGTGGCAATGCAATTGCTCCCTGAAAGAAGCAACCCTTATACCCCCGTTGCTCTCTTTTGGCCTTAGAGTGTAGAGCAAAGACAGTTTTTGGCCTAGCATTTGGATTCATGGGCACTTGCCAATAGCCAGAGCGTAGATCATGTAAGAAAAAAAAACTGCGCCTTGTAAATGTTCGAGGGCGTGATCGATTCGAGGCACAGAATAAACATCCTTCGTGTTGTTTTGTTTAGGCGATGACAATTTACGCAAAAGCGTATCATCCCTAATGCAAAAACCAGCGCCACTGGCTACGAGCGTCCAGCAGCATGCCTGAATATGGGCCTAGTATGCGCTGGTACCAGTGCCTACCAGTGCAGGTACTGCGACGATAGAGCGGCAGCGTCACAGTACTAGGCGCAAAATGGCTTCACTGGGTTAAAACGAGGGTGCCCAATCGTTATGAGTAAAGAGATAAGTAAAATAGCGCGCATTCACGTTACATATTAGGAAATGAAAAAGTGAAAAAAAATGTAACGTCTCTTGATGGGATTAAAAGCCGCCACCTTATGATCTCGATCAGAGTACACTACCCTATACGCCACGCCAGAACGTACATGTAGAGTAGTAAAGTGACTATTCACCCAAAGAATGCGCCGTTTGACTTTATGTTTACAAGTCGCACAGTCAAGATTGACGCGATATGCCATTCCAAGTAACAATTCTGTATTGATTCAACGGTGACGAACGGCTTCCGGGCACCGAATGATGTGCGGATATTAGCAAGGGCGCAATGTTTTTTGAAGCATCCACATCTTATCTCTGAAAAATCTCAAATTGACTGAGGGAGCAGCCACTGATTGTCGGCTGCTGCTGCAAATTATTTTTTTTCCTTTGATTGTCAGTTCTCGCACTTCCTACTGGCCAACATGTACAGATGATTTAAAATGTCTTGTTCAGTATATATCCGCGCATACGATTGAATATTCAGTATTTATTTTCGCGCAAGCGGGGACTTAGCAGTACACATTCGACGTGCCAGAGTACATATTTGCAGTTATATGAATACCTGCCACTAAGAAACCGGTGAAGAAATTACTAATGCAATCCAATGAAAAGGATGCCAGGGTCTTAGTTGACTAACGCGTACCAAATACCAATTTAAAGTTGCGCGTTCTTGCATACGAGTCAGAGAAGTACCGGCCACTGCGCGCAGAAGGAAACTTTCAGTGACAGCCTGCGTTGCTGAAAGCGCGACACATCGATCATCGTCGCTCCTTGTGCGAGCACCGTACACGCGGAGAAATGGTTGCGTTAGGCTCAGAGATGTTTAAACTGTACTTTACAGTCATTCATACACTTTAGAATTGAGCCTACTCAAACTAAAAATCGCCGGCAGCATTTACACCAACGCGGCCGGCACTATATAGGCCTCGCTTGGACGGGACACTGGGTAAGGCTGCTCTCGAACCAGCTGAGTTGCGATGTTTGAAGTTTCTGCATTTGAGCTTTGCGGCATTTGTAACTGTTACGTGAACAGTACCCGAATTAAGTAGAAGGTAAATCATTCACAGAAATGCATATACGGAGTGGCGATACCGAGCGACAGCCGTTTTTCAGGCCTCTGCTTGCAATATACAGCGGGCGTGCCAGATATCTGCAGTTATATTTATACCAAAAATTGAAAAAAACACCCATAGAAATACTAATACAATCCGCTGAAAACGTATGACAGCGAGTCAGTTAACGAAGGCGTAACAAATCACCAACTGGAAATCGCGTGTGACATATCAGTCAGAGAAGTACCGGCTACGTGCGGCCGCAAGTTTCGATGACAGCCTGCGTAGCCGAAAGCGTGGCGCATCAATCGTCAGCGCTCCTTGAGCGAACATTGACCCAAGGCAAAACAGTTGATTTTGGTTCGTGAAGATTGCACGTCCCGGACCATCGCGGATGACGGACACGCGACGCCAAGACTTTGATAATGTGGATTTTCAAGACTCTACAGCTAACAGCTTCTCAACGCCAAATGAAACAAACGTTCAGAACGCCGAGACCGACAGCCAAAACCAAGCAGATGGAGCCTGGCAAACGGTGATCACTCTGCGGCAGAAGAAGGCTCTTGCGAAAGAAAAGAAGGCCAAGTTCATGGATTTTTCGACGACCTCGTATCACTAACAACTATTCACTGGCAACGGGAAAATCTAAATACAGGCTCGCCCACAGGCGGCTACCCCTCTTGCCAAAAGACGACTTCAAGATAGTGATGCGACCACACCGAGGGCTACCGGTCAAGACCCCGACTAGTCCATTACTGGCAGACGCGGAGATACAAGCTTGCAGCGGACAAATATCTGGTGAGCAATTTTGCTCAGAATCAAGCGAGGTTCCAACGTCTTCATTGTATCGACGCCGCACCATACAGTGGCGGACCACGTGAGGCGTATTACCACCCTAAAGATCAGCGGCTGGCCACACTCAGTCAATGCCTTTGTAGCGACAAGCGAAGGGACAACGAAGGGCGTCATTCACGGCTTAGAGCCCCGCACGGCACCTGAAGCGCTAAAAGCCAATCTCCGCATACGCACCCTAGGGGTCAAAATTCTGTAAGCATGTATGTTAAAAAACACCAAGACGGCCGTAATAACATTTTCAAAGGGATTACACCTCGGTACGTATTTTCAACGGCGGAAAACTTGCTTGCTACCTCTACAAGGTTACCACCCAGGTGTGCAAATTGTGCAATCAGGTTGGTCACCCTCCGGACGTCTGCCCCCTGCCGGACACTCAAGTGTGTAACGTTTGTGGACAACGGGACCCTGAAACCGGACATGAGTGCTCTCCGAAGTGTGCAGCTTGTGGTGAGGGTCATTTGACAGGCGACCGAAGTTGCATAAAATGACTCGAATCTCCACAGAAAACAACCTTAAGGGCTAGTGTGCAGCAGCCTACTCTGAATGACACCTCACCAAAGCCACCTCAACGCCCCCGCTGGATCAGTTCTGATGATGAACAATCTTGTCTGGACCACTGTCCGGAGTCACCATATACTCGCCCAATGTTCCGCTCAAGATACAGATCTAGATCAAGATCCCGGACCCGGAAAGACTCTACTTACAAGACCCTACCGCATTTTCACTCACACAAGTCACCAAAATCTGGGCTTCAGGCTCAGCGATCAAGGAAGCGTCCGTACATGGCGAAGTGAGCTATGCATGAGTTGCATCTCCCGCTGCTCCTATAACGGCTAATCCAGAATATCAAAAGATTATTAGCGAGAACAAACTTCCTCCTGACAGCTTGGCAGAAATAAAACGAGAGTTGGCTTCCCTCAAAGCTAACCGTGGTATGGAATCGAGCCAACAAACTTTCTAACGCAAGCGGCACATCTGGCTGGGTTACGATTGAGTTTGATTTTACGGAAGGTACATTAAAACAAATAATACAGCAACTGCAAAGCATGAAAAGCTTTCAACAGCAAATATTTGCCGAATTTCAGATCCTAAGAAGTTACGTCGATGAATCTATTGCCAGCATAAAGGCCGCTGTTCTTAAACGGCTAAAAAGCATTCCGGGTGCTCCTTCTATCCATCGTCCGAAGCAACTTCCAACCTCCGACAGTGATAGCACCATCCATGGCGAGAAAAACACGAGCGCACACCAAATATCTCGAAATTTGGCAATGGAATCACCGCACCTTCCACAAACGTGTGGCCGCTCTACAACAATTTCTTAATACGGTGCCAGTCAAACCTGATGTCATTTGTCTACAAGAGATTGGCAATAAGCCAGTCAAATTGAGTGGCTACTACACGATTTCAAATCCACACTACCCTAAAGTCGCCACGTTGGTTCTTAAGAAAATAGCGACTAGTATAGATTTTCTGGTAACTAGCAGCATTAACCACCAAATCACAAGTATATTACCGCACAAGCGTAGCAAAGCCAAAACCATAATTACGAACGTGTATAGCTCCTCTAAAAAAAGAGGGCCGATTTGGGCACACTCATTCGGTATGCCAAGAGTAACTCCAGCATCCAGGATCGACTACTGCTTCTCGGGGACTTTATTGCCACTCACTATACCTGGGGGTACCGAAAGGATACCCCGAAAGGCCGGGAACTCGAGCGAGTTGTTGATGCGCATGGGCTCCAACATTTCCTCAACCAAGCCACATTTCCTCAACTTGCATTCATGAATAATGTTGACGAGGTGGTCTGGAGCAACCTAGAAGAGAATCTCGGGAATGACCATTATATTTTGAACTTTCGATTGCCTCCCCCGAAATTCGGCAGTCTCATGGCCATCATTTTCACTGGTATAGCGCACCACGACAAGGACACACACAAAAGAGAGATTCACACACACACAGCGCTATAGCGCTGTGTGTGTGTGAATCTCTCCTTTGTGTGTGTCCTTGTCGTGGTGCGCTATACCAGTGAAAATGATGAATTCCAACCAACTAGCCCGGCAACGTGCCTTAGCAAAGCTCATGGCCATGTTGTATTAACAGATCGGGTAACTTAACGCAAAGTCCCACTGCCCGAAATTTTACCGTATAGCGCTGAAGGTTTGGCAACGCACATACGAGAGGCTCACAAAGTAACTTCAAAGCGGGTTGCGCTCACAGTGAAAACCGCGGTAGTCGATAGTCATCTGCAACATATGTGGGAATCCAGGAGAGGGTTGAACAAGCAATGAAAAGAACAGCGACTCAATAGAAAATTGCGCCATGAAATTGCTGAGATATCTGAGCGGGCAAACGCTTACGCGCAGCAGTTGGAGACGGCGAGCTGGCCGAATTTTTGTGACTCACTCCGATGAACCTTACACACCTCCAAGACATGGGCAATACTGCGCAGCCTAATGGAACCTGGTAAAACCAAAACGGCAGCACGCCGAACTCCTAAGAAGCTCGCTGGGGAATTTCCAGGAACAGATGACGCCCTCCTCGCTAAGCTCCGAGATAAGTACATAGGCACGCTCACCACTCCCCAGTGCAGTTTAGCATACCAAGGCCAGAAAAACGCAGTGCTCGACGCACCGATCACCAAGGCAGAACTATTCGTGGCGGCGCAAGCAGCAAAGCACAATACTGCCCCCGGACCCAACCAGCTAACAAACGCGTTGATTCGCAATCTGAGTGATGAATACCTGGAACAGCTTACTCGGTAGTTTAATGAACAGGTACGGGAGAGGGCGTGGTTTCTCAACATTAGAAGGAAGCCAAAATTATTCTTATTCGAAAGTTTGGAAAAACACCCGACCTACAAAATCTAATTCCAATATCAGCAGCATCTTGTCTTTGAAAATTATTCGGAAAGGTGATTCACATACGTTTCACCACTTGCATTGAAGATCAGAACCTTTTTCCAACAAGCATGTTTGGATTTCACCAACATTTATCAACGCAGGACATCTTCCTTCTACTTCGGGAAGAGGTACTCTGCAATACCATGGTTGGCGCAGAACATCTCGTGGTAGGTCTTGATTTGAAAAGCGCATGTGACACTATGTCCCATGAGCTTACCTTATCGGAGCTAAATGGCATTGGTTGTGGGCAAAATATATATGACTACATTCGCTCTTTTCTATCCTCTCGAACTTCTACAATAGGCCTAGCCAATACATGCTTAGATCTGTTTCCTATGCCCAACGGAGGCACACCACGAGGGGCGATAATATCGCCTCTTCTCTTCAATATTGGCATAAGACGCTTAGCAAGGAGACTAGACAGTGTTTCAGGGCTAGGGTACGCGTTCTATGCGGATGGTATTACCCGATGGGCAAACAGTGGCTCTCTGGGTTAAAAAAAGCAAATTCTAAAAGACGCAGTGACCGCTATTGACGACTTCGCTTATGAGAGCGGAATGAGCTGTGCTCCCGATAAATGTGAAATTAATAGAAACTGAGGCAGAGGCCGCCGCATTCACGAGCCGGTCAACCTCTTTCTAGGAGACTACAAGATAAAAAAGGTACAGAAAATGTGAGTCCTCGGACTGTGGCTACAAAGCAACAAGCGAGTAGACCACACAATAAAAACCCCAGAACAATGGTGAAGCAGATCTCCCGTATGATTCATAGAGTCACCTGTCACCGAAAAGGTTTCAAGGAAGCTGAGACGCTCCGGCTGGTTCAGGCTTTTGTCCTCAGTCGGCTAACATATAGTCTTCCTTTACAGCAGATCAATAAAACCAATTTAAAGCCCTAGATGCATTGATACGAACATCGTACAAGGTGGCTCTCGGCCTACCACTTGGAACGTCCACAGAACGTTTCGAAGTCTTTGGTATACGGAATCATTATGAGGAGTTACGCTCAGCGGTGCTCATTTCTCAGCGGAAGAGGTTTAACTTAACTGGGAGAAATTTGCTACGCCATGTAGGTTACCCAGCTCGTCCTCAGTATGCGGGAGAGGAACTGGAGTTCATGGCTAAACAGCTACGCGAAAAGATTCCAGTATCCCCTATCCCAAAAAACATGAGCCCCTGATGTCACAAAGGTCGTAGGAGTGCACGAGCTCGCAAGTTACAGTGGCAATTCGGAAACAATCCGGACACGGTGTACACCGATGTCGCCCTATGCGGCAGGAACAAGTACGCGCTCGCAGTCGTAAGAGTGGCCCCGGGTCAAGGCCTTTTGACTTGCGCCACGGCACGAGCCGCGTCCGCAAATAACGCTGAGGCTTTAGCTATCGCGCTTGCTATTAAAGCTAAGGATATTCTGGAATGATCGTCCTTTGTTCTCATCGGTTCCATAGTCGCATGTAGACTCCTTCTCACGGGAAAACTACCACACAACACCATTCGCCTATTAGGACCGGATCTAACGCAGGACCATGCTACTATCTGGTGCCCAGGTCACGCAGGACCCGATGCAATGAGAGAGTGGACGGCACAAATCGTGCTTTAACAAACCGAGTGGCCTACCACTCCGACGACAAGCCCTTTTTACCACCAGATATCTTTGAAAATCAACGGCTTGAACGACGAAGATACAGTGCACCACACACAGCTTTACTTGGCCGGAATTCTTAAAACTGGCGCCGTATACAAATCTTTCGTCCAAGATTGTCATTCACCCAACGATATACAGCGATAGTGGTCCGTGGTGCGGAGGCAGGCCCACTCTCGCCCACATAAGTGGGAGCGGCGGCACTACAGCAGCAATGTCGCTGAAACATGCGTGGCTTATCTTGCAGATGGTGCCGCTCATGCACAGTGCCCCAACATTGACCAACAAAGTCCCGGCCCTGCCCAGATTATCCCCGACAGCATCCCGTGACGTCATCGGGGCCAACCTATGGAACTGGAAGACTTCGGTGACGTCACCACGCGAAGAAGACATAAAACCTCGTCCGCTTCAACGGCACCTCAGTGGGAGCGGCGGCACTACAGCAGCAATGTCGCTGAAACATGCGTGGCTTATCTTGCAGATGGTGCCGCTCGTGCACAGTGCTCCAACATCGACCGACAAAGTCCCGGCCCTGCCCAGATTATCCCCGACACCATCCCGTGACGTCTTCGGGGCCAACCAATGGAACTGGTAGACTTCGGTGACGTCACCACGCGAGGAAGACATAAAACCACGTCCGCTTCAGCGGCACCCTAGTGGGAGCGGCGGCACTACAGCAGCAATGTCGCTGAAACATGCGTGGCTTATCTTGCAGGTTGGGTATTATGCTCCTGCATCTTACTATCGTTCCTACAATCTTTTTTTGATTGTGCTGCCGCTCCCAGCGAATTGTTTTGACATTTTGTTCAAGTTGTGGTCAGAATTGGTGCTAATGCTTTCCGGGGACATTGAACTCAATCCCGGACCAACTGTTAAGAAAATGCTAGAGACAATCTTAAAGACAAAAACTCAAATGCGAGCTAGGCTAACTCAGATAGAAGAAAAAATGGAACCTTTGTCTAAATATGCCACTAAGATAAATAACCTTGACATTGCTGTTGAAAGCCTCCAGCGCACGATTGAACAACAGCAAGAAAGGTTAAGCGAATTGGAAGACAGGGCTAGAAGAAATAATCTTCTTGTTTTTGGTGTCACTGAGACGGATAAGGAAACACGACAGGACATTGAAGAGAAAGTATTAAAAAACATATTCTCAACGCGCCTTGGTGTTACAGTGTCCTCAGTAGAAAGAATTCACCGCATTGGTCAGAAGAAAAGCAAACAGGACAGACCAGTAATTGTAAGATTTTATAACTACAATGAAAAGATGGCCATATTTAGGAGCCGCAAAAAATTGAGAGGTGCTAAAATCGGAAGCTATGACGACTACTCAAAAGAAACATTAGAAAAACGGAAGTCTATTTGGCGCTCTGCTCTTGATGATAGGCGCAAAGGTTCGAAGGTGAAGCTTGTTCGAGATAAGCTTTACATCGACAACGCTGCTTATACGTGGGATTCCCGTTCCAATACACGCGTGAAAGTTAAGAACGCTCAAAGCGAAGCACGCCGCCCGGTCTGACAAAAGAAGCAGTGCGACATAAAGCTGATAAACGTGAACGCACGAAGCGTTTTGAACAAAACAGAAGAACTAGAATCGTTGACTCTAATTTATGACCCTGACTTCGTGGCTGTAACAGAAACTTGACTAACAGAGGATATTGCAGATACGGATGTTTTTCCCATTTCATTTCATGTACTGCGTAATGACAGACTAACCCGAGGTGGAGGCGTTGCTTTACTGATTAAGAAAACTGTTCGGTACGAATTATTGTCGCCCAATAAAAACTGTGAGAACGTGTAGTGCAAATTATTTATGGGAGATATCACGTTACTTATAGGGGTTCTCTATAGGCCCCCGGAACTTCAGTTGATATTTTTGAGAAATTGGATGACTACTTGCTAACAATGACAAACAAACGAAGCAGAGTAATAATCACAGGCGATTTTATTTACCAGGTGTTGACTGGAATGCACGAGTTGCTGGGCCGCATAACAGGCCTCTTGCAGAAAATCTGCTTGACATCATGATCAAGTACGATTTGGTTCAGGTAGTTGACAAGCCCACTCGAGTTCAAGGACAAACCGAGACATTGTTGGACTTACTATTTTTGTCGCAGGAAGTGTTTCATTATGAAATAAGTATCGAGGATGGAATCTCGGATCATAAGGTGGTTGCAGCAACTCTTAAACCAAATAAAAAAATTAGAAAAAATAACCAGAGTAAAGGTGTACAATTTTCAGGCCGCAGATGATACCTCAGTTCTTGATTACTTAGAAATGGCTTTTGACGCTATCCCGCCTACAGATGATGTAAATCACCTCTGGGAATACTTTAAGAAGGTAGTAAACGACTGTTTGTCACGTTTTGTTCCCCAAAGAGAAAAGAGAACTGCAAAAGCTAACCCATGGATTACCAGAAGTATCATTCACCTAAAACGGCGACTATGTCGCGCCCGTCAGAAAATACCAAGAAACTCGGCTCTTATTGCTCACATTAGTGTTCAGGTACGAAGAGAAGTCAAGCAATCTAAAAGTAATTTTCTAACTAATATATTGTCTGAACACATATCAACTCTCCCCAAAAAATTTGGTGGTACCTGTCTAGTTCGCAGTCTGAAATAACTGGGCTTTCTATAGACGGGACATCCTATAGCGAACCGATTCAGATTGCCGAAGCACTCAATCATTACTTCAGTACTGTTTTTTCTCCAAGTATTGATCATTCAAAAAAAGGCTGTACGTTCGATGATACTAGTTCCAATCTTCTTACCGTATCTAAAGAGGGCGTAATGGCATTACTGCTTGAATTGAATCATAAAAATCACCTGGTCCGGATATGATTCCCAACGAATTTTTAAGGCGCTACTCTGATGGGGTTTCTAGTTTCTTCGTTAAAATTTTCAATTTATCTTTGTGTACTGCCGCTGTTCCGATTGATTGGTTATTAGCAAGAGTTGCATCCCTTTTCAAAGCTGGTGACCGCCTTTCTGAAGCAACACGGCTTTAGAAAAGGCCTTTCAACCGTCACTCAGCTTTTTGAATCTGTTCATGCTTTCGCTACAGCGATAAACTCAAAAGAACAAGTCGATGTCATAGCAATTGATTTCTCTAAGGCCTTTGATAGAGTATGTCACCAGAAACTTATTCAAAAAATGTTAATACTTGGTATTGATCCCGCAATTGTAAGATGGGTTGAAGCGTACTAGCGCAATAGGTTGCAGTTTGTTGAAATAAGTGGCGCACGTTCTTCTGTTTTACGCGTATCCTCTGGTGTGCCACAAGGCTCCATGTTGGGAGCTCTACTCTTTTTAAATTATGTGAATGATATTGCAATGGTTGTGCCTCCTTTTGTTGATGTAAGGTTATATGCAGATGATTGTCTCTTGTTTTGTCATGTGAAAAGTGTTTCTGATGAAATGCTCCTCAATGATGCTCTTCGATGTATTGACAACTGGTGTGAAAAATGGGACATGAAAATTAATTTTGATAAATCTGTTTGCATGACAATTTGAAATATAAATTTTTCCTTAACTATAACTACACAGTAAACAATAGAGAAATTAAGAGTTCTAATGAGTTAAATACTTAGGTGTTACTATATCCAGCAGTTTCAAGTGGGAAAATCATATTGACAACATTACAGGACTGGCGAAACGAAAGCTGGGTTTTCTGAGAAGGAAACTCCGTAATGCAACGCCTTCTGTTAAATTGTTGGCGTATAAGACTATTGTTAGACCAACGCTGGAGTACGCAGCTATCATCTGGGATCCGCATACTAAAACTGAAATTAACAAACTTGAACGAGTATAAAGATTGGCCGCGAGGTTTATTTATTCAAATTACATGAGAACACAGTCTGTATCACTTTTGCTTGCTAGGGCTGACCTTCAATCGTTAGCTACACGTAGATAAATAGCTCGCTCAAAATTTATTTATGACCTGTATCATAAGAACTACAAGCTGGATCCCAGTGTATACCTGCGCCCCCCAGGACGAGTGTCGGCTCGTACCAGTCACTCATTTTCTGTCCAAGCTTATGTACCGCGGGTGAATGTATTTAAGTTTTCGTTTCTGGTGCGATCTATTGTTGACTGGAATGCGCTTCCTCCCGAGGTACTTACAGGATGTAGATCTTCACAGGATTTTCAACGATGGCTGGACTTGTTTTTTGCCTAACATTGTTTGTGTATTGTTCACCTGTTCACCTCCCACCCCTGCTACAGCCCGCAAGGGCTAGCAGTATTGTAAATAAATAAATAAAATAAAATAACGTGGGATTGTCGGAACAGGTCAACCGAAATTAACTCGCCGCAAATAGCTGGCAAAATTTCCGCAAGGAAGCAGTGGGAGACTTTGCTCACCAGCGAGGATCTGAGAGTGCAACTAGCGCTCCTCGACCAGGCGCAGCAGGCCGCTAAAGCCAGTGAAGGCCTGGAATAGGGGCTCCACCCACATGCTCCCCGTATCTTTTTTCCTTGTTTTTTTTCAAATAAACGTTTTGATTTATTGATTTGGTTCATGGATTTCTAAACTATACTTTACCGTTATTCTCACACTTTCAAATTGTGTGTACATGAAGCAAGAAACGCCGGTAACATATACACCAACGCGGCCGGCATGACAGGCATAATGCTCGCTGTGCCGTGCACTGGATAAGACCCCTCTCGACGTGGTGTGTTGAGATGGTTAAAAAAGTGTCTGTGTTTGAGCATCGGAACATTTATAACTGTTACCTGAAGTATGTAGAAAGATAATTATGGCGGGGCATCCATTTAAGCGGTGTGGCGGGATTGAACGACAGTTTTTTTTCTCGCCGCCGTTAGGAAACCCTGCGGAGCGATCAAGAGAGCTCATTTACTTTTCGTCAATTCGGCGGCAAAAACAATTTCCTGTTTCTCTTAGGAGAGGCGTGCAGCTTCAGGCTTGCAAGCACTGTAATTTGGCATCGTTACAGAAATTTGCGACTGATGCGAATATGGCCAGTATACACGAGGGCATATGCGAAAAAGGTGCATTAAAATTGCTGCGATACGTACGTGCGCCGTAAGAACTATGTATGCTAGGTATATGTTACGGTAGCATCTCTCCGTGCCGTCGAATCAAGTGTTTTATATTGAACGACACCGAAACATACCACGGCACACGCCACAATAATGTGCACTCTGCGCGGGTAGAAACAGTGCGTGATTCAGTGCTCACCAGCGCTTGCCAGTCAAAAATACAGCGCTCCCAGCACTTCGCAAGGTGCACCAGCATCCCAGTGGTCAAGCCCGCACCCGTACCAGTGCGTTACAGCTTTTTCCCAGTGCGCCCAGCGAAGTGCCAGAGAATACAATCGTGTGTACCAGTGTCTCAAGCGTGTACCAGTACCAAAAAGCGTACTGGCATTACGCTGGGGACGCTGTTTTTTGCAACAGGGGTACCAATGTCCTTTTAAACTAAAACAATGAGCAACAACTAAGGACTGCTTGAGAGTTGAACGATGCTGCGCTTTAGCATGTCGCCTATTTGTTCATTGATGACATGGTGTTCTGTCGGCGAAACACGGTACGGTCGCTGCCGTACTGGTGGGTGACTACTTGCGTCGATCTGGTGGCATACAGTAGACGTTTGACCTTAAGTAAAACTACCGCTGTCGAAAGATGGCCGAAACTTGTCAAGGTGCCCCACAACCTCACACCTCTGATGTGGGTTTAGGCATTCGTCGATGACACGGTTGAAAATGCCGGCAGTGGAAGGGCCATTAAAAGAACTACAGGAGAGACCGCTGACTTCCGAACGATGCTTCATCACGAACGTCAAGTGTGGCGATGGTTTCATATGATTTTATTGAGCCAATACCCTTGCCCCGAAACAGCGTGATTGTGAATGGGAACAATTTTCCCACAGGCACGTTGGTCACACCACCTTGAAGTGTAACCAGAGCAGTTGCGAGCGGTCATATGTGGCCATGAACGAAAGCAGTGGAAGGCGTGAAGAATGCGGTAGCGTCGAAGGTGGCGGAACACGACACAGGTGCGAGAACAATAGCGTGCGGGATGATGATGGTGTCGCTACTAATGACCGACTTCGTGTAGGAAAGGCGATCGTCCACAGGTAAGCATCACCAAGGGGACAACAGACGGCTTCGGCACGGGCGCAATCAATGATGGCTAGGTGATGGGAGAGAAAATCCCGACCTAAAATGATGTCACGAGAACAGTGTGGGAGTACTACGAACTGCACTGTGTAGGGCACTCCTTGAATTACAAATCAGGCAGTGCACGCGGTCACAGGCTGTGCAGCGGCAGTGTGAAAAAACGAACCAAAGTACGGCGTCGTCATTTTTCAAATTGAATGGCAAACTTTATCGGTGATGACCGAAACGCTGGCACCAGTATCAATAAGGGCAAGTACAGGTACACCTCCAAGAACAGCATTATTGATATTAGTGTGAACGAAGAGGACTTGTGCTTTCCGATGAGGACGCAGTTCTGGCCTCGAGAACTGCGTCATAGAGTTTTCCGCGTCAATTGCCGAGGGATGTCGGCGCCTCGGTGAGGGCAAGCGACAACGTGGAGAAGGAGATCGGCGATCAGAAGCTGGTCGATGGCTTTGTTAAGGAGGTTGCCATTCGGGGTCTGAAGCGTAGGAAAAGGTGTGGTCCTACTCATATGAACGTGGGTTTTCACGTGGCTGCCCTTAGTTTCCCGAATACGAACTAGGCGACCGGCTCGGGATTGGCCAGTATACGGCCGGTGGAGAGGCGACATGTAGCGACCGGGTGAAGGTGAATGCAAAGACTCTCGCGGCATCCACTGTGTTGCGGCGAGGTAGCCCAAGATGTAGCGCGTTCTTTCATCCAGCTGTGGACGCGGCAGATCGATGGCGAAACCACCCTGTCCCACTTGGTGGCACTGGCAGCGGCGGTAGGTGTGGACCGCTTCTCCGCACTGGTAGCAAAGAGGTCAGTGGTCGGGGTTGCGCCACACGCCTGTTTTACTCGGAACGTCGCGCTGGCCTGCGAATTGACGTGATGGTGGTGGTGGCTGTCGGCTGAATTGTGGTGGGGACGCGTCTTGACGCAGGCCTGCAGCAGTGTCGCGGTGCTCTGCGCTGGCGTAACTCATAGCTACCGGCTGAGGTTGCGGTGCTTCGGGGATCCCAAGCAATTGCCGAACTTCCTCGCGGACAAGATAGGCTGTCGAATCCATTTTACACTGCGCTGAGAAAACAGCTTGCGCATCTCCTCTCGCACGATCACTCGGATGCTCTCACTCAAAATGTCGGAGCAGAGTGGTTGAACGTCTGCGTAACTCTGGCATCGAGGGGTGATTGACCTGAAGAGTGCACATCTCCAGCGTCGTCTAAATTGTTATCGCTTCCGAGAGGAATTCTTGAAAGGTTTTCCGTGGGTTTCCAATCAATCTCACTGAGAACTCCTATTTGACCCCTCGCATAAGAAAACTTTCTTCTTCTCAGGCATGTCCGGGTAAGCTTGACGGAATAGGCGGGTCAACTGTACCCTGAAAATGACATTTTCATTTGGGAGCTGCGCTCAGGTATCCAGCAAAGCTGTGCCCTCTCTAAGCGGACGACGCTCGTGAACGTTTTCAGAAATGTGCCGCAGAATACACGCGAGGTTTGAAGCGCAGACTCCCACATTTCAAGCCAGGTCCTTGCGGCGTTTTGCAAGTAGAGGTACACGCGACGGAGCTTCCCTTGCGCATCTAAGATCTCTTGCACCTGCGCACACCTTTGCCGGACTTCAATGTCCGGCGATTGCCGACTTCGATGTCCGGAATCCAATGTCGGACACTCTCGTCAAGAAAAAAATTGACAGATTCTAGGTATAGTGGGAATCGATGATAAGCAAAACACGAAGGAGAAAGGCCTATATGTCACTTTAAAATCAGCGCGATGTTGCGAGGTGGAGATAAATGAAACCATACATGACTTCCGTGTCATGAATATCATGTTTGGATGTGTCGTTTACCTACGTCATTTATTCACGTCACATGATACCAAGTTTCCTTAATGTGGAGCTAGATAAACGACCACGAGCACGTTATGAGCGCGGTATATTGTCATGTTTTTACATGACACGCGTGTCAGGATTATCATGTTTGCACTACTCATATAATTCGTCGTCCATTAACGTCACGTAACACCAAATTCAATTTATGTGGAGCTAGCAAAACGGCCGCGAGTAGGTCATGAAGAGCCCATTATACTCCAAAGTAGCATTGACGCACGCGCACGCTGGGCACAGCGTCGCTACGTTAGCAAAACGCGAGCACTCAATACTCTGACGCGAAGCGCGACTCGCGCGACCAGCGTATACCGGCGCAACCTGACGGCAACCAGCGCACAATGCGACATGGTGTATTTCGTGCCGATGCGTTAAAGCTAGTGCCCACCAGCGACTAGCAGCGGTCGCGCGACCATTTGCGACTGGTCGAGAACAGTCGCGAACGGTCGCAAACGATCGCAAAGCGACTGCTTTGCTAGAGGCTTCCTCACCGATTTTTCAGTCGGGCGACTGCAATCCAAAAGCTGCTGTAACCAATCAGTGATGCTCAAATTTTGTTTTGTTTTTTTCATTGCACTGGCTTACTGCCGCCAAATACAAACGAGTACGTTCCTCTGGGTCTGTGGCACCATGGCGACCATGGAATAATTGGCTTGGAGACGGCGGGGCGCAGAAGCTCAGAAAAGTGTCGAATTTACGTGGCGGCATTCGCAAGAAACTAA
The DNA here is from genome assembly GCA_013436015.1 of Rhipicephalus annulatus. Classification (NCBI taxonomy): domain Eukaryota; kingdom Metazoa; phylum Arthropoda; class Arachnida; order Ixodida; family Ixodidae; genus Rhipicephalus; species Rhipicephalus annulatus. The sequence continues at coordinate 547,645 of WOVY01010991.1, forward strand.
ACACCGTTAAAGTGAAGAGAAACTAAATTGTGCACTTTTTTTCCCGTATTGAGAAACGTTTTTTGTTTGTCTTAAACTTGACTTGTCACCGCCTTCAACGCAGCGCGTTTGGAACGCGTTTGTGTTCATGCCTTGCACAGTAAAACTTTTTTACATCCTTATAGGTGTAAAAGGGTGTTTTAGAGATTTACACCCTTTTGAATTAATTTAACACCCTTTTCGTTGCTGGTACACCTTCAGAGAAGGGTGTGATGGGCATAAGGATGTTATTATGCCGTTAGTGAGGGTGTTGAAGAACAGAAGGGTGTACACCTATAATTGTTGCAATAAAAATTGTTCCGTTTAACGTCCCAAAGTGGTCATATAATCATTATTGACGCCGTACCAAAGGTCTCCGAAAATTTAAACCACCTGCGGTTACACTTAAGGTGCAATTAAGTCTAACTAAACAAGTCTCGCACTATTTCTCGTCCACCAAAAATGTGGCCGCCGTGAACTGCCGTGATTCGATCCTGCGACTTGCGGGTCAACACTTCAGCACCATAAGCACCAGACTGCCGGCGCGGGAGTGCACGTGCAAGAATCGAGCTGCATCCATGCTTGCAAATGAAATACCACGCATAGCGCAAGGAATGCCTTTCATAAGATAACAATGTCGTAGGGATGAAAAAAATCGAGGAAAACATTGAGGCATTGGCAAATTTCAGAACACTCCAAGAATAATTGAGAAAATGTAAAAGAGACTAATTTCTTCTCGCACTGTATGATTCGACATGCTTTGCCACTTTATATTGTCCACATTATATGTGAATAAAAGAATGGGCTGTCACGATCTACGGACAGCACATGTTCATATGCAGAAGCAATTCAGAAAAAAACTTGAATTTATTACAAAAACCCTTGCTCGTTCAAAAGCCGTTCGAGTGCAAGTCGTTTTCACAAGATTATTGAAGACGACACGTGCTTGGTCGAAAGAGAAAACAATCCACAGTATACCTTCTGCAACCATGCGTAGCACGGGAAGTGATTTTTTAGGTCAAGAAATAAAAGTCAGAGAATGGCATGTTCAGTGCACGCAGCGCCTACGAGAGGAGAGGGAGACACGCCTCTCGCCCCCGCACACACGCACACACACACACACACACATATATATATATATATATATATATATATATATATATATATATATATATAAAATCAGCCTGACTACGTCCACTGCAGGACAAAGGCCGCTCCCATGTTCCGCCAGTTAACCAGGTCCTGTGCTTGCTGCTGCCAATTTATACCCACAAACTTCTTAATCTCATCTGCCCACCTAACCTTGTCTCCATCTTTGGGGGATATATATATATATATATATATATATATATATATATATATATATATATATATATTGTGGGACACACATACTTATATATATATATATATATATATATAGTTTTAAACTTCAAGAATAGTGCAGTTTAGGAAACAAAACAATAAAATATTTATTTATTCCTAACAGTTTCGGCTGGTGGACCAGCCTTCTTCAGAGGATGCAAGTGAAACGGAACAAGTTCCCGTAGCAGAGGGTCACCCTCACAGTTTGAAGACCCTCCAAAAAAACGAAACAAACGGGCGAACGAGGTAGCAACAGACAACAAGAAGCAGAAGAAGGAGAGGAACTAGAAAGGAGTGACGGAGAGCCGCCGGAAACGAGTGGGTAATTCTGGCATTGTTACTGGGTATAGGTAAGACGCGCCGCCAGTGGAGACGACCAAGAAAAACGGAAAAAATGTGGAACATGTTGCCGCTTACTCGCATCCTACACATGGATCGAGTTTAAGTTCACGTGGTTCGCGGCGGCTGGCCCGCGGCATCGGGCCACACACACACACACAAGAAGCATACGACCCACTCCAGCTTTCGGAAAATAATTGCCACGTTGGAAAGCTAATGTGCCCTCTCCCCGTCCCTCCACCTGCCCTCTCTTGCAGAAAACTGTACAACCAGTCATACTGAAAATGAATGAATGGGTATTCTTGTACACGATGAACAAACGAAAACGTAAACAAAAAATATAAAAATTAAAGAATACTAAAAAAGTACTCAAAAATGAAAATAAAGTTTACTAATACTAACCCACGCCGTTTGGTTCACGTAGCATCGAATTCGTTTATTTTCACGCGCTATATTGACCAACTTACGTGTGCGACTTCACGTATGTGTAAATAAATTAATTGAGTAATTCAATTTCTTTGTTTCACGAAACGTCGCGGAGGCACGTCAGTCGCCCAGGGCTCTCGTTGATTCCGTGGGTAAGTGATCTGACTTTCTTTATGATGTATGACTCCAGCTGTTCGCGCAGAAGTCATATAAGTATATATATATATATATATATATATATATATATATATATATATATATATATATATATATATATATTGTGCGACACTGCGACCCACGCCATAAAATTTGTATTTGCTATCTATTCAGTTTGACATCCCTTCGAAGAGGGGGGGTATGAGGTGATCAGCAGGGGGCACTGCAACCCCCGTCGAGGTACAGTGCCCCCTCTCTATTTCTCCATGTACCTATAGGGATTTACATTGCCCCCTAAGTCACCAAAGGCCGCCCCCGCCCCCTACCCCCGTGGTGGGCACACCTATGCATAGGCACCATCAATCGTTGCAGTAAAATGTTGTGTGTAAATGTGTGCGTCAACAATAGTATATTTTGAATTCAAGAACATGAGTGTTTTAGGTGATTATTACCGCTGTTGTTCATTTGTTAAAAATGCATTGTACCTGCAAGCGTTTCAAACTTGGCGCGCTAAATTTATACGTTAATTTTGTTTGTTCGTAGAGATAAAACTATTTTTTTCCCTTAGTTACCATGCTATATATATTTACGTTTACTTTTCATACTTAAATGCATCACCAGAGCATTTTAGTCCAGCATTGTACGTCTGCGGAGTTGTAACCACGATACTTGTTCGGGCGTGCTTGCTCGCTGCCGTCGCTGGTCGGGCGCCTCGCAGCTGGTCGGTTCTGCATCGATTTTTCTCGTTTTTTGAGGTGTGCTTGCGTTCTTGTTTTGTGTTCTGCTGGTGCTGCCTATTACGAAGATGAACTCTACTGAAGCGAGGACGTGTAGCGTCGCATTTTGGAACACTCGCCAGGTACGTACCACATTCCTGCTGCCTGCGCTTTGTCAACACCGAGAGCGTGATAACGACGCCATGCTACGTTTTTAGTTACATGTAGGCGATAAGTGAGGTTTTATAACGTAGTGAACCCGTTTGTGTGTGTCGTTTAATCAGAATGAAGGCGTTTTTGTGGGAAGTCAAGCGTGGGCGAGCTTTTTCTTTTGATTCAAGCATGCTTCGGTGTGTGAAGCACATGGCACGTGCGTGCGCAGTGGGAATTCGGCGCCGGGTTTGTGCGAGTTTTGACGGCGCCCGCCTCTGTCGGCAGTGGTGTTGGCAGGGAGCCCTGCTCGTGATGGATCAATATTTTGGTTAAATAATTGCTGGGCGAAGACGGCGTTTGTTAGCTGTAAGCGTTGATTACGCCTAGGGCGCGTATGTTTGGATCTCTTAACTTGAGGATTTTTTTTGCACGTGTGTTCATATTGTGTGCAACAGGAGTCAACGGGTTCATATGTTGTACGTTTCATATGTTGTACGTCCAAAACAGTTTGAAAACAGTTTCATATGTTGTACGTCCTTTTTTTAAACTGCTATCAGAAATTGCTGCGGGTAGCCGAACATATGCCGGTGTATGCATCCACGCCGGCACGCATCTTTGAACTACCGTGTTACTCGAGTTCGCGTGCTGCATGCTGCCTTATCTTAGATACGGCTCACAAGGCTTGCACGTATGTACGCTTAGCTGATTATGTAACCCGTTTAGTCAAATCTGAACTTACGTTATACACCCGCAACATAGGTTGCCTGATGGGTTCGAAACCGATGAATTTTGAGCCGTTCGTTAAACTTGAACTGTATTTTCGAACAAAATTTTCATGGCTTATTGGGGCCGAATAACTGTACCTTAATTGTGTGAGTCCTTATTCGATCAGTAGTTCATGCGGTAGAGCACATTTTATTTTACCCAGCTTGTTTTCTCTATGCTTAGAATTCATTATTTTGTGGTGGTTTATTAAATATTGTATGTGCCTTGCCCAAACTTTGTGTTCAAACTTTGCTAAGCACTTTAACTTGTACGAACAGTAAGGACTGTTTAGACCACCACCTCCAATGGCATTTAATAACAGATTGCAAGCTTATGCCCGTCTGCTCAGAAACACACATAAAAACACTGAAAAACCACACACTGGCCACGAATAAAAGCACAGTCTTTCTCACTTTTGAATAGGGCTCCTGTGTGGGGGCCAAAACGTCATGCTTCCAATTGGGGTCAGCATGTTGTTTTAATTGTCTTCACATCAGATGACAAGGTTAAGTTAATTCTATAGGCATGCGCTACAGTTATAGAAGGGGTCTGTGGGGTTTGGAGAAACGAATAAAATATTTAACGCTCAAAACTTGCAATAATGTTATACATCATTGTATGCATACATAAGGCATGCACATGCTACTGTGAAAATGAAAAATCGTACAGTATGTTTATCTGACAATCATAAATATAGACTGCATGTTTCCAAGCTGTTGGCATTGACGCAATTACACATCTTCCGAAATCAGTCTCATCAAATGTTTATTGTGTATTGCTAAATCGTGACCAATGCCTTCCAGTATTCTTGGTTACTGAGATTGTTGCAGAATCTTGCATGCTTTATTGGGATGGTATTTAGCTCAAGGTGGGTGCGTTGTATTAGCATTTCCACATTCTTTCCCATTAATTATTAGACAGCCTGTAATGAGGAGTATGTTAGGGATGAGGGGCACTGCCTTTTTAGCCACCTGGAATCATTGAATTAACAGCCGTAATTTAACAGTTGACAATAGTAACTTAGTGAAACCAATTTTTTATGTCATCGTGTCATCGGCATAATCGTCCTAATGTAGGCAGCCAGAAGAAAGTTACATTAGTTGTGTTCAAACTAAAATTCGTAATTTAATTTTATGTGTTACCTCCAATGGATACTTGATCAAAGCGCATACCGTCATGTACGCGCTGCCCTATTAATGAATTGGCATGTATACGCACTATGCCAGAGCGCTATTCAAGTATATTTTCTTACACATCTGTTATGTGGAAAATGCATATTCTTTCGTAAGGTTGCAGCTATGTTCGCCAAAAACATTGAGGATGTTTTTGTTGTAACATGTCTGGTTTTCGTACATCCTACTCTTTTAAAACACAACGTTCCAGTTCATTCTAAATAGAGTTCCAAATTCTACTTCGCCAACAAACACATCAGTAAATTGTTTTTTGTTTCTCTCGCAGCCAATACATGCTCGTCGTAGGAAGAGAGCGTGGGAGACGTCTGGACAAGCCCATCATCAAGGCTGGCTCGTGGAGAATTTGACTGCTGGTGCACATCAGCAGCGCATGGCTTCTGTTTCTTTTGAAAAGCGAGCTGCCGAGAGCCACCTGGTAGCCATATTCAAGGAGCACAAAGGTTCAGGGTGTTTAAAGTTAACCCTTGTGTTTTTCCTTAAAAGAGAAGTCAGCGCTGTAAGTTATGTATGTAAAAGCCACCTCTGCTGATAGCTATGTATTCAAAGGGATGCAATGTGAAACAATAATTATCACTGTCAGCGGTGCCATTAAGTTTTAATAATCAACCTAATAGTGACCAAAGCAGGAGATCATGCATGTGTTAAAATTTGAACCAGTCACATTTTACATATTATCATTTGTAAGAACTTTAGCATGCCTGTGCTCAGATATCCTGCTGGAAATTTAGTTGCGGCTTGCATTATTATGTGTGCAGGACAGTGGGCACTAGCAAAGACTCTCTGATTTCATGCATTTAATGTGACCGTGGGTGGAAGGCACGGGCAAACATTAAAATGGTTATTCTTGCTATTCGCTGGCGATAGCAAGAACCGACTGCTCGTTCCGCTATGGAGTGATATTTTGCTGAACCTCACTGCCTTGCATGCGTAGTCATGAAAAGCAAAATTACTTTCAAACGGGATATCTTGGAGAATAAACATAATAAAAAAGTTTTCCAAGTGGACTGTGTAGAAACAGGACTGCCTCCAACTTTTTAATGCAAACATACCTGCTTATTTGTGTTACTAAAATTTCAATATTTTCGTTGATTGGACAGATGACAGCATTATTTTGTTACTTTGTGTTCCCCTGGACACAATCTGCCAAGGTCTTTTTCTGTTCTTAAGGCTAAAATTCAATGCAACTAGGCAGCGCATTTATGAATGTGTCAGTGCTGCTTACTGAGCTCTTTATTGGAAATTTTGTTTTTTCCAAGATGTACTGTGTGAGTTACTCGCCAGAATCGCATGTCATGTTAATTGATCCCTTATGTGCAATTGGCCATTTAAAACAATTTTTGTGTTGCGATAAAAAAGTAGCACAATAATGATTTTATTTTCACTGTAACAGTCACTGAATATTCTAATATATTTTTGTTACCTTGTTGTTTTAGTGCCTTTGGGGAGTTCATAAGTGCATTCAAGTGTTTTCTTACTGTCATACTTTATCATACCTGACTTTGCCAACATCAAACCATTTCGGATATTTTACACTGATACATACTCATGTTTAACATTGTTTATGATAACTGATAGAAGGCATACTAGAATATTGTAACGCGAGTCCTTGGACCGGGGGGGTGTAATGGTGAATTTTTCCCCGTGTGCTCAGATTTGGGTGCAGGTTAAAGAACCCCAGGTGGTCTAAATTTCCGGAGCCGTCCACTACGGCGTCTCTCATAATCATAAAGTGCTTTTGGGACGTTAAACCCCACATATCAATCAATCTGGTGAATTTTTTCAACTACATAGTAATATCTGCTTGCTTTATTTCATGTCAAGTGTAATGAGAATAATATTTACTGAGGTTAACGTGTGAAAACCACAATATAATTATCAGGAACACTGGAGTGGAGGGTTTCAGATATTTTGACCACCTGGGGTTCTTTAAAATGCACCCACGTCTAAGCAGACAGGTGTCAAGCATTTCCTCCTTAATCGAAATTGCAGCCACCACAGCCATGGCTTGATTTTGCGGCCTTCAGTTTAGCAGTCAAGAGTTACTTGAAGCGTATATTAGTTGTGGGCTGTGGTCTTGCTTCCATGATGCATCTTAAGAACAGTACTTTGGTGCCAACCAGGCAACTCTACTAGTGCACTGGTGTTGTGTTTTTGCACTCATAATTTACTGCAATATTTAAGTATTTTATCGAGATGCACTTCTGAGCAGCTATGCGTAGTGTGTGCTGGTGTTGTATATTAAATTCCTAATTTTTCACAAGAGGTACCGGTTGTTGCATGTATTCTGAGTTAGATATGAAGTTACGAATTTTCCTTCTTTTATACTCTGTAAGAGTGTAAAGCCCACCAAGTCACTTTATTATACTTTGCATATTGTACTTCAGATGGCTAGTTTGTGTGCGCAGAGCTTATATAAACAGCCCATAGTGTTTCGAATGCCTTGAAAACTGCCTTAGGATCAGAAAAAACTGTTGTGAAGAGAGGGATAGTCTGGGAGAACAATGGAAGTTCCTCAGATAGGCTGGCTGACGTTTCGATAGGAGGACTTATGTTCGACAAAAGTGTCTTGCCTTCTCATCTTTGGCATGTTAGATTTAAGAGGTTAGTAGAGACGTCATCTCCTGGTGGTGGTGCGTGTCCCTGTTGGTAATCGCAGCCTGAAAAAAAACTATAAAGCGGAGGAGTGCAGTCCTTGCTTCACTTCAAGTTGGGTGGTAGTGATTCACAATATTTTTGGAGGGTAGAGAAAAAAAGGGAAGCAAAAAAGAGGAAACACGCAATATAAGAACGGTGTGCTGCCGCTACAGACACGAAAAAGGCAAAGAGCTTGAAAGTTCGAAGCTAGCAAACGGTCCCCGCGTTTGGCCATCACAAAGCGTTGCCGACGATAAAGGCCTATGCTGTTCTCAAACATTTATGAATGGGACTCATGAGAAAGCGGTTACAAAAAGGCGCGAGAGAGAAGCAGGCGGCTACTTTTAAATGCCAAAATGTCAAAAGTAAGCGACACCAGATTTGTTTGGAAGAGAATGTGTTTAATTGGGAAAGTCATTGGTTAAAATATGCTTTCACTATACCCATAGGTGGCCCGCTCAACAGAATTGCCTCAAGAAGTTGGCGGCATGTTCGCAAAAAAATTGAGAAATTCAGAATGCAAAGCAAATAAGCATCAACGAGAGAAACACAAAAAGAAAGAAAAAATGAAAAAAGGCGCTTTGGAGGTAGGTGACACGCTAGCGTTAACATACGAGGAAAGGAAAGAAGAGACGCAGAGAAATTTGTGGCTTGGCAATGAGTCATTGATTCATGGTAGGAGTGTTTTTTGAAGCGACAAAAGTGGAAAGAAAGCTGTGGTTGAAATGTTCTGGAAAATAAAAACTTCTTAGTTGCGCGTATATAGACACTTGTATAACTATATTTATATTATAAAAATTTTGAGAGAACATCAATAGTACAACTTGTAGTCTAGGAGCGATTCCATGTAATACCGGTTATGTCTATTTGAAGGTTGAAGCTTTCTAGTTTCCTAATGCTGTCGTAATTATGCTATGGCTTTCAGCAATTCCGAATTGCGACGAGCTACATTGATTCGTGATCGGTGTAGGTGCTTACATTTGTGTATCAAATATCATTCCATGTATTTCCTCTCTCATGGTGAGAAGAAATTTGTAGAACACAAAGCTTTGCTTGGTCGAAATTGTGGCCCTGTTGGTTGAAGTGACTAGCTACTGCTTTTGGTAAATTTTGTCTTGTGTCTGCACAGTGGCCGTTCAGTCTTACGTGAATTGGCTGCCCTAATTTGCCTATATATTGTTGTCTGCAGGTGGCACACTTAAGAGAGTATATTAGGTTGTTTGAAGTGCAGATGAAGATTGATGGGACCTTGTGAATGTAGTCAGATTTTGTGCTTTTTAAGTTGTTAGCCAGCTATATATTCTTACAGGTGGAGCATCTGAGCCAGCCACAGGGACCGGATGTCCTGGTGTTTGCTTTAAGTTTTGCGGGAATTTGCAAGGCGTGGCACGTGGCATTTCCAACACCAACTTAAAGACATGCTTGATCACGCAAGCTTAGACTAGGGCGTCTGATCCCTGTGGCCGGCCCAGGTGCTCACCCTGCAAATATATACAGCCGGCTACCAACATAAAAAGCAAAACATCAGACTACTTTCACAAGGTCACATAGAGCTTCAGCTGCGCTTTTATACAACCTAATATACTGTTCTGAGTGTGCCAGCTGTACAAAACAATATATAGGCGAAACTGGGCCGCCGATTCACGTAAGACTGAACGACCAGCGTGCAGACACAAGCACAAATTGCCGAAAGTAATAGCCGGTCACTTTCACCAACAGGACAAAGATTTCGAAAAAGCAAAGCTTTACGTTCTACAAAATAATTTTCGGTCACCACGAGAGGAGAAATACATGAAATCATACTTTATACGCAACTTTTTGTCTCTACACCCATAAGGAATCAATGTTGCACGTAGTAATTTGGAATCTCTGAAAACCAATGCATGATTGCGGCCGTATTTAGGGACTAGAAACGTTCAACCTTCAAATAGAGATAACTGGTATTACATGGAATCACTCCTAACCTACATATTGTACTAATAATATTCACTATAAATTTGTAAAATTTTAAGTATAGATACACTTGTGTCTATATACACACGACTACAAAAGTTTTTATTTTCTAGAACCTTTCAACCTCAGCTTTCTTTCCCCTTTTGTCGCTCTTTCTTCTTTAGTCGCTTCAATAAACATTCCTACCGTGCATCGTTAAAGTCATTGCCAACCCACAAAGTTCTCGTCGTCTCCTTTTTTCTCTCGTCTGTTAACGTTAGCGTGCTACCTACCACCAATCCGCCTGTTTTTCATTTTTTTCTTTTCTTTTGTGTTTCTCTCGTCGTTGCTTATTTCCTTTGCATTCCGAACTTGCTTATTTCTCTGCCAACATGCCGCCAAAATTTTGAGGCTATTCCATTGAGCGGGACACCTACGGTGATAGTGAAAGCATATTTTAACCAATGACCTTCCCCAATAAACACGTGGTCTTCTGAACACATGTGGTGTCGCTTACCTTTGACATTTTGGCATATAAAATTAGCCGCCTGCTTCTCTCTGGCACCTTTTTGTAACCGCTTTCTTATGAGTCCCATTCATAGATGTTCGAGAACAGCATAGGCCGTTATCGTTGGCAATTCTTTGTGATGGCCAAACGTGGGGACCATCTGCTGGCTTCGAACTTTCAAGCTCCTTGCTTTTTTCGTGTGTAGCGGCCACACATTGCCTGCACACCGCTCCTACTTTGGGTGTTTCATATTTTTCTTTCTTTTTTTTCTGCACCCTCCTAGAACATTCTGAATCACTACCACCCAACTTGAAATGAAGCAAGGACTGCACTCCTCCGCTTTATGGTTTTTTTTCAGGCTGCGATTACCAACAGGGACACATGCCACCACCAGGAACTGACGTCTTTACTAACGCCCTTGAAGTTAATATGCCAAGGATGAGAAGGCTAGGCACCTTTGACGAAGATAGGTTCTGCTATCGAAACGTTGGTCAGCCTACCTGAGGCATTTCCACCTGTCGGCTCTTATTTTGAGTTTGTTGTGAAGAGTGTGTTTTTGAGAAATGGATACTATCTCAATTACCTAGAAAGATGCTAAAAAATAAAACTTGAAATTTTAATACGTGGTGAAGCTTCTTGGTGTGAGGGCAAATCTGTTACTCATCTTTCATCAGCCACTGACCTTACCTGTTCGAATATTGGCGGTAAAATGCTCTAACTGTAGTATAGATGAAAATAAAATTTGTGAAATATCATAATAAATGTTTGCTTTAAGTCGAGAGAAAACCTGTGTTGTGGTACATGTTCCTGACATTTATCTTATGCCAATATACGTCTACTTTTAGGAAGAGAGAAAATATATTTATCAATAAGTGGAAACGATGTCTACCGAAGCAGCTCTGTTATTTCAGAAAGTTTGAAAGAACTAGGTGAGGCTGAACTCGCATGGTTTCGCCATACCAATGGTAATTGCAAATTAAGTTGCTGAAATATGTATATGTCTGCATCCTGCATGAGACGTGTGCACTGTTACAGGTAATAATGTTTTCAATATATTGTGTATGTGTGTCTACACAAACGTATGTATACCAAGCACTCTTGCTGTATCAACTCACTGAGCCACCAATTGATATACCCGAGATGCCTATGCTATTTAACACTAAATATTTGTATTTAACTGTGTAACCATACAAGGCCGGCTAAATTTGTATAGTCGGCTTTACAAAGAAGGCTTTGAGTAATATCATGGCATTTCACAGTAAGCTTGCTTATACATACATACATACACACACACACACACACACATATATATATATATATATATATATATATATATATATATATATATATATGTGACGCTACGATGAATGGCAGACGTGGCGTGGCTCATACGCCATGTTTATTCCGTTCTGACTTCTTCTTTCTCATCTACTTCTCCTAACCATCGCTTCATACGTCACACGATTCCCCCCCCCGAAAGAAGGCATGGATTACGAACAAGAAAAAGTTAACAAGCTGAGGTTAAAAAGTTACAAATATCAAAAATTCACAATTGGTTCTATGCTCCAGGGGGTTCCGTAAACTTTCAAAGACTTCAGGGAAAGTGCCGCAGTCCGGTTAACGCTGGAGTTCTGGTGGGCGAGGCTCGTGGTTGCGTCCTGGATAACACAAAAACGCTTTGGACATGGAAACAGATGGAAATACAGCCGGTATTCTTGCAAAGAACGAGCGAGGTTGGAACGCTTTGCAGGATTGAATGTTTCGTAGGCGTCGCATTTTTTGTCGTGGGTCATACAAACGTCGTGCATGCAATTCGCGCGCCCGTTGATCGTGGCTGATTAGGCGCTGCTTGTGTTCCTGCAGAGCACAAGTGGTTGTTTTGTGGCTCTTGGGGAGTTTACTATGGTGATGACGCAGATGTTCAGACCGAAGGCGCAATCTTGAACGCTGGTGCGGAAAAGTTCCTTGGCTTTTCTTTCTGCGAAGATTGCTTAGATGCGGAATCAGTCTTTTCTTTAGTGTATGTTGATCACGACACTCTTCAGGCCGCAAGTATCCTCGCGATGTAGTTTTAATTGTTCGTTGCCGATGTTGGTGTGGGCGTTTCAGCTGTTGGGGTTCCTCTTGTTGCTTTTGTTGGCATTGCTGATGTTGCACTGTCTGACGAGGTGGACTTCCTTTGGAACCATGAGCCCGCTTTTTTTGTAGGTTGACGTGACCAGCAAACAGTTGATACTTGTTAAGATGTCGCGATTTGAGTCAGGCAATGAAGATAGTGCGCCAGAATTGGCAGAAAAATCTGCTGAGGCTGTTGCAACGCCATTCTTGATGGGCGTTCCTGGCACAGGGTAGAGCTTCGGAGTTGTTCCTTCCGAGCCTCCTGTGTTGGTTGGGCTCTCGGGTTGCTGTGAACTCGACGGTGACGCTGCGAGAGGCTTGGTTTGGTCAGATTTTACTTGGGGCTTTTTCTCTGTGTCCGCAAATTTGGAGGTAAGCTGTTCTGACACATGAATGTGGACGGTTTGCCCTGGACTTGGCTGAGTATATTCGTAGTTCCGAAGCTCTATCCCGACCGTAGAAGCGTGTGAGACGCGAGGTGAGCGTTGTGAACTACGAAAGAGCGAAGTGATGTAAAACCAGGATTTTCACTCTTCGAGTAGTCATGACGTTGTTCGGTATTTTCTTCATGCGTCAGCTGGTCTACCATGAGCAAGGTGTCCTTATAAGGCAAAGGTGAGCGTTAGGAGCGCTTGAAGAACCGCGTGATGAAAACCCAGGTCGTGGGCCACGTATGCCAGACGAAGAGTTAACGGCATCAGGTGGTTGGGCAATGTCTGGGGTCATATGCTGAAGCGATGACTTCGCAAATGCCGACTTTCGTGCAGAAGGGAGGCGCGCTCGATGGCTGTGTTTTTCCCAAAATACGCGTTGTCGTCTGCCACTGAACTCGTGTGCGAATTCGTCTTTTGTCAGATGTCGAATCTTGTTGTGTGTTCTAATAGTTGAAGACTGCCTGTAAAATTGACGACTGAGTGCAGTTGTCTGTGGATGGTGTGTTACAAGCAAGTATTCGTCGTAGTCGTCATCGTATTTTTTAAGCCAAACGATCATTTCTTGTTTTATCTTTTGCCAAGACTCATCGTTGTCGAATATGTGGGTGAGGTAGAATTTAAATGCCTCACCGGTGATGTAGTCGCTGAAGTTCGTAACCATTTCCCGTTCCGACAAAGATGCAGCGGTAGCGTGGAACTCGAACAGGTCGAACCAGTCTTGTACGGGTCCATCGTCCGCTGCTCCGGTGTACTTGGGAATGGGAAGGTCGGTCGATGATTCTGTCATGTTGCTGGTCACTGTGTGCGGCCAGGAGATGATTCCGTAGTCGATGTATGGTCAGGGCGTCTTGTGTAGAACTGCGTCGATGATGAGACACTGATGAAGTGGCTGGGAGGTCTTCATCCTGTCGACTTGTGTGACGCTATGAAGAATGGGCGACGTGGCGTGGCTCATAGGCCATGTTTATTCCGTTCTGACTTCTTCTTCCTCGTCTACTTCTCCTAACCATCGCTTCATACGTCACACACACACATATATATATATATATATATATATATATATATATATATATATATTCACATCAAACAGACAATATTGCCAAGGAAAGTATAGGGGAAGTTACTATACCGAATTGTAATGAAAATGTGAAGAAAGAACTGTGGGTGAAAAGACAACTTGCCATGGACAGGAACCGAACCTGCGACCTTCGAATAACGCGTTACTCGAAGGTCGCACACTTTTTCAACACCTTCTTAGAAGAGTGTTGAAGTATAAGAACACCTTAACATTTTGCGGAACACCTTTCATGTAGGGTGTTCAGCTAACACCCTTTCAGTAGAGTGTATTTGAAAACACCCAAACGTGTCCCTCTGGCGACAAGCCAGTTTACACCCTTAAGAATGTAAAAATTTACTCCTTATGTGACTGGTTCAAACATGATAATCATTAAATGTGTGCCATGTAACAACATGACTACATGCCACACTCATGATGCGCTGGCGGCCATTTTGATAGCTTCGCTTATACCAAATTTGGTATTACGGGACGTGAATGAGTGACGTAGGTAAGATAATGGTGATAATTTTATAAACATGACATGCGTGTCATGTAACAACTTGAGTACATGCTGCGCTCATGATGCGCTCGCAGCTGTCTCACTAGCTTCACATGTACCAAGCTTGGTATTACGCTATGCGAACGGATGATATAGGTAAATGACACATCGAAACATGATAATCACGCCATGCTGGTCATGTAATAGCATGACTAGATGCCACACTCACGATGCGCTCTCCGCCGTTTCGCTGTCTTCACATATGCCAAATTTGGTAATACGGGATGTCAATAGATGATGAAGGTATGCGACTAGTGCTAACATGGTAATCATGAGAGCGTGTCATGTGAGAACATGTCTGCATGCCACAGTCCTGGCGCCAAGATATTTCGACGTGACGCGGTGCACGTGCTCACCGGCGTTCATTTTATCACGTCACGCCGGCGTTGCCACTCCAGGCACCGGTCTTGCCATATACACGCAGGCGCGCGCTGCGCTGCGTTGCTTTCACGCATGCGCATTTCAGCACGTCTGTCGTCCATCCATCACGAAAAGAAGGAGACGCGGTGTTGTCTGAGTAACGCATCAGCGCGAATTTCGCGCCGGTTGCCGTCGGGCCACAATGACGGACGCTGGTCGCGTTGGCCGCGCCTGGCGTCCGACTGCAGTGGGCTAACGTTTCGCTAACGTAGGAAGCGTGTCTGGGACACATCTGAACATCTATCGCTCTCACTCAGCCGATCTGCTCCGATGATGTCGACCGTACACAGTCGTCGGTGCTCCCGCTGCCACGTTGGCACGGTCGAGCGCTGCCCGTTCTAAATTGCAGATTTTCGGTGGCTATGGGTGTACAATCGGCAACTTTCTCTTGTAGGTTAGCTAACGTAGCGTCGCTGTGCCCAGCGTCCACGCGTGTCAACGCTACATTGTAGCATAATGGGGCCTTCATTATACGCTCGCAGCCGTTTTGATAGCTTCCCATATACCTAACTTATGTTACGTGACGTCAATAGATGAAGAAATATATGACCGATGCAAAAATCATAATCCTGACACGCGGGTCATGTAAGAACATGACAACATATTACAATGGTAATAGCGTGCTCGCAGCCGTTTTGCTAGCTCCACATATACTAAATTTGGTATCACGTGACGTGAATAGAGGACTGAGGTAACCGACACATTCAACCATGATAATTATGACACGGAGGTCATGTGCGGCTTCATTTATCTCCACCTCCTAACGTTGTGTTGATTTTGCAGTGACGTTAAAACATATCTAATTCGCGCTTTGCATATAATTGATTCCCACTATACGTGGAAGCTGCCATTGTTTTTTCGGTATACGAGCAAGAGGCTATGCCAAAATCTTCTCGCTGCACTGAATACAACCAATTTTTGTTACTTCACTTGTTTTGGTTCAATTTACGAACAAAAGCATTGCAAATGCCGAATTTTTATTATATAGAGTATTGTAAGAAGATATCGATTCATCTGTAATAGTACTACATGTTTTAGTATGGTCTGTTTTGTCTCGGTGCTAAATACCTTGATTCCTGCTTTCTGGAGTCGTTGCCAAAAATAAAACGTCGACCACAATGAAAACCCTTTAAAACAATAGGCTGATTATTGTTGTTGAGGCATTCTGTCATCGTATAGTGACGCATTGTTTTACCTTGTACTCGCGTGCGAACTTTTATGGGGTGTCAACTGAAGCACAGTCACGCTCTAGATAACTGAATGCCCTGGTCATGTTACTCAAGTGAATGATAATTTACCAGAATATTCTAGAATCGATTGATTGATATGTGGGGCTGAACGTCCCGAAACCACCACATGATTATGAGAGACGCCGTAGTGGAGGGCTCCGGAAATGTCGACCACCTTGGGTTCTTTAACGTGCACCCAAATCTTAGCACACGTGCCTACATTTCCGCCTCCATCGGAAATGCAGCCGCCGCAGCCGGCATTTGAACTCGTGACCTGCGGGTCAGCAGCCGAGTACCTCAGCCACTAGACCACAGCTAGGAACCGAATATTCTAGAAGGCTTCGAGTAGTCGACCTTGACCGACATTTAGTGCCCACAATTTTCACTTTCAAAGTGTCGAAGTTGCGATCATGTCCTTCTTGCGTCATATGTATTTTTTTACTGTTGTGATAGCACGTATTACGGTCGCTTTCTTTTGCCGTACTCTCTACCACGTCCAAATCAAAAGTTCGCACATGCAGCAAAACGGCGTCGCTCTGAAGAAAATACGGTATTCAGCGGGGTAGACTACTGGAAAAATCGGCAGATCCCACGTAAAGTGAGAATCGATGATATGTAAAGCACGAATGAGAAATGTTTATATGTCACTTTAAAATCAGCGAACTGTTACGAGGTGGAGGTAAAAAATGCCGTACATAACTTGCGTGTCATGATTATCATGTTTATATGTGCCGTTTGCCTTCGTCATCTATTGACGTCACGTGATACCGAATTTATTATACGTGGAGCTAGAGAAACGGCCGCGAGCACCCTATGATTATGGTATGTTGTCATGTGCTTGCATGACAAGTGTGTCGGGATTATCATGTTTACTCCAGTCATGTCTTTCGTCATCCATTGACGTCACGTAACACCAGATTTGGTATATGTGGAGCTAGAAAACGGCTGCAAGCGCATCATGAATGACCCATTATACAACAATGTTGCGTTGGCGCCCAGCACGCTGGGCACAGCGATGCTACAATAGGAATGCACGAGCACTCAATAGGGAGTTTTGGAATACCGTGTGCAAGCGCTGCGGGCGTGGCGGGCGTAGTGGGCGCCACATGAGTTCTAGAATAGCGTGTGCCTTGCTGGAAACCGCAACACACGATCACAACGACACGATAGCCTCGAAACCAGCACTTGCGGGCCACATGCGAGCCACGATCGCCACACGTAATTTCAGATTTTCTGCGCACGGTCCATGAACGCGAACGCCGACTCGCGTTACGACGCATGAGCAGTGGCAGTGATGGCACCGCAAGGGCTCGTGGTGGGCTGTTTAAATACTCCCTATTAGTCGGACGCCTGGCGCGACCGGCTTCCGTCGGCGCAGCCCGACGTCAAGAGGCGTGAAATGGGACATGTTGCATTTCGCGCTGATGGGTTACCCAGACAAGACTGGGTCTGCCTCTTGTCATGACGGATAGACGCCGGACGCACTGAGACGCGCATGTGTCAATCCAACGCAGTGCGGCGCGCGCCTGCAAGTATATGGCAGGACTGACACTTGGCGTGGCAGTGCCAGCGTGGCGTGACGAAATAAACGCCGGCGAACATGCGCACCGCGTCACGTCGAAATGTACTGGCGTCGACTTTGGCATGTAGTCTTGTTCTCACATGACACGCAACGCATGATTATCATGTTTACACCAGTATGATGCATTCATGATCCATTCACGTCCCGTAATACCAAATTTTATATAAGTGAAGCTAGCGAAATGACCACCAAAGCATCATGAGCGCGGCATGTAGTTATGCTATTATATGACACGCATTTCATGATTATCAGTTTTGCACAACTCTGATATCTTCGTCTTCCATTCATGTACCGTAATACCGAATTTGTTATATGTGACGCTAGCGAAACGGCCGCGAGCGCATCAAGAGCTTCGAAAGTAGTCATGTCGTTACGTGCCACGCATGTCAGAAGTTTCATGTTAGGATGTGTCGCTTGCGTTCACTATGCAATCATGTCCTATCATGCCAGTTTTGCAACATGCCTTGTGAACGAAACCACCGCAAGAGCTGCTGGAGCAAGAAATGTGAACCATTACATTCATGACATATCATGATTTCAGTGTTATGACTTGTCAAATATGTTCTTCATACCCTCTTGTTAGGCAATACCAAGTTTGGTATTGATACCATTCTCGAAACGCCCAGGAGAGCTAAAAGTCGTAGGTGGCCAGATAGATAGTAGATAGATAGATAGATAGATAGATAGAGATAGATAGATATATAGATAGATAGATAGAGATAGATAGATAGATAGATAGATATATAGATAGATAGTGCGCATTTAGTATACCGATCCTCTTCACCTGTACAATATCACCATTATCATGTGTTGCTAATGCATCCTCATCGTTGTCGAGTAGCATCATCAACTTGGTTCATTCATCGTAGCTGTAGGCTGCCGGTTCCTCGGACGTAATAAAGTTCATCCAAACAGAGACTTCATACGTGAAGGACGTGCTGTTAGATCCGCGTTTTAGGAGCCGTGTTCCTGCAACGCGACAACTCTTCTCGAGAGCGAGTCATTGCATACGCCAGCCGTGTTCTCTCCGCAGCCGAGAGGAGCTACACGATCACCGAGCAGGAGTGCCTCGCCATCGTTTGGTCAGTGCAGACATTTTGTCAATATCTGCATGGCCACCATTTCACCATTGTGACCAACCACCACGCTTTATGTTGGCTTTCTACACTCAAGAACTTGTCGGGACGCCTCGGCCGCTGAATTCTACGCCTCCAAGTATATGATTTTGACATCGTATACAAGTGTGGCAGGAAACATAGTGACACCGACGCTCTTCCTCGCGGCCGACTACTAGCGGCTCCACTCGGGGTTTCCGCAATCACTTTGCGCAACACATCCTCGCAGTCCACGTCTACGGTGGTTTCCTCTCTCACCTCTATAAACCAGTTGCCTTTTGACGACCCCCAAGATTTTCCTTCTCGACAGCTATCTGACCCCTACTGTCGGCGTAACACAGGCTACTCCGCTGGCAGTTCTCTTCCACGTAATGCAAGGATCCATCTCCAACTCTCGCAGTTTAAGCTGGACAACTCGGTGCTGTACCGCAAAGTTTGCCATCCTGACGGTCAGCACTGGGTTCCCGTTCTACCCCGATCACTTCAGTCCGAAGTCCTTAGAGCGCTTCATGACATTTCAACTGCTGGTCACCTTGGTTACCATAAAACCTGCGATCACCTTTGAAGTCCGTTTTATCAGCCAGGCATTACCACAGGTGTATCTCAGTGCGTCGGGTCCTGCACTACCTGCCAATGTAGAAAACTACCAACATCTGCTCCAGCCGGTACACTACAGCCTCTTTCGTGCCCAGCCACACCTTTCGAAGTTGTAGGCCCCCTTCCAGTCAGCGCTGCTGGAAATCCGTAGATAGTAACAGCCGTTGACCATTTGACGCGCTACGCCGAGACGGCATCCGTCACTACTGGTACAGCTTCTGAAATTGCCGATTTCATCCTCCGAGCCATTATACTGTATCATGGTGTTCCACGTGTATTGCTCAGTGACCGTGGAAGGGCCTTTCTTTTACAACCACTAGCCGAACTTCTTCACGCCTCCGGCACAACCCACAACACTACCTCTAATTATCAACCCCGGACTAACGGCCTCACTGAGCGATTCCACCGCACTCTTGCTGACATGATCGCCGCCTATATTCAACCAGACCACGAGAACTGGGACGTAGTTCTCCCATTCGTCACTTTCGCCTACAATACGGCCATTCAGCGGACAAACGGCTAGTCACAACTTTACATAGTTTATGGACGCTCCCCTACTTCTTTCCAGGACTTCTCTTTCTTTACCTGCCAAGCGGATTCATCTCCATCCTCTTCGGAAAAATGCGTTTTACGACTCGCAGAATGCCGCCAACGTGCTCGTACTAATACTGAAGCCAGACAGCAAGACAGAAAGCTAGTTTATGATGAATTGCATCGTGATCTATCCTTCTAACCTGGAGACGATGTGCTCCCTTTGACGCCTATTCGCACACCTGATATGTGTGACAAATTTCAGCCACGGTTTTTCAGGCCGTACACAGTTCTTGAACAGACTTCAACAGTGAATTATCGCGCGACGCCACTTGTAGCCCCAGCAGATTGCCGTTATAGAACTACAGAGGTCGTCCATGTCTCCCGTATGAAGCCCTTCATGCGACGTTCTTTGTCCCCTTGACTTGCCGTGGCAAGGCTGGCCGCTTTCACGGGTGGGGGGGGGGGGGTGGAGAGAATCGGTGCGGTATGCAGTATACCCATCTCCTCCACCTGTACAATATCATCATTATCATGTGTCGCTCATGCATCCTCATCTTTGTCGCGTAGCATCATCATCTTGGTTCATTCATCGTAGCGGTCGGCTGCCGGTTCCTCGGGCCTAATAAAGGTCATCCAAATCAAGACTTCATAATATAGATAGATAAATAGAGAGATAGATAGATAGATAGACAGATAGAAGGATAGATAGATAGATAGTTAGATAGATAGATAGATAGATAGATAGATAGATAGATAGATACGCTCAAAGTCACCGAAGTTCGCTAAGAAATGCTTCGCATTTAAAAAAAAACTGGCAGATCCCACGTACAGTGAGTATCAATTATATGCGAAGCAATAATGAGAAAGCATGGTAAGTCACTTTAAAATCAGCGCGACGTTACGAGGTGGAGGTAAATGATGCCGTACATGACTTCGTGTCATGATTACATTGTTCAATGTGTCGTTTACCTTTGTCATCTATTCACGTCACGAGATATCAAATTTAGTATATGTGGAGCTAGCGAAATGCCCACGAGCACGTTATGAGCTTGGTATGTCTTCATGTTCTTGTATGACACGCGTGTCAGGATTATCATGTTTGCGCCAGTCATATATTTCGTCATCCTTTGACGTCTCGTTACACTCAAATTTGGTATATGTGGAGCTAGCGAAACGGCCGCGGGCACATCATGAAGGGCCCATTACACTCCAATGTAGCGTTGACGCGCGCCCACGCTGAGGACAGCGACGCTACGTTAGCAAAACACGAGCACTGTATAGTCTGATGCCAGGCGCGACCGGCACGACCCGACGGCTACTGGCGCAAAATGCGACATGCTGAAATTTGTGCCGATGTGTTACCCACACAACACTGCGTCTCCCTCTTTTCGTAACGTAGGGATGCCCGACACGCGGAAGTGTGCATGCGTCGAAGCAATGCAGAGCGGCGCGCGCCTGCGAGTAGATGGTAGGACCGGCGCCTGAAGTGGCAACGCCGGCGTGACGCAACAAAATGAACGCCGGCGAGCACACGCACCGCGTCATATTGAAATGTATTGCCACCATGGCTGTGGCTTGTAGTGATGTTCTCACATGGCACGCATCTTATGATTATTAAGTTTGCACCAGTCACATACCTCCGTCATCCATTGATGTCGCGCAATACCAAATTTTGCATATGTGAAGCTAGTGAAACGACCGCGAGCGCATGATGTGTGGCATGTAGTCATGCTGTTACTGACACGGATGTCGTCATTATCATGTTTGGATGTATTATTTTCCTATGTCATGCGTTTGCGTCGCGTAATACCAAGTTTGGTATATGTGAAGCTAGTGAAACGGCCGCGAGCGCATCATGAGGGCAGCATGTAGTCATGTTGTTCCATGACACTGCGATTCATGATTATCATGTTTTAACCAGTAGCATACCTTCGTCATCCATTCACGTACGTAATACCAAATTTCTTATATGTGAGGCTAGTGAAACGGCCGCCAGCGCATCATGAGCGTGGCATGCAGTTATGTTGTTACATGACACGGCCTTTTATGATTATCATATTTGCACCAGTCACATACTTTCGTCATTTATTCACGTACCGTAATACCAAGTTTGGTATACGTGAGGCTAGCGAAACGGCCGCAAGCGCATCATGAGCATGGCTTGTAGTCATGTGGTTACATGACACGCATGTGGTGACTTGAATTCATGTTATGGTCTGTCACATGTGTTCACCATGCAATCATGTCATACTGTACCAGTTTTGAACATGTCATCTGAATGAAACCATCGCAAGAGCTGCAGGATTAAGTAATGTAAATCATGACAATCATTACATAAATTCATGTTTTTCATGTTATGACTAGTCAAATATGTTCTTCATGCAGTCATGTTATGCCATACCAAGTTTGGTATTGATACCGTTATTGCAACTACCAGGAGAGCTTAAAGTCGCAGGCGGCTAGCTACCTAGCTAGATAGATAGATAGATAGATAGATAGATAGATAGATAGATAGATAGATAGATAGATTGATATACCTTCAAAGTCGCCGAAGTTCGCTAAAAATGCCTCGCATTTAAAAGTTCTGTCAACGACAGTCAAGCCCAGTGGCAGCTTACCCGGCCCACAAAGGCCGAGCACGCTGCCACTGCACCACGACTGCTTTTTTTATTTATTGAACTGCGCCATGCCGAAACACTCTGCGAGCATTACAAAGGCGCTTTTTATATCTAACACGATCCTTCTACCCTGAACTTGGTCAAGTAGTACATTATGGCCCTGGTGTTGTTTCTTGGCATTCGTACCATTCGGTGCATTTCTAGTACGAGCTCTGTTGTTTTTTCAAATCTTCAACAAAACGTTAAATGGGGAGATTACCCTTATCGTCGGCCTCACTCATCGCATTCATTATTCATTATTACCAAAAAAATCACAGCATACCCACGGCGTGAATGATGATGAGGGGGGAAAAGCCTCGACGAGTTTCACCGGCGAACCGTGAGTCCTACGCTGGCCGCGTTCATTCGTCCGTCTGTAAGTTATTTCCTCCGCCCACCCGTCTGTCTATCCATGCATCTGTGTGTCTGTCGTCTTTCTGTCCGACCACTCGCATGTCCGTCTGTCCATACGTCCGTCTGTCCATCCATCCAACAATATATTTAGTGAACACT
Source organism: Rhipicephalus annulatus (assembly GCA_013436015.1). Taxonomy (NCBI): domain Eukaryota; kingdom Metazoa; phylum Arthropoda; class Arachnida; order Ixodida; family Ixodidae; genus Rhipicephalus; species Rhipicephalus annulatus. The sequence continues at coordinate 570,662 of WOVY01010991.1, forward strand.
CCAGGTACCGTGATCACGCATCTTTTCATGATAAATTCATCATATACAAGCATCGCTATCCAGTGGATATTTCAAGGACTAAAACGAAGGTGGCTACTACGTACAGAAGACACATGTGCCACGGCTGAAGGAGCTTCGCCCCTAAAACTCAAGTAGTGTCTCATCCATCCACGTAAGATGATTCGATGGCGAAAGCCATCCCATTTTTCGTCTCAGTCGATCTACTGATTCTGCCCCACCAGTCTATGACTGTCAGTAGGATTTTGCCGTGGGTGCAAAGACGTCTTTTATCGCAGCTGGGGGAGAGCACTGGTGTATTTTGGATGTGGGCAAGTGCTAGTTTAGTTGAAGGGGTCAGGGTCTCTATTGCAGCCCTCGGCCGAAGACTTTGCCCGCCATTATTCCCACCACCCTATGAAAACTTGCTGCACCTAACCAGGATTGCACTGCCTCAAACTTGAAGGCAGTGCAAAGCTAATTCTGCATTGCCTCCACAATCAGACCACAATTTACCGATCTCGGATGGCATGTCATGACGTGATCACGTTAACTGACGCGACGTTTTGATAGCGTCGAAATTTCCGAACATGTCTGACGTCATAAGTGTTCTCGTCATTACGTGAAGATTTTTAGGGACGAAGCTCTTTAAGGCGTCACCCGATTATTTTCTGCAGTAAGCACCTCCATCAGGTATGTGCCAGAGGGGAGTTCAGATGCCCGCTAGATGACGGTACTTGTATATAATCAAAATATGATGAAAAGATGTGAGATGGTGGTACGTGAAGTATACACTAGATGGACGGACATACAGACAGACAGACGGACGAACATACATACGCACGTATGGACATATCGACCCACGGATGTCCGCACAGACGGACGCATGGACGGGTGCACGGATGGGCGCACGAATGGACACATGGACGGAAGCACGTATGGACGCGCGGACGGATGGATAGATGCACGAATGAACGGAAGGAAGAAAGAACGGACGGATGGAAGCACGAATGGACTGACGGACGGTTCGCCCCACTCATCATCATTCACTCCGTGGGTGTGCTGAGATTTTTTTGCTATCACTTGATGCCACTGAGCGAGACGCAAATGGTCAAGTTTCACGTTCAGTGGGGCATCCAAGTTTTTCGGCTTAAAACAAAAAAAAGCACCGTCGGTAGCTTCAGGTTCCCAAAGTGACGACGTCATCAAGACTGATGCGAAAATCATCATGTGATGGGGTCACTAGACGACGTCATCGTAGCATCGCGGATTACCAGAATGTCTAAGATCGTAATGGTCCCATGATTTCGTCATCACACGACATCACCGTTTCGTGCTGCTCTGTTTTCAGCCGACCAATCACGAAAGCTGAGCAGAACCAGGTGACGTGCTCAGGCCGTTATCGTAGTACCGATTTGTCTTGAACAAGGCTACAGGGCCGCGGTGTGAACTCACTAGATGCGGGGAAAAGAACACCGGATTTAATCTCTGAAGGCGTGTATTCTAGCCAAGATTTGACTAAGAGTGTAGAGTATGTGTTCGCTTGCCAGTATTTGTGTACCTGTTCAACTTTTCAACTTGTTATTTTCGCATCATAGTTGGAAACCCAGTAGTCCATCATGTCCTCTTATTCAGTTGTATTGCTCGGTGCCATTTGGAGAGCAGCAGCCTTTGTGAACCTATGCTAGTAACCCGCAGGTCGAGGGATTGAATCCCGGCTGCGGCGGCTGTATTTTCAATGCAGGCAAAAACGCTTTATACCCGCGTGCTCAGATTTGGATCCACTTTAACAAACCCCACGTGGTCGAAATTTTCGGAGCCATCCGGTGCGGTGTCTTTCTTATTCATATAGCTGTTTCGGGACTTTAAACGCCACATATCAATGAATAAATCGTGAACCCATGTAGCATGCATGAACGCCGACTAGTAATCAATATTTTACGCACAGTTTATTCGTAAAACTGTCAATAAACATGAAGGGAGAATTTGAGGGATGATTTTAATTTGTAATAGTTGAGGGTATCAACTTGCCAAATGTATCTTTCTTTTTTGTGAAAAATATTCGCAGGCCGTGGAAGCGTCACCGCGGCCACTGCGAAGCCGTTTTGAACGTCAGACATTTTTTCAGCGCGTATGCTTTCTCACATGCTCACGCACTCCTGACCAGGCCCCAGCGTCGGGGGAGCTACCACCCCGGCTTCGCTGTAACCTGGCTGTCCGCAACAGCCCTCTCTTCCACGCAGCTTTTTTCTGCGACCCGCGGCGTCGCCTAGCCAGGGCTGAAGTCTGCGAGCTCGTTTGAAGACGGCATGGCGGTGTGCAAGCATGGACACTGGAGGCGCTGACTACCGCTGAAAACAAAAGTCTCCAGCGGCCAACAAAATAATACTGTGGTGTTTCTATGGTAGCAGTATCCAATAAACGTACTCGCAATGGAAACCTTGCAATGGTTTTTTGTGCGTTGTGCCCTTTTGCGAGTTCATTTCTCCTACCCTGTTATAAGTGCCGCGGTAGTGATGAGAACAATGATGATACGGTTTATGGTTAGGAAAACATCCTTTGTATGAAATGTGTACATCTTCGTTTGAACACGTCGAATAATAAACTCGCAGCATATTCAGAGTGAATCATGACGAGGGGCGAAGCGTCCGTCCGCTATCAGTCCGCCTGTCTGTCTGTCTGTCTGTCTGTCTGTCTGTCTGTCTGTCTGTCTGTCTGTCTGTCTGTCTGTCTGTCTGTCTGTCTGTCTGTCTGTCTGTCTGTCTGTCTGTCTGTCTGTCTGTCCATGCGTCCGTCCATCCGCCCACCCGCCCATTCGTTTATCCAGTGGACAATCGAAGTACCGCAATCTCGCATCTTCTTTATCATATACAAGTACCTCAATCCAGCAGACATTCCAAGGACCAAGCGAGAGGTGCCTACCCACTACTACTACTACTACTACTACTACTACTACTACTACTACTACTACTACTACTACAACTACTACATCGTGGGTGTATGACGCACGGCTAAAGGAGCTTCACACCTGAGCATGGTTGATTCTCTGTCATACAAATCGGCACAAAACAAAAATAAGCTGTGGTTGTACAAATGTAGTTGCATGTTTACTTCATAGTTTAACAAGAATGATTGCACAATCTCTAATGGCGTTTTGCTGTGACATTAACATTTACCGTGGATGCACCCTCGTTAACTCTTGGTGGCACATCTTTATCCCGACGAGTGACGTCTATGACGAATGATTCGACAAATCCTTGTGGCAGCTGTTGTAGCTAGTGGTGACAGCGAAATTATAAAACATCAAAGCATATCCACGAAGTGAATCACGATGAGTGGGGTGAGGCGCCCATAAGTCCGCCCATGCTTCCATCCGTGTGTCCGTCCGTCTGTCCACTTACCTAGAGAACACTTCAGGTACCACCATCTCGCATCTTTTCATCATATATTCACCACATACAAGTACCGCAATTCAGTGGACTATAAAAGGACAAAATCACAGGTGGCTACCTACTACTACTTCTACTATTACAACTACATACTTATAAGGCGCACGACCAACTTCTTAAGGCGCTTCGCCCTTAAAACCGGCGTGACACCCAGAACTTCATCACAATTTGGGCGTCAAACTTGGGCCATCATCGCCATCTCGTTGCATATTAAAAATTATTAGTCTGGAGTCGAGGGAAGCGCAACGCGCGTCGCTATTTTGTGGTGAGGCTTTGTTGGGACCTTTTTGTTACAGCCAGGTGGGGTAGGCCGTCGTCGAGATGATATTTTGAGTGCGAATGAATGGTATCAGTGAGGCTCATAATAGGCCTTAGGTCGCCCCTCACAGTGTGCAAAGGCGTTGACGAAATTGCACTTCTATTTAAAATGAGCTGAATTCTACGTACGCGTAGCAGCGACGCAATACAGGAGCTTGACTAGGCTCATATGGTTGCCCCGCCGCGCTGGTCTAGTGGCTAAGGTACTTAGCTGCTGACCCGCAGGTAACGGGATCGAATCCCGGCGGTGGCGGCTGCATCTCCGAGGGAGGCGGAAATGTTGTAGGCCCATGTGCTCAGATTTCGGTTCACGTTAAAGAACCCCCAGTGGTGCAAATCTCCGGAGCCCTCCACTACGGCGTCTCTCATAATTATATGGTGGTTTTGGGACGTTAAGCTCCACATATAATCAGGCTCAGATGGTTACACCACCCCACCGAGCAACAATACTGCTATAGAAATGTGGGACATATGAAGGGCTATTCAAAAGGTTCTGGTGTGCCTGACAGTGGGGCAGTGGATATTACGTCCAAAATCTGTTGTCGCGGACCAAGAAGTCCTTGGTTTGGCACCCTTTGATGGATGTTTTCTGTTTTGCCATCTGATTGTATGCATTTTCGCCGTCAATTTCTTGACAAAAATGCGTCAGTGATAACTTGGTAAATTCTGGCATAAAACATCTTCATGTCAATAAATTATTATATATTATGCCCACGCAAAATGTAATGTTTCTACTTGCGATTCTAGTGGCAAAAGCCTTGTGCAGGCAGATGACATCTGTATGCACAATTCACCTCTTTTAGTGTTATGTTACAATATGCCTAATAATCTAATGCCACTTTTAAGTGCTCTTGCTCACTTTCAGGCCTTCGCACCATTCCGCAGCACACCATAGCCAAGTGCAAGTGAACGCCAGCAACTGATTCTTCAATTGGACGATATATTAGTCGACCTCTAACAGATTAAGTTGTATTAGGTCCTCGGCACGGCGCTGGCAGTACGTATGTAGTGCCTGGAGCTCCTTAGAAGGCACTGAACTGGAAGCACGTCTGAGGAGTAACCCTAGCATAACAATACCATGTTCTCAACTCCTTACCTTACCATCGTGAATCATCACTCTTTCACTCCTAAGTCACCCTTCCCTAGTGTAGAATAGCAGATCAGAGCAAGCTCTGGCTCAGGCCTTCGTCCCTACCTTTCTGTAAATATATATTCTTTCTCTGTCTCTCTCATAGCCATGTGTATATAACCTCTTCTTAACCATCCTGCCTTTTCTTTGCCTTTGTCTTCTCACTTCGGCCGACATCAAAATAGGGGCCCCACAAACTCACCACCATTTCTTTATTTTCTAATTTGGAGTGAGCAGGCATCAGCAGTTTGTAGCCGGCTCAATACTGCCAATTCGCTAATATTGTTTGATAAATGAATGGGCTAGCAGACGTTATAGGCATTATTTACCGTGATCCAAGAGTTAGTAAAATATTTAAATATTTGATAGTCTACAAAGTGCGATCTTCACAGCGCCGTTGCTTAAAAATGAGTGCCCATGCATCTGAGGTCCTTTTTTGAACTACGTTTGAGTGCTATGGGCACATGACGCTGCACAGTGAACGTTGTGAAGCCTATCGCCGGAAGCAACCAACGACTCATTACCGCCACTAACGCGTGCGGATGCAGACTGTCATGATAAACAGAACACGAGGTGCGTGCCGGGAACAGGATAGCACCAGTGGTGTGCGAGGCCCTGATGTTGCACATACGCGCCACGTTGACGTACAAGATTGGACACAGGGGCTCATAGAACGCCAGCCGAACTCTGATGAAAAATCCCAGAGGATGAGCAGGCACTAGGCGTCGGTATTTCGAACTGCGAAGACGTTTAAAACCAGTGTCACTACAGCGACGCAAGCAGTATAACCTGGTTCTGAAGGTTATAAGAGTGAGAGGCCCGGAGAGTGGCCGTCGACCTCAGAAGTTCCAGGGAAGTGGTACAGTTCTTGCCGCACCTTTGCACAGCAGTTCCTGCTGGACTTGCAGCTGTCCCACATTGCGCCAGAAATGTAGATGCCCACACCAGTCAGCAAGGGAGTCGACTCGTCAGCAAGAGAGTCTATGGCAAGCTAAGACTAACATAGTGAGACTGAAGACGGTGACGAAGACCGGCATACCAGCGATGTGAACAAGTGGCTAATTCGGCGGAACCATCCGAGGTGACCGTAGAGAACGTCGATGACGTACCCGACAAAGAGGCTACCCGGCAAAACAGAGGAGGTGACGTAAACCGCAAGAACGTTTGATAATAAGGATGTCATATTGTCTTCGTAATAGTGGATGGGGCTAGGAACTGACTTACGCTGGCCTCTAGTCTGTTGTATTTTGCTTGACTTTGTACAAGCGGCTATTGGGGTATTTTATGCGGTCGCGAGTGTTTCTTTTTTGCTTTTGAATTTTCGCTTTTTTCCGTTTTTGTTCTGATAAAGGGTGTTTGCAACACCCGTCTCCCGTATCACTCAATAAAACTGGTTACAAGTGCTGCAGATACCCCTGTGACAACGTGGCGAACTTTCCATCATTTTTTGGATCATTTCGGCCCAGCAACTTATCGTCGGGGGTTGCAGAATAGACTAGAAGAAGTTGACAGCCGTGGCCATTGGCGTACTAATGAATAAGAAGTGACAAATACATTGTTTTGAGGGGTGAACTAATGGCCTCCATGCTTATTTGCATCGGTTTGAGAAGATCGCAATTGGGCAAAGTTGGGAGATCAGCAAGTGGGCCAATGCCTTCGATTTGTGCTTGGTGCTTGAGGCAGTGAGAGTGTTCGGCCGCATGCCAGTACTAGTATTTGGACTTTGATCTTGTTGAGAAAACTTTATTGGAGAGTTTTCGACTAGCAGCAAAAAAGTTTCGCGAGAAGTTTCGATAGTGTAAGCCTGAGAACTTTGATACTGGCAAGCGCTTTTTGTGCTGCCTTAACAACTATTTTGACCGCAGAATGGAGCTGTCAGACGCTGAGAAAACATACGAAGCTGTCCATGACAAAACAGTTTGCGAGCCGTTCCTTAAGTGTTGCAGCAGTAAGCTGGTAATATTTTTGAAAGAGAGAAAAGTGGGCACAGTGAAAGAAACGGCAACACAAGCTGACTAGTTTCAGAAGGTCCAAGGGCCAAAAAAAATTGCCCGCAGCTTCCCTCGGGGGAACACTGAGGAGGATGCGGAAGCGGTTCCGCCAACAGTTCGGCCGGCGCTGGTCGAAGGGACGTCGATCATTCTGTTTGTGGATTCGTTGGCATTCATTTCACGGCGACTTCGGACGTCGACGCGCCGTACAAACCAACGGACGAGCGGCAACTGAGCGAGCGAGCGCCGACCTTGAGTATATATACAGCGCGACGGCGCATGCGCTGTCAGCTGTCGAATGTTCTCGAACGAGAAGCACGCGCGCGGCACAGATGGCGACGGCGCGACGGCGCATGCGCTGTCAGCTGTCGAATGTTCTCGAAGGAGAAGCGCGCGCGGCACAGATGGTGGGCGACGGCGCGACGGCGCATGCGCGCGCGTCAGCTGTCGAATGTTCGAGAAGCGGTGCGGACGGCGCGGATGGCGCACTACAAGGCGCGAGTATAAGATGCTTCCGCATCTAAAAATTTCGGAAATGGGAACGGGGACAATACCATGACAGTGGAGTTAGAGACTTAAGGCCAGGTGCCGATAAACAAACGAAGGGCAAAACAACGATGTTTCTTTTGCAACCACCTGGAACGTACAGCTGTCCTCCGCAGGGGTGTCTGCTTAATCAGCCGTTTGGAGTGTAGCGACACCACAGACCCAAAATTACAAGCAGGTTTCAGCTCCCACGCCTAGCCGTGTGTGGCCTCGCCGTATTCGGGGAAAAAGAGATCCTGGGGGTTGAGTGTACGCTGGTCGATTGGACCTTTAAGGCCCCCCGACAGAAGAAACACGCCACTTCGGTCCCAGCTTCACGTAGACGGTACCCCTAGCCTGACCCACCCAGAGAAACTCGGCAGTCGCCTTTTTCTGTCTCTTCCTCCCTACATCTTCGTCTTCCTCTCACTCTTTTTGTCTGCCCTGTCACTGTCATCTTCTCTTTTTCATTTACTTCCAAATTTCCTAGCGGCAAGTATTAACCTTATGAGGATGCCCTGTCTTGGCCATTCCATAGTAGTTTCTAGCAGCGCTGTACAGCTGGCGTCGACAGGACTAGCCTATCATCTACTGCCACGTGCCCTAATTGGGCACGGTGGTTAGCGGCTGGCACCACTGCAGAACTTTAAAGTCTATTCATACCAAACGCTTTTTCACCCCCTTTCTGATCGCTCCATGAAAAAGTGGCGCACCGAGCACTTATTCATGCTCACCGAACGGAAGCCGACCTTCCCAAAATACCATGTTTCATGTTATTCATAGCCAAAACGAAAAAAGACATCACCAAAATTTTCAGGTTTTCTTGCGTCGAGAATGCCCACACAAGCAATAGATTCAGATTTTAAAGTGTTGGGACACCGGGTCCTGCCGGTCTCGTTTTCGGTAGCTGGCCCCATAGCAGGATCCATCGTCCGACTATTCAGTGAGAAGAAGCGCTCGAACGAACGACAGAGATTTATTTACATGTTTAGAAGTGATCAACTGATACAAAGAGAGAAGAGAGAGATTCAAAACATCTTCTGCATTTTATAGCGCCGCGTTGCCAACACTGGGCGTATTGTCCGCATCGTCAGCCAATACGGTGGCCCCGGCACCTCGGCCACGAGGGAGGGGGGAACACACCTCGCAACACATGGAGTGGCACAACCTAACACGATGCCCAAATATAGTCACGGCGCCCTAAAAAATGCCCAAACATGGTCACAAACGCACAGCAGATTCCGGAATTCTCCCGGCGAGAGGGAGGAGCCTGAATGGGGAGGTGGGGGTCGACAACACAATCGGTCCGCAACTCCTCTTGCTTGATTCCCTAGGGCCGGTCGTAACAGTCTCTCGCGCGGGGGGGGGGGGGGGTAAAGATCTCGATGGGCGGAGGTTTGCAGCCACTGTTCGGAAAGATCAGCGCCGGCAGTCAGTTTGGGGACGACCGTCTTTGATTAAGTAGAGGGCGCCACCTGCTTCATTGTGGGCTCAACAGACATCACATACGCACATGAAAACACAACTACTATGCCGGTGAGCGCCGGACAATTCCGCCAAACTGCACCAGGCAATTTTCCCCTTTAACTGATATTAAAGGAAATACACAATTTATTCGAAATGCTACTCATACGTTAAGGTGACACAAAACAACAACACTGGAAGTACACCAAACCCGAAACCCTGGATAGCCATGTCTTCAACGTTTTCGAGCAAGTACACCTAAAAGAGTAAAAAAAACAATAACTAGCCCTTTTCTAGGTCAGGAAAAAATGCCAGAGTTCTCAAGACATCCTCTCGCGTCAGGGGCATCGACTAAAGCCATCAACGTTGCCATGGAGTACACCCTTTTTGTAGCGCATTTCAAACGTATATTATTGCAAAACGAGGCACCAACGCAGCAGGCGGCCGTTCTTAGAGGACATGGTCTGTAGCCAGGTGAGAGGACAATGGTCCACTTCTACAATGAACTTGCTTCAGGCAATATAACAAGCCAGTTTCTGGACTGCCCAAACCAAGCACGCACATTTTTTTTCGCTAGCGCTGTAAACCTGCTCGCGAAGGGTGAGTTTCCGGCTAACATAGAGGACGGGATGCTCTTCATCCCCCTCATCCCTTTGACTAAGAACTGCTCCCATGCCTCTATCACTAGCGTCGCATTGGACTATGAAAGACCTCGAGTAGTCCGGTGAACTAAGCAAAGGTTGGCTCGACAAGGCCGCTTTCAAAACGCGGAAAGCCTTTTCTTTCTCCTCATCCCAGTCGACCATTTGGGGCTCGGTCTTGCGCAACGAGTCAGTAAGAGTGCTGGCAATGTCGGAATATCTAGGGATGTACTTACGATAGTAACCAGCTATTCCAAGAAAAGCCCGAATATCGGTTTTCGTTCGGGGTTGGGGAATGTCTCGGATAGCGGCCACTTTCACTTCAGAGGGACGGCGATGCCATCGACCGATAACATGCCCGAGATAGAGTACTTCTGCTTGTGCTAGCTGACACTTGGGCGCCTTTACCGTTAAACCTGCTTCACGTAGGCGGGTCAGTACTGTTCTCAAATGCGCCAAATGTTCTGGCCAGGACGAGGAAAACACGGCGACGTCGTCCAAGTAAGGCAATGCGAAGTCCTCTTGACCCCGCAAAACCTTATCCATTAAGTTTGAAAAACAGTAAGGCGCGTTCTTTAGGCCGAAACTCAACACTTTAGGGCGGAATGTCCCCAATGGTGAAATAAATGCAGCATACCGGCTGGCCCTCTCGGTGAGTGTCACCTGCCAGTAACCTCTCACTAGGTCTAGGGTTGAGATAAATTCCGCGCTGCTTACCCTCTCGACGCGTTCCTCAATGTGGGGAATAGGGTATGTCTGATCCTTGGTGATGAGGTTTAACTTACGATAGTCTACGCAAGGACGCGGATCTTCGCCGGGTACCTCCACAAGAATTAACGGAGAAGTGTAATCACTTTCACACTGCTCAATCACGCCCAATTACAGCATCCTGTTAACCTCTGCTTTTATTAGCTCAAGCCGGCGAGGTGACACCCGATACGTCTTAGATCTTACCGGTTCCGACGAGGTAAGCTCTATGTCATGAGTGAGGACGGATGTCCGGCCTGGCTCGCTTACAAATCTGTCCTGAAACTCGGTAAAAAGACCACGCAATTCCTGCTTCTGCTTCATTGTCAGCTGTGACTTTGATACTAAATCCTCAACTCTTTTCTCGATCGGGACTTCGTCCGATTCGGGAGCTAATTCAGGAATTTCTGCCGGAACCTCTTCCGGAACATTTAAAGCCGTGTTCACGAAGGCTTCCCTCTCTTTATAGGGCTTGAGTAAGTTGCTATGATACACCTGGTGTACCTTACGACTTTCTGGTAATTTTACCACATAGTTGGTGTCCGACAATTTTCGAGTAATTTCGGCCGGGCCGACCCATTGCACTTCAAGCTTATTCTTTTGGGAGGGCCTCAACAACATGACCCTGTCTCCTACAGCAAAGTTTCCCGCTTTAGCTGTTCGATCGTAGTAAAGCTTAGCTTTCTGCTGTGCTTTGGTCATCGCACTCTCGGTCAGTTCTTGGGCTTTTGTTAGACGATCCAATAAGGTGAGGACATATTCCACTACTACAGGATCATCACCCGGACCTTCCCACGACTCTCTCAGCATACGAAGAGGAGATCGCAGTCTGCGGTCGTAAACAAGTTCCGCTGGCGTAAACCCTGTTGTCTCATGTGGTGCAGTTCTTAGTGCAAACATCGTCGCAGGTAAGCACATTTCCCAGTCAGTTTTTCCTTCAAAACATAAGGCTCTTAACACTGGCTTCATTACGGAGTGAAGCTTCTCTATCGAGTTCGACTGCGGATGGTAGACTGAACTATGCATAATTTCACGCCACACCGCTCTAGAAAGGTTTTTGTTAAGGCACTCGTGAAAATGGTGCCCTTGTCTGATTGTATCTCGGCAGGAAAGCCTACCCGGGCAAACACGGACAGAAGTGCGTTCACTACTTCCACGGAACTTAGCTCTTTTAGCGGGACCGCCTCTGGAAATTTAGTAGCTGGGCAGATTAAGGTCAGGATGTGACGGTAGCCTGAAGTTGTCTTGGACAAAGAAGCTACTGTGTCAATTACCAACCGACGAAAGGGCTCCGTGATTACGGGTACCAGCTTCATTGGAAATTTCGCCTTATCTCCCGGCTTATCGACTCGCTGACACACATCGAGAGATTTTACAAACCTTTCTACATCTTTAAAGCATCCAGGCCAGTAGTATTCCTGTAAAAGACGATGTTTCGTGTTCTTTACGCCTAAGTGGCCTGATCTAGATCCTCCATGCACCAAACTAAGCAAATCCTGACGATACGCTTGAGGTACGACTACCTCGTCAAACTCTACTCCTCGCCTATCTAGATATTTTCGATAGAGTATGCCGCTCCTCTCTTGGAATCTCACATTTCGTTTGGCGATTCCCTCTTTCGAACTGTCCTGGAATCGCTTAAGCTTCGGGTCCCCCTTTCGTTCGGTTATTAATGAAGCGGGGCTCACCTGCAGCAGCCGACTGAAATTATCCGAAGTTGGCATGACACACAACTCTTTTGTAGTTCCTAGTACCTGAAATGTGTCACCCTCTGTGCTATCCTCTGTACTACCAGGCTTGGGAGCATTGGCAGTTTCTATTTGCTCGGTCAACGAGGCGCAATTGACCCCTTCCAATTCGGGAGGAGGTTCATCGTCGCCTTTAGGAATAGTTGCCTCCGCGACTACGGCTTTTGCAGCCTGTTCTCGCACAAGTCGATTTGTTACCGTGGTGTCCAACACGCAACCAGGCCCGTTGTCGATTTGAGGCTTGTTTGCCTCAGTGAATGTTGCTCTCGCAGCCAGCGCACGTGCCTTCGATCTAGTCAGTGCCTGCACTATGCCTTCTCCCAACGTTAGACCTTTTTCCTTCAGCATTTGATCTGACTTATTTGAAAATAAGTAAGGATACTGAGGGGGTAGATATGGCGATACCGCGGCTTCCGTTTCCAACGTACCAAATGCACCTTTAAGGACAACTTTAGCTACGGGAAGGCACTAACTGTTTCCTTCTACGGCTTGTCTAATCCAGGCACAGCCTCCTGAATACTGTCCGGACTGAACAAAGGACGAATGAACTACGTCCATAGTGGCTGCGGAGTCTCTAAGAACCCGACACTGCTTGCCGTTCACGGTAAGGTCGTACATATAGGGCTCTAACAACTTCATGTTCGCGTCAGCTTCATTTATGGATGAAAAGGCCACCTTTTCTTTCGGGAAATGTTTCGCGAAGTGCCCTGTTTCGTGGCAATTGAAACAAGCCGCCGGTTTTTTCGCCTCAAACTTCTTTTTGCTTGCCTCTGCCGACGCCCCATGGTTAGATGAATTGTTTTCGTCACCCTTTTGTGCGAGACTTGTCGGTTGTTTTCTAAACGGCGTTTTATTCGGTAGTAGGAATTTTTCTCTTTTTGGCTCGCTGTTTGCCCCGAGGGCGCGGCGCTTAACGAATTCTTCAGCGAGCTCTGCGGCTTTCGTTATGGTGTTCACGTCTGGTCTATCCTGCACCCAGAACCTCACCTTTTCTGGTAACCTTTGATAGAATTGTTCCAGACCGATACACTCGAGCACCTTTTCTTGATTCCCATACGCCTTTGTTGCCTCTTTGAGCCACTCCCCCATGTTGGCAATTAACTTGTAAGCAAACTCCTGGTATGAATCATTGTTCTCTTTTACGGCGTTGCGAAATTTTTGTCTGAAACCTTCCGCTGACAACCTGTATTTCTTGAGAAGGCTCGACTTTACCTCACTGTACTCGTCAGCCTCCTCTTTTGTGAGGCGTGCGATTACTTCTGAGGCCTTGCCCGGAAGTAGGGACAACAAGCATTGAGGTCATGTATCATGGCTGAAACCTTGCCTTTCACAAGTTCTCTCAAAGTTGACGAGGAACAGCCCAATGTCCTCCCCTAGCTTGTACGATCTCATTAGGTCCGTCATTTTGAACCTGACCCGCTGTGCGGTACCGGATGCCTCGCTGCCTCCTGCTCTACTATTATGGCTAATCTCTAGCTCGAGGCGCTTCATTTCAAGCTCGTGCTTTCGCATCTTATCTGCCTCGGCAGCCTTTCTTTCGGCTTCGGCCGCCTTTCTTTCGGCCTCTGCCGCTTGCCTCTCCTGAATCTCCTCGACACATTCTGACAGCTCGTCATCCTCCGCCCCCAATGCGAGGATCGCCTCTATCAGCTCTGGCTTTCTTTGAGAGTCTGACACCTCCAGATTCAACTCCCTTGCAAGTAGCAACAACATGGACTTTCGCAGGGATTTCAGATTCATGGCTGCCTCCAGTATCGCTGTCTCTGTTCCACAAAGATTCCTGTCCTGCAACTAATTAACCTTGACGGCAACAAAGCTCTAGGTTCCTGCCTTGCCTCAAGTTTTCCGTTAACTTAGTCTACAAATAAAGCTTCAAAAAGCTCTTATACGGAATCCTGCAGTGCCACTGTTAACCTTGACGCCACTGACAAAAAAAGCTTAACCAAGCTATCACACAATTTCTGCCTGACGCAAGTTACCTGTTAACCCAATGACCAAGACAGCCCCTCTCTACCAGCTTTTACTTAACACATAGAGTAAATGCCTGGTAAAATTTAACAGAGAAAGCCGGCACTCACCCAGTTCGCAGTCATGTCTCCGGCGTCGTGCCTCTCAGAAGTGCCGTTCGATTCCCTCTGGAAGTCGATGAGCTCGTGTCATCCTTCTCCTGTCGTCCCGTTGTTGGACATCGGGCTCACTCCGTCCAGTGGTCGCTTTCGGTGTTATCAGCATCCCGCCGCTGTCATCCAATTGTTGGGACTCCGGGCCCTGCCGGTCTCGTTTTCGGTAGCTGGCCCCGTAGCAGGATCCATCGTCCGACAATTCAGTGAGAAGAAGCGCCCGAACGAACGACAGAGATTTATTTACATGTTGAGAAGTGATCAACTGATCCAAAGAGAGAAGAGAGATACAAAACGTCTTCGGCATTTTATAGCGCCGCGTTGCCAACACTAAGCGCATTGTCCGCATCGTCAGCCAATACGGTGGTCCCGGCACCTCGGCCACAAGGGAGGGGGAAACACACCTCACAACACATGGAGTGACACAACCTAACACGATGCCCAAATTTAGTCACGGCGCCCTAAAAATGCCCAAACATGGTCACGAATGCACAGCAGATTCCGGAATTCTCCCGGCGAGAGGGAAAAGCCTGAATGAGGCGATGGGGGTCGACGACACAGTCGTTTAAAAACCGGTTCTCCCCGCCACTATTCTTGCTTGGTTCCGTAGGGCCGGTCGTAACAAAACTGACCAAGATGGGATGTGGCAATATTTTTCTGGAGGTTCGTCACAAAGCTCAGCATGAGAAGCTCTCACACCATGTAGCATTTGGCAGAACCCCTGTTTCAGTGGGCCCATACAGAACAATGAACAAAGTCCGTGGCGTGATTTCCGATGAGAATCTTATTGAACCGCACGAAGTTTGGCAGGACCAGAACATGGTCAAAGTCCAACAATTAACAATAAGCCGAAAGCACAAACAGATCCGTAGAAAACACATAATTACTACCTTGGGAACCAGTAACCTACCAGAATCAATTGAACCGGCTGTTGTAAGTTCCGTGTAAGACCATACATTTCTGATCCTCGCCGATGTTTCGTGTCAACATTTCGGGCATGGATAGCAGAGTTGCAAAAGGCGCGCCACTTGCACAAAATGTGCATCGATTCAACACATATTCGACAACTGCATCTCAAAAGCACCTCATTGTTCGAACTGTGAAGGAAATCACCCTGCCTACTCACGATCACGCCCCACAAGAAAAAAAAGATAAATAGTAGGACTTCAGGTGAAATTCCATCTGTGGTTCCAAGAGGCATGTCACCGTTCCGTTCTACAGAATCTGTTGGTTCCCTCTTTCGTCAATGTGACACGCCAGGGCGCCGTGCCACATGTTTTTGCACCCGCGAATGTCACACAGGGTGTGGCCGCGGTGGCGCCACCAGTGCTCCCAGCGGGAACAGCCTGTCCTGCTCCGCCACCTGACACACCGGGTCGGCAGAACCTCGTGTCTGCTGGACCTTGGACCCCTGCAAGCGCAGTTAGGCCTCAAAATTCTGTGAATGAGTGTGCAGCGGGCACCATTCACCAACTCACGAGAGGTGATAAATACAAGTACCACTCCTCCAGCGCCCCAGTCACCGAAGGTTAAGCGGAACTCTGTAGCGTGCCAAGAAAGAAAACCCCGAATTACAGAGCTCCCGAAAGGCGCTGTCTCTTATAGCAACACTTTTGTGTACACAGCAGCCTACAACATTAGAATGACACAAGTATGACAGTGGAACGTCAGAGGACTGCTGAGGAACCTCGACGATATCCAAGAAATTTTACACAAACATGCACCAAAAGTCCTGTGCGTACAAAAAACACTCCTGAAACCTAAAAACACAAACATTTTACGTCGTTACGTTACTTTTTGAAAGGATGGAGATGGTGCTGTGGTGTCATCTAGTAGTTTTGCCATTGTAGTCTATCAAGGGATTTCATGTAAGCACCTACCACTATAAACATCTCTAGAGACGATGGCTATTCGAACAATTGTTTTGAATAGGCTCGTGCCATCTGCTCTCTTGATATACATCCACACCAACTTCTTGAAAAAACGTGAATTCCAGTCCTTCATAGACGAACTTCCAGAACCCTATCTTGTTTTAGGAAACTTGGAACTCTCGCTGTGATGCGCGAGGTCGCCTGATTGAACAGTTCCTTTTCTCTTCCGGCGCCTGTCTCCTGAATTGAAAATAGCCAGCCTATCGCAACATCGCTAAGAATATGTATTCAATGATGAACCTCACCTTACCATCTCCATCTCTCCCGCCTCTATTGAAATGGGAAGTTATTATTAGTTCGTATGGAAGTGTCTCTTTTTCTATAGTTCTCAGCACATCGATAGCAAATGCATGTCCTCCACAGGTTCTCAAGCGGCCGACCAACAAAGCCGATTGGGAGAAGTTTCGAAAAGTGACTCTTACCTTGGATGGACGTACGGATGTTAAGCATAACGGCTGCTGCGGGCTACATTACATTTTGTTGATTGATGCTGCAACAAAAAGTCGCATGATAGAATAGTGAGTGCCATAATGCACGCAAAAAAAAACAAAATAAAGCTAGGAAGTTACTGCGAGAGTCACCGACAGCCGAAAATCTCATAAAATTTGAGAACATTAAGTCGCAAGGCAGGACAACGCACCGACAAGCCAGAAGAAAAAGTTAGCATAAATTTTTATTGGGCAATAATTCTTACTCAGATTAGACGAGAGTCTGGAACATGGTTGGTAAAGTGGTTGGTCAACAAGCCTACTCACTTTCTTTAATGAACACACAAGTGGAGAGTATGGAAGACCAGGCGAACTCTCTCAGGGCACACTGTGAACGGATCTCCGACTCATCCTATTACAGTGCAGTATTACAATGGTACAAAAAGAGTATAGAAAAACAAAAATTAGAACAAAAATTCACAAACATTGAGGCATCAAATAAACCATTTGTCTTAGCTAAGCTACAAACATCATTAAGCTGCTGCAACAAAACCGCTCCAGGCTCCAGCCGCATAGTATACAAAATACTGAAACATCTTCCCCCTGAAACTCAAAAAGCACTGTTTTTTGTGCAATGTCATTTGGCTTTCCGGTGAGATCCCTTACATCTGGAAAGAAGCCTTCATCGTTACATATCTTAAACAGGGCAAAGACCTGTCTTCAGTGTCCTGCTACAGGCCAATAGCGTTATATAGTATCTCCGCAGTCTTTGAGAGAATGATAAGGAGGGGATTGGTGCAGTTCCTTGAAACTAATGGCCTACTCGGCCTATAGAATTGTGGGTATCGAAAGGCTACATCGACCACAGACCACCTTGTTCCTATCGAGGACCAATTAGCGATAACTTCTTCCATAAACAATTCTATCTTTCTGTGTTCGTCAATATAGAGAAGGCCTATGACACTACTACGTGGCGCTTTGGCGTACTGTGAGGTTCGGTTCGGACTGTCACGGTGGATGGACATGTTATTTGATTGCTCCCGATCGACTGCGCAGATAAGTTTTTTGCATGTTCTGAGCTTGCCTTTATAATTATGAGGTAGCAATTAAAATCCCTGTAGCGCTTATTTTATTGTACGGCGTTTTCGGGGGTCAGTCACCATGTACTTATTCGTTTGTGCGTGTGTGTGTGTTAGAATTTTCGGTTTTTTGGTTTTTTCTTTTGCCACCCTGTGGGAAAAGTGCACGTACATTGAAAACGCAATTTTTTGTAATAGAGCTTAGACTTTCTTTTTTTTGATGGGCAGGGCTCGCGTTTTGTAATTATCGAGTGAGACAAGTCATAGGGACAATTGGTGTCGGAAAGACATGGTTAAAAAGATGTGGGGTTGGTTTGAAAAAGGACCCAAGTGTAGAAGCGGAAGCAGTAGAGGCCGACGCAACGTGTAGGCAATGTGAGGTTGAGGGAAAAATTGAAAAAATGATGGTTACCCGGAGTGACCTGCTGATGAAAATGACCAAGCTCGAGACTGCGTTGGCGACAGAGCAAGAGAAAACGAGGGCTATGGGAGAAAGGCTGAAGACCGCCCAAGGAGCACTAGCCCAAGTGAACAGAGGAGCGGCCTATGGAAAGAACAGTAGGAAACCGGCAACCAGAACTGCGGAGAAGCAAGAGCAAGCAAGTTTTGAAAAAACAGGTTCAGCCGGTTCAATTGTGCAAGGCCCAGCTTCAGCGAAGTAGTGGTGGGGCTGGGGGGACAAAGCAGCCGGCGTCACAGGTGCAAGTAACCCCCAGGTGCAGGATGCTCCAGCTGAACAGCCACAACATGTGATAATCGCTGGGGACTCGAATTTAAATTGATGCACAGAAGCCATCATAGAGAGGGTAAGAGGTGACAAGAGGGTTGCTGTAGGGGCGTTCCGAGGACGCAAGCTGGAAGCAGTCATGAGAGAAGCGAGCACAAAACTCAAAACTACTGCAGATAGACGAAACCTCGTGATAATTTTAGGCGTTTAAACGATGTCTTAAACAAAAATACAACAGGACTAGAAAGCACAGCGGCGAAAGGCGTCGATGACATGCGCGCCACTTCTCCTCAGGTACAGGTAGCGATATGCACAACATCGGAGGTACCAGTGCGTGATAGCAACCTGCAAAGAGTGGTTGTCAACGCAAACCAAGAGATGTGGCGAATGAGTCGAGAGAAAGGATTTGAGGGTGTGTAAGTAACAGAGAGGTGCATAGGTGGGGTGGCGTTCAACGAGACAGAATTCACTTCGATGGGCGGCTAGGTCGTGAGGTGAGTTGGCGACATGCAGGACGCGCAGTAGCTATTTTGGGGGGCAAGTGGGCCCTTCGGTGTGCAGGATAGCTAGTAACGAGGAAAACAACCAGGTAGACTCTTTGACAGGTGGTATGGACAGATACGATTCCAAAGTGGCACCAGTATCTAAGACAGGTAGAGTCCGGTGCAGAAATAGACGTAGCCACGAGCGCTCAGCCGATTCAGACATAAGGTATATAACATGCAGGGTGGTAGGAACAGGCTGAAGTGGAAAGAGATAGAAGAACAGCTAAGGAAGGAAAGGCCGATGGTATACGGTTTTGTAGAAACACATCTCAGGGACATGGATCAACCTCCTAACAATGCAGACTACGCGTGGGAATATTGTAATAGAGCAGAAGGCAGCAGAAAGGGGGATGTTATTGGGGCATTCATTCATAAAAGTACAGACTGGCAAAGGGTTAAGCAGGAGTGCAAGGAATATTTATGGCTAAAAGGGAAAGTGGAAGGGCAAATGACACTCCTTGGTTTCGTGTACTTGTGGATGGGAGCAAAGGCCCGAGAGGAAAACCGGGCAATGGTAGAGTGTATATCATATGACATTCAGGAGTTAGGAGGAGAGTGCGAGATAGCTATACTAGGAGGTATGAATGCGCACATAGAAGATATAGATGGGTATACCCATCCGACAGGCAAAATAATCATGGATATGTGTGAAAGGCTTGATTTGATCATTTGCAACAGTACCGAGAAGTGTGAAAGGCAAATAACATGGGAGGTAGGAAGGCTGCAGTCGACGATAGAATACGCACTGCTGTCACATAGGATGTATGATAAGCTCAGGGGAATGCACATATTAGAGGGTGGCTCCAGAAGTCTGGGTAGTGATCACAAACGTATCAAGCTAAGTTTTGGAAGAGCAGTGAAAGTGGGAAAGAGACAAGATGAGCAACTAAAGGAAAACTTTTATTCAGTAAGGCAAATTGAATTAGCCACTAAACAAATTGAGAAAGTAATCACTGAGGATAATGAAACAGTGCGGACTAACACGAATCTAATTAGACTGTTTGAGCTAGAGCTTGCTGAAGGCACGTGACAAGTCACCCCGGAAAAGAAGACAAAAACCCAAAAGTTGGTGGCATGAGGAAGTTAAGAGAGCCATAGCAAAACGTCAGAAGGCCTCTAGCGAACACAAACATGCTAAGCAGTGGGGTGAAACAACAGATCGTGTTGAAAAAAAATGGAAAAACTTTCTAAGCTGTCCAAGGGATGCATCCCTTCTGATTAATGA
This sequence comes from Rhipicephalus annulatus, assembly GCA_013436015.1. Taxonomy (NCBI): domain Eukaryota; kingdom Metazoa; phylum Arthropoda; class Arachnida; order Ixodida; family Ixodidae; genus Rhipicephalus; species Rhipicephalus annulatus. The sequence goes on from WOVY01010991.1 coordinate 590,726, forward strand.
AAAGATTAGAAGAAAGGGAGCTCAGTGGCTGGCATAAGTACATAAAAAGATAGAAAGACAGCTGCGAAAGTTTGGAACCATCTAAACTGCCTAAGAAATGAGACGAGCCTAGAGCAGAGGTTTATTACTGCAGCTCAAGGTGCTAGGCTAAAAAAGACGAAGCTATTGAATTTATAAAAACAAGCGGGACAGAAAAACTTCAACAAAGAATTGATTTATGCACCACAATAGACAAGGATGAATAAAGTGGCGCAATGGCTCCCTTTTCACAACAATTGTGGGAAAGGGCTGAGACAAGCGTTCCTAATAGTATATCAACAGACACAGATGGCATTCTAATTATGCTGATAAAGGCATTAGGTCCGAAGACTAAGCAGGCTTTGAGAGAGGCAGTGAGCGAAATAATAATCAAAGGAGAAGTTTCCGATGGATAGAAACTTAGCAGGATGAGCATGATCTATAAAGGAAAGGAGGACAAAGCTGACATAATAAACTACCGTCCTATAAGAGTGACATCAGTGGCCTACAGGCTGGCGATGCAGATTATAAAGCAAAGACTGCCGGCATGGAAAGAGGATGAGGGGTGGCTGGGGGAACTGCAAAATTGGTTTCGGAAACACACGATGTTGGAAGACAATCTGTTCTCACTGACGTAGTGCATCGAAATAGCACAAAAGGAACACAGGCCCCTGTGGCTAGCATTTTTGCATATCAAGAGAGCATACAATAGCGTGGTTCAAGAGGAATTGTGGGGAATTCTGGACACACTAGGCGTGGAAAATGTAGTCACTAATGTTTTAAAGGATATCTCTAAAGGTACCAAGGTAATTATAAATTGTGAAAACAGGTATCTAAGCCTGCAGAGGTAAAACATGGGCTTAGGCGAGGGTGTCCCCTGTCACCCTTATTATTCGTGATGTACCTACAAGGATTGGAGGCCAAATTAGAGGGAAGTGAACTGGGCTTCCACCTCTCTTTCGTCAAACAAGAAAAACTCATTGAACAGGCACTACCAGCATTGATCTATGCAGATGTTATAGTGCTAATGGCCGACAACAAGGAATATTTGCAGAGATTGGTGGACATCTGCGGTAATGAGGGAGATAGATTAGATTTCAGATTCAGTAAGGAAAAATCAGCAGTCTTGATTTTTAATGACAATGAAGGGAGTGAGCTTAGAATACAGGTCACGCTTGAGATAACAGATAAATACAAATATCTGGGCGTATGAATAAGCATTGAAGATATGGTGAACTGTTGAAATACAGTTGGTATGATGTTGTGAGAGGTACATGGAAAGGGGTCATGGTTCCTGGTCTGACGTTCGGCAATGCGGTCTTGTGCATGAGATCAGTAGTTCAAGCAGGATTAGAAATTAAGCAACGTGGAAAAGGTAGGCTTGCCTTAGGAGCTCACGGGAATACATCAAATCAGGGAGTACATGGTGATATGGGATGGACATCATTTGAGGGCAGAGAAGCTAGCAGCAAGATAAAATTTGAGAAGTGATTGAGAGAATGGGGGAGGAGCGTTGGGCTAGGAAGGCATTCAGCTACTTGTTCATGAAGAATGTCGATACGAAATGGAGGAAGCGAACCAGAAAAGTGACTGGCAAATACTTGGAAAACAGCAGGGGGCTAAACCAAAAAAAAATTATCGCTTAAGATGAAGTTGAAGGAAGCTGAGACCAATATGTAGTGAATCGGCATGATTAAGAAGTCCGCACTAGCGATCTATCGAACTTTTAAGCAGGAAATTGCCAAGGAAAAGATCTATGATAAAACTCAGGGTAGTTCTCTATTGTTTGAGGTTAGGACGGGAGCATTGCGAAGCATGACATATCGGGCTAAATACGAAGGGGTAGACATGGTATGCAGTGCGTGTGGAGAGGAAGAAGAAACTGCTGAACACTTGATGATCTTCTTTAAAGGGCTTCACCCTATAGTTCAGGATGATGGCGCAGAGTTTTCCAAAGCACTGGTGTTTAGGGACAGGGAGGGCAAAATAGACTTTACGCGGGTAGAATTAGCTATAAGGAGGTTATCTCAGTGGTGGCTAAAGTCAAGGCACGAGTGAAAACGAAACCCTTCACTGCAAAGTATACGAATCCTCAACCTCACTTTTTAAGGCGAAAAATGTAGTTTCTGGTTCATTAAGTAATACAGCTTGTTGGCGCGAGCCACCGCCCGATCTAAAGGGTACAGCCATATCCATCCATCAATCCATCCAGACTAGTCACACCTAATTGAGCGAGGTAGAATAGTAAGAATGATCGAAAGCTACCTGACCCACCAGATTTTCGTCCGAGTGGGCGCTGTTTTGTCCCGTAAAATTGTCCAAGACACAGGAGTGCCGCAAATTCAGTTGTGCACTATTTAGAGTCAAAATGAAGTTCTTACCCCTCACTATCCCACGAAATAAGTTTCACTGCACATGCATTGATGATGTACAGGTAAGTTTTAAATTGTGTAACCTCTCGGCGTGTGAATGCCAGGTCTGATTAGGTTTGAACAAGTTATCGGAACGAGCGTATGAAAATGGGTTTAAACTGAATGCACAAAGAGCACTTGCATCCTATTTTCTAGAAAAAAGGGCCTTCATCCCGACCCTGGTCAGAGTCAGGTTCTAAAGAGTGAACGTACTGCTGGGCGTTCTATAAAACTTAAACCGAACCTTCACAATACACATTAGGCATATAGAAATTAGGAGTCTAAACACCATCGATATTCTGAACATGTTATCTCGAACTACAAGGGGTAGTGACAAGAATGCTTGCTGAACCTCTACAAAGCCTCATTCGGACTCGCTTAGACTATGGGGCCGTCGTTTTTCAATCTGAAACACCAAGCGCTTTAAATATGCTGGATACTGTGCACCATTTGGGCATCCGCCTTTCTACGGGTGCTTTTCGCACTAGCCCTTTGGATAGATTTTAATTGGATACCAGTGAATGGTCGCTGCACCTACAAATATGTTAGGTGTCTTTTGTGTAATTTTTGAAGGCTAAGCCAGACAAGCAACAGCCCTCTCTTCTCACGATTGATGATTTGTCTCATTCTGGCTTGTTCCAGAACCATCCTTTGTTGAGGCAGCCCTACTCGCTCCGCGTGAGGGGCATCGCCAAAGAATCAGCCGTTCAAATTCTCGAACACACTTCAATGGCTCCTGTTATATATCTCTCGCCATGGCAGTGGCAGCTTATCGACGCGATGCCTCTTTCAGGGAACTAACAAAGCACCCGCCATTTGCACACATTCATGCATACCTCCTCTAACTACAACATAATGCCCTCAGTTTTTTACCGATGCCTTAAAGTCCAACACTTTGGTGACATATGCAGAGGTAGGCCAATTTGTATGCAAGTAATTTTACAGGAGAAGCTTACGCAATACTGGTGATCGTAAGAATACCAAACAGATAAACTGCAAAAGGCGGTAACATACACAGATTTTCTAAGGGTGTTAGAATCTTTCCAAAAATTTAAAAAACACAAAACACCGTTCTAGTAAAGGTTTACTCACTTTTATGCACTCTATACACATCAAAACAGCATTTCGTTGTCTGCTTAGTGCCTGGGCACCCTCATATACGAGGAAACATTTTAAGGGACAGAATGGCTGCATCCACCAATGACACCACTTGAATTGCTTCAATACCAATTCTTGTGCTTCACTTGAAACCTTTTGTGTAATGAAAACTCTGGGGCCATTGGCACAGTCCAAGAGATAGACAAACAGACAAGAAACCTCATGCTATTAATCCGCTACTCGGTAATTGACCGCCGCTATAAAAATGACAACACAAAGATGTAACACTTATAATTATAAGAACAGGACACACACACACACACTTCATATTCTTTATTTTGTCTGCCTGTGATCCACCATTGTGTGAGGGGCGTGAAGAACAACGTAATATTCTCCACATTCTTGTTCAATGTAACCCGTTAGATGCCCCAAAGAAGAAGCGCGTTTAACTGCCCTTTAAATAGCACCTTCCACTACACCCTGTGATGCTCATGGGTAAAAATCCACTTTTTATTCTTCAATCACTTTTCAGGTTTTTGAAAGAAGTCCGTAGTTTGCACCTCACATTTCGAGGTGATCCGTAAATCGACCTCTTTATAGAGGTCGCAGCTGCGACGGCACTCTTCACCGACAATGTCAATTATTACACCTCCATGCATTTCACATCACCGCCAATACTTTTAGCTTTAACCTGCCCCACGGCATGAAATTTTAAGCCCCTTTACAGCTGCACAACACTATCATTGTTCTTATTCTGTTCATATTACTTCAATAACACAACATTGCTTTTTCCTCACAATTGTTCGTGGCGCTCTTTGGCCATCACACGGCCTTAGCGCTCTAAATATCATATATCGTCACCATCATCATCACTAATTGCTGTCTGCTGTCGCACAAAAACATTTACTGTTAAAAGCCTGTTGAAAAGCCGGCGACATGCACACTACGCCAGACACCGGGTCGACTTCAAGCTCACAAGTGTATGACCAAATCTATAGAAAAGGCCGTTTGTGTAATGAACCCTATGAGGCAAAAAGAGGAGGGACAGGAGAAAGCAGACATACCAGTAGTGGAAGGCAAATTACTGGGGCATATCTCTTCAGTGCTGCCAAATACCGATGCAGATACAATGCTAGTAAGCAAATGTCTCATGTTACCAGAGAATAAGACCGAAAGAGGTAAAGCCTGCGGAGAAAAGTATAATGTCGACTTTTGTGAACAGAAGTATAAGATATATGCTAAAAGTGGCAATACAGGTACCTACACTTTTTTTCCAGTCTGGTTACAGCTAAGTTTGTCGATGATCTCATTTATGACCGTATTGAGGGAAATATACCAGGTATAATAAGGGCAGATGGCTCTCATCGATCTTTTAAATGAACTGAGAAAGGCTCAGATCAGAGAAATTAGTCAGGGCTCCCAAAAGTGGAGGATCTGAACACTCATATGGGCGCCACAATACAAACTAGCGACGCAAGCTAGTTAGATTGACTATAAAACGCCTGCAGATCAAACACATTAAAGGCTTGGATATCCCATTAAATAAACTTTAAAAGCTGCACAAGAAAGACCCATCGAATAAAGCATGTGAGCATAAAATACGCGTGAGCCATGCGAAGAAACAAAAGTATAATGGTTGCACAATTTGTCAAAGAGAGCGTGCTGGTGTATCACAAGTGCGTGTTTGCTTCGGAGCATGCAGCACAGCAGTCATTGGTGCCTGAGAAACTAAAAAGTGCAGTGTAGGAATTGGCGCCTGACAGGGTAACGGCACGACATCAGGGTATAAAAAATACTTTAGAAATGATCACTGAAGAATTCTTTTGGTAAGAGTACAGAGTGATGTAAAAAGATATGTGAAGTTCTGTGTCATATGCCAAACAAAACAGTCCCTAAGGGGACTGTTCGTAGAGTCCCCCTAGACAAAATGCCCATTTTAGCATTAACATTCAGTAGGGCGGCTATTAACATTGTTAGGCCAAATAACCCAGTGTCGGCTAAAGAGAACAGTTGTATACTGGCTTTGGTGGATGTAGCTACCAGATACCCGGATGCAGTGACCTTAAGAGTATACAAACAATTCAGGTAGCAGAGGCTATATTAGCAATGCTCTCATCGTATGATGTACCAAAGGAAATACTAAGCGATATAGGTCGAAACCTTACGTCGGAAATGATGGAAGTAGTTCACCGATTGGTGTTCATTGATAGGCGGTTAACCACCCTATACAACCCAATAACCAACGGCTTAGTGGAATGCTCCGATGGTACATTAAATTTGATGCGAAAATGATGTGTAAGGATAGGCCCAAGTATTGGAATATATATAAGCCAGCGCTATTATTCGCACATTGTGAGGTATCGCAGGCCAGTCTAGGAGTCTCTTCATTTCAGATGTTATATAAAGAAATGGTTAGAGGCCCTTTAAAAATTTTCAAGAAGTGGTGGTCCATGGAAAGGATAAGTGTAGAGGAAAAAAAACGCACACACATATGTGCTAGATCTGGAAAACAGGTAGAAGAAACATGCAAAATCACACACCAGGAATGAAACAAGCTAAACAGAAGCAGAAAGCGTACTATGAATGCACAGTAGTGCGTATGGTTTTAATCACTGGGTTCAAAAAAACACGTGTTGTGTCGATGAGCCAACAAATTGATTGGTCACGAAAGCGACAATTTCAAGAAAAGAATGACAATTATTGAAAACAAAAAGAAAGTAGTGTTAGTTCCTGCTGCGCACAAGATTGCCCATAACCTAAAGAAAACGTAGATAATGAATGTGGCCTTGAAGTTGTTTTTTCGGCACCAAACAAGCTTATTAAAATATCTTCCAAACTATACCGGAAAGTTTACATAGGAGCAAAAACTAACGCTGGAAGGTGTATGCTAAATAACAAAACAAAGTATGGTAAATGTATCCTAGCGGTCGTGTATTGCTTGCCGCTATCATGTTGCAAGATATACATCGGCCAGACGGCTCGTTGTTAATACATTCGACTTTTGGAACTAAGTGATCATTGGCAACTAACACTCATTCTCACATAAAGCCGCACTGATCTCAGTGTGGCTGCTAGCTACTGTTCGGTGATACAACCATAGTATTCCGTCATGGGAACAAACTATCTAGAGAAATTGTCGAAGCTTTCCACAATAATAAAAGATAAGATGGCTGCTTTAGTCTGCCATCAATGTCGTTAAGTAACCGAAAAGCCAGCTTCCTCGAAGGACTTTACTTGAAGTTATGCTTACGTGTGTCATATTGTCTTTGTTGGTGTTTGAAATTCTGATTCAGGTAATGTGAATTCCCGCCATTTTTTGTCTGATAATGCCCAGTGCTGTTTTTTATTGTGTTCTCCAAAAGTTTTATACTAAAGTGTCTAAGCATAACTGATGTATGCTATTGCTTCATGTTCGTGTGTACATGATTCGTCCTTCTTTGCTTGTTGTCTAAAACTCTGTTTCAGGCACGTGTAAATCCACGCCCATGTTTTTAATTATACCCAGCCCCACCGCAGTGGTTCAGTGTATAAGGTACTCAGCTGCTGACCCGCAGGTCGCGGAATCGAATCCCGGCTGTGGCGGCTGCATTCGCGCTGGAGGCGGAAATGTTGTAGGCCCACGTGCTAAGATTTGGGTGAACATTAAGAACCCCAGGTGGTCAAAATTTCCGAAGCCCTCTACTACAGCGTCTCTCATAATCATATGGTGTTTCTGGGACGGTAAACCCCACATATCAATATAAAGAAATCACCAGGAATTGATTGCATACCGAACGCATTTCTAGTAAGGTCTGCAGAATGGTGTTCAAAGTATTTATCTATTATATTAAAAAAAACATTGTCCACTGCAGAACTCCCGAGAGATTGGAAGCGCGCGAAGGTTGTTCCGATCCCTAAGGCGGAAGATCCTTCACTAATTACGTCATACAGACCAATATCCTTACTGTGTACCTGGTCAAAATTGCTAGAACATATTATTTTACGCACTTGTCAAACTTTCTGCATTTAAATAAAAATAATTGATTGCCGCCAACATGGTTTCCGTAAGGAAATGTCAACGTTTACCCAACTCCTTGAGACAAAACACGAGTTTGCCTCCGCCTTAGATAAACAGAGTCAAATAGATATAATTTTTTTTGGACTTACAGAAGACATTTGATCGCGTCTCGCACCATAAGCTTTTGTTAAAATTAAAATCCGTATTACAAAATAACTCACTTCTCTCATGGATAGAGTCATACTTATCGTCTAGGAGTCAATGCGTATCAGTTGGCGGCTCGTGTTCACGCCCGGCGCCCGTGCAATCAGGCATTCCCCAAGGGTCGGTTCTCGGGCCACTCTTCTTTTTAGTTTATATAAATGATATTGTAAACGATATACCTGTCAAAATCAAACTGTTCGCGGACGATTGCATCCGTTATCAGGAAGTAGACACACCTGCCGAGCAGGCATTATTAAGTAGTGCCCTGGACAAACTGCATAATTGGCGTGAAAAATGGCAGACGAGCATCAATACTACAAAAACCGTCTCAATGACAATTTCAAGAATGAAGCCACCACTCACTTTCCAGTATTCAATAAATGGTCGCTGTCTTAGTGCTGTAAATTGTTATAAATACTTAAGTTTAATAATCACTTCAGACCTCTGGTGGAACGAACATATCACTTTTCTAGAAAAGAAAGTCATGAAAAAGCTTGGATTTCTTAGAAGATCGTTACGACAGTCAACGCAAGAAATAAAACTATTAGCGTATAAAACCTACATTCGTCCCCTTTTGGAATATGCCTGCATAGTCTGGGACCCATACACAAAGAAAAGTATTGATAAGCTAGAAAACCTACAAAGAAAATCTGCCCGATTTATCTTTCGCTCATACAATCGCCTTACGTCAGTCACTGCTTTGCTTCAGACAACGAACTTGGAAGCATTACACTTGCGGCGATATCGCGAAAGACTGAAATATATGTATCTGCTCTACCACAATAAGCTTGGCGTATATTCACGTGCATATATAGAAAAAGTTGTGCGGCGACCCACGCGGGCGGATCACTCAAAAAAATTACAGGAATTTTCTTGCAGAACGAACTTGTACATGAGCTCTTTTTTTCCCACGAACTGTACGCGAGTGGAATCGCCTCCCTGGTGGGATTGTGGAGGCGGCGACAGTGGCGTCATTCTTATCGGAGCTAGAAAACTTATAGCATGTCTTCCTGCCATATTTGTACTCTTTGTTTTGTGACGTTGCGTTGTTAGTACTGTAATGATGATTGTAGTGGGTCATGCAAATCTCGGCACACACATTGTCAGTGCTAAGCACGAGACGCTCGGCCCGGACTCTCGCTGATTTTGATAGCTAGGCCTACGCTCCTACCTGGTCTCGGATAACAGTTTGGACTGTCTCCGTTCTATATTATAATTGGTGGAGTTTGCTGGGCCTCCTTGCAATCCTGGAGTTGCGAAGCCGGACTCTACCTGCTGTCATGACCACTGCATCTGCCACAAGCCCTCCTCCTATGGCTTCCCAGGCTATCGTGTGCTCCGGCGCGGTCCGTCAGCGGGATCCTCCCATATTCAGCGGCACTGACGACCACGACGTCGACGACTGGCTGGCTACTTACGAACTCGTGAGTGTCTTGAACAAATGGGACGAAGCCACGAGACGGGCCACTGTCGGCATTTACCTCAGTGGCATTGCCCACTTATGGCTTCGGAACCATGAGACCGACGTTCCCACTTGGACAGCATTCAAAGCAAAGTTCAGCGAAGTCTTTGGTCGTCCTTCTGTCCGCAAACTTCGTGCGGAGCAGCGCCTTCAGTCGAGATCTCAACTGCCTGGTGAGAACTTTACAAGTTATATAGAAGACGTCATCGACTTGTGCAAGCGCGTCGATGTGAACATGACAGAGGTGGACCGCATCAAGCATATTTTTAAGGGTATTGACGAGGACGCTTTCCAGATGCTCATTTCAAAAAGCCCTGCTACTGTCGCCCAAGTTACCGAGCTCTGCCAAAGCTATGATGAGCTCCGCCGGCAACGTCTCGTCACCCGCCGTGCTGTCCCACATCAGGAATCGATGTCCGGCTTAACTCCCTCGCAAGACCCCGTCCTCCTCTCGCAGATCAAAGATTTCGTGCGCGAAGAAGTTGCCCGCCAACTCTCGCTCATCTCTGGCCTACCGGAGCGCAGTGCACCGCTTAGCCCTACTCTACGGACTATTATACGAGATCAAGTGTCTGAGGTCCTTCCTCCGCAGCTGGTGCCACCAGTCAATGCACCATTGACGTACGCCGAAGCAGCAGCACGACCACGACCACAGACGTTCCAAGCGCCGCCTCCACATCCTGCTCCTGTTTATGCCGCCCAGCCGCCACGACCTCCACTTCGCCGACTCCCTAATCCATGGCGCACTGCCGACAACCGACCGATCTGCTTTTCGTGTGGTCTACCTGGGCACGTCGCACGTCTGTGCCGCCGCCGCCCACTCCACTCACGTGAAAACCTACGTCCATACGAGAACGATTACACGTACACTCAATACACCCCAGACCCCGAATCGTACGCTCCTCGTCCAAGCCACCGACCAGCTCCTGATCGCCGATCTCCTTCTCCACGTCGACGCTCGCCCTCCCCGATGCGCCGACGCCCCCCTACAATCGACGCGGAAAACTAAATGACGCAGTTCCCGAGGCAAGAACTGCGTCCTCGTCGCAAAGCACAAGCCCTCTTCGTTCGCCGCCGAATGTAATTAATGCCGTTCTTGAAGGTGTACCCGTACTTGCCCTTATTGATACTGGTGCCGCAATTTCTGTCATCGCCGAAAAAGTTTGCCGTTCAATTCGAAAAGTGACAACGCCTTACTTGGGTTCATGTCTTCATACTGCCACTGCTCAGCCTGTGCAGCCTGTGGCCGCGTGTACTGCCAGACTTGTAATTCAAGGAGTGCCCTACACAGTCCAGTTCGTAGTACTCCCGCACTGTTCTCATGACATCATTTTAGGTTGGGATTTTCTCTCCCATCACCAAGCCGTCATTGATTGCGCCCGAGCCGAAGTCGCCTTTTGTCCCCTTGGTGACGCGCTCCCAGAGCACGATCGCCCTTCCGACGCGAAGTTGGTCATTAGTGACGACACCCAAATCCCTCCACGCGCTACTGTCTTCGCACCTGTGTCGTGTTCCACCGTCGTCGACGCTACCGCATTCTTCACGCCTTCCGCTGCTTTCGTTCATCGCCACCTATCACCGCTCCCAACCGCTCTCGTTACTCTTCAAGGTGGTGCGACCAACGTGCCTGTGAAGAATCCGTTCCCATTCACGATTACGCTACTTCGAGGCGAATGTATTGGTTCGATAGAATCATTCGAAACCATCGCTACACTTGACGTTCCTGATGAATCATCGGAAGTCAGCGCCCTCTCCTGTAGTTCCGTGAATGACCCTTCCACTACCGACATTTTCAACCGTGTCATCGACGAAGGCCTAAACCCACAACAGAGGTGTGAGCTTTTGAGCCTCCTTGACAAGTTTCGACCATCTTTTGACAGTCACAGCGCTACATTAGGTCGCACATCTACCGTATGCCACCAGATCGACACAGGTAATCACCCACCACTACGGCAGCGACCATACCGTGTTTCGCCAACTGAACGCCGTATCATCGATGAACAAGTAGGTGACATGCTAAAGCGAGGCGTCGTTCAACTGTCAAACAGTCCTTGGGCGTCGCCGGTTGTTTTAGTTAAAAAGAAGGATGGCAAGACACGCTTTTGCGTAGATTATCGTCGCCTAAACAAAATAACACGAAAGGATGTTTATCCTTTGCCTCGAATTGATGACGCCCTCGACTCTTTACAAGGCGCAGAGTTCTTTTCCTCCCTTGATCTACGCTCTGGGTACTGGCAAGTGCCCATGAATCCGGATGATAGGCCAAAAACTGCATTTGTTACACCAGACGGCTTATACGAATTTAACGTGATGCCATTCGGGCTATGCAATGCGCCGGCAACATTTGAGCGCATGATGGACACTATCCTACGAGGCCTCAAATGGAACACGTGTTTGTGCTACTTAGACGATGTAGTGGTATTCTCACCCGATTTTTCCACGCACCTTCGTCGATTGGAACAGGTTCTACGCTGCCTCTCTGCAGCCGGCCTCCAACTCAACTCGAAGAAGTGTCACTTCGGAGCGCGCAAGCTGACCATTCTCGGACACGTCGTGTCGAAGAATGGCGTTCTTCCTGACCCCGCTAAGCTACGTGCTGTTCGCGAGTTCCCGAGGCCCGCGTCTCTCAAGCAGCTGCGTAGTTTCATTGGGCTTTGCTCATACTTCCGCCGCTTCGTCCGAGATTTCGCCTCGATCATGGCGCCTCTGACAGACCTACTTCAGGGAGACCGCAATCTATCTGCGTGGTCTCCAGCTTGCGACAGTGCCTTTGCGAAGCTCCGTGAACTGCTTACAACACCACCAATACTGCGTCATTTCGATTCAAGCGCTCCCACAGAAATCCACACAGATGCTAGCGGTGTCGGTCTTGGCGCTGTACTCGCCCAACGAAAGCCTGGTTACCAAGAATATGTTGTTGCGTACGCGAGCCGCACTCTTACAAGAACAGAAGCAAATTATTCGGTAACTGAGAAAGAATGCCTAGCGATTATCTGGGCCATTACAAAATTTCGGCCTTATCTGTACGGCCGCCCTTTCGATGTTGTTACCGACCACCACGCGCTCTGCTGGTTATCCTCCCTCAAAGATCCCTCAGGACGCTTGGCACGATGGGCTTTACGGCTCCAAGAGTACGACATCCGCGTCATTTATCGCTCAGGCCAGAAGCACGCCGATGCCGACGCTCTTTCGCGTTCGCCTGTTTCTACTGATATTGCGAGTGTCTCCATCCAAGACAACTTCCTTCCACTATCAGGACCCATCAACATGGCTGCGGAGCAGCGCAAAGATTCGTGGATTGCGTCTCTGATGGATTACCTATCTGAAACACTTGCCCACCCGCCATCTCGAGCGCTACACCGACAAGCCTCTCACTTCGCCATCCGTGATGGAATACTTTATCGCCGCAACTACCACCCTGACGGTCGCAAATGGCTACTCGTCATACCCAGGCATCTCCGTGCCAGCATATGTGCTGCTTTCCATGCCGATCCGCAGTGTGCGCACGCCGGTTTGTTTAAAACCTACGCCAGGCTACGTTTTCGGTTTTATTGGCGCGGCATGTACACATTCGTTCAAAAGTACATTCGATCTTGCACAGAGTGCCAACGCCGCAAGCACGATCCTAGCCGTCCTACTGCACCAATGCAGCCGTTACCGTGCCCAGTGCGACCATTCGACCGAGTTGGAATAGACCTTTATGGTCCTCTACCATATACATCAGCCGGGAATCGCTGGATTATTGTAGCGATCGACCATCTCACGAGATATGCAGAAACGGCCGCTCTACCAGCCGCGACGGCACGTGACGTTGCGTCTTTCCTGCTGCAACGTTTTGTTCTCCGTCATGGCGCTCCACGTGAACTTTTGAGCGACCGAGGCCGCGTCTTTCTCGCGGATGTTATTCGAGAACTTCTTGCAGAATGCCATGTAATTCACCGCTGTACTACCGCATATCGCCCACAAACAAATGGCTTGACCGAGCGTTTCAACCGTACTCTTGGCGACATGCTTTCTATGTATGTCGCCTCCGACCACACCAACTGGGATCTTATCCTTCCTTACGTAACGTACGCTTACAACACGGCACCTCAAGCGACGACAGGCTTTTCTCCATTCTTTTTACTTTATGGTCGAGAACCATCATCTCCAATTGACACCATTCTCCCCTACCGACCCGACTCATCCGAAGGCACACCACTTTCCGAAGCCGCGCGGTATGCGGAAGAATGTCGGCAATTAGCTCGCACCCTTACAACACAAGAACAAGGGCTACAGAAATTTCGTCACGACGATGGACGGTCCAACTACCAATTTTCGCCCAACTCTCTTGTTTGGCTGTGGGTGCCCCCCAGTGCTGCTCCTGGTACCTCTACAAAGTTTGTCAGCAGATACCATGGACCTTATCGCGTCATAGAACAAACTTCCGCTGTTAACTACCTCATCGAACCCCTCACGGCCACTGTGGACCTGCGTCGCCGAGGCCGCGAAATCGTACATGTGAATCGCCTCAAACCATATCACGAACCACTTGTCCTCACGACACCTTAGAACAATTACTTGGCACCATCTTCAGCGAGGGGGAAATATGTAATGATGATTGTAGTGGGTCATGCAAATCTCGGCACACACATTGTCAGTGCTAAGCACGAGACGCTCGGCCCGGACTCTCGCTGATTTTGATAGCTAGGCCTACGCTCCTACCTGGTCTCGGATAACAGTTTGGACTGTCTCCGTTCTATATTATAGTACACAAGTAATGTTAGTACGCACTTATATAGGTATTATGCTATGCGCAATTGCATGTCATGCACTGTATATTTTTCTTTTTACCGCGTGAAAACCTGTGTGTCTGCGACATTCTCTGTGCGCAATATATTGTGAAAATTTTCAGCGTGCTATATCTATATATGTTACCCACTCCTGCTTATGGCTTCACTTTGAAGCCAGCAGAAATCTTGTAAATAAATAAATAAATAAATAAATATCAGTCAATAAATTATTTATACCCAGTGGGCTCTTTTTCCTATCATATAAATGGGCCTATGCTTATCTGTCATTTATACTTGAAAAGGATATTTGCAATGATTGTATGTTTGTAGCTCTTTTATGTGTAGCTAGGGATTTGGGCAATATACGAAGTGCTGCTTCTGAAATTAAATCAGCTGCGAGTGTAGCGGTCGAGTGTCGTGTTTTCTTATCCTCTGTCTTCCCGTTGAACTAAGGCCTCTACACCATAAATTAAAAGGTTATCAAACAGAATATGCTTGAATTAAGGATATACATAACTTATTAAGGGCAAATGCAGCACCAGTTCTAAAGATTGATGTGGTGATAGCAAAAATGACAGGTAAAAGATACTTCTGAAAACTTGAACTTTCGAAACGGTACTGACAGATACGTATCAATGAAGCCTCAAAACAAAACCGTTCTGCCTTGTGCGCTTAGAACATTTCGATTGCAATATAGGCTTTTTTATTTGTTTATTCAGTACGTATTGCAGACCACATTGTGGTCTTTGCAAGATGGGCATACATATTTGCACACGCAACTAAACATAGATAGATACAAAAGCAACACACATACTTTATATACATAGCTATTCAAAAGAATGTAGCAAAATTTCAATGGAATGTTCATAAATTTATGCAGAAAGGTACATGTCAAGCAGATCGTCACAGGTTCTGAGGTGCTGGCAGAGTATTCCATTCTCAAATGGTCCACGGAAAAAAAAGAAGACTTCTGCATGTCTGTTCTTGCATAGATGGATGTTAGTGCATCAGAGTGACGATTCCATGTTTGCCTTGGGGAGAGAGGGCTTACATAAAGTGAAGGGTCGAGGTTGAATTTGTGGTTACTTAGTTAATCTAAACCTTACAAACCTTTCATCTGTCACCTTAGTTAAAAAGAAAGAATATCATTAGCCGACATTAGTTGGGACGGAAAGTTCGAACTGTTGTATTTATTATAAATAAAACAAACCCATTTTAATTGCATTATCTTGAATTTGCTTATATTAAGTTTAGTAAACGGATCTTAGCGACGCAGGCATGATATATATTTGGGTTATTGTAGCTTCGGTAATTGAGTGCGCTAACGATTTAAGGGGAGTTTTTTTTTACTTTTGCTTCGCAGATAAGCTAATTTGCGGTATGCATGGTAGCATGCGTTTTTCTTGTGAAAGTTTCAAGAAAAATTGTCAGAGAAGGTTACGCCATGGTACTTATATTGTCAGATATGGCCCGTAAATGTTTCCTATAAGGCCCTGTATGATAAATTAGTGCCACATATAACGTCCTATTTGGCAATATATAAATTTATATAGATATTTAAGGTCGTGGCTATATGGCTTTAGAAAGTCAGATATGGTCATATATTTTTACATAGTTCTATAAAGTTGTTTGTATATGGTTATTTATTACCAAATATGAGTGACTTCATATGAATGCAAGGTGCTTAAAAGGCTTCATACTGCCATATAAGAGTATACACCTATGTGTATAAAGGCTATAAGCAATATAGTATTCACTGCCTTATACGAATGCAAATCGGCTATGAATATCAATCTGTCCGGCTATCTTCAAATTGAGGGAACGCGTGTTGAAATGTACTAGACACAAAAATCATTCTAAATAAAAAAAACATTTCAAAAACCAGAAATACTTTTTTGGGTCAAACAGGAGAATATATGTCCTCTGCATATAGCCCATTGCCCCTTTCATATTTGAAGCCATCAGCTCCAGATAAATACTGGGGAGCAGTGAAATTCTCGGAATTCACGAGTGAAACTGAAAACAGAGCTACAGCGAATGCAACTATAACAGACGAGTTACGTCGCTGTTTACGAAGGCGATTGCAGCGAGGTTCTTCTGCATCTTGTAAACGTAAGTTCGCCATACTCGCTCTAATTTCAAACAAAACCTGCCCAACAACAAAGCAAAGTCAATCGACAGTTGGTAAAACAAAATAGCCCATGCTGATTATATACGAAGAGCATGACCGTTGCAATACTCTGAGGTTCGGTTTTGCCTGTGAAGTTAGCAGACTTCGTTGTTCGCCAGTAATTGTTAGCAACTACTTGTGCAAAAATCAAAATGTGGCAACCGGTTCTTAGCAAGAAAGGCGGTGATTTCCCCATTTGACATGACCACTTGTCTCCACTGGTTGAAAAGTTAAACAAAAAGGTGTGAAGGTGGTGTTATAATATGTTTTTTCTGAGGACATTTCTTAATTGAAACACCTTGTATAAGGGTGCTTATAAAGCCACGTGCTTTGTAATGCGTATGTGAGTTTTGATTAGTTGCACTGATTAGATGTCATGGCTTTTTATGAGCAATTTAAAGTTTGCCAACTGCAACACAAAGAGTTGAACTCACACATATATGTGTAAGCATGCATGCACATATATCTATGTACATATTTAGCAGGCGCATAGGTCTTCAGCGAGCCTAAATGAAAATGGGAAAGTTGAGCCTCACATATAATAAATTTGTTAAGAGTTCGTGACACCATTAAACATATGTATTTTGTAGTTAAGTTTTATTTATTAGAGAGGCTCGGCTTATGGGTACCCATTGACTTGAAAGATCATTTTTAGGCCATTACAACACTATCATATTACTAAAAATTCTGAAATGTTTCCAGGCAGTTTTTTATAACGTAGTCCCAACTTGCCTCAGCCAATCTGGATACTTATAACACGTATAGGAACTCGAGAATTGTGAAAAAAATTATAAAGACTTGATTTTTCTCCTCAAAAATAACAGTTTCTTTGCAACCCTACAGTTAATTATCCGTCCCATTAGCTGTGAAAGAATTAGACACCATAACTGAGAATCCTTTACTTCACACCAAACAAAAGCTAATGCCTTTGAGATTTTTTTCTTTTTTATGAATAGATTGAACAGCCAATCTCTTTCATAAACTGTGTTGATTTGATAGACTTGATAAATTTTTCATATGTTAATAATATTGCAGTTGACATGTTAGTGTTTGTTTTTATTTTTTTTGAATAGTTGCAAGCTACTTTGTATTTCTACTCATCCTGGCTAAGCAGTCATAAACCTGCAATGTGTTTTAAATAAATTGAATAAATGTTTATTAGAAGGTGACCGCTACATCTCAAGAAATGTCACATTTTTAAAAACTTTCTCATGAGTATTACAGCCTAATTGCTAGTATACGTCGGCTTTGTTAAGAAGCGATCACTTTCCTTAGGTATTTCATGTCTACTGGAATATCAGTTATATTATGTTTACATGAAATGCTTCTTACCTAATGAAATAAATAAAAACTGGCAATAGCCGTTCATATGCAACTCATTATTGATATCCAAGAGCCCTCTATAAGCTGTAGGTAGCAATGCATGTATAGAGAACATTTATAAGACACATCAGAACCTTCCTTAAACACACAAGCACATCACTGAAATATGCACAATGGAACAAAAGCATTGGTGTAATATAGTACAAGTGTGTAGCACACAAAATTGATTATGAAGCATTGAATTTTAAACTATTTGTCTATAAAATGACCTACATTGAGGTGTTCCCTGGTCGCAACATCCAGCTTATGCATACTGACGTTACATAAAATACATTCTACCATCAGTAATTTTTCACTTTTTGGCTGTGGCTAAATGAAAGAACTCAGTCCTGCATTATGGTTCAACACAACACACCATAGTATGTCAGCCCAACAAAAATGAAAAAAAAATAAATGAAAAACACCAGCAAACAAATGAGTATATGTACATTCAAAGAGCTATGAATGCATGGCTAAAAGCATGAAGCGCACAAATATAAAACATCACGTGGATTACATATAATTTGAGGTGTATGTGGTGGTCACTACACCGAAAAAAACTGATTTATTGAAGTGAAGCTGCCTGATATGGTTATTTCTTAATATATAGCCTGATATATCTTGTGGAGCAGTACAATTTGCATGAAAAATTTCACTGATGTTCTATAGGAATTTCAAACATATCTAACGTTGAAAGATTTTACACTCTGTGCACTTCAAAGTTTATTGTTCAAGTAGCTTGTACTTGAGGTGAAAGGTTCAGCCCACCAAACACCTAAAAAATTGGAGTTACAGTTCTAGTCACAACTGTCAAGGTTTCAGTAGGACAGAATAACGCATGTAAAAGAGTTCAAAATCTTTACACCATTGGTATAATATGTGTGTGATGCAGAGGTGAAGGGTTTTTTACCAAGCATGCTTGGAAAGCTTGGTTTGAATTCTTCAAAGCCAAGTGATTTATACCTAACACACGGGAAGGTTAAGTGATACAGAACCTGTATACTTCAAGAAGAATGGTTCGATACCCTAAATGCAAATGGGGTCAATGGTTTATGTCTCCCATGCTTGGGTGCCACCACATTTCCTGTTTGAGTGTTTTTATTATTATGAATTGTGTAATCATACAACAAAAAACATCATCATACTGCTTGGACCCGTAGCCAAAGGCTAGTCTGGGTCCAAAAAACGTATACAGTGATGCAGGCTTACTGTTACATAAAAAGGAAACTAACACTCAGAAACACAGGGTGTTGTACAGTACTACTACAAGCATTTTTAGCATGCAATCTCCGTGCCAAACGACAATAAAATCTATAATTGCAGTAGTGTCAAAAGGCGCACCAACGCAAGCAAATAACTTAACTGTACATAATAACATAAACAAGACAACTCAGAGATATATTAGGTAGTAAACAATAGCAGCATGCGTATTCCTAAATGCAATACAAGTACAACATTCGTTGCTAGGCCGCAACAAGGTGCACAATCTAGAACGGTGGCACGCATTTTGAAAATTGCACACCCCAAATAATTATCCGGCTCGTGTGATGTTTCTGTGACTGCAACGCGACATGCCAGAAAACAAAAAATCGCAAAGTCAACTGGCAACATTCAAGCTTAGATAATTTTTATAGAAATGTTAAAATTTTGGGCTTTCTTTATTTCAGGCGGCAAGCTGTTCCATATTTTTGCTCCTATAAACGGCAACGGACGCTCTTCATACGCGTTGTTTGTGGGGGGCAGATTGAAGTTACCACACGCAACATTTCTAGTGGGCCGAGAAGTAGTGTAGAACAAGGATGCATCGAAAGGGTTGTTGTGCCGTATGATCCTATTTACGCAGCAGGCTGTCTTTGCTTTACGCAATGCATCAAAAGTAAAACTTGCATGTTGTTAAACAGTGGTTTACTCGGATGAACATGCTTGGAGTATGTTATTGTTTTTAGAGATCGTTTCTGTAATACTCGAATAGATTCTAGGTAAGTCTTATAAGTCCATTCCCAAGATTCACTGCAGTATGTAATGTGAGAGTGGATGAATGCAAAGTATAATAATCGTAAACTGTCTCTATTGAAGTAGTTACGGGCCTGCAGCTTGTTTAAGAAGGCGGCTTTGGGTGAGTTGGGAGGCCGATAAAGTACGCCAACAACAAGAGAACAGTCGAGTCTGATAAAGAAAAATTCAATTTCAGGGAAACTGAATGTGATTGGCGATAGCTGCGAGTACGTATGACGATTTTAACAAAGAGGGCTACTCCCCCTCCCCTTGATCTGGAAAGACGTGGATTTGACACTGCAGCGCATCCGGACATCATAATGTTCTCGCCTTTTTTTAACCAGGTTTCAGATGTTGCAATAACATCGAAGGGAGTAGCGTGCTGCGACAGGTAGGCGATAAGAAAGTTGACGTTTTTATTTAAGCTACGAATGTTGCTGTGGAAAATCGATATACTATCACTTGGCTTGTGGTTGTCATGCGTAGTTTGTCGATCCTCCATATGGCTGAAGTACATTTTAGGGGTTTTAAGTGCCGACGGTCACACAATTTTGG
Source organism: Rhipicephalus annulatus (assembly GCA_013436015.1). Taxonomy (NCBI): domain Eukaryota; kingdom Metazoa; phylum Arthropoda; class Arachnida; order Ixodida; family Ixodidae; genus Rhipicephalus; species Rhipicephalus annulatus. The sequence continues at coordinate 610,770 of WOVY01010991.1, forward strand.
ACAGGTCATCTTCGCATGTAACGCGCACGACTTTCGAGTTTACTGATTTCCGCTTTAATACTTTGTCGTTTGCAAGCCAGGCGAATTTCCAGTTCTTTTCTTTTTGGGCCTGAATGCTCTTGTTGAGCAGGACCTTATTTTCGGAGCATAGGTGGGCATTCACATAGACTTGCTCACTTCCTTGAAACCCAAGGGATCCTACATTCAGCCTGTTTTTCTTGGCAGCCGCTAGAATGCTGTCTCGTACATGCCTCGCAACAAACTTTACTACTATGTTGGGCAGCCCGGATCTCTTCGTCGGCACCCTATGTGCGGCATAAATGTCTTGCCCTGAAAGTTTGACCTAGAGAAAAGTGGCCACTTTCAGAACTATATCGGCAACGTCCTCTCCCTCGGTCAATGGTACTCCATTAATAACCTATTCAGCGGGCAGCATTGCAGTTCTAGCTACTACAGACGTCGGAGTTTGACAGTTTCATACCCTGCACAAATGCAAGATTTGGGGTAGAAGTTCATGTGAACATTTGAGCTCAAGGCTGAGTACCGTGTATGCTCAGAAAGATGACGTTTCGGGCCCTGACACATCTTTTTAGTCTAGGCTTAAATACCGCTTGACATTTCAATGCTGTTAAAATCTCTAGCTGTTAGTAAGAGATTTGCGTTTGTGCAGTGCCCCCCGACCGTTGAAGGAAACAAGTGGAAGTTTGGTCGATTAGGTGCATGCAAAATCACAATGAGAGCGGAACATGCTCAGTTGCTTGGTTATCGAGTTTCATGCATGACACGCGTAGCCAATGTGCAAACAGATATCAGTGTAAAACCAACTTACCTCTACATTTATCAAGTTCCTCGGTCTTTCTGTAAGTAATCATTGCATTTTAAAACCACAAAGTTGCATAAATTTAGGCAGACAGAGGGATAAAAGGATCATTACAAAACACGAGGATAATTAGGCCACCCCAATCAGCTTACTCACTTTGTCAGAGAAGTAAATGGTCAGTAAAAGGATAACAAAATAAATAAGAAGATAATACGTTGTGTGCCTATGCAAATAGCAGAGTTCTCGTTATACTGTCACACACGGGAGAATATATGCTGCAACACAACTGGTGAGCCGCTTTCATGTACATTGCAGTAGGAGGAATTCTCCATGCGCTTTTCAATTCATCATCTTACACCAAGAACTATCGTTTAAGCGGAGGAAATTTCGTACTAGTAGCACCAAGTTTTATGAATATTTTTTCTTCATTCGCCTAGGCAGCCTTTGCGTTATTTGAGGAGACAAAATGTAGCACTAATGGCACATCCCTACGATACCTGTTGCCAATTATCCTATAACGTACGCGATCATCGTACTCCCACTACTTGCGATGAATGATGGTCATGCAGGCCAAAACTATACATGTATATTATGATGGTACAGGAGATTTAAATACATTGACTTTCTGAACAATTTTCTTATCGATTTTCAATCTTGAACATTGTGCCTTTCATTTTTCTTCTGGCTTTTTCACTCGAAGCCATCCCTATTTTGAAATATTTTCAACAATATTGCAATGCAATATAAATGCTTTCAAACAAGCGGCACTAGACTGTCATGGAGTATAGTTGATGTACATTTGTACTTTTTTGTGCGTGGGCAATACGTTACTGTGATACAGCAGTGTATCAGAGTATTTTTTTAAATTATGACAAAAGGAAAATATGAAACATCTTTATTGCGAGGTCTGGCTAGTTGCTGGTCTACGTACCAGGCCACTCAAACGTAGTGTTGCGGAGTTGTCACTCCGCAATGGGAATGATTGTGGAATCATCATTCCACATTTTCGCGACAATAGAAAGGAATGGAAATGAAGTGGGGGCAATGCTTTGAGGAATGCAGTGCGAATGGAATTACGTGTTTTGCCAAAAATAGAGCGCGTTTTTGTCTATGTGCTGTTTTTCAAACCTAAAGTATTTGTAAACCAGAAACTCGAATTGAAAAATAAAACAGCTATTTTAAAATGACTTGACTGATTACAACACATTGCATTCCTAAACAAAGAACGTTCCACAAGCCTCTCCTTATATTGACTGTGCTCCTCTGAAGTTTGTCTCTATTTTTCGCTTAACCACGGTGGAACAGAGCAGTTATGCAAAAACAATCTGACCACTCAAATTTTACTTAGAACAATGCTTTCATGTGGGAGCCGCAACGTCCTTTTTTTCAGTGTTTGTTTTCCTTTTTAAACTTTTACTATGGTCGGCGCAGTGCCTCCATGTTTTTCACCTTCAACCATTCAAATTAAATTTGTAGGGGGAGAACTGTTCTTGTGGGACTCAGTAGGGTGGTTTTGCTGCAGGAGATATTCCGCCAAGCTGCTAAACCATCACCTTGCTAACGTGTTTTACGTACTTTTACAGTTCTCAATTTATCTCGAAACACTGTATACATGGGGTCGTTCGTTCGTCACTCAATAAAACTTTCAAAATGCATTTCCTACAGTCACGAATTCAGCGAATGTAAGTGAACGGCTCCGCCTTTCCCGAAGTTCAGATGGGCCATTTTTTTCCCTCAGAGGAATTAAAAAAATGGAATTGCGGCAAATTATAATTTCCCAAAATGTATTTAAACTAGAATTGAGGCCCCTTTCCGCAACACTGCTCAGATGGCGGATGGAAGACCTGGTCTACCGATAGCCTCCCCTGCCTGCTGTATAGCCTAGATTCGGTCTTCTAAATTGAAGCTGAGCAGTGTTGTACGCCAATGCTCCCGAAGAAGCCCTGGGGAGCTTGTTTGCTTCTTAGAACACCTCCATAGATTGTGGCTTAGGCAGGCCATTTCTATTTTACAGGCTGCATATGCCGAGTCTGGAAAAATTACTGGGAACATTATGTGCAGCAGGGAAGGTATCAGAAAAGAATTAGTTTGTAATATGCGCCAATCTGTTACCTATATTCAATTTAATTTCGGGTAAGGTGGAGAGAAAATTCGCTTCAAGTCACGATGATACTTCGTCTGTTCTGCATAGCTGGTCATTCTGCACTCACGCACAATCAGTGCAACGTCGTCAACAAATGACCTGATCTAGTCATCACTCCGTCCTAACCCGCGACGCTAGAGTAGCGATCGCACTCCAGCACTAATTCCGTATTGAAAATAGACCAACTACCTCACAAAACTTTCTACCGTACAGGTGGTTTAAACATTGCCACTCTAATCTGCAGTAAACTCCGTACGTAGCGGTGACACCACCTGATCACGATGGCTTGTTATATCATTTTCCTTCAACGCAATGATCATGCCATATCTCATTGTTCAAAAGATGAAAAAATGCTGTTTTATGAAAATGTTCTAGTGGTTTTAATGAATATTTGAATAAGTAAAAACGCACTGCACGTTTAAATAATGCAGAACATTGCTATGGTGGATGGAAAAGTAAGGCTCACTTTCCGGGCTGGAAGCCTATCCTTTGCCAGAAAAGAAAAGACAGAAACATATGTACTGAGGTACTAGTTGGCTTACTTTTTATAAAGTACTCTTCAAGATAAGCTAATATCGCTATAATAAACCGCTTTTTTATTATTTATTGACCTGCATGACTATTCATTTTTAGTCTCCGAGCCAAGATATCTACAGCCGATGCCGAGGGCTATTTATTTTTTGTACCCAGTCAGCGTCTCGTACGAGCTCGTTCCGTCTTTGAAAACATTCATGGTAAGAACAATCTTTTTCATGTGAAAGTACCTTGCCTCGATTCTGCAATGTGCAAAGATCGCGCACAAGTCGTGTGCTTGTTGGATCGCCGATCACGGACGAGTCGTCCAAAAAATCAGTGCTTTGAAGTAAACTTCATCGACAAAGTGGCTACGTCCTGATGTATTTAGTCAACAAGTACCAAGACGGACGCCGTGTGCCTTCAGAGAAAGTGTAAATTGTGGAAGCCGCTCTTGATAGATTTCAATAGCCGACACACTGTGCATTTGTGTACGGCTGACCAAACAAATAGCATAGTGTTTGCGCCACCTCGGGAAGTTTTACCGGTGTGGCTAAAATAGTCTTTACAACCGTAGCAGATATCCGCTGAACTGCATACTCGTGATGGGTTCGGCTACGAGACATTGACAACGCCATCCCTCCAAAGCTGAAACGTGCCAACTCCATAAAACTGCGATGCAATGAGCAGCTGCACGATACATGGCACAGGAAACCCACGGCCGTGGATATTTTCCCGCAAAAACAGCACAGCGAGCGCATCCTTCACGGCCAATTTTGTGAAGAGGGGGGACGGCACGGCAATTTCTGCTTGTGGTAGGTCTTCAACGGGTTCTGTCGATCGTTGAGGACTTGCCGCGGTGTTGACGTGTGTGCGTACGCTTTGCCATTCAATTTTTCTTATTTCTGGTCCACATAACCAACAGAAGACGCAAAGTTGTAGTCCCTCACCATGTTGTTTACGGAAGCCATAAAGAGGCCCTGAATTGTTTTTTTAAGTAACCAATGAATTGAATAACTGCAAAAGCGTATTGTCTGACAAATTGCAGACCGCAAAAATTTTATTATACCGCACATTACGAGAAAAGCTACTAAGTTGTGTCACACGCTGAAATAACATTTTCTCTTTTCTCGTCCCGTCGAAAGCGCTGCAAGCTAAGCAGGGAGAAATGGGAGGGCAAACCATAAACGTCACTCGAGCCTCGCAACCTTGAGAATTTCTTTTTCTTTGAATATGCGGAATCATCGGTGCGATCACACGCGCACGCGTGGACAAGTGACGGCCTCTCACGGCAATCTCTGTACCAACCGAGCGCGCCATTCAAATGAGCCAACGGATGATAGATGCGTGATCTACGGGTGATCTTGAGCGTCTTTAATCCTTTGTTGAGAGAAGAGAAAGCAATTTTTTGCTGAATTTGATAATATTTAGTGAATTCCACCCCGACTGTTGCGCAATAACGTTTGACTTACGTGTTCTCGGGAGCGTCTACTACCAATCCATAGCGTCTTTTGACCATACACAAACAGTGTTGCAGGGGCCCTTAAGAATAGGCCACAGGTAGCCATAACCGAGCCTTATGTAAAAAGACGCCAAAGAAAAGTAATAATTTGGTAATTGTTTAAGTTGCCGTTCTGAAACCTCGTGGTACTACTTTTCTGCGAAGGAAATGCTTATTTTAAAATATATTCAAGTTTTAAAGGATTGACTTGCGTTAGCACCTGTCAAAATACACACCTCAAGTTGCAACTTTCACGTGATTGTTGCCGTGCACAATGTTGTCTGGCTTTACTGCGTGGCCACTAACACTAGCAGCATTAGAACGAAAGTAGTGGGAGCCACAGTAGAATTAATGGTCTTTGAACAATATTTTAGCGTGATGTCCTGTATGGCAGGTCATAGCCTCCAAGATTGCCGGCGCGTGGCGGGTTTGTCTCCGGCAGTCCCGATTGCATAGATAGCGCGTGTTTACAGAGTTGGGCGTAGCCTGCCTTTTTCTCCACCAGGCGGTACTATTTCTTTTGGTTGAAAATGCTGCCGCGCTGTTGGCGAAGCTTGTATGTGGCGGGAAAAAATGGCTTTGAGATTTTATATAACTTTGTGTTCGTTTGGAAATGTCGGGTCAAGTTGTACGAGAGGCAGAGCCAATGCTGAGGCGTTTTATTTTTGAAGTGGTTTTTATTTTGGTGTAGACTGGGACTGTCCATCTTAGAGCAGTTAAAATCGCGATGCCTCTGCAAGAGATCCGCATGTGCTCGAAAGTCTTCTTCGAAGTTCACGGTTCTATAGAAGGAGAGCTGTTTGGCGCGCGAGCGATTAATAAAAAAAATGACAGAATATGCACGGAGTGAATGATTAGTGGGTGGAATGGTCTGTCCTTCCATCCATCCGTCGGTGCATTCGTTCGTTCAAACCGTCCGTCGACTCCTATCACACTACAGCACGCATTGGACGGACGCACGCTTCGCCACACTCATCATGTCATTATGTCATCCACTCCGTGAATAAGCTGGCTAAGCTAGATAGACGGACGACCGACCAATTGATGAAAGCAATACAACGACGTTGCATCCAATCTGAATCAGAAGTATTTCTACGAAAGAAACTAGAAAGCGACCCTTTATTTGTGTGTGACCCGTGAGCACCAAATACAAATTTTTAAATCATAAAATAATGCCGAATACAGACATTAAATTAACCAACATGAAATTCCCTGACACGTTATGTTTATTTTTGCCATCCGCACACGTGAACATGACATTTTTTAAATAAGTCTGCAGCTACATTAACAGATTGTTAAAAAATGCCAAGGCTAAACCAAAATATCATTTATTGGATACAATATTTAGAATACGAGACAAACATCTAATGGTCTGTAGACGCAAATTTTATATTGAATTTTTTTTGAAAATGTTTTCCCAATAAAACAGCACATTAAACTCGCCAATTTGTACAGTAGACAGAAAGTCTAAAGTGGTTGCTTTGTTGATTGCTCTACTGCTCTTGTGAGTGTTGCAAACACAGTTGTGATTCAGCAATATATATATATATATATTATTGTATGGAATATTTTATTGTATAGCAATATGTATTTTATTATATGCAGAAGTTTCATGCCTGACTATAGCTTTGAAATGAGCCTACTCGTGTCATTTAACTGATTAATATTGGTGCTTGAAATGTGATAAGCGTATTATCTGTTACGGCTCTAGGCATCTATCGCACGTTGCACAGCTGCCTATTAACGGTTCGGCTGTGAATTCAATTCATTCTTTGTGTCCTGCATGAAAAGTTTAGCTCAGGTAACGTTTGGTATTGCAGTATTTCAAATACATTGTGTTTACGCGAAGAAGCATGAAACTGATTTTTCCAAGGCAGAACAGTTGGGACCGTGTAAGAGAAGCTGATAGCTATTAGAAGGCCAAAAGAACACATCATTGGTTCATATGCATAAAAAACCATTGTGAAGCGTTATAATGGACTGTTTTTTCGCATCTGAATAATATATTCAAACAGTCCGAGTCTAGCCTAGAAGCTCATGAGGGTTAAAACATTTCGATTTAAACGTCTTTTATTTCGTTACTAAAAGTAAGACAGTGTGCTTCAAATGACTTCAATTTAAATCATGAACATAACTTCACGTGGTTGCATAAGTTGGTTACATAAATCGACGTTATCTTTCCTTGAATGGCACATTCTGTATGAGATTCAAACATGAATGTCCTCTTCCAATAGACTCGGTGGCCTTGTAAGGCAACTAATAAAATTTTTAGCGTTAGCAATTCAGGTGGCTGACTTCAACAAACTCTTCATAAGTACCAGAGAAACATGGCCTAAAATACGTCACCATTGTTTCTCAAATGTATCGTATATAGGGGCTCTAGGTCTTTATTTTTGTATGTTTAGCACAGTGCAGCAACGAACATATATGAGAATATATAAAAATCTCAAATAGGAGCAATAAACATTCTTCTAATGCGTTTGTATATTACTTTATACAAGGATCTCGTGTGAGTGTATAATAGTTGTTCAAACACAGCCATATAAGGCTTTATTGGACGTTGTATAAGGATCTCATATAAGGGCATATAAACAACTGGGCAGGTATAGCCATGCGAGGCCCTATTGTCTGAATTCTTGACAAAAAGTACAAAAACATTCTGGCAATATTTAGAACAAACGAATGCTCCATCCAGTCAAATAACCGTTGATGGTTCCATCGTAAATGATCCATGAATTGTCGCTCACTACATTAAAAATCATACTGCTCCGTATTTTCTGCTCCCTAGCATGAATGATCACGTGAAAAGGTTCTTCCAGTGGTGTCTTCCAATTTCATAACTTTTTTATTATGTTAGTTGTTGCTGAACCTAAACACCACATCGTCACCTTGTCCAGATAATATCCCTAATATATTCTTGGTTAGGTGTGCTGAACCCATTGCACAAAATTTAACAAATGTTTTTCACTTCTCCTTTGAAAATTGCCTTGTTCCTGATGATCGGCGTACCGCACGTGTAGTCCCGGAGTTTAAGAAAGGGGATCGTCTCAACTAACCAAACTACAGGCCTATTTCGTTAACGTGTACGTCTTATGGCCTATTGGAACACCTAATAACACATTACAATACCACATTTATTGAGGAAAATAGCTTTCTGTCACCATCATAGCACGGATTAAAAAAAAAGTAATCGACCACAACGCAACCAGTCACAACAATTCATGAGTTCAGGTATAATATGGGGAATTAAATTGATGCTATATTTTTTAGATTTCAGTACGTCATTTTATTTTGTCTTGTATAACAAACTCCTTCTTAGTTTGCATAATCTAGGTCTACCTGTGAACTTCACATATTGGATTGATTGATTGATATCTGGGGTTTAACGTCCCAAAACCACTATATGATTATGAGAGACGCCGTCGTGGAGGGCTCCGGAAATTCAGACCACCTGGGGTTCTTTAACGTGCACCCAAATCTGAGCACACGGGCCTACAACATTTCCGCCTCCATCGGAAATGCAGCCGCCGCAGCCGGGATTCGAACCCGCGCCCTGCGGGTCAGCAGCCGAGTACCTTAGCCACTAGACCACCGCGGCATGGCCCTTCACATATTGGATCCGTTCTCACCTTCATAATCACAAGCAATACGTTGAAGTGAATGACGGCATGCCTGCTATTCTACCAGTATCGTTCAGTGCTCACCAAGGCATTGTTTTTGGGACCTGCTCTCTTTTTGATTACCATAAATGATATTGTTAAACCAGCAGACACATTGCAAATACACATCAAGCTTTTTGCAGATGACTTCATACATTTTAAACCATTATTTCTCCAGATGACAAAAAAATGCTTGCCATCCAACCTGTGTGCCATTTCTTTGTAATGTGAAAAATGGTGAATGAAATTGAATAGTTATAAATCAGTCGTCATGCACATAAAAAACAAGAAACATCCTTTTATTGTATGTATCGTCTTAACAACTGTCCCTTGGCTCATGTTGAAGAATATAAGATTTTACGTGTCACAATTACAAAACGCTGAACATGGTTAAGTAACATTGATAAAACATGCACATCTGCTTATAGAAAGCGTTGTTTTTTAGCCATAAACTAAAAACATCACACTTAGTAACAAATATATTGGCCTACAATACGGAAAATGGGCTTAGGGAGCGTTGTTTGGGACCCACATCTAAATATAGATATTAGGAAACCTATGAAGGTGCAGCGTAAACCGGTGTGCTTAAGCTTTAATGCTTACCACAAAAATGGCTCACTAACAACGATCATGACCAGCAATAACACGCCTACTTGCAGTTGCTCGCCTGAAGTTTCCACACACGCATTATTTTCCTAAATTTAACATACGTCTAGACACTTACATTAAAAATTTGAACTTCAGATCAAATCGCGGACGAATATGTTTAGTCTCTTGTGCCTTACTTCGCACGTACAAATTTCTGCATGACTTCTTTTTTCCGCAGACTATCAATGAGTGAAACGATTACCTTTTGAAGTGTTCTCCCCTGATGATTATCTGGACGTTGATAACTACGTATCTTTCTCTTTTTATTAAAACAGCACAAGGTCTCGACTGTTTCACAGTACAGTTCATTTATATTCTGTTCTTGCGATTTAGATTCTTTTGCTGTCATCTTTATTCATTTAATTTGTTTTATGCTCAACTGTTTTGCCATGTTTTTATTGCTTCAGATGCCCTTGTATTAGAAATAAATTGTGAAATAGCTTCTTTTTTATGCCCCTCTGTTCGGTCTTTCAACCGCAGGATGCTGGAAATGAATAAATAAAACAAATATGCCCGTATATGCCTAAGTTTTATTATAACCTCTTATCAATTTTTTCATAAGTTCACCGCTTAAACATATCTTAAGCATATCCTATATGTGTGCACCGGTTACGCATATTTTTATTTGTGCCTGCGAAGTGTAACATTTCTCTCGGCTATGCAAATAGAGAAAGTAATCATGCTTTATAAAAAAGAAGAGAAAAACATCTTTGGCAATGATAGTCTAATTAGTATCCTTCCTGTTTTTCTAAATATTTAGAAAATAATTATACCGAAACGCATGAACAAGTGTTTATAATCTGAAAATAGTATCGCTGATTCTCAGTATGGATTCTAAAAAACCGTTCTACAGAAATCGTTTTGATTCACCAATAACGTATATTCTTGACAAATGGGAAAAAATAGGCACGTGTTAGGCATTCCTGTGGATTTTACGACAGCATTTGATTGCATAGCCACAATATACTATTTAAAAATTGATATTATGTGGCATTAGAGGACATGCTTTTAGTTTAATACAGATCCCATTATCTCATCGGAAGCAGTGCAATCAAATCAGCAATTTCTGCCCAAAACACCTGTTATTACAGCCGGCGTGCCACAGGGCAGTATACTTTAGCCTCTTTCATTTAACCTTTACAATAATGATATTGTGAACATTGATGATGAATCCCAATTTATTATTTCTGTGGATGACACTACGAAATCATTCAGGTGATACACACACTGAGCTATCTTTCCGTAGTAATAACGTTTTAGATAAGCTATGACCTTGAATAATAATACACTGTAAGTTAATGTAAATAAAACTAAAGCTGTAATTTCTGATTTCATGAAGAGAAAATTCGATACTTTAGTACATTTCTGGGCAAATCCCAGCCAGTTGAAACTGTCAGGGCAATAACATCACTAGAAGATTATTCCACACAGTATTTTGGAAATATCATCGTATCATGGTAGGTAAATTTGGCGACAGAAATCTGTTTTATCTTATAGGCAAAGCTTGCTTTTTATAAGGCTTTATTCGTTTCACATTTGTAGTACTACACGTTTGTGTGGGCGACAACGACAAAATACTTAACAAATAAATTTATCTATTCAAAATAAAATCCTCCACCTAATTTTTATCCTTCCTCGTAAACATACAAATAATCACTTGTTTAGCAAACATTGAATCATCAATATTTACAACCTATACATTTACATGCTTTTACGGCGCTGCAAGACCGAAAAAAACCGTTAATCTATTATACAGATATCGCTTTTATGAAACATTATCAAACGAGATACCCACACTACAATCAGGCACCTTGAAATCACCCTTGTTGATTATTCTTCACGTTCTGGGCTGGGACAAGGAAACGAGAAAGAAGAAGAGCGTGAGGGAGGGACGCGGGGACGCTCAAGTGACAGCAGAGCGCTTCCGAACGCAGTTAAATAAACAAGTTTTTTTGCCTTATACCTTAAAGACGGAGTTGAGTCGGATCGCAGTGTCTGGAATGCCATTGTCTAAACATTGGTGCGGAAGAACCGGGATTGAAAACCAGGACCCTACGGACGACTACCAGTCAACTGCAGCGGCATGGAGCAACTGAAGTCGAAGCGGACGTTGCGGCGAGCACAGAACACGAGGATTATAAGCGAGGCAAGTGAGCTCCTCGCTAACGACTCTGCCTCCTTTGACCAGCTCAACTCCATATATGAGAGGCTGAAGGCTAATAACGAAGAGCTTAAAAAGCTGAACAACGAGATTGAGCCGCATATACCTGACGAGGAGTTCGAGGTCGAGTATAACGCTGTCTTACAATACGAGGACGTTGCTACGCGCATTCTCGCCGAGATTCTCAGCAAGAAAGATCGCATGCTAAGGACATCGACCGGAAGTCAAGAAACAGTTGCCCAGACAGTCGTAGCACCATCAGACGGAACTGGAGTTAAATTGCCTAAGCTGACAATAGCTCTTTTTTTGGAGACATATGCAAGTGGACCGAATTTCGGTAACAATTTTACCAAATTGTTCATAGTAACAATCGCATCACTGCCACAGAGAAGTTCCATTACCTGCGACTGTATCCTAAAGGAGACGCTGCATCAGTAATTGCGGGCCTTCCGACGACAGAAAGTTGCTACAGTGACGCCATCAAAATGCTACAGAAGCGATTTGGGGACAAGACGCGCCTGGAGCAAGAATATTTTGCCAAGCTACGGATGTTAAGCCCTGTCCCTTCATCGACTGACACCAAAGCGCTACGCAGCTTGTACGACCAAGTTCTCGTGAATATCCGAGGCTTAGAGACTTTGGGTGTGCACAAGTCGTCATTCTCGTCAATGCTCGGCGATATCCTACTGCGTGCTCTTCCACGGGATATAGTCGTGCAGTATCATCGATCATGTTCCGTCCAGTTGGCATATGACTCGAGAGCTGAAGCTACACCCGTGGGACTGGACCGTGTGCTCAACTTCCTGTGTATCGAGCTGGAAAGCCTGGAGAAGAGTGATTTTAAGGATGACAAAGGACGAGAACATGGAACACTCCCCGTGGCCAGTCAGTCGACGTACTCTCGGCGTGGAAAACCGACGTCATCTGTGCTTCACAGCAACTCGGTACGACAACTGCGTAAAGGACAACTGCGTATTCTGCTCGTCCAGCCATCATGGATCGGAAGCCTGCACAGCTGACTTGTCACTGACGCAGAAGAAGGAACTGTTTTCCAACGACAAAAGGTGTTTCCGCTGCACCACCAAAGGACATCGGGCAAAGGACTGCAAAAAGAGGATTTCCTGCTCCAGATGCCAAGCTCGACACGCTACAAGCATGTGCGATCCCGATAAGTGTTCGCAGAAGTCAGACTATGTTAACATGAACCACGAAAAAACTACGACAGTCTGCGCATCACTTGGAAGAAGACCCGTCAAGGAAGACTCCACCACTTGCGTTTTTCTTCAGACTTTCAGAGCATGGGCCATCAATGACGACACCTGCCGCTACATACGAGGCGTTTTTGATGGTGACAATCAGAGGACTTTCGTAACTGAAGATCTGTCCAAGCACTTCAAGCTGAAAAGCGTAGGAGCAACTTGAATAGCCTTCAATACTTTCGCAAATACATCGGACCAAGAGGCTAAGAGGCGTCGCATAGTAGAACTATGACTGCGAAGCCAGTTTTTCGACGCGGAAATAGTCTTAACTGCAATAGAGATCCCAAGCATCTGCCAAGACATCGCAGAGACTGCAATGGACGTAGCCTTCGTTGCGTCTTTCAAGAAGCTGGGAAACGATGTTGCCGATGAGCTCCAACATCCATCTATCATAACTAAGAGTTACTTATCGGGTCCGATAAGATGTGGAAAGTGTTGGCCGGCAAAGTTTTACGGTGTGAAGGCAACGAATCATTGATCGCACTGAACTCCAAGCAAGGATGGACCTTCCAGGGAAGCACATCACACTTGGTGTCCCACCCAACTACTTCACAAATGATGGTGTGCGTGCTAAAAGCCATAGCTACCGATTCCGACGAGATATTGCGCTTCTTTTGGGAACTTGAAAACATAGGAATTATGGACGTGATAAACAAGCCACCTAAAATGAGCGACACCATGAGGCATTTTGAGCAAACGATTAGCTTTAAAAACGGAAGATATCAGGTGACCCTTCCTTGGAAGGATAATTTCGAGCTTGCAAGCAACAGGCCAGTAGCCGTTACTCGACTGGACAAGCTTGTCAACCGTCTCAACTACAGAAAAGGACTGCTCGAAATGTATGACCGTACCATAAGGGAGTACTTGAGGGCAGGACACGCCGAAGACAGTGACGTACCTGCAGAGGTGACAAAATTATATTACATGCCGCACAAGGAAGTCATGCGTGAACAAGCACTGTCGACAAAAATGAGAGTTGTGTTTGACGCTTCGTCACATGCCAAAGGATGCAAGTCCCTTAATGACTGCCTTCAAAAGGGTGACAACTTATACCAAGACCTCGTGCAAATTCTGCTACGCTTCAGAAAGCACCCGGTGGCAGTTATCGCGGACATAGAAAAGGCATTCCTTCAAATTGAGATTAGGGAGGACGACAGAGACGCTTTCCGCTTTCTCTGGTTTGCAGAAGGAGATTTATCCAACGGGAAGCTGCAAGAGTGGAGGATGACACGAGTGCCTTTTGGAGCTACATGTAGCTCATTTTTGCTCACAGCTACTATTCTCTATCACGTGAAAAGAGCACCGGCTGTCATGGCACAAACAGCGCAAACTCTTGCCGAGTCGTTTTACGTGGATGACTTAGTCACTGGTGCCGACACAGAAGAGGAAGCCGTTAAACTAGGCCGAGAAGCGCGCACAATAATGAAATAAGCCGGCATGACATTGCGAAAATGGACAACAAATTCAGCAAATTTGATGCGCACGCTTGAAAATCAAGTGGAATCTGCTAGTAATGAGTTGGTCGTTCTTCATGAAACGTTGGTCAAGGTCCTGGGTTTGGTTTGGAATCCTGCAAAGGATGAATTCAACTTTTCGGTTGAAAATCTACTCCGGTTTTTGACAGCACAGACGGGTACAAAACGATTTGTTTTGCAGTCAGCATCAAGAATATTTGACCCGTTGGGATTTGTAGGACCATATACTATTGCCATACGAATATTGTTTCAGAGACTGTGGATACGAGGAATTGGCTGGGATGAAGTACTACCCAATGACCTGCAAAAAGAATGGAATGATTGTGTCATCCAGCTGCTGCAACCGCAAGACGTCGTCGTTCCCCGCTATCTGGGCGGCGGAGCAAGGAAGACCAATGTGCTTCAAGTACATGTTTTCTGCGATGCCAGTCCAACGGCATACGGAACAGCGATATACGTTGTATCAAGTCCTGAGGAGCCGATACTGTTGATTGCAAAGTCCCGTGTAGCACCCATTAAGGAGACAACGCTGCCGCGATTGGAGCTGCTGGCTGCCTTAATCGGCTCAAGTATGTTGGCGTACGTGAAAAGGGCTTTGAGGAATGTTCAAGTTGACTACACGATGTGGACAGATTCCGCCATTGTGTTGTCATGGATAAAAGGTGACGTCAAAAGTGGAAACAGTTCATAGCCAACAGAGTCAATGAAATTAGGTGCACTACAGATCCATCAAAGTGGAGATACTGTCCTGGAAAAGACAACCCGGCTGACCTACTCACACGTGGCACGACGCTTGAAAGACTGCTGTGCAGCTCAAAATGGTGGCATGGTCCCGAGTGGCTAACTAAACCGATGTCTGAATGGCCCCTACAGTTCTATGAACTAGACATAGTGGAAGCCACCCAAGGTGAAGTTACAACAGTCCACGTCGCACTAACGACACGCTTCTCAGTTCCGATAATTGATATTCAACGTGACAGCAGGCAGTCGTAAACTATAGGCCTCTGACTTTCATCGAGACAGATGCAGGAGAACCTTGCACTTTGACGCCAGCCGAACTTCTCCTTGAACGAAGATTGACTTCCATACCGTATGCGACCGCTGACGATGTCAACAGTAATTCCAAACGATCAGACGCCATACGCAGACACAACTACAGGAAGCTGCTGGTTGAACGTTTTTGGAAGCGTCGGCAAAAAGAATACCTGTTGCAATTACGATCTGCACACTTTGCCGACACGAAATCAAATACAGCAATGAAGCAAGGGGACATCGTTCTCGTGCATGCGGACAACACTCCATGCCAGCTATGGAAGCTTGCAAGGGTCACGGAAGTGTACCGCAGTGCAGACGGTCTCATTCGTTCTTGCAAGATCAAGTTGCAAGGCGGTGACCTTGCGTTCAGGCCGATACAAAGATTGTACCCACTTGAACTATGTGTTTAACTTTGCGCAGCCGGGAATGTTGATTATTTTTCACGTTCTGGGCTGGGCCAAGGAAACGGGAAAGAAGAAGAGCGCGAACGAGGGGCGCGGGGACGCTCAAGTGAGAGCAGAGCGCTTCCGAACGTAGGTAAATGAACAAGTTTTTTTGCCTTATACCTTAAAGACGGAGTTGAGTCTCATCGCAGTGTCTGGAACGCCATTGTCTAAACACCCTTTTACAAGAACTGACTAAGGACAACAAAAAATTACTTATCAGCTACCGTTACAATTACAAAGATTATAATCATCACGTGTTAACATAGCACATACCAGCTTTTCTCAACATCGGCAAAATTGTATCAACGGTCTTGACAATTAGGACTTATCTTCAAGGTTTGTTGCAAAAATAAGGAAAAACAATAAAAATCAAAAGGGTTGAAATTGCAGTAACCCGTACGCGTGAATGAAGTGATGTGTCTTTGTGGCTTACCAATTGCGCTATTTGGTTTACATTTCTATACATGTTTAATGCGCTGTGTGTTTTTTTTTGTTTTGTGAGCGCAACCGTCTGCAGTGAGTTTGAAAGTTTTATTCTTCTTATTTTAAATTGTTTATGTTATGTACATGTTGTGTACTATTGTCTTCTGTTGCCGCCACCGCCAACGCCTTATGTGAATAGGCGGGGGGGGGGGGGTTGAGAACTTAGTCAAGCCGATGGTCGCTTTTACTCTCATCCCCTCCATCAACTGTGTATTAGTGGAAAATAAACCATTATTAATAATATATTAGGTCCAAATAAGGGATTTTTATCAGCGTTAGTTGGACGAAAGAGACTCCATTTTTGTTTTCGTACATCTAATTATCAAGGAGATTCTTTTTATGAGTTATGCAAAGGGAGACTGCTTCGTCGGAGTTTGCAGCCATGCCCAATATTTCGCAAGCTTGTGTCCAGCTCCCTTTGATTTTCGACAGACTTGATTCTACGAAACACAACACAGTCATCTGCGAAAGACTTATCTGAGTCGCATGTGTGACAATGATGGTTAGATGTATTTGTTGTAAAGAACAGAGACGGAAAGAAAGCACTCGTTGGTCGGGCAAGCTGGTCTATTCTCCGCTTCGTCTTCCTCAGTCTTGCTTCAGTCGCCAAGCCACGTTACCGTGCAGCTCTTCACACTCGGCCACGCTGTGGGCCTGGCACAAACACACACACACACACAAACACAGTTCAGTCCAAACGACACACTCGTTTCTTCGAGTGTGACACGTTCACTGCAATGTTATTCTCTTTTGCACCTGTCAAGTGCAGCGCTTCGATCGGAGTTGCTGACGCGCCAGGTATTCTGTTATAGGCGTTCAGTGATAATGAAAGGTCCCACGAACTTCGCAAGTAGCTTCCCGCTCGAGCAGCTGCGACTCCTTTGCAACCACACCTAGTCTGCAAGTTGTACTCCGGGGCAGGTCGCCGACGGCAGTCATATGAGCGCTAGTGTTTTACTTGCGCCTGCATCGCTGTTTTCTTCGCCGCAGCTCTGAGCTTCGGGCAGGCGTCTGCATAGTTGTCGTAGTGTCAAACGTTAACAAGAGCGTTCATGCTGAGGGCCGCTTTTAGTTAGGGGCCGCTTTCCATATACGATTTCATAAGGTGTCGCACCAAGTCGTCTGCAGCGCCCTGTTAACTGCATTGCCAGCCGCCCGAAGGTGGAGATCCCAGTCGACCGCTCCTTTCTTGTAGACTTTGGTGTATGGAGCGAGTGTTGCCTAAATACTTTGATTAGTGAGCTCAGACCATTTGCCTAAGGATGGAAAGAAGGGGCGTAATGGTGCTTTACACCCGACTTGGAAAGGTATCTTCGTAGTTTCCGGCTGCGAAATGTCATTGCACAGTGCGATATTGGTTTCTTTGGCAAGCCA
The DNA here is from genome assembly GCA_013436015.1 of Rhipicephalus annulatus. Classification (NCBI taxonomy): domain Eukaryota; kingdom Metazoa; phylum Arthropoda; class Arachnida; order Ixodida; family Ixodidae; genus Rhipicephalus; species Rhipicephalus annulatus. Next base: position 628,287 of record WOVY01010991.1, read on the forward strand.
TGTCTCCATTCAAATCTTCACTTCGGGAAATCAACCAAATAGACGGATGCAAGTGATAGCACGGCTACCTCTTCCACGTATGAATAACTAGTTTACAGCTACAATGATATCGAGACAACCTTGAAGGATATGGCGAACACTATAGAGGCACAACAAGAAAAAATGGCTGATCTGGAAGACCGCAGCCATAGAAACAATCTTATAGCGTGTGGTATCGCAGAAACGGAGGATGGAAGTACTGAAGGGATTGAAAAGAAAGTGCTAACTTATGTATTTCGAGAAAGGCTTATAACCTCAGTGGAACGTATACATAGGCTTGGCAGAAAGCAGGAAGGTAAAACACGCCCAGTTATTGCAAGGGTCTTCGACTACAAAGAAAAAGTTGTGGTGTTCAAAAACTACAAAGAGTTGAAAGGAACCGGTATTTCAGGCTCGGACGACTTTTGCGGAACCACGTTACGGAAGCGGAAAAAGTTATGGGAAAGCGTAAATCTGAAAGAGACCGGGGTTTGACGGTTCGGCTCACGCATGATAAGATTGTCATTGATAACCAGCTATACGCACGAAACGATGCACAGTCCTGTAGAACAAAAACAGGTAAAAAAGTAGTACAACTCCACGCGAGTTTGATTGACAAGATAGAAACCAAACTCCAGATTTCACGCTGATAAACAATAATGGTCGCAGCCTAGTGAACAAATCTACTGAATTCGAGCACCTTCTTCTCCTGTATAACGCGGACATTGTTACAGTGAATGAAACCTGATTACGTAAGGACATAGCTGACAGCAAAATAATGCCACCCTTTTATCAAATTATTCGTAAAGATCGTGAAACTCGTAGTGGTGGAGCAGCAATTGTCTACAAAAAATATTACGCTAATGGCATTACCCGAATGTCCCGATAACGAATGTATTTGGTGTAGATCAATGCTGCATGGTTGTCCTTGCGTAATTGGAGCTATGTATAGACCACCCAATGCCCCTCTTTCTTTATGAAGATCGATTCTGAACTTTTTGGTTGCAAATGTGTTCGAGAACACGCGCCTAATTATAGCAGGTTATTTTAACCTACCGAATATTCGTTGGAATATACGGCAGTTTGTCTCTGCGGACCACAAACACTGTGACGCCTTCCATGAAGTGGTATTTAGCAAGGGTATAGCGGAGATTGTTAACGAATCAACTATAATTGGTGCTACTACTCAGTCAAACCTTGACCTTGTCTTTATAGATAGCAGAATTACTGATTATACTGTTTCTGTTAACGAAGGACTATCAGACCACAAGCTTGTTCAAGTGTGCGTAAAAATGTACTGCCAGCCAAGTCTCCCAGAGAAACAATACATGTAGGAAATTTTGCTGCTGCAGATGATGTCAGCATCTTAGACTACCTCGGGACGCAACTGGAGACATTTGACGGAGCACGTGAGGTCAATACGTTGTGGGACAAGTTTAAAGATATTGTTGATTTTTGTATGCATAAATACGTCCCGATAAAAGTAAAAAAAAACGTGAAAAGACGAAATCCTTGAGTGAATCGAGAAATCCTACAGGTAAAAAGGAAATTAAAACGTAGAAGGAAAAAAAAACCAAGATCGTAATGAGATCCAGAATCTTTCAATTACTCTCAAGAGAAAACTATTTATCGCAAGATAACTTTACCATTCCCACACTTCGTCAATGTTTATGAAAAAGTCGCTCAGCAATTTTGGCATCACATTGCTCAATCTCGGGAGAATGCGACCTATAATACAAATAATAGATGCCAATTTACTGAACCCGCTAAAATTGCTGATAAATACAAGGAATTTGTCAACTCTGTTTTCGACCCCTCCACACCTTTGCCTACAGCAATAAGAGTTAAAATGGATAAAGTGCATTAAGTTATGCTAGACGTTGTGTTATCTGAAGAAGGCGTACTTTCTCTCCTGTTGAACCTTGATACCAAAAAGTCGCCTGGCCCGGATGACATTCCTAATAAAGTCCTGAGAAGATATTCAGAATGTATCGGCAACTATTTACCAATATCTTTAATACGTCTCTTGAACAGGATAAATTACCACATGATTGGCTAATAGCGCGAGTCATACCGGTACACAAAACAGGTGATAAACTTCAAATAGAAAATTACAGACCAATATTCATTACATGCGCATGCTGTTAAATATTCGAGCATATATTGTCAAAAAGCTCGTTTAGTTTTCTCGAAAGCTCAAACAGGGTAAATCCTAACCAGCGTGGATTTAGGAGACGCTTATCGACAATCACCCAGCTTGCTTAAACAGTGCACGATTTCGCTGAAATAAATAATGAAACATGTCAAATAGACGGAATTTGCTTACACTTATCGAAAGCATTTGATCACGCCTCCCACTCGCATTTAAATGGTAAATTACTTGATCTCGGAGTAAACTTAATTATAATTATGTGGATTGAATTATATCTACATGAGAGGACATAATACGTGGATGTGAAAGGAAAGAAATCAAGAACGTTAATTGTTACGTTGGTGTCCCTTACGGATCAGTGTTAGGACCTGTTTTATTCTTCTGTTATATAAACGATATTACAAGTGATCTTAGTAGCAAAATTATTGCTCGCCTGTTTGCAGACAATTGCCTAATATATTCTAAAATATCATCTCATGAAGATCACCTAGAGATAGACTAAGCACTGCAATACATTGCTGATTGGTGCACACGATGGAAAATAAAAATAAACCAAGAGAAATTGGTATGCCCACGCATAACCAGGAAAACGAAAAATGTCAGTTTTTAATTACATATTAGGCAGAAAGCCATTGACACAAGTTAGGCACTTTAAGTATTTAGGCATTACAATACCAGATGACTTACCTTGGAAAAAGCATATTACTAACTTATGTAATGCCGCTGAGGTTAAACTCTGGTCATTTAGACGGAAGTCGAAATATGCTTCCCGAGATGGCAAGCTAACAGCATACATGACTTTGATGCGTCTTGCCCTAGAATATAGAACCATGATATGGGATCCACATACAAAAAAGAAGTAAGGAAAATTGAAAAATACACATGCCTGCAGCAAGGTTTATTATGTCAAAAAATAGGTACATAGACTCAGCGACCGAAATGCTAACCTACTTAAAATTACCTGAGCTTTCATTGCGACGAAAAGTGGCTAGATTAAAATTCACATACTTAATGAAACACAACTGCTATAATTATCACCCCTACAGATTCATAGAAAACAGAACGTCACGTATTTCACGGGTTGTTAGATCTAGCCATGAGGACCAGTTTGGGCCTATGTTTACAAAGGTTGACACCTTTAAATATTCTCTCTTCCAGAAAACGATTGAAAAATGGAACGCACTACCCCATAGCATGAATCAAATAATTCTAAAAAAATTTGAAAAAACGGTAATGGCATATTACTCCTCTAGGTAACCATATCTAGGCTTTGTTACCTCATCTCTTCTAACCAGAGATGTTCTGTTTTTCTATATTTTTGTATAACTGTACGTGACATTGGTAGGAAAAGGTCCTACGACACTGAAGTTTGTTATGTGTATGTAATAGCCTTCGTCAAGTGTGTTACATGAAGTTATACTACCATGCCAATTGTTGGTCACTACTGTGTACACCATAATTAACTTACCTGTTAGATTGGCCCTCTGCTGAAACTGGGTGTTGTGTTGTCTTTCCTGATTTTATTTTGTAGTGCTTGTGTCAACAAGTGAAGTGTATTTTTTACCGCACCCTGTAATGGTCTTTGGCTAACAGTATCAATAAATAAATATAGCGTTTTGCAGCAGTGGTGGTGGGGAGCGGCCCGATATAGTCGATGCCCACCGTATGAAAGACCTGGTCGAGTATCTCAACAGGTGTAAATAGTCCAATCTGGCACCCCGAAAATTGCCTAAACTGCTGACGTGGTTCGGAACTGACGACGTAAAAGCACACAGTGCTTTGCATTATCGGCCACAAGCAACGTTCTTGTACTTTCCAAAGCGTGACCTGTTGTCCACTGAGCCCTCCTTCGGGGTCATCATGAAAGACACGTGCTATATTGGCACGCGAACATTTACGAACGACCAGTAGGTATCGTTCTTCTAAGTTGTCTTAGTGCCACTGGCGAGGGCACAGTACATCATCGCGTATTGCAAACAACCGATGGGTTTCCGTACCCGTCGCAGATGCAATGATTGGCGCCAAGGCCTCGTCCTCTTCTTGGACTTACGCACGCCTACGTGTACATATATATCTTATTTTGCTTGCTTTTTAAACGCGCTTAAGCGGGTTGCGTGAGAAAGCATCAGCGATGTTATCAAAGACTTCAGTGCGGTGACGGACGTTGAACCCGTAATTTTTGAGCGTGATATCAACCAAGCAAACTTATGCTTGAGTTGTTGCTTAGAAAAAAACCCAAGTTAAAGCAGCATTACCTGTCACCACGGTGGACCTGCGCCCGAGCAGATAATGGCGGAATTTATCGTCCACACTCCGGACCACTGCTAGACATTCCAGCTCATTGGAGTGGTAGTGGCGCTAGGTATCAGAGTTTCCGGCTGACATAAATGACGTTGTGCTCAACGCAGTCAGAATCTCGCTGGACTAGTACTGCGCTTCAAATAAAATTGAGTCAAATCAAGTTTTAACTATATAATAAGTAATAAGATGTAAGAGTACTAACTATTATACTTAATGTATTAGGATGTACAAAAAAGAACATACAGAAGGAGCTCCCGTAGTATACACTGAGACCAACTAGGCAAGCGTCGGTGTGTACTTCAGTGGTCCGTTAGTAATTGAAGTGACTCAGTACTAGTCAGGCAGTGAGCTTTTGTTTTATCATGCGGAAAGTGATTTCTTGCGCGGCACCATTTTCAAACTGGATGCCTTCTTTAAGGAGGTCACTCAGGGGGAGCCGCAATTGAAGGGAAGTGGGCCATAAACCTCCGCAAGTAAGACGCCATACCAATGAAAGACACAACTTTCTTCACGCTACTAGTGTCGGATAGTCCGACACTGCTGCGATGCGCTCCGGGAGTGGCTGTATACCATTTTGGAAAATGTTATGCCCTAAGTATTCTATCTTACACATCCCGAGGAGGCATTTCTCTCGGTTTATGCGGAACCCCACTTCGTAGAGTCGGTGGAGCACTTCCTTTATAGTGCGCAGGTTTTCGTCCTTGGTGGTGTCAATTATGAGTATATCCTCAAAATAAACCACGCAGTCTCGGTCTTCAATGAGCCTAATACGAAGTTCATCGCGTGCTTAATTGTGCTAAGGGCTGTCTGGAGCCCAAATGACATGCGATTGAATTCGTATAGGCCTCACTGAATGCCAAAGGCTGTCTTACGCTTATCTTCTTCCAGCGATGCTAAATTACAGGTACCCTGCGCGTAAATCGACTGAAGAGAAGAACCTGCAGTGGCAGATTGTATCAAGAGCGTCGTCGATGCGGGACAATGAGTACAAGTCAGCCGTCGTGCACTTGTTGAGCAGCCTGAAATTTAGACAGAACCGCATGAATCCGTCCTATTAACGCACGAGCACCACAAGCGTGGCCCACGGATGTGACGAAGGCCGAATCAAGTCTGCAGAGAGCATCTCGCGCACTTGATCTGCGATAATAGCGCACTGCCGCTCAGCGTATCTTCTCAGCGGTACGCATATCACAGCATGCTGCCCAGTTGATATTCGGTGCAACAGCATTTTAGTGCATGGGAGATCTACTGTAGTGTCGGCAAAAATTGCTTAATGCCGGGCCAGTTGATAGGTTAAGGTGAAGAGAGAAGGCCATGGCTCACCTCTCAGCGCTGGCAGGGGCACGTCCGTAGTCTTGCGTGACGGAGGCTGGTGGTCTATACGGCTGCGATCGATTGTGGTCTACACGTCGTCTGCCCGTAGAAAATACGCGCGCAGAATTATGTCGGCATGCAGGTCTTCTAAGCCAGGAATGGCTTGGAGAAACTTTGTTCTAACTATCGTTCGGACATTGAAATCGAGCATCCCCATTGAAGTGCGATGCCTCAAGGTCCATGGAGTGGAGGCTAAGTTAACGGCGTAATGGCGTCAGGAACGTGATATTGTAGGAGCGCCGTTCATTCAGCGCCGGTATCTACAACCTCTGACAAGTCGCCATTTCCTTTGACATGCACCGGTAACGGTGAGATTTGGAAGGCTTGATATCGAACACGGGACTAGAACAATTGGTGGCCCTCCTTGGAGTTGTGTCGAAGACGTCCGCAGGAAAATCACCCAGTCGCGTGAAAGTGGTTGAGGACATCCAGCCTGCTGCGGCGTGCCGTAAGTGAGGTGGAGTCGAGTACTCTGCTGTAGTCACGCGGCCTTGAAGACGGTCGGTGAGATCTCTGCCACCTGAGAGGAGAGGATAGCCGCATGAGTTGTGTCACTCATTTCGTTGACCACGTACTGGCGTGCATCGGGAAACTGCCACATGATGCCACAGACGTTGAGAAGCTGCAGCTTCTCAACGGCCGACTCGCGTAGTTGGCTCCCCGCAAGCGACATATTGATCTCGTCAGTCCAAGAACAGTGATGGGCAAATGCATAAATGGTTTGCACCCAAAGCGTGGGGTTGTCTTGGAATCCTCGAAATTCAGGAAGTTCAGTAAGCAATGGCGGAGGTAGCGTTGTAAGTGCAAAAGCTCGTTTGATGCATGCACTGGTGTCCTAAAAGGATTTCATTATGGAAGACATTGTTTGTGTGACCACGGTGAAAACGCTGGAAGCCTCATTGGCATTGGAACGTGGTGACATCTGGTGTAGATGCAGAGGGCGCATGTGCTGCAGTATTCGAAACGAAGTGTGAAGGAGTATAAACAGCGCCCCTTAGGACTGAGCTTTACAGAGCTACACGGTAACGTGGATTGGCGACTGGAGTGAAACTAAGGAAGAAGAAGCGGAGAATAGACCAGCTTGCCCGACCAACGGGTGCTTCCTTTCCGTCTCTGTTCTTTGCAACACATACATCTAACCATCATAGTGATACCTGATACTCAGATAAGTCCGTTTGCGTGCTGTGTTTCGCACAATCAAGTCCGTTGAAAACCAAAGGAAGCTGGACACCAGCTTGAATAACATATCCTTGCGGTGCAAAAAATGGGCCATGGGTGCAACCTCCGAAAAAGCAGCCTCCCTTCGTAAGACTCATAAAAAATTGCCTTGCATTCAATTTTCTATAAAATACGGTGTTGACTATGCAATCAAATGCTGTCATAAAATATACAAAATTGCCAACACAAACCAATTTTTTTCTGACTATTATTAAAAATTGGCCAAACGGGTAACGATTCGTTTTTCAAGGTAAAAAGCGAGAGAAACGAAGTTAGAGCTATAGGAAAACTTTGAACTGAAACGTTTAGTGAAGAAACACTATATATATATATATATATATATATACATATATTTAATAAGGGAAAGAAGTGTATACCTAAGGGCTCGTTTTTCCGTGTTTTAACACAATATTAATGAGATATCACAGACAGTAAGGCCAAGGAATGTACAGGGGAAGTTATTAAAAAACCAATGGAATGTAAATAAGAAGAAAGAAAAGTGGATGAAAAAATTACCAACTGTGAGCAGGACTGTATATATATATATATATATACAGTTATTTGCGCATGCTCTTGCAAGCAAGAAAAAAACGAAACAAAACTAACTAGACTAAAATAACATCGGTAAATATGAGGCAACTTGCCCTAACAACATGAGTGGCAGTAATATAAAAACGATTATTCTTTATCAAGGAGAGCAATTTCTGGTTCAATGACGGTGTTTTTGCCAGCTTTTTCAATTCTGTAGGCTTCAAAAATTTCTCTTGTCAGCTAGTCACTGTGGCGGAAAAGAACCTTCGTTCTCGAAAAGTCTGGGGTGCATTCACAGTCCCGGCAGTGGACGGCCAAGTGTGTCGAAGGTGCTATACTCTGAAAGAAATTTTGGTGCCCTCTCAGTCTATTGTTCACTTATCGCCCCACCCGGCCAACATTTGTCAAGAATGTACTTTTTTGACGAATCAAGTCAATTTCTGTAGAACTGTTTCTTTAATTTATAGGGAGAATCAGTGTCTTAATATTGTTGAATAGTAAATACTTGTTCATGCCTTTCAGTATTTTTGTTTTCTGAACATTTAAAAACACAGCAAGAATACTAAAGGGCCTATAATGGCGAAAGTGTTTTTGTCTTTCTTTTTGATAAGCACGATTAATTTTTCTATTTGTATAGCCAAAGCAAATTTTACGGTTCACAGGCAAAAATAAAGGTATGTATACGCGGCGCACACAAATATTATATGCGTAAGATATGTGTAAGATATGTGTAAGGGGTGAACATGTAAAAAAAACATCCACATGCGTGTATACTAAAATTGAGCAGATATGAACATATTTATTTTATTTATTTATTTCCAGCATACTGTGGTTAAAAGACTGAACAGGGGGGAGATGTTTTGCAGTTTATTTTTAAGAAGAAGGTGTTTCGCAGTTTATTTCTCATACAAGGATATTGAAAGGAACAAAAACAAGGTAAAACAGTTAAACATAAAACACAAATGAATAAAGAAGACATCAAGAGAACCTAATCACAAGTACAGAATATGAATCATCTGTTCTGTGAAACAGTCCAGACCTTGTGCTGTGTCGATAAACAGAGAACGATAAATAGTTATCAGCATCCAAATAATTATTATGAGAGAACGCTTCAAATTGTAATCTGTCTCACTCATTGATAGTCCGCGGAAAAAATAATTAATGCAGAAATTTGTGCGTGCGAATTAAGGCTTGAAGATTAAGCATGTGTGTGCGTCATTGGCTTTGTAATTCAAGTTTTTATGTGAGTTTCTGTACGTATGGTAAATTTACAAAAATAATGGGAGTGTACAAGTTTCACCCGGACAACTGTTGCGGTGTTCTAAAGCAGGGATGTTAATTATGGTCATGATCATTGTTAGTTAGTCATTTCTTTCGTAAGCTAAAAAGCGGTTCTTTACCCTGCACAATCTCAATCTTCCTAATATCTTTTTTTAGGATGTGGGTCCGAAACAACGCTACGAAAGCCTATTTCGTGTCTTACAAAAGCATTGTAGGGCAATATTTTTATTACTAAGGGTGCTGTTTTTAGTTTATGCCTAAAAAACCAAGCTTTATAGAAGCAGGTGAGCATCTTTGATTAATGTGACTTGACCGTGTTTAGCAGTTTGTAATTGTGCCACCTAAAATCTTTTAATCTTCAACCTCAGTCAAGGGACACCTGTTAAGACGATACATACAATAAAACGATGTTTCCTGTTTGTTATGTGCATGACGACTGATTTGAAACTATTTGTTTTATTGACCACTTTTCACACTACTAAGAAATGGCACACAGGTTGGATTGCAAGCATTTTTTGTCATCTGGAGTAATAATGGTTTAAAATGTATGAAGTCATCTGCGAAAAGCTTGATGTGTATTTGTGATGTGTCTACTGATTTAACAATATCATTTATGTTATTCACAAAGAGAACAGGTCCCAAAAACACTGCCTTGATGGACACCGGACGATACACGTAGAATAGCAGGCATGCCACCATTTATTTTGACGTATTGCTTGCGATTATGAGGGTGAGAACGGATCTAGTATGTGAGGTTCACTGGTGGACCTAGATTATGCAAATAGGAATTAGTTTGCTATACGTGGCAAGGTAAATGCTTTACTGAAAAATAAAAACAGCATCAATTTTATGCCCCATATCAAGCGACGACGTGAACTCAAGCATTGTTGAGGCTAGCTAGGTTGTGGTCGAAATTTGTTTTTAATCCATGCTGTCATGGTGACAGGAAGCTATTTTCCTCAATAAATGTGAAAATGTAATGTGTTATTATGTGTTCCAATAGCCTACATAACGTACACGTTAACAAAATAGTCCTGTACTTTGCTACGTTGAGACGATCCCCTTTCTTAAACCCCGGGACTACATGTGCGCCAATCATCAGGAACAAGGCAATATTCAAAGGAGAGGCGAAAAACATTTGTTAAAATTTGTGCAATGGGTTCGGCGCACCTAACTAAGAACATGTTAAGGATATTACCTGGACCAGCTGACGCTTTGGTTTTCAGGTTCAGCAGCAATAAAATAAACCCTCATAAGATATGAAATCAGAAGACATTACTGGCAGAAAGTTTTCATGCGATGATTCATGCAGGGGAGCAGGAAATACGGAGCAGAAGATCTGTTAATGTAATGACCGACAAGTGACGCATCATTTACGACGAAACCATCAATGGGTTTTTGACTGGATGGAGCATCTGTTTGTTCAAAATATCGCCAGAATGTTTCAGTATTTTGTCTTAAGAATTTATACAATATGGCCTCGCATGGCCATACCTGTCCTGCTGTTAATATGCCTTTATATAAAGTTCCTATACAGCATCATGTAGGGCCCTATATGGCCGTGTTTGCCGAAATTTTAGTATACACCTATACGAGATCCTTATATGAAGTTTTATATGAACGTATCTAGGGAATATGTAATGCTCCTACTTGAGATTTTTGTATATTTTCAAATATAGCCGTTGCTGTGCTGTCCTAAAGCTATAAAAATAAAGATTTAGAGCCCCTATAAACGATACATATGAGAAACGATGGTGACAAAATATAGGCTATGTTTCAGTGGTACTTATGACGCATTTGTTGGCGTCAGCCACCTGAAATGGTTCTTAACGCTTAATAATTTGATTAGATGCTTTACACAACTACCGAGACTATTGGGAGAGTAAATTCAGGTTTGTATCTCATACACATTGTGATATTCCAGGAAAGATAACGTCAATTAATGTAAACAATTTATGCAACCACGTGAAGTTATGTTCATGATATAAATTGAATCCATTTGAAGCGCACTGCCTTACTTTTACAAACAGAATAAAAGAAGTCTTAATCGAAATGTTTTAATACTCATGAGTTTCTAGGCTAGACTCGGACTGTTTTAATATATTATTAAGGTGCGAATAAAAACAGTACACTATAAAACTTCACAATGGTTCCCTATGCATATGAACCAACGCTGTATTTTTTGGCCTTCTAATAGCTATTAGCTTCTCCTCCACGGTCCCAACTGTTCTGCCTTGAAAGAATCAGTTTCATGCTTCTTCGCGTAAACACGAATTATCTGAAATAATCCAAGACCGACCTTTATCTGAGTCAAACTTTTCATGCAAGACAATAAGACTGCATTGATTTGACAATGAAACCGTTAATAGTTAGCTGTGTAACGTGCAAACAGTGCCTAGAGCCCTAGCAAGTTGAGTATGCTTATCACATTTCAAGCACCAATATTTAATCAGGGAAATGACACGAGTAGGCTAAATTCAGAGCTACAGGCAGGTATGAAAATTCTTCATAAATTACAATATATTGCTGAAACGAAACTGTGTTAGCGGCACTCACAAGAGCAGTAGAAGAATCAACGAAGAGACCACTCTACTTTATTTCTATTGTATAGAGTGGCGAGAGTAATGTTCTGTTTTATTGGGAAAGCATTCTAAAAAAGTTTCAAGTATAAAATTTGCTACTGTAGATCATTAGATGTGTGCCTTTTATTCTAAATATTGTATCTAATAAATGATGATTTGGTTTATTCTTGGCATGTGCGGCAATCTGTTTATAATTGCTGCAGACCTATTTAAAAATTGTTATGTTCACGTGTGAGGATGGCAAAAATAAACGTAACGTGTCAGAGATTATCAAGTTGGTGAATTTAAAGTCTGTATTTTGCAATATTTTATGATTTAAAAATGGCAGGCATATTCTTCATTTTTAACCAGTTTAATGTTGGGTTTATGTAACATCAGAGTGTGTTGAAGGCAAGTATGGGTTGAACATCTGTTTGAGAAAATTTGAAAAATTTTTCTGTATGTCGCAATTGTCGCCATACTTTTTTGTTCTTGTTATTTGCACAATTTTCTCTAGAAAAGAGGGTGATTTCAAATTTTGTTGATCAATCATCTTGCTTTTGTTCATTTCGTTGTGGTCCTGTGTTATGCTAAACCCCTCAAGGGGATAAATTAGTTGTTCTTGTATGCTAGACTGAACAGTCATCTATAACTTCCTGATTAGCTCACGTGATCTCCTTGTGTCTCTGCTCCCTTCAGTGGTAAATAAATTTGCCCATTTGAAAGAAGAACGAAGAGTAATATTTTAGGGGAAATGTGTTTTACTGAATTTCACATAATCAATGTAAAAGGTACGGCAGTGTGTAGTAATTACTAGACGTCGAATATATAGGCACTAAAGAAACAAGTTTTAGGCGCCAAAATTATGCGGGCGAGACACTAGTTTAGGAACTCTAAATCGTAAGCATAGCCACAATACACTTTGAAAAATAGAAACTTACGAAGTTATGCGTGTGGCTATTATATGTATGGCAGAGCTGCGAAGCAAAATGTTTTTATTTTATGATGCCACAAGGACGCCAATGGTTTAGCGTAGCCATGCACTTCTTTTTTTCCGCAGGGCTCTCACAATACGGTCTCTTCTTTTTAACTCCAGTGTGGTGAAGCTTGCTGCTGGGTCTCTTTCTTTTCGGCATGATTTAGAAGGGCGACAGGAGCAAAGAGTCAAAGAGGTATTAAGCCAGAATGGTCTTTTTGCCAAGTACTACCTTGGTCTAACCACACAGGGTCAATTCTTCTTCTGTCCGAGAACAAAGTGAAAGCCCCTTCACCAGATTTGATAATTTTTTGCAGGAAAACAATATACAAGCACTGGGTGCTCACGATCTCATCTGTTGAGATTTGCAATGCCAGGCGCACCTAAAAGAGGTGAAATATTTAACAGAGAGGAGACTATACAACAAGCAATCGTTTGGCAGCATGCGTAGTACGTCACAGTATTACATGGCACCGCGAGAACAAGTCGAAGTTGCGAGTGTATTTTTGAAATAGGTTGCCCGGATAGGAGTAGGAAAGGTAGGAATGTTGACAGAAATACTAAAACATACAAATTGAATCCTTGCGCGTTATTTTATAACTCAGTACCGAGCGAGATTCCTGACTAAGCTTCCTCCATTCGGTAGGCGCCGGTGTTTTCGCCATTCTCGCATCTTGCCAATGCCAGCATCCACCACGCTTGGTGTGCTTTTGGTGCGTCGTCCTTTAGATCAGTTCCAGTGGTGCAACGCTGTATATTATGGGAAGCATAAGTGATTAATGCCAGCCTCTGCAAACATGCGCATGTAAACGAATACATCCCACAGAAATTGACATGTGCATTACTGAGAATGTTGAAATGACACAACACCTCTGGCGTGCACGACTTTGCAGCCCCGCCACGGTGGTCTAGTAGCTAAGGTACTCGGCTGCTGAACCACATGTCGCGGGATCGCATCCCGGCTGCGGCTGCTGCTTTACGATGGAGGCGGAAATTTTGTAGGCCCATGTGCTCATTATTGGGTACACGTTAAAGAATCCCAGGTGGTTGAAATTTCCGGAGCCCTCAACTACGGCGTCTCATAATCATATAGTGGTTTTGGGACGTTAAAACCCACATACCTATATCGCGACTTAGCATGGGCATGCAATGCAAATACACCCTTGCGTGCGTATGACGTGTTATTGCGTGTGCGTCCTCTGATCTTCCTGTTCGAGTTGTTCTGTTAGAGAAGAACAGATCTACACTACGTGAGTGCTACTACACTACGTGAGTGGCAAAGGATTCAAGCTCACCTCCTCACATCATAGTTTTGTGGTTTTTAATGAACAAAATACAAATTCTTGTGGTAAGAAGTTTCTCATTAGGCACGCAGTAACTTTAAGTGTTCATGTAAATTACTTATGTTACCCAGTGTAGCGCCGTGTAGTAAGTAAATGACAAACAAAGCAAAATCCAAGTGGGCATCTTTTGTATCCACGCTCTACTTTCTCCTGATGACACTCCATCGTTTCGCAATCGTTCTTCATTGCCCTGCAGCTGCATAGAAGCACGACAAATTCTGTATACGTGCGAATAGACACCGTGGAGATGCCGAGCAGACAACCCGATGCGGATGAATACATGTGTAGAGCCTAATCGGCCTTGCCCTTGGCTAGGAGCCCTTGTAGCCTTGACAGTGGCGAAAGTAAAAAGTAACTGATGAGATTGAGAAGTGGTCGCAGACCTTATAGTTACCGAAGCTATGTTTTCCCCGCTAACATGTACACCACTCTCCAATTTGTATGTGAAAATGGAAAAATTTAGTAAAAATAGTTTATGTAGGTCATGATTTTGAAAAAAGGGCATGTATAGGTTCTTTTAGGAATTTAGCCCCAAAGTTCCCAAATAGGCATTTTTAAGCACTTTCTAAATTATAAAACAGTATAAAACCTCTGCATAGCTTTCAGTTTTTGCTATAATATCAGAACAGTAGAGTAGGAACGCAAAAAACAAAATAACGGTTTGCCTATACTTCGGACTCGAGAGATCACTTTTAAAACTACACCTAGTGAAGTGGTGAAGACGCATGAATTACTACTGCGATAGTGATTATATGGACAATCTCGGCTGGATTTGGCCGCCGGTGTCTCAGCGTCGACGTAGGCGTCTTCATATATATATATATGTATATATATATATATATATATAAATATATATATATATATATATATATATATATATGCGTGTGTGTGTGATAAGAAATTAAATAAAAAATCTCAAAAAGACTCCAGCCTGCCGAATCGAACTTGCAACCTCTGCGCCGGAAGTGCGAGGCGTTCACCACTGAGCTGCCAACGAGGATGCCCTTCGACGTCCGAACAGGAAGCTATTGATATCTACGTCTTACCACTGGTGATGGGCACCTCGGAGAGAACTATCGTTTTGCAGCATTAACAGCAAGATGCCGCAAAGAGTGTGCGGCGGCGCGTGCTTTTATCTCCCACGCGTACTTTGCCTCGCGGAGAGGAGTGGGTGGTCGTAAAGCCACTAAACGCACACTCGCGCGCCCTTATCTCGCGGTTATTTCTCAGTCAAGCTTAACCCGAACAATACTGTTCTAGTTGCCGGGCACACAAAGGTCACTGCAATTGTCGCACAGTGTGTGTTTGCAAGAAGAGTGCCCTTTTAGGACGCAGCAAAGTAACAACTGAGCCGCTTATTCGCGTTAATCTGTACGTGTGAGTACGTTTTGTGCGTACATTGTGAGTGAGAGAAGAGGGCGGGGGGGGGGGTTTTCCATTTGCTCGCCATTCTGCACGTAGCCTTCCAGTTTGTTGCTATCGCTATCACTTTTTCGCCTTTGCGTCATAGCTGTGAATTTTTTTAAAAAGGTCATAAAAAGTTGTAAGAAACTTTAAACAGCGTGTGTATTAAGAATCGTGGCGATTTAAAATGATACCTCGACGCATTTCATTGTCCAGGTTCAATTATTAGCAATTAAAGGATTATAAAACTTTCTCAGCTCACGTTGTCTTCAAATCAACATGCTGACGCGACTTTACCTCAACGATCAAAAAATGCTGTCGTCTACAATATATAGCAATGCAGCAATGTTTATTGAGCCATGGCTGACTGAAAATCGTAGCATTAGCCCTGCGATTGCGACATAATAAAAAACCATGAACATTGTTTATGCCTTCTTTAGTTTGTGCCCTATTTAATGACATGCTCATGCTGTAGTACGTCACCCAAAACATGCTCTAACATACTCTAATTTACTACTGAACCAGTAATGGAAAAAACAAGGTCGATGCAACAATCAAGTGAAGGTAACACGTGGAAAAACCGAGGTCAACTTGAAAGCAGAAGCGAGCAAATCACTTGGCCTACTTGCGCAGTTTAACACTCTGTGCGGACACCTTGATGCATTGTTCTTTGTTTTTCTTGGTCTCTACAAATTTCATAACTTAAAGCAAAACAAAGCTTACGCCCTGTTTAAAACTTTCTTCACATGAAGTCACACGGGCATGACATCTTGGTTCCTGTGGTGGCTACTAGAGCAGCATGATTTTTTGCGAGCACAAGGAAACTGCTATTTGAATTGGGCCTCATCTATTATAGACCACGTACTGTGCTGAGATATTTCGGAATCGACATGTATACTTCCTATTGAAGCTAGCAAAATTACAACTTGGCAGCTTCAGTTTTTTTTGCCGAAACATATAAGTGTTTCGTAAAATCGAGAACTATTTTATGCCTTTTTATGATGTAAAACTGTGTTGTGGCGAGAACAAAAAGCACCCATTCAATTGTTTTTTCCTTCAACACCATTGTATCACTTCAAGTGGAAAGTGATTGTGCGAACAGTTCATCAAAATGTTGTAGAGACGATTAGTGCCATGAAAATAGGAACTAGTCACTGCACCTCATAGTGCCTTCGGCTACATAAGAGTGCAGCAGAGTCCAATACTCCAGATTGGTGCAGCATGCAGCCTTGTCACACTAAAGCAAGATGGTTTTGAGCATGGAGCGAGAAACAGCAAGGAGGGAGCATTACATCGCACGAGTGAAGCCAACCATGTCGGCAGCCACGTGATCAATACATCACAGCGTGCGGCAGGTATTAGTACTCTCGGTCAAGTTCCGTGTTTGAACCACCTGTTTGAGTCGGCTGGTCTGCGCCGAGCAAGCGCTTTTCTAATAAAAGCTGCCAGGTGGCACTCTTTGATGTCTCTGCGAAGCACACTGCTTGCATCACATGGATGCACAAGGTCACGTGTTCGGCCGGCACTCTTGGCTACAAAACCTCTTGGGTTGCAAAGGCTGGCAGTATGACGTCATGCTCCTTGCTTTCTTTTCCTTTCACTGTAGGTGCGAGTAAAGTGGCAAGTCGTTTTATCCAAATGGAGAGCACAAGCTCGCAAAAAGTTTGAGTTATTTTTTTTAATTTCGTTGAATCGGGTTCGATGGCCAAGCCTTTGGTTAATTCGAAGAGATAATAATGTTTGATAAGACAGTGGTTATAACACATAAGTGCATTGTGGGCAATCGAAACTGTTTTTTAACAAAGAAATTCAAAATATCGAGCCTAATTAGATCAAGTTTTAACTCAACCATACGAATAACCTAATGATTGAGTTTTTTGTGAAAAAACGGACCCAGTCTTGATGTCAACGTTGCCATCTTTACACGACAAAAAGATTTACGCGAAAAATCAAGGTCCAGAGCAATTGTAGGCCTCGACCTCGAGAGTGCACTTAATAAAATTGAGAACTCAGCGATACTGCACCGAATGCCTCGACAAAACCTCGGTCTACGTGCGTATAGCTACATAAAAGATTTCTTGACAGACAGGCGAGCCGCTCTGGTAGCAGGAGACTTCCAACTAGAAGAGCAAATGTTGGGAAGCACTGGCACACCACAAGGATTGGTAATCTCGCCCATACTCTTTAACCTAGTCATGATTGGGCTCGCTGAAAAACTGCAAGCAATTGAAGACGCCCAGCACTCAATCTACGCCGACGACTTTACTATCTGGATGCACCGAGACAGCGATGGCCACATCGAAACGGCGTTACAACTAGAAATCGACTCAGCAGAGGAATATATCGATGGAACAGGACTACGATGCTCACTGACAACGTCCGAACTCCTGCTCTACCGCCCCACACACAGAAGTAGGCCACTCGGGCCTAGAGGAATGGCGGCGAGGACCAGACGAGAATACGAAGGGATCAGGCTACGCACGAGTAACGGAGCAACCATCCCGATAGTTAAAAGAATAAAGGTCCTCGGCATGATAATCGAGGCAAATAGAGCTAATGGCGCAACGATCATTAAACTAAAGCACAAGACTACGAACGCCATGAGAGTTCTCAAGTGGGTCACTAGCAGAAAAACCTGAAAGAGATAGGATAGTTTCATACGACTTATATACTCATTCGTCATTTGTTATATTGCGTAAATTGTGGCATTTCACAACTGGTACAAGGCAGAAGAATCCAAGATCAACGTCCTTATCCGCAGAGTGTACAAGGGGGCACTTGGTCTACTCGAGTACACCAGCACGCACCTGCTGCTTCAACTTGGACTTCACAACAAGTTAAGTAAAATAGCCGAGACACAGAGCACTTCACATGTGGAAAGGCTATCGGGCACGACAGCGAGACCCCAGATCACGGAAAGTCTCGGCATCTGTTACTACACCGAACAAAGCCAGAAAGCCGCTGTGCCAGACGCGATCCGACAAACGATGAGGGTTTAGAAATTCCACGCAACGTTCACCCGGAACACAACCCGGGAAGAAAAGTGGCCAGGGCAAGAGCTCCATTGCGCACTTACGCCAACGAAATGGGAACACGGTTCGTTTACGCTGCTCAATACGCAGACCGCTCGCAATTTGAAGTCATGGTCGTCGATTGGAAAGGCGAAACGAGAATATGGGCAAGTATTGGATGTGACCACGCACAAGAAGCGGATGAAGTAGCGATGGCGCTCGCGCTCACGGATCCGTCTTGCCCTACTGTCCTCTGTGATTCGAGACAAGCAGTAAGATACGTCGTCAAAAGATGGATCTCGCAACGAACAGCCACAGTACTGCGCAATAGAAAATTTCATCAAGACGCAGAGCTTCAAACCAGATTCCTGTAGTTCCCGGATCACATGGGAGAAGTATCGGAGACACACCGCAACCTAAACGAGACGGCACACGCCAAGGTGCGCGAGCTCATCAACCGCGCCGGCGACCGTCCTATATGGAAACACCAAAGTCCGTTTAACGACTTTTAAAGAAATTACCAAGGCTTTCCGCCTAACCCGCCGAACCTCTCCTTCACCTAGCGAGAAGCTGAACAAGATGCAGGCGGTGTCTTTACGACAGCGGCAGACACACACGTATCCCAACGTATCGCTGTTTAACAGACTATACCCCAATATATATCCGACGAATATGTGCAAGATATGCCATAGTGAGGTTGCCACATTAAATCACATGCTCTGAGACTGCAATAGAAATTCGCAAGGTGCTAAATTCGGAACCCTTCCACCGCAGTTGGCCGCTGCCCTGTGCAGCCCCAGCCTCGGTGACCAAGTCTGGGCCGTCCAGCAGGCCCGCGAGGCAGTCGTCGGGCAAGGTCTTGATGTCCCCTCGCGGGAGACCTAAGGTCCGGTCGGCGAAAGCTCTGTCGGACTTCGAATAAAGTTTTTACCAACCAACCGACAATCAAGGTAGAGGTGGGAATGCTAATGATGGCTGCTAATATCTAACCGATAAAGCAGGCTTCTATTCATTTGTACGCAAAGGCATTATACTTGGCTTGCATGAACTAAATCATAAAATAAGCATGGCATACATGTGTGAGAAGGATCACAGATGCTCGAGAAAAAGGAGAAGCAGACCTTTGTAACATCTTTAATGTGTATATTTCCTTGTAAACATGATACCATTTATTCAAAGCGTTCCTTAATACTGTAAAACCTTCATATAAAAATGATATTACTGTCGCACAGCTCTTGTTTTTTCCACATGAAATATAGGTGAAGCAAGAGATACCTTGCTCCACGTAAAGTGGTATTGAAAAGCTGAAATAAATTAAGCAAGTTATTTGTTTTTTATTGTCTTGAAAGCCGTCGTGTATTCACGAAAGCATTCTCAATTCATGGCACACACATTTTTGGAAATGACAAGAGTTGCATAAAGCATGAAAAATTTATCAATAAAACTTCCTTTTAATTTAAAAACAGACTACTTTTCGCCGGCGGGAAATGGGGCCTTTTCGTTATGTTAAACCACAGTATACAATCACGAGGAAGTGACAACATTTCCACAAAGTGGCAATGCCCTGCCATGCGAGGTAATATGTAATCTCACTTGAACCAGCGGATTGCCTTACATTTGTGCGTGATTTGGTTTTTATCTGTTTTTTAGTGTTATAAAAAAACCACTAGTAAAGTGTCCGTCTTTTTCTTATTTGCACAGCACAAGACTGAAGGGCAGCCACCTTGCAAAAAGGTGAAATATCGTTTGGTAACTAGGTATGGTTGCACAAAAACACATAAACGCTACACATTTCAAGAAATAACCTGTATAGTTTTATGTGTGAGACAACTTCGCATTAACCCTGAAAATATTCAGCTTAAACATGCCTTGTGGCAAATTTTGTCACTGGTTTTTTTTTCAGAGTAGTTGTGGTCTGCTGTAACAGAGCATTTGTGTTTTCTTTTCTGCACATAAGTCACGGTCAGTTTACATATTGGCCTTGAATTTTATAAGAAATATCATTATAGCTCAATAGAATGAAATTTTATTTACAAATGTTTTAGTTTAGCTAAGAAATTGTCATTTTTGGTAAACACCCAATGTTCAGTGTTGGAATTAACTCAAATTATTCGACTGCGTTGGCCACCTAACCTGATAACCCTGTTTTTGTTCAAATACCTGAATGAAAGATGCACAATTATTTCTCAATTTTCTCGCCGACTAGCTTTTTTTCGAGTGCATCTGTCCTAATGGTATCGTTTAAACACTGCAAGTGTCCTAGCTTTACTGTGAAGACGCTGCACGCCACGTTGATGCTTGAAACAACTGACTCAGATGTCACTAACACTATTTCATAACCTGGATCATTTTCGGTGTAACAGTAGTTGCCTATGTTAGCTTTGATGCTGCATGCAGCTACAGTAAACAAATGTTCCGGAGAATATTTTGAAGTGCTGCTGCGTTAGCCAGCAAAGACAGCTGTTTTTTAGCATGTCAGTTTGGCGCAAAAGTGGACAAAGCGCATGAGATGAATACAAAGGCGTGGCTTGCACACATGAGCGCTGGCTTGCACACTCAAAAACAAGCACACTCATTTAAGCAAAAATCCTGCGACACATCCTATTGCAACAAATGTAGTCCTTACCTAGAAACAGCAATTGACTGCTTAGAAATGCATGCGTCACCTGATTTATAAATTTTAATTCTGCATCAATGATTTCTAGGGTTTACTCATTTTCACTCATTTTCACTTGAACGCTCATTGAAACTGCATAATCGCAAGTGGTCATGACAGTGCAAGAAACATACAGTGCATCTGAAGTTGCTTCTCTAATTTCGGAGACGTTAGAGCAATGCTCCTGACTTTGTGCTTCCTCCATTTATTGTACGAAAAGTACAATTTACAGCCTACCATTGACGTGTGGTAGGGAGTGCTTGGTCAAAGTAAATGTCTTAAGGATAAAAATTTACAATTCCCTACTGAAACGTTCCGTATGATGCGGAGACCTCAAGTACGGAATTATTGGAATATGGAAGATGTATGATGCGGACTCCGCATCTTATAAAAAGACGTATGATGCGGACTCCGCATCTTATGAAGAGACGTATCATGCAGAAAAACTGAAATGTGTGCATGCTACGTCTGAATCTAGTGCAAAGCAATATAATCTGTAAATTGAATAGACGCCCACATCTTGAGTACATGCAATACTGTGTACAAATCACAGTATTTCTTAAATATGCATGATGAGGGATTGAATCATCGGCATCTTTCTAATTGTCATGTTGCGGAAGCAAAAATAGCTTTTAACTAAATTACGTTACAAAGCTACTCAATTAACATGCTAGCGATCATAAATGGTGGTTACATTGCAACACACTAATGCAGTGTTCTATGCAAGACACAAAGAACTTATAAAGTTATTATTTGCAATAAAGAAGCATAATTATACACATCAGCCCTGCTACAATCAATATATTTTTTTATTTGTCTGTATGCTTCAGCTGTGAATAGCGACATTGCAGTGTTGATGGTACACAAATGAGGTGACTACACCATAATTTCACAAGCTCGACCTAAGCCACAGGATGGTGGCACAAAACACAATGTAACAGCAATTTTCGAATGAAATCTTTGAACATAAATAATAATCATAGCACTGTGAAAGTGTGGCGCTGTGTTTATCTCAAGAACGCCTTGTGGAGATCGGCGAAATGCTGCTTGAGGCTCCGGCGCCGCTGTAGATTTGGGAGGTCACTGCCACAGAACTTATGTGGCCTTCGTAGGCACCTGTAAATGTAAATAATTGGCACAAATAATATCAGAGACACATGTTAGCACCTTAGTTCACATGCACAAGAAATATAACACACATAATGAAACTGAAAATGTAAGGCACACAATACTTCATGTTATGCATATGTGAATAATAGCAGAAATAAGTGTATAAATTAGTTCTGCAACATTAAAGAAAACAACATGCTTATCACAGTGAAAATAACTAGGTTGTCACGATTTTCAATGGTAGAGATAATCTATTGATATGTCCTTATAGAATTATGATTTAAATGCTTCCTGCACAGTAAAACTTTAGGAACTACCAGTGAAAGCTCTCAATGTAGAATTAATAGTGTGTGCATGTATATCTGCTGCCTTTATACTATACAGTTTGTGCACAAAATTGGCATCTTGATTAATTTTGAGAGGTAAACCTATGCAAATTATGAAGGTTAAAATCACCATGAAAGCAAGCAGGATCAGGCTGGTGCCATTAAAAATCTGTGCAAGCCAGACAGCTATAACCGAACTGCACAAAAATAGGGGAGCAAGAGTAACAGAAATTCGGCTGCTGACCCGCAGGTCGAGCTATCGAATCTCGGCTGCATTTCCGATGGAGGCAGAAATGCTGTAGGCACGTGTGCTCAGATTTGGGTGTACGTTAAAGAACCCCAAGTGGTCGAAGTTTCCAGTGCCCTCCACTACGGCGTCTCTCATATTCATATAGTGGTTTTTCTGACGTGAAACCCCACATATAAATCAAGAATAATCGAAATAATCTGCCAACAGAAAATTGGTTGCATGTGCTATCTGTATGTGCTTACACCTTACTACATACAGCATGCTCATTCCATTTTAAATACCGATTTTGAAAATATCTGCTCTATTAGGAATGTAAAAGGTAAGGTAGAACTGAACGACTCTACGAAAATTGACTCTATTATGACATCACGCTTTCTTATAACAAAATTGACTAAGACTCTGAAATATCAATATGCAAGAAAATATCCTCGAAAGAACAATCAAGTTTGAAGTCATAATTTTTAATATGGCTACTATGACTATAACCAAGAAATCGGCCTCAACATGGCTAATGTTAGTTTTAAGGCCTATGTTCACTAGACAATGAACAATACCAAAAAAATCACAGCGTTCAGGCAAAGCACCACACCAAAAAAGAAAGCAGTCCTTTTTGTTATTACCTTTTTTATCTAAGTAACTAGTGTGAAACAAGTTAGCTGAAAATGCACTGTGCCTCCAAAACCTGTTGGTTTAATCTGAATTTTCAAAAAATGGTGAAGCTTGCACTAAATTAAGCTCCACAAGCCTTGGAACAGCGAGACTGCATGACTCTTCGGACTACTATGGTTACTTAGGTTTTGTTTCTGGGTCTAAGCATAAAGACAAGGGCTTAACTGAATTGCTGCTAACAAACAAATGCTTTCGAAATTGCCCGAGCATCTAAGGATGCTCAGACATTTGTTGTTTTTCGCACTGGGCTATTCTACACCAAACATACAAACCATACTGCCTGGCGACCATCACAGATGTAAAGTGAAAAAAATGATGGTAATTTACTCTTCTGAAAATAGTTATTTGCAGAAAAGTTTTGAAGAGAAAAAAGTAGTGGTCAAGTGGGTACCTTCAGAATTTCACAGAATGCCGTGCGGGTGTTATTTGTGAGAAAAATTTCAAAGTACAACGTTTTCTTGCCATATCAAATTTCATCTTTATATTAAGTAAAGGTGCTTCCTAAAGTATTTGAAGCCGAGTAACATTAGTGCAATTTTTCCGCTACATAGACTTTGAAGAATTCAGCCAAACTGTTTATCTCTTGCATTACTTGAATGGCAATACTGCACTTTGTATGAATACTTGAGCCACAAATACTCACTGCACAGAAGTTATATTTCACGAAAAAAATAATGTTAGGTCCAGATTACAAATATCACTATATAATTGTTTTTGTCCACATTGAGATGCAATTTGAGCTGTGTGTTTGTCTAATTGGAAATTACTTTTATGTGTAAGTTGAAAACAAATGAACATTTCTTGTTATATGGCAAGTGTTATCATTACAATTTTTGTTTTAATGGGGAAATAATTTTTGAAGTCTCCTATTGAGGGCCATGGGGAACTTCGGAACGGAAGCTGTCGTATATCAATTGCAAAAAACAGCCATCATAATAAAACTTCGAAATTCATTTCTAGTTTAAGACAAAGTGTAATCATATAACTTGCCATATAAAGAGTAACTGCTTCCTTGCTTTTGATGTGGCAAAAAATTGCACTAATATTACTGAGCTTCATGCACTACACACAATCACCTTTACTTAATACCTAGACCGAACTTGGTGTAGAACAGGCAGTATTTTTGAAACACTTTTTACTTTTTACAAACAACACCCAGACGACATCCTGGGAAGTCCAGAAGGAACCAACGTGGCCTAATAGTTTGTTCTCTGCGATATATTTTAGCATTTTGCTGTTTCAATACAGTAAACGAGCACATTATTTTTTTCTCGAAACACAATTAGGACGGTTGACGAAATAGCTGGGATGTTTGATGTGTAATTGCCTCACTGCCAGCATTTATTCTTCTGAAGCTCAAGCTTTCACCTCTCTGTTACTGCCTCCCTCACATACAATGCCTGCATAGGAAAGAAAAAGAAAGGCAGGTCCGACAAAGTTCACAAGGCAAGATATTTTCATGTTGGATAAATTCATTACCATAAACAGCAGCAAAATAACATTCATTTTGAGTAGTCCAAAACACAAGCTATATACCAGCATACTGAGAGCCAAGCACAAACTTTTCATTTGAACATGTGTGGTGATAGACAGGAAGCACTTATTGCAAGACTGATCAGTCTGTGATTAACTGAATGAAGTACAATGCACTGTTCAATCCAACACCACATAGGCATCTTTGCTATAGCAAAGCCATGAGTCATACTAGAGGGGACAATGCAAATGTAACAAAAAAGGTGAAAAAAGAAAACAAGAGAAAAAAAAGAAGAAAAGGGGGATGCAAAGTAGGAGCAGCGTAGCACAACTTTTACTTTGCATCCCCCTTTTCTTTCTCCTTTTTTCTTCTTTTCTATCATTTATCTTTTTTTGCTTCCCTTACCCTCAACCTCCGACAGGAGAACACTTTGTATCAGCGCAACCTAACTTGAAAAGAAGCACGGGCTGCACTCTTCTGCGTTATAGTTTTTTTCTCAGACAAACAATTCCAACAGACACACACTCCTACACCAAAAGATGATGTCATTACTAACCCCATTTAAACACGCCAAAGATGACAAGGTTACTTCTAAAAAATAGGTTCTCTTATCGCAACATCGGCCAGCCTGTTTGAAGCACTTCCACTGTTCACCCTGATTACCCCACTAGATGTTTCCATCTGTCGACTCACATCTTCATTTTGGATAACACTAAGACGAGCTTACATTGCTGAATACGCACCAAAGTTGAGTGATGTATCATGTATTAGATTAAGCAACTCTGTTAAAAAATTATTGATAGCTTGCTTCCAGGCTTTTTATACTGTAGCCTGAAACTTCGTAATGTCTTCTATGCACATGCACCAGATTGACAACGTAATGCACAACATGCTTAAGAATACTGCGAGGAACATGATAACGACAAAACGACCAGCAACCGAAATTTTTCGCTGTACATGTTTATAAAATGTTCATGTACACCCAAACGAGGTGCTTATGATACAAGCCGAAAAAACCTACAAGTAGGGCCTTGGAGCCTTCTGGAAGTAGATGTGTTGCATTTTTTCTGTGGAGGGCTTTACACCCATAAGTGAGGAACAAAACTCCTGTATAATGAAGAATGTTGCCAGCTATCAGTCATAGAAAAATCTAATGCAGCTAATCTTCCCCGACACATCTGTACATTTAGAGAGATTACGTAGCTTCTGTGATTGTTGCAGTAACTCCAACAGGACCAGTGCGAAAATTGGCACTACCTGGCTAGACAAACGTCCAAACATGCCTGCCCGACTCCCTCTAGCCATCCCGGCTGAATCTGACGCATGATTTCTTAACTGCTGGCTGGACAAAAACAAAACCACTGAAGCACTCACAATACACAGCGTGAAGTTCCTTTGGAGTGGTACATTCTCGTTGAGGGTGCAGTTTTCACCTTATCCTTATGCAATTTCGCATTCATAACATTGTTCGCTGCATAATCTTTGTGGCATAAAGTGTGTGATACCGTCATGTGTATCCCATGTAATTTATAAAAATAGAATACCAGATAGCTTGATTCAAAAATAACAAAGTGCATCCAGTGCCATGTCCTGTAGCCATTCTTTAGGCAAGTGGCAGAATGATTTATTCTTCAAAACATATCTTACTTGTAACCACTACAAGAGCTAACTCGTACACTGGCACATTCTGTTTGCCTCTTCAGATTATAAGGTACTTTTTTTACACCAGAAAATCTTCAAGAAGTATAGCAGTGTTGTAATTGGGAAGAAATAAATGTAGAAGAAAAAAAGATAACCTGCCCTGTACAGGGACCGAGCCTGCAAACTTCGAATAACATGTCCGATGCTCTATCAACTGAGCTACCATGGCGGCTATCCCTCTTCCATTTTGTACGGTATATATGTGCATTTATACATGGAAGAGTCAGTCAGCGCTGCCTGTTACCATTATGGCGAGTGTGAGACACCTTTTTTTGCCTACTGGCAATTACTTTACGATTGCAATTACGTTACGATTACTTCCAATATCCCTATACTTCTTTGGCAGCATTATGCATCTATCAGTTCTTAGAAAATCTGCTTGTCACAGGAGGTGGCAATGGTTCGCCCTCCCACCTAAACGCATGTGCTTGAACACATGCACAACTGATCAAAAAAAACAAGTCACACACCGTTAAGATTACTGAGATTCACTGTTTCAGTTTCATGAGTAAAGGAAACAACTATAAATTTAACGGTTTCTAGTCTTTTTTCAACACATTATAATGAGAACTAGCAGAAAATGATGCCAAACAAACTATAGCGGATGTTATAAAAAGTAACTTTAACAAAATTGTGATAAGAAAAGTGAACAAAAACGTAACTTGGCAACGTTTTTCGACAAATAAACTGACATTACTTTTTATGACATCCCTATAATTTACTGGGTAATGTTGTCGGGTAATTTTCATTATTTGAGTGGTGAGTAGGCTGAAAAAGAAAGTATATGGCATTGATACTTCTTTTGAACACCTAATAGTTTGAGGACCTTAAAAGAGCGGAAGCTACTTTGAGTAGACCAGAATATTTAGTTGGAGCAAAAAAAAAACGTACACACATTTTTACCAGGCTTTTTAACACATTTTGAGACATAAAATTGTATGCTGCCAGTATTGTTAAGCACCATTACTTTCATGACACTATGCACTGTAGCAGGTGTAGTTAGAGTGGTGATAGTGAAGGATTAATCAAGCACGCTACCAACTGCATTCACATCAATGGTCACGTATTTTAAAAATAAACCTGCTGTATAGTAAAAAAATTTTAGAGCATTTATGATTTTATCCAAATCAAGTTAAACCGAGTGGGTAAGCAAACCATTTGCATAAAATAAAAAGGCATAAAGTGAATCATGTATTATAACAAAGTGAACAATTTCAGCAACGCAGGGCAAAGTGACAAAAGTTCTATTAAAAACCCCTCTCATTATAACATCCATGAAAAGCACCATACCAGAATATTTTATAGTGCATGTAATATCGAGACTACTAGACTGTCTATTGACCATTTAGAAGAAAGGTATCTCCTTCACGTTCAAGGGGCAACCACTTAGCCTTTTTCCGAGCTTTCCTGTGAATATTTTCTGAATTTCAGATATCATTAGGATTGATTTAGAGTGAACAGATTTTGCTTACGCATTGAAACCTAGTTCTGTATGTAACTGCAATTATGGGTGCCAAACCACCTAGAATTATTTTTAACATTTAACTTATTTTTTAACTGCAGCAGCGCAACTAGCTATGGGTGACAAAAAAGTAGCTAGAAACAATACCTTTACCTCTTTGAGCCTTTTGGAAGTGTTCAGCTTCTCAGTGCTCACCTTACAACATTTTTTTTAAGTACGTGTTTGTGTGCCCACTGCTCCTGCTTCTTGTACAGTGAGGAGGAGCACATGGCAAGAAGAGACAAGAAAGAAGTATAGGGAAAAAAAGCGAAATAAGCGAGGACCTTTTTTGAATCGTACAATGTGTGTAACACTATTATTGCGACAACATATAGACAAATTATCACGGCTATGCATCCATTGTAGAGTCATACACAGCTGCAACACCATGACTAAATTTCAACCTTGTGTCGGTTTAGGATCCCTTAAGAGTGGCAAGCTAATGATATCTGCATTTGTATGGCACATACTAAGATGCAGTGAAATGTGATATGGTAATCTCATTTAGAATGCACGTCTTGTGGCTTCATTGTATATGTGGCCACAAGTAACTCTGGTTGCAAAGCAATATGGCAGAGCCTAAACAGACGTCACCGACCACTCCAATCTGAACTTGCCTTTGCTACTTGCCCATTATCATCCCAGCAAAAAATGACTAATTTAATCTGCTACAGATATGTGCTAGCTTATGCTAAGGACCAAGTATGAAGGGTGTTTTGTCATTATTGAGATCAGTTGTTTGTTCAAGAACACTTGCTGTCAAACACAAATACATTGCTGTCGAAGCATCAAGACTCAAACAAAAAGAAGTGTCTCTTTAAAAACTACAGGCCACAAGGTGCAAGATAAATATTTGATATACTTGGGATGTAAGGCACGCACAAGAGGTGCTGCCATATTATACTTTTCCTTGTGTTGAAACCTGCTTGCTTTGCTCACCCAACACATCTGTATAGATACCGTGAAAACACCAAGGAGCTAATGCAGCAAGGTTGAACACATGTCCAGGGATTCCACCATTCCTAAGCAGCCCTACAGCCTCCGCAGTCCTGCAACCATTTGCAAGGTAAGTATATTTCTATCCAAAGTTCTTGCTTTACAGACACACATGCAAGACTCATAACCACTCTATAGGAAGTTTGCATGATAATGTGCTGGGTAGAAAAACAGATGCCAATATCAAGTATCCCGGCCTGCCACTTCTTTCTTTCCGTTCTTAATTATTCAATCCATGGTTAATAAATGTTCCCCCAAAGTGGAGTGTACTGGTAGTTTGGTGAAGAATTGCAATGTATTTCAAACACAGTCCGATTCATGGCAAGTAGGCAAGCAATAGCGTTTTGTCAGCTGTTCTAGACAAGAGCATGAAGTTTAGCTAAAACTCATGTTTTTTATAAACACCATTCAATTTGATATAAAAGTTGTGAGCAATATGTGAAGGAACACGGATTCATGTTTAATCAATGATTTCTTATAATGTACTGATATGAATGCAACTGAATATGAAACGATAATTTTTGCCTGAGAATTTAGAGTTATGAACACTATCACACTTGCCAGCTGCATCTTGTCCAAAACAGCGGCAAGATAGGCTAGTTTCTCAGGGTGAGCAGTAATGAGCAGTGCAAAGTAACAACAAGAAACACCAGTAACAACAGTATGGGGCAAGCACAGACTGCCAACTGTATCATTTATTGCACAAAAGTTCGCCTGAATATCAGTCATGCAACTCGTGCAAATGAAGGTCCAGTTGGGAATGAACAAGTTACGAAATCAACAATGCCTGCTTGCACTAACAGGACCCTCATTCACATAAAGTATGCAGCGATAGGCCCCTACCGAGGTACGTCACAGCATGATGTAACTGGCACATGTAAAAGGTGTGGTTGGAAAAACACTCCCGCTGGTGGCTCAGCCCGGTACAGTCGTGTAAGGTTTGGGGCAAGTTTTAATTTTTCAAAGCTTACACTTCACGTTACAATGTTGACATTAGCTGTAGTATGTGTCAGCAAACATCTAGATGTGTGGTAAACTGTGTGGTAAAATATTTGCCACGCTGTCTGTTTATCTTGAAGAAGGAAGAAGTGAACACACTTGGTGGCCTGTGCGAGGAACAGCGGCATAGTCTTCAAAAATGTGCACTGTTGATTGCGGCATGTAGTGTGCATTGAAAGGTATTGAGAATATCGAATCTACTGAGAATATTGTGTGTGGCGTGTGCAGTGTCAATAACAATGTGTCTTGTTTGCGAAGACGTTAGCACTCATGGCAGGGACCAGTTGATGAAAAAACTTTATTTGACATTTTAGTCAAGGTAATTGTGCACTTGACGCGACCATCTGCGAGTGGGTACATCTCGGTGTTTGCGCTGTGTGCAGAAAAAAATTGCATGGTCAGCGGGCTGGAAGATACCATTTGGTGAAGCTGAATGTATGAATTGCCCCGACGAGTACGGAAGCCCAATAAAGGTATAACTCGTTTTATCGAAGGCCTTATATGTCTTCGTGTAATAAGCAGAGATTCTTGTTTCACATATACTCAGTACCTTTACCGCTCGATATTCATGAAGTGACAATGCAAACAACAAGTTTGTGTGTTAGGTCCTAAGGGAGCATTGTAAATATGCAAATAAGTTGTAGGTGTCAGATGCAGCAATGTAACTGCGCAAAAGATTACGTATATATTAGGCTACAGGGTTAGAATCGCATACATCTCAGTGGTCTATCAGGAACGTCACAAACAACTTCCTTGCCAACCAGCCCTTGCACAGAGGGAGGGAATGGCTGGCACGGCGCTCGAAGTGATGTTACACTATTTGCAAACATAGAGAAGTTTCTTACTTAGGCAACATTTTGCACAATATATTTTTAGATGCAAGACTGTACTCGTCCACATTGATCATACTGATGTCTTTTGTTGTTAATTTGTGCTGTGAATTACTAGGCATTTAGTCACCATGATCTTTAAAAGCTAATTTCAGTGTTCTTTTTCATATTGCTGACAACTGTGTTGTTGCATAAATTGGGCAAAAATGCAACACAGAAAGGCTGTCACAATAAATACACCAACATGGGTATTCTCCTGCAAACAAAAGTCGGCACTGGTCCTGTCATTACCCGTCTTCCTTCTCACTTTGCCTTGTTTGTGCTGAAACAGCCAAACACCTGATGAGTTAAATGAGAAATATTAACGCACCAAATCTATAAGTGCTTGCATCAGCAACTACACAACAGCGTAAAACCACACCCCTGCCACACAGCAGAGAAACATATTTTGAACATGCTGGCAGTGTATTATTTTATAAAAAGCAACTCTGGCAGATTACAAAATCTCACATTGTGCATGCAAGTTTTCTTCAAAGTCAGGTGTACAATGTAGGTGCTGGCCGGTACATTATTAGTTACAAGCAAAGACGTCTTGCAGGTACACATGCAGATTGAAAGAACACCTCTCTTTCTCTACACTAGGCACGCACATTATATTTTCAACAAGCACACGCCACTGTTTAGGGGCATAATAACACTCTACCGTGAACGTATGCTAATCAACCCACTTAGGCGGTTGGCTAGGTGTATCGAGCCAAGTTACAAATTGTATCGCCCGCGAACATAAACAAAATGCTGCTTTGCATCAGATGGCACTGCAGGCTTCGTTTAATCAACAACGTAGCAAGCGCCGTGTGCGTCTTCCTCACTACATTGCACATATAAAAAATTCGATCACCATACACATGCATGTTGCCGCAGTTGTTGCCGCAGTTGTCTCGAATTAGCTCCAGTAAGGCCGCGCCGATGCGCCATGGCTCTGCTGGCGTTAGCGTTGTCAAAGCGAATGGGCAACCGCATTCGCAAAGGCGCGTAAGGTTGCCGTTTCACGACGCCTCGTTCGAGTGCAGCAACACACACTTGCACTGAGTGGCATACTTGGTCTACATAAAAAAGTGTGCCCCTTACCTTTAGTTTCTTTCACACTGTCCTGGGGAAGCGACCACAGGCGTCAGCCGTCACCTCGGAGTCCTTCGAGCGCCCGCCCAACCCGCCGATTCTTTGGACGACTCGCACTTGATCCGCACTCGAAGAACCGCGGGAATAGGGCGCAATCTTAGCACATCACACGAACGAGAAACGGCGCTTCCTTGCGTAAAGTTAACATTTCGTGCTCTCGTGTGTAGCAGCGCAAACACATGAGAGGCGCACAGAAACGGCATGCCTACAGAAACAAAGAAGACAAACAACATGTGGCTTTAGCTGTGAATGGATTTGACTTGGATATCTGTGTGAGGAAAATAAAAAAAAACATCTGTCACTGCTATAAACTGAAAAAAACTGTATGTTATATAACTTAAAAAAATAAACGGTTATTCAAAAAACAAGTTACAACTTACGAATATTTTCGCAGGGCTTTGTTTTGTTTTTGTTCTAGCAGACGACAGCCTCCTACTGCTTCTACGACAGACATAGTGCGGTTTCACGTTAGGTGCGTGTCGCTGACGCAAAGCTCTACAGTAGCGATATCAGAGTTATCAATTCTGAATTATTCATAGGATGACTACAAAGCAGTAACATTTTGACATAGTGCAGTACGCAATCTTTCATGGCATGACATTTCTTTGCTCTGAAGCAAATCGAAGCAAGCCAGCCGGCGCAATCAGCTGATGTCGCCACTGCGCGAGGCATGGTCGTGGGCAATAGCGTCGCGCCCCGCGCTCGATTTGTCATCAAGCGATAGAGCTACTAAGTGGAATACAGCTAGATGCAGGGATTAATGGCGTATCATTCTAATTCCCTGTGGTGGCCGACTCAATCGCAAGAGAGCCCCGGGAAACAACCTTCAACTGCTCAAGCTTGTGTGTGGGTGTAAAAATACTTCTTTTCATCCGCGGCGGGGCAGCAATCTATAGTTGAAAGACATGCGAAAAGCATGTGACGTATATACAATCACAAAACATATGCACACAACAATAGATACGATCGAATAACATACATAAATATGCCAACACAAAGCGTGAAAAAAGCAAATTTATATACATAACTTAAACCCACTGTAGTCTTCAGCGCGAATAGCTTAGCAAGCTAACGCACTCAGTTCACGTACGCGAGCATACATAATTGGCGCAGGCTCAAGTCCCGCCAAGTTGATTTTTTTTTGTTTTTTTAAACGTTTTTATTGTACTGCTATCTTTTCTAATGCCTTAGGTTCTAAAACAAAATAAAAGCAATATTGCGTTCAAGTACGTATGTGGGACTGTGCTTTTTGCGCAACAGTTATTAGTATTTTATTTTCATTAATAATTTTTATTTATTTCATAATATAACAAAATTAAGGACTAAGGGGAACATTGGGTCTGCTTGATTGTGAAGGGACTCGAGAAGTTAGAAAACTCAAACCAAAAAAATTATTTGAGAAAAAACTGAGCATTTCACTGCCAGACCAGTTTCTTCAAGGGTAGGCCCTAGGTATGCGCGAGACTTGCTATATGACTCATATCAAGCTGTGGCAGTTGAGGAAAGGCAATATCACCGAGAAGCAGTTCCAATATATATTTTGGTTGATGTTTTTTGATTCCTCCAAAATAAGGGCTGCACAATTGTGATCGAGCCAAACCAAGAATTGCGCGCACGAAGTCATGAGACAGAAAATGAATAATGTTGATTGTTTGAAAAATTGCCCTTAATAAAAGGAAGAGTTATGTAGTGCTACCTAGCTTAACTCGCAGTAAGAATTTCTTATATACATATAGATAGTTTAAAATGGACAATGTTGCACACACAGACATTGGATAAACTTTTTTGCAGCACAGTTGAAGCATCTATCTAGAACTGAAGCATCAAGAGAAGCTCATGCGTCCTTACTTTATTGCGCTTTACATAGCTTGTATGCGTCCATGCAGCCATGATATGATATATTTTAAAGCATTTGTTTAACCTATAATCTTCTTATTCATTAAAGCTGGCCCATATGTTGTGTCTTATGTAGCACTACAATTGAAGTTTAATATGCATGGTGGTCTGAAACAATACTTTTGGAAATCTCAAAACGACCCAGCTCTATACACGACCATCCGAGCATCAATGATAAGCACCATTATGTGTCCGTACATATCAGTTGTGCTCTCATACTTAATTATTTTTCTGACCACTCCCTCTGCCCCTACCTCGTTTCTGTTATGAAGCTGTGGCAAGTTGTGTATAGCTGTATTTATATTGTAGGAGCACATATACTATCAATAAAAAATTATTTTTAGGCTACATGCAATTAGTTTTCATAGATTTTCATTTCTTTTGTCGGTGCTCAGGAGAGCTAAGCTCATGGTCGATATTTTAAAATGACATTTCTCTTTGCCAATGTTAATGAGAACAGTTTCATTAATATTGACAAGTTCATTCACATTGAATTTAGTTCTCATTATCATTGTTTCTACCAAAAAACGAGCCCTTGAAGTTATGCTTTTTTTTGCTTGATTTGTTTTCGTGTGACAGCATGCAAGTAAAATGACAGTTAATTTCATTCCTTGTGAATGACACATTCTTCGTGTGACAGACCTTAGCACCTGGTCATCTGCAGAAGTTGTATTCATTCTGGAAAAGGACGAACAGCGGTGACTGACAACACAGACTAGCCTGCGTTATTCTTTTGTACTATATATGTCACTGTGTATTCATTTATAACTTTATAGAGCTCGGATTTGCTGCTGAAAATGTGACAACAGCTGTAGAGTTTCCCCATTTTTGCAACAATACACATGCCTTTCATACACTATTGCACATTTTCGTAAGCACCTTACAAAATCTGTATATTTCCGTAAGACCTTACATTCTGCATTTTCCTTATGAAAGCTTCTGTACACTCCATACACTTTCCTTATCCTTCCATGTCTTCCATAATGAACTCTCCGTATGCTCCATAAGTTTCCTTATCTTTCCACAATTTCCATTAAACTCACTCCATCCACGCCATAAAACTTCCTTATCCTTCCATATACTCCATAAAAAGCTTTCCGAGTATGCCATACCTTTTCTTTAGCTTTCCGTATACTCCATAAAAAGCTTTCCGTATACGCCATACAATTTCCTTATCCTTCCATATACTCCATAAGAAGCATTCCGTAAATGCCATACAACTTTCGTATATTTCCATAAAACTCCATATTTTTTCCGTATGTAGCATAAGGAAATGTAGCATAAGGAAAAGTTCATATGATTTCCGTAAGATTTCATACGGAACATTTCAGTAGGGTTTCTTCACTTCAATGAGTTTCATAATGAACAAAATAATATGATGCTCCAGACACGAGTCAGCACTCACGTATGGCGGGTCGTTATGTTGTGTCCGAGATGAGAGGGGGGTTTGTATATTCATACTGTAGATCTTGCACTGTCATGACCATGTGTTATTCAGTTTACAATAAGTGTTCAGTAGTGAGTCCAAGTGAAAATATGTCAAGCTGCGAGATCAATCAGGCAGCCCCGCCGCGGTGGTCTAGTAGCTAAGGTACTCGGCTGCTGACCCGCAGGTCGCGGGTTGGAATCCCGGCTGCGGTGGCTGCATTTCCGATGGAGGCGGAAATGTTGTAGTCCCGTGTGCTCAGATTTGGGCACACGGTAAAGAACCCCAGGTGGTCGAAATTTCCGAAGCCCTCCACTACGGCGTCACTCATAATCATATGGTGGTTTTGGGACAGTGAACCCCACATATCAATCAATCAGATCAATCAGGTAGAAATAATTGATAGATTAGGCATCACTTTTATGCAAACTGTCAGTTGTTCTTTCTAAGAAAGAGCTATGTCTCAGACATCACCATAATGTATTTCATGCTAGCTGTGAACACGTGATATGGTTCAGAAGTTTCACAATAACGTCGTTGCTTGTTTAGAAATAAAATACTATTATAAGATAGCAATCATGCTTCTCAAGCGAATTCTCTGTCTTCGTCTTTTGCCCTTGCACTTGTGGAATAATGGCGTTACATTTGTATGATGACCAAAATGCAGCTCTCCCCATTTCACTGTTTTATGCGGAACTCTTCTTTCTTTAGTTCATCTCTTCTTTTCACCAAGAGTTCTTCCATGGCGAGTGAGAATGACAGGCATGGAGCACACATACGTACAAGCACACAGACCGCTTCTTTCAGCTCCTGGCGTGACCAGATTTTCTGGCCACGTCACCACCATCTATGGGTAAAACAAAAAGTCAAAAGAGTAGCATGAAATTGTGTTTTATTCTTTGACGGCATTCGGCACTGCTTATCATTACAAAAGATTGAACTCAATGAACAACGGTACTTCAACAATAAAAATATTAAAGCTGCTTTTGGACCCTCCATGAATAAGAATATGATGTAGGCTTTTCAATTTAACGTCTAATATTGGTAATAAATCCAGGCCTCAATAAATATTTCAAAATAACCAGTCAATATTTTTAGTCAGAATATAGTCTTTTTTCTCAAATGTTAGAAAAATGATCTATGTAAATTACTACTAGACAATTCAATTCTTAGCCAGTCCTGCAAAATAAATTTGTTTAGAGCATGGTGCTCTGAAAGGTTGTTGTGCAAAACACGATTACCGCATCAATTTGAGCAATGCCGGCGCAACTAACACTCAATTTAGTTCCATGATGAATCTTAATAATGCTTCCTTGATCATATGTATGCAGCCATCAAGGGGACCAGCAAAAAAGGGAGCACGACTGCATTGATCGTGATGGACGAAT
Source organism: Rhipicephalus annulatus (assembly GCA_013436015.1). Classification (NCBI taxonomy): domain Eukaryota; kingdom Metazoa; phylum Arthropoda; class Arachnida; order Ixodida; family Ixodidae; genus Rhipicephalus; species Rhipicephalus annulatus. Next base: position 664,858 of record WOVY01010991.1, read on the forward strand.
GTGCAACAATAAACCACTTTTATCTAGACAAATTTTTCAGATATAGTCATCACTTCCAGCTTCTTATCTCTCCAATTGCCTTACATATAGTCAATGCAGTCAGTATGATGCTCAGTTTTTGCAGTGCACATGTTCTGCCATTATTTTCTTATCCTCACTGTTATGACATTGTCGCGGCTCCTGTTTTATTCTCCCCCATGCAGATGCTCACCCAGTCTGACCAGGAAATCTTGCAAACAATGCCAGCACAGACTTCTTTAGATAGGTTATTTTTCTACACACGAGACCATGCCTTAATTTGTATGTATAAAGGTTAACCCACGCATCGCTAATAATATGTATGCCTTAGTAGGTTTGACTTACGGGGGACAAATCTGAGCATGGTACTTTTGTTCGATAGTGGCATGCTGGAAGATGAAACTGCCTCACAAGAAAAATCTCCAAATTTGCACAAATATTCTCAGCCAAGCCAGCCTCGCTGATGTTGAAGACTCCAGTTGAAGACTAATTGATGCGATTGAGGCAAAACGTTTTATTTCAGCGAATCTATGCCTGAAGAACGGAAAGTCGAACTACAAGCAATACATAGTCTGCCCCGATAGCTGCGAACACTACGTTGGCCATTAACAATCTTGACAAGCGGTACAGTGCGTCCGCTTTTAAACTTGCGCTATTAAGAATTTCCTGGGTATTGCTGGTGGCTACGTAAAACCTAGACTAGTCGCGTTCTATCCACGAAGTTAAGAGTGTGATCTCAAGTTATCGTTGTGCTTCTCAAACACTGCTGCGCCACCTTTTGCTCAGAGCTTTTGGGGATAAAAGCTGACTTTATCAAAATAAAACACACGTGGAATTTTGCATGTGCATAATTGTCAGGCTTGTCATTCATTAGCTAATATATCCCAAGTAATAAGATATTTTTATACCCAAAGGCCAAAAGACATTTAAATGTGGTGTGTTGTGTTGAACGTGTTATCGCCTTGATGAATATCTACAGCAATTCACATAGCTGTGGTAGCAGTATATGTGGACATCACATTGCCCAAGCATTTCACTATGCCAATTATTTTTTTTTCAACACATCTTGTGACAGCCTCAATTATTCACCTTATATCCAGAAATCTCTGGAAAAACAGTTAACAAATTGCATTTTCTTTTTGTTGTTTCAGGAAAACATTTACATGTTGATGTGAGATTTTGCATTTATTTTCGTTTTTGTTTCGACAAAGCACCAGAGTGTGTAGGCGTTTAACTCAACTTCAGCCAGAAAATGAATGCTTTCAAATCTTCTCAGAAGATACAGTTTATTGATATTTCAATTCTAATTTAGCCATGTTACCACTTGTGATTTAGGCAAGAATCACTCTCACGTGTGTGAAACTGAGTGCATTTTCTGTCTGGCATGTGCCGAATTGTAAAAAAAAGATATTTTTTTGTAATTTTTTCTGTTATTTTATTCGTATCTAAGCAGAGTTAATTGCGCTGTCTGACCTTGTGTTTTTAAAATTATTGCACAAGTACTGCAATAAAAACGTAACTCGTTTAGAACAGGCTAATGTTTAGATTACTGATGTAAGCTAAGAGTAAAAATGATGTGCTATAAACTGAACCTTTTTGCTAATGGACGACAAAATTCAGAGCAATTTTTATCGAATAACTTATGTTTTTACACCCATTTCATGTCACAATTTGGCATCATTTGTAGCCTTGAACGTTTTATTTTTTCCATTTACGTACCTTGAGGACTGTGCAAGGATGTATGCAATGAGGGATATGATACAGCACAAAAAAAAGAAAAAGCACTCGTATTGTTTACCAAATCACCTTCACACAAAATGATGGTGTGTCATTGGTGGGAGCTACATTACTAGGGCTGTGCGAATATTTGATTATTACATTTAACAGCATTCTATTCTATTTACTAGACGAATTGAACGGTACATATACGAAATACCGAATATTTAAAACTAATCGGCCCCTCTGGGGCAACTTTGAAGCAGCGAAACCAGGGAGCAGCTGAAGGTTTATTTCGTTCTTGTAATCTCTGAATTACCACAATAAATGCATCCCAAGTATCGGCAGCACCATTGATGCTAGAACCATTACCAGTTAAAACATGCCTGCTGCAAATGGCACTTTCACTGTTTTTACTATGATAGAGATGCATCGCATTAATCACTTCCTGTCTTCATCATTGCAGTCAGAGACCATGGCTGCATCTAGCTTCACGAATAAAAACACATGCAAGTCTTCTGTTCACACAAATTGTTCTTACAGATATAGAATTAAACACTTATGTTCAAATGCTCTCTGTGCCAGGGTATTTGTTGTGATAACTTTGCAAGTGTAAATAATTATTTAGCATAATGCATGATGTTCGGTTCAAATTTGTTCAGATTTTATGCCGCAGTTTTTTTTCACAAGCTGACAACAGAGTTTGCACTTGAGTAATGTAGTTGCTGTGATAATTACACATAAAGTTGAAAAGTATTTCAAAGGCTGTGGTCACTACTGTATACAAGCTTATCAACGTTTTCATAATTATAGTAATATTTTGTGGCAGTTTTTGATTACTTTCTTCAAACAGTTGAGGAGTTTTACGATTATATTTAAAGTGTTTCTTCCCAATTTTAAAACTATCAGAAAAGTAATAGGTTCGTTTAAGAGTTGGATTTGGTAACACCACCATTATATTCGTGATGATAGTTATAGCGCGAGAACAGAACGATCACACAGAGACAAGAAGTACACGAAGGACATAAAGAACACGACGGACACGAGCACTTTCTTCGTGTCCTTCTTGTCTCTGTTTCGTCGTTCTGTTTTTGCGCTATAACAATCGTTATGCCTTACCAACTAGCCCAAGCTGCTACACTTCTCAATTAAATTCATATTTGATTCGCTTCTAAAATTTGCTACTCGCAAACCCCTTGCTTGCGTGCGTCTTTTAGTATGAGCGTGCTCGTGCTTACCGTCGCCGTAGTCTAGAGACTAAGGTACTCGGCTGCTGACACGCAGGTCGCTGGATTTAATCCCGGCTGTGGTTTCTGCATTTCTTATGGAGGCGGGAATGCTGTAGGCCTGTGTGCTCAGATTTGGGTGTAAGTTTAAAAACCCCAGGTAATCAAAATTTCTAGAACCTTCTACTACGGTGAGTTTTATAATCAAATCGGGGTTTTGGGACGGCAAACCCCACATATCAATCTATCAACCATGCTCGTGCTTTTAACGCTTCACCGTTCTACAGGCATGCATCGCAGTGAAGTGAGAAAAAAAAAGCTGGCTTGAGGCAGGTTTTTTATATGCAGAACATACAGTAGATTTCAATGTGTATTTAGCCTAGATAGAATACGCTGCCACCGGCATACTTCTCTTCTAATAATAGCGCGGCCTCTTGTTCCTTATGTGAGTGGAATAGCTTCTCGTGTTCATAGAGTAAGACTACAAAGATATTCGTTTGGAAATCTACCGAGGCACTGCTACAGATCTTCATGCTTAATATTTCGCCTATTTATTATAACCGGTAGCGGTGGCAGTCACTACGAGTAGCCCAAGATATGACAGATTGAGCGCAAGCTGAGCTGATTGTGTGGCCAATCGAGTGAAGGGAAGTGCGCGACGTAGGCACTCAAGTGTTCCGACACCGGCTCTTTGATCTTCAACACAGACCTTTACTATTCTTGTTATATATTCCGCACATGAACTCTTTACACCGTCATCTTCCATTTTCACTGCATATCTGCTCTGACTTTGATGCTTTCGGCATCGTTGCAAACACAGCGACGAGTTTTTCGGCAGCTTCGACACAGGCGTGCGTACAGCGTTCCCGTAGCACCTTAATAGCACCAACTACTTATTAGCACCGTCTTCCCATTCATCGTAGGTGGTTTGCCAGTATGCGTGCGAGTGTGAACTTTGTTGTCGCCTTTACCACGGTGTCACCATCAGCTGGGCCCATGCCTGACAGACGAACCCTGCAGCATCGCCATCGGTGCAGCCATGCTTGTTGACGACATCACGCACGAACCACTTAAGGCACTGCTTTCGAGAGCCTCGTAAAGGCGCCTGGCGTAGTGCATTAGGGGGGGGGTCAATTTACTCGCCTTTTTAATGTCGCTGCCCAAAAATGGGTGTTTTCTCTCCGTCTCTCTTCTTAACAATAGCGCAGCTTGATGACTGACATTTGCGGCTGAAGCATTCTGGACCTCGTACTTCATAGGTCATCGGCACCACGGGTCTTTTACCCACCCGATCGCTCCTGCAGCTACCTATGAATCCATCGCGGACGGCATCAATACATCTTGGGTGGTGCAGCCGTCTGACGGATCTCTGCTGGACGACTTGTAACCGCACACACTGCCGCGCAGCGCACGCGCAATTCGACGTTCCGCTGCTTCCACTACAGCCCCTTCACCTCAGGTCTTCTACTGGTGTGTTGGATTGACCTAGCTTCATTAGGGACGTTCTAAGAGCCTTCGAAATATTTTTTTTAAATTTCTATCTAATTACTGAAACAACTACAGTATTCAAGCTGAAACTCTGTTGCCAACTTTTAAAAAATGAGGCATAAAATTTAAACAATTTTGAACTGAACACCATGCATTCAGCCATATATTTATTGAAACAGGCAAAATATTACAACATATACCTTGGCACGGAGAGCATGTAAAAATCAAGTGTTTAAAGCTGTATCTCTAAGACTATTTTACGTGAAAAAAAACTTTCATATGTTTTATTCGTGAAGCTGAATGCCGCCATAGTCGATAACTTCAATAATGAAGACAGGAAGTGTATAATGCGATGCATTCAGTAAAAACAATGAAACAGCAGTTTGCAGCAAACATTGTTTATCTCGTAATGGTGATAGCATCAATAGTGCTGCCAATACTTGGGTTGCATTTATTGTGGTAATTCATGGATTAAACGAAGAAAATAAACCTTTAGCTGATCCCATGTTTGCTGCTTCAAGGTTGTCTCTTAGGGGCCGCTTACTTTTAAAATATTTGGTATTTCGTATATTTACCGTTAAATTCGTCAAGCAAATTGAACAGAATGCAAATGAATTCATGATTCAAATATTGGCACACCCCTGATAATGTTGCCGCCACCATACCCATCATTTTTTTGTGTGAATGTGATTAGGTAAACATTAGGAGTGCTTTTCTTTTACTCTTTTTTGTGCTGCAATATATCTCTCATTGAACACATCCTTGCACATCCGTCAAGGTGCGTAAATAGAAAAAAGGTAATTGTACCTGGCTACAAGTGATGCCAATTCTTGACATGAAATGGGAGTAAAAACAGGTGTATTTGAACAAAACTGCTGTGCCTCTTATCGTCCATTAGCAGGAAAGATCAGTTTATAGCACATTGTTTTCACTCTTAGCTTACATTAGTAAGCTAAGCATTACCATGTTTATGAGCACTTCCTTGTTTATTATTGCATTATTGGTGCAGTTATTATAAAAACACAAGGTCAGACAGCACAAATAACTCTTCTGAGATAGGAATAAATATAGCAGAGTAAACTTCAAAAAAACTTCCTTTTACAGTTCAGCACAGTAAAGACATAAAATGCAGTAAGTCTCAACACATTGGGGCGATTCTTGCCTAAATCACAAGTGGTAACCTGGCTAAATTGTAATTGGAAATATCAAAAACTGTATTTTCAGCGAAGGTTTGACAGAATCTGTTTTCTGGCTCACGTTGAGTCAAATGCTTACATACTCTAGGTGCTCTGTCAAAAAGAAAGATTAAAATAATTGCGAAATGTCAGATCAAAGTTTATTGTTTTCCTGAAACAAGAAAAACATGTTATATGTTAACTGCTTCAGCCAGAGGTTCGAGATATGAGATGAATAATTAGACTGTCAGAAATTGTGTTGCAAAATGCTTGCGAAATGTGATTGTGTGAAGTGAATAGTCTGGTTCTTAGGCAGCACCAGCCATAACCCCACAATACTAAAACAAGTGTATAAGCAGCCGCGCTGTACTGCTGGGTAAGATTATCATTGGCCGACGCCCTGTTCACAGCTATTCCGGCAGACTATGTATTGTTTGTAGTTTGACTTCCCGTTTCTCAGGGAAAGGCTCGCCTAAAAAACGCTTGGCATTTATTGTGTCAATTACGACGTTCTTCAACATCATGACAATATTAGTTTTTACGTCTCTCGATGAGATGTTTAGGTCTATAAATCCATAAAATTTAATTGTTTTTCATGTGCAGATGTACAACTGCAAAATTGTTAAATTTAGTACCAACAGCAATCTTTTTTCTGTTTGTTTTTGTGTAAATAGAATTGGTGAAGCAGAGCAGTATACAAGTGTCACGGTTAATAGGGACTATGTGACAAAGCCCATCGATCCTTGGAGCAGCTTGCATCTCTAGCTGTCAAACATGGTGTAACCCTACTGAAACGTTCCGTATGAAATCTTACGGAAAATATATGGACTCCGTAACATTTCCTTATGCTACATGCGGAAGAAATATGGAGTTTTATGGAAATATACGGAAGTTGTATGGCATTTACGGAACGCTTCTTATGGAGTATAAGGGAGGATAAGTAAATTGTATGGCGTATACGAAAAGCTTTTTATGGAGTATGCGGAAAGATAAGGAAAATGTATGGCATATATGGAACGCTTTTTATGGAGTATATGGAAGGATAAGGAAAGATAAGGATACTTATGAAGCATACGGAGAGTTCATGATGGAAGATATGGAAGGATAAGGAAAGTGTATGGAGTGTACAGAAGCTTTCATAAGGAAAATGCAGAATGTAAGGTCTTACGGAAATATACAGATTTTGTAAGGTGCTTACGAAATTGTGCAATAGTGTATGAAAGGCATGTGAATTGTTGCAAAAATGTGGAAACTCTACAGTTGTTGTCACATTTTAAGCAGGAAATCCGAGCTCTATAAAGTTATAAATGAATGCACAGTGACATATATTGTACAAAAAAATAACGCAGGCTAGTCTGTGTTGTCAGTCACCGCTGTTCGCCCTTTTCCAGAATGAATACAACTTCTGCAGATGACCAGGTGCTAAAGTCTGTCACACGGAAAATGTGTCATTCACAAGGAATGACAATAACTGTCATTTTACTTGCATGCTGTCACACGAAAACAAATCAAGCAAAAAAGCATAACTTCAAGGGCTCGTTTTTTGGTAGAAACAATAATAATGAGAACTAAATTCAATGTGAATGAACTTGTCAATATTAATGAAACTGTTCTCATTAACATTGGCGAAGAGAAATGTCATTTTAAAATATCGACCATGAGCTTAGCTCTCCTGAGCACCGACAAAAGAAATGAAAATCTATGAAAACTAATTGCATGTAGCCTAAAAATAATTTTTTATTGATAGTATGTGCTCCTACAATATAAATACAGCTATACACAACTTGCCACAGCTTCACGACAGAAACGTGGTAGGGGCAGAGGGAGTGGTCAGAAAAATAATTAAGTATGAGAGCACAACTGATATGTACAAACACATAATGGTGCTTATCACTGATGCACTGATGGTCGTGTATAGAGCTGGGTCGTTTTGAGATTTTCAAAAGCATTGTTTCAGACCACCATGCAGATTATGCTTCAATTGTAGTGCTACATAAGACACAACTTATGGGCCAGCTTTAATGAATAAGAAGATTATAGGTTAAACAAATGCTTTAAAATATATCATATCATGGCTGCATGGACGCATACAAGCTATGTAAAGCGCAATAAAGTGAGGACGCATGAGCTTCTCTTGATGCTTCAGTTCTACATAGATGCTTCAACTGTGCTGCAAAGAAATATAACCAATGTCTGTGTGTGCAACATTGTCCATTTTAAACTATCTATATGTATATATAAAATTCCTACTGCGAGTTAAGCTACGTAGCACTCCATAACTCTTCCTTTTGTTAAGGGCAATTTTTCAAACAATCAACGTTATTCATTTTCTGTCTGATGACTTCGTGCCCGCAATTCTTGGTTTGGCTCGATCACAATTGTGCAGCCCTTATTTTGGAGGAATCAAAAAAACATCAACCAAAATATATTTTGGAACTGCTTCTCGGTGATATTGCCTTCCCTCAACTGCCACAGCTTGAAATGAGTCATATAGCAAGTCTCGCGCATACCTAGGGCCTAACCTTGAAGAAACTGGTCCGGCTGTGAAATGCTCAGTTTTTTCTCAAATAAATTTTTGGTTTGAGTTTTCTCACTTCTCGAGTCCCTTCACAATCAAGCAGACCCATTGTTCCCCTTAGTCGTTAATTTTGTTATATTTTGAAATAAAAGAAAATAATATTGAAAATAAAAATACTAATAACTGTTGCGCAAAAACACAGTGCCACATACGTACTTGAACGCAATATTGCTTTTATTTTGTTTTAAAACCTAAGGCATTAGAAAAGATAGCAGTACAATAAAAAACGTTGAAAAAAAAACAAAAAAAATAAACTTTGCGGGACTCGAACCTGCGCCAATTAGTTGTGCTCGCGTACATGAACTGAGTGCGTTAGCTTGCTAAGCTATTCGCGCTGAAGGTAGCATGTGAGTTTAAGTTATGTATATAAATTTGCTTTTTACACGCTATGTGTTGGCATATTTATGTACGATATGCGATCGTATCTATTGTTGTGTGCATATGTTTTGGGATTGTATATACGTCACATGCTTTTCACATGTCTTTCAACTATAGATTGCTGCCCCGCCGCGGATGAAAACAAGTATTTTTACACCCACACACAAGCTTGAGCAGTTGAAGGTTGTTTCCCGGGGCTCTCTTGCGATTGAGTCGGCCACCACAGGGAATTAGAGTGATACGCCATTGATCCCTGCATCTAGCTGTATTCCACTTAGTAGCTCTATCGCTTGATGACAAATCGAGCGCGGGGCGCCACGCTATTGCGCACGACCATGCCTCGCGTAGCGGCGACATCAGCTGATTGCGCCGGCCGGCTTGCTTCGATTTGCTTCAGAGCAAAGAAATGTCATACCTTGAAAGATTGCGTACTGCACTATGTCAAAATGTTACTGCTTTGTAGCCATCCTATGATTAATTGAGAATTGATAACTCTGATATCACTACTGTAGAGCTTTGCGTCGGCGACACGCACCGAACTTGAAACCGCACTACGTCTGTCGTAGAAGCAGTAGGAGGCTGTCGTCTGCTAGAACAAAAACAAAACAAAGACCGGCGAAAATATTCATAAGTTGTAACTTGTTTTTTGAATAACCGTTTATCACTTTTAAAGTTATTTTGCCAGATAACATACATTTTTTTTTCAGTTTATAGCAGCGACAGATGTTTTTTTATTTTTCTTACACAGATATCCAAGTCAGATCCACTCACAGCTAAAGCCACATGTTGTTTGTCTTCTTTGTTTCTGTGGGCATGCCGTTTCGGTGCGTGTCTCATGTGTTCGCGCTGCTACACACGAGAGCACGAAATGTTAAATTTACGCAAGGAAGCGCCGTTCCTCGTTCGTGTGATGTGCTAAGATTGCGCCCTATTCCCGCGGTTGTCCGAGTGCGCATCAAGTGCGAGTCGTCCAAGGAATCGGCGGGTTGGGCGGGCGCTCGAAGGACTCCGAGGTGACGGCTGACGCCTGTGGTCGCTTCCCTCAGGACAGTGTGAAAGAAACTAAAGGTAAGGGGGACACTTTTTGATGTAGGCCAAGTATGCCACTCAGGGCAAGTGTGTGTTGCTGCACTCGAACAAGGCGTCGTGAAACGGCAGCCTTACGCGCCTTTGCGAGTGCGGTTGCCGATTCGCTTTGACAACGCTAACGCCAGCAGAGCCATGGCGCATCGGCGCGGCCTTACTGGAGCTAATTCGAGACAACTGCGGCAACATGCATGTGTATGGTGATCGATTTTTTCATATGTGCAATGTAGTGAGGAAGACGCACACGGCGCTTGCTACGTTGTTGATTAACAAAGCCTGCAGTGCCTTTTGATGCAAAGCAGCATTTTGTTTACGTTCGCGGGCGATACAATTTGTAACTTGGCTCGATTCACCTAGCCAACCGCCTAAGTGGGTTGATTAGCATACGTTCACGGTAGAGCGTTATTATGTCCCTAAACAGTGGCGTGTGCTTGTTGAAAGATATAATGTGTGTGCCTAGTGTAGAGAGAGAGAGAGGTGTTCGTGCAATCTGCATGTGTACCTGCAAGACGCCTTTGCTTGTAACTAATAATGTACCGGCCAGCACCTATATTGTACGCCTGACTTTGAAGAAAACTTGCATGCACAATGTGAAATTTTGTAATCTGCCAGAGTTGCTTTTTATAAAATAATACACTGCCAGCATGTTCAAAATATGTTTCGCTGCTGTGTGGCAGGGGTGCGGTTATCACGCTGTTGTGTAGTTGCTGATGCAAGCATTTATAGTTTTGATGCGTTAATATTTCTCATCTAACTCATCAGGTGTCTGGCTGTTTCAGCACAAACAAGGCAAAGAGAGAAGGAAGACGGGTAATGACAGGTCCAGTGCCGACTTTTGTTTGCAGGAGAATACCCATGTTGGTGTATTTATGGTGACAGCCTTTCTGTGTTGCTTTTTTGCCCAATTTATGCAACAACACAGTTGTCAGCAATATGACAGAGAACACTGAAATTAGCTTTTAAAGATCATAGTGACTAAATGCCAAGTAACTCACAGCACAAAGTAACAACAAAAGACATCAGTATGATCAATGTGGATGAGTACAGTCTTGCATCTAAAAATATATTGTGCAAAATGTTGCCTAAGTAAGAAACCTCTCTATGTTTGCAAATAGTGTGACGTCACTTCGAGCACCGTGTCAGCCATTCCCTCCCTCTGTGCAAGGGCTGATTGGCAAGGAAGTTGTTTGTGACGTTCCTGATAGACTACTGAGATGTATGCGATTCTAAACCTGTAGCCTAATATATACGTAATCTTTTGTGCAGTTACATCGCTGCATCTGACACCTACAACTTATTTGCATATTTACATTGCTCCCTTAGGACCTAACACACAAACTTGTTGTTTGCATTGTCACTTCATGAATATCGAGCGGTAAAGGTACTGAGTATATGTTAAACAAGAATCTCTGCTTATTACATGAAGAAATATGAGGCCTTCGATAAAACGAGTTATACCTTTATTGAGCTTGCGTACTCGTCGGGGCGATTCATACATGCAGCTTCAGCAAATGGTATCTTCCAGCCCGGTGACCTTGCAATTTTTTTCTGCACACAGCGCAAACACCGAGATGTACCCACTCGCAGATGGTCACGTCAAGTGCATATTTACCTTGACTAAAATGTCGAATCAAGTTTTTTCATCGACCAGTCCCTGCCATGAGTGCTAGTCTTCGGAAACAAGACACATTGTTATTGACACTGCACACACCACACTCAGTATTCTCAGTTGAACCGATATTCTCAATACCTTTCAATGCACACTACATGTCGCCATCAACAGTGCACATTTTTGAAGACTATGCCGCTGTTGCTTGCACAGGCCACCACGTGTGTTCACTTCTTCAAGATAAACAGACAGCGTGGCAAATATTTTACCACACAGTTTACCACACAGCTGGATGTTTGCTGACACAAACTACAGCTAATGTCGACATTGTAACGTGAAGTGTAAGCTTTGAAAAATTAAAACTTGCCCCAAACACCGCACGACTGTACCGGGCTGAGCCACCAGCGGGAGTGTTTTTCCAGCCACACCTCTTACACGTGCCAGTGACATCATGCTGTGACGTACCTCGGTAGGGGCCTATCACTGCATACTTTAAGTGAATGAGGGTCCTGTTAGTGAAAGCAGGCATTGTTGATTTCGTAACTTGTTCATGCCCCCTGGACCTTCATTTGCACAAGTTGTCTGACTGATATTCAGGCAAACTTTTGTGTAATAAATTATACAGTTGGTAGTCTGTGCTTGTCCCATACTGTTGTTACTGGTGTTTCTTGTTGTTACTTTGCACTGCTCATTACTACTCACTTACACAAGCTAGCCTATCTTGCCGCTGTTTTGGACAAGATGCAGCAGGCAAGTGCGATAGTGTTCATAACTCTAAATTCTCGAGCAAAATTTATCGTTTCATATTCAGTTAGTTGCATTCATATCAGTACATTATAAGAAATCATTGATTAAACATGAATCCGTGTTCCTTTACGTAATGCTCACAACTTTTATATCAAATTGAATGGTGTTTATAAAAACATGGGTTTTAGCTAAACTTCATGCTCTTTTCTCGAAGAGCTGACAAAACGCTATTGCATGCTTACTTGCCATGAATTGGACTGTGTTCTAAATACAGTGCAATTCTTCACCGGACTGCCAGTACACTTCACATTGGAGGAACATTTATTAACCATGGATTGATTAATTAAGAACGGAAATAAAGAAGCGGCAGGCCGGAATACTTGATATTGGCATCCGTTTTGCTACCCAGCGCATTATCATGCAAACTTCCTATAGAGTGGTTATGTGTCTTGCCTGTGTGTCTGTGAAGCAAAAACTTTGGGTAGAACTATATTTATCTTACAAATGGTTGCAGGACTGTGGAGGCTGTAGGGCTGCTTAGGAATGGTGGAATCCCTGGACATGTGTTCAACCTTGCTGCATCAGCTGCTTGGTGTTTTCACGGCATCTTTACAGATGTGTTGGGTGAGTAAAGCAAGCAGGTTTCAACACAAGGAAAAGTATAATATGGCAGCACCTCTTGTGCGTGCCTTACATCCCAAGTATATCAAATATTTATCTTGCCTTGTGGCCTGTAATTTTTAAAGAGACACTGCTTTTTGCTTTATATTTGAGTCTTGTTGCTTCGACAGCAATGTATTTGTGTTTGAGAGCAAGTGTTCTTGAACAAAAAACTGATCTCAATAATGACAAAACACCCTTCATACTTGGTCCTTAGCATAAGCTAGCACTTATCTGTAGCAGATTCATTTATTCATTTTTTTCTGGTATGATAATGGGCAAGTAGCAAAGGCAAGTTCAGATTGGAGTGGTCGGTGACGTCTGTTTAGGCTCTGCCATATTGCTTTGCAACCAGAGTTACTTGTGGCCACATATACAATGAAGCCACATGACGTGCATTCTAAATGAGATGACCATATCACATATTTCACTGCATCTTAGTATGTGCCAAACAAATGCAGATATCATTAGCTTGCCACTATAAAGGGATCCTAAACCAACACAAGGTTGAAATTTAGTCGTGGTGTTGCAGCTGTGTATGACTCTACAATGGATACATAGCCGTGATTATTTGTCTATATGTTGTCGCAATAGTAATGTTACACACATTGTACGATACAAAAGACGTCCTCGCTTATTTCGCTTTTTTTCGCTATGCTTCTTTCTTGTCTCTTCTTGCCATGTGCTCCTCCTCACTGTACAAGGAGCAAGAGCAGTGGGCATACAAACACGTATTTAAAAAAAATGTTGTAAGGTGAGCACTGACAAGCTGAACACTTCCAAAAGGCTCAAAGAGGTAAAGGTATTTGTTTCTAGCTACTTTTTGGGCACCCATAGCTAGTTGTGCTGCTGCAGTTAAAAAATAAGTTAAATGTTAAAAATTAATTGGAGATGGTTTGGCACCCATAATTGCAGTTACATACAGAACTAGGTTTCAATGCGTATTCAAAATCTGTTTACTCTAAATCAATCCTAATGATATCTGAAATTCAGGAAATATTCACAGAAAAGCTCAGGAAAAGGCTAAGTGGTTGCCCCTTGAATGTGAAGGAGATACCCTTCTTCTAAAAGGTCAATAGACAGTCTAGTAGTCTCGATATTACATGCACTCTAAAATATTCTGGTGAGGTGCTTTTCATGCATGTTATAATGAGAGGGGTTTTTAATAGAACTGTTGTCACTTTGCCCTGCATTGCTGAAATTGTTCACATAGTTATAATACATGAATCACTTTATGCCTTTTGATTTTATGCAAATGGTTTTCTTACCCAGTTGGTTTAACTTGATTTGGATAAAATCATAAATGCTCTAAATTTTTTTTTTACTATACAGCAGGTTTATTTTTAAAATACGCGACCATTGATGTGAACGCAGTTGGTGGCGTGCTTGATTAATCCTTCACTATCACCACTCTAACTACACCTGCTACAGTGCATAGTGTGACAAAAGTAATGGTACTTAACATTACTGGCAGCATACACTTTTATGTCTCAAAATAGGTTAAAAAGCCTGGTAAAAATGTGTGTACGTTTTTTTTCGCTCCAACTAAATATTCTGGTCTACTCAAAGTAGCTGTCACTCTTTTAAGTTCCTCAAACTTTTAGGTGTTCAAAAGAAGTATCAATGCCATATACTTTCTTTGTCAGCCTACTCACCACTCTAATATTGAGAATTACCCGACAACATTACCCAGTAAAATAAAGGGATGTTATAAAAAGTAATGTCAATTCAATTGTCAAAAACGTTGCCAAGTTACGTCTTTGTTCACTTTTCTTTTCACAATTTTGTTAAAGTTACTTTTGATAACATCCCCTATAGTTTGTTTGGCATCATTTTCTTCTAGTTCTCATTATAATGTGTTCAACAAAGACAACAAACCCTTAAATTTATAGTTCTTTCCTTTACTCATGAATCTGAAACAGTGAATCTCAGTAATCTTAGCGGTGTGTGACTTGTTTTTTTTTGATCAGTTGTGCATGTGTTCAAGTACATGCGTTTAGGTGGGAGGGCGAACTATTGCCTCCTCCTGTTGACTAGCAGATTTTCTGAGAACGGATAGATGCATAATGCTGCCAAAGAAGTATAGGGATATTGGAAGTAATTGTAACGTAATTGCAATCGTAATGTAATTGCCAGTAGGCGAAAAAAAGGTGTCCCACACTAGCCATAATGGTAACAGGCAGTGCTGACTGACTCTTCCATGTATAAATGCACATATATACCGTACAAAATGGAAGAGGGATAGCCGCCATGGTAGCTTAGTTGATAGAGCATCGGACATGTTATTCGAAGTTCGCAGGCTCGGTCCCTGTACAGGGCAGGTTATCTTTTTTTCAGGCCCCGCCACGGTGGTCTAGTGGCTAAGGTACTCAGCTGCTGACCCGCAGGTCGCGGATTCGAATCCCGGCTGTGGCGGCTGCATTTCCGATGAAGGCGGAAATGTTGTAGGCCCGTGTACTCAGATTTGGGTGCACGTTAAAGAACCCCAGGTGGTCAAAATTTCTGGAGCCCTCCACTACGGCGTCTCTCATAATCATATGGTGGTTATGGGACGTTAAACCCCACAAATCAATCAATATCTTTTGTTCCTTCTACTTTTCTTTCTTCACAATTACAACACTTCTATTCTTCTTGAAGATTTTCTGGTGTAAAAAAGGTACCCTATAATCTGAAGAGACAAACAGAATGTGCCAGTGTACGAGTTAGCTCTTGTAGTGGTTACAGGTAAGATATGTTTTGAAGAATAAATCATTCTGCCACTTGCCTAAAGAGTGGCTACAGGACATGGCGCTGGATGCACTTTGTTATTTTTGAATCAAGCTATCTTGTATTCTATTTTTATAAATTACATGGGATACACATGACGGTATCACACACTTTAACGCCACAAAGATTATGCAGCGAACAATGTTATAAATGCGAAATCGCATAAGGATAAGGTGAAAACTGCACTCTCAACGAGAATGTACAGAAAGCACAGGGTGCAGGCGTTTCCTTCTGCCCGTGCTTTTCAAGTGCGAGCTGTTTTCACCTTGTTCTGACCAACTAACTAGATTGAGATGTGTTGGTATAGTGCAAGAAGATGCTCCACGGGAAACTAGGTTTATCTCAAAGTCTGTGTGTGTCTTTCAACCTATATGGTGTCCAGTTCAAGAGTTCATGCAGACCAGATCGTGTAAAACAGGACCGTGTAAATAAAATAAAATGGACCATGTAAATAAACAGGATCGTGTAAAATGTCGTTTTCGTGTGCAACTGTAGTTGTGGTTGTGCTGAACGACCTTTCTTTATATACACTACATAACAAACTTGCTTCTTTAGAGTCGAGTGCATCATCGAATCGATTGTAAATGTTTGCATATGCGAGGCCTTAAGTTTTATAAGAAAATCCTCAGTGTGCCACGAGGAAATGTGTGTTCAGCGAAAATTTGTATATCATTATATACAACTCTTAAAGCCTCGTCTACAACTTTATGCAGGTTGACCTTGAGCAGAAAACGAGGAGCGGCAGCAGCCCCCAGAAAAGAGCAAGCACCCTCCAAGCTCCCGAAGCTCTTTTCTACAGGAACAGCAAGGTCACTGTGTGGCATTTAAAACCATTGCAAGGAGCGCCTTACCAGTACACTGTGCTGGTATTTCATCGCAGAAGACGAAGTTGACCACTCCAGAGGAACTTCACGCTGTGTATTGTGAGTGCTTCAGTGGTTTTGTTTTTGTCCAACCAGCAGTTAAGAAATCATGTGTCAGATTCAGCCAGGATGGCTAGAGGGAGTCGGGCAGGCATGTTTGGACATTTGTCTAGCCAAGTAGTGCCAATTTTCGCACTGGTCCTGTTGGAGTTACTGCCACAATCACAGAAGCTACGTCACCTCTCTAAATGTACAGATGTGTCGGGGAAGATTAGCTGCACTAGGTTTTTCTATAACTGATAGCTGCCAACATTCTTCATTATACAGGAGTTTTGTTCCTCACTTATGGGTCTAAAGCCCTCTACAGAAAAAATGCAACACGTCTACTTCCAGAAGACTCCGAGGCCCTACTTGTAGGTTTTTTCGGCTTGTATCATAAGCACCTCGTTTGGGTACATGAACTTTTTATAAACATGTACAGCGAAAATTTTGGGTGGCTGGTCGTTTTGTCATTATCTTGTTCCTCGCAGTATTCTTAAGCATGTTGTGCATTACGTTGTCAATCTGGTTCATGTGCATAGAAGACATTACGAAGTTTCAGGCTACAGTATAAAAAGCCTGGAAGCAAGCTATCAATAATTTTTTAACAGAGTTGCTTAATCTGATACATGATGCATCGCTAAACTTTTGTGCGTATTCATCAATGTAAGCTCGTCTTAGTGTTATCCAAAATGAAGATGTGAGTCGACAGATGGAAACATCTAGTAGGGTAATCAGGGTGAACAGTAGAAGTGCTTCAGACAGGCTGGCCGATGTTGCGATAGGAGGACCTATTTTTTAGAAGTCACCTTGTCATCCTTGGCGTGTTAGTTTAAATGGGGTCAGTAATGACATCATTTTTTGGTATAGGCGTGTGTGCTTGTTGGAAATGTTTGTCTGAAAAAAAAAACCTATAACGCAGAAGAGTGCAGCCCTTGCTTCTTTTCAAGTTAGGTTGCGCTGATACAAAGTGTTCTCCTGTCGGAGGTTGTGGGTAAGGGAAGCAAAAAAAAGATAAATGATAGAAAAGAAAAAAAAGAAGAAAGAAAAGGGGAATGCAAAGTAAAAGTAGTGCTACACTGCTCCTACTTTGCATCCCCCCTTTTCTTCTTTTTTTCCCTTGTTTTCTTTTTTCACCTTTTTTGTTACATTTGCATTGTCCCATCTAGTGCATGAATCAATGACACATGGCTTTGCTATAGCAAAGATGCCTATGTGGTGTTGGATTGGACAGTGCATTGTACTTCATTCAGTTAATTACAGACTGATCAGTCTTGCAATGAGTGCTTCCTGTCTATCACCACACATGTTCCAATGAAAAGTTTGTGCATGGCTCTTAGTATGCTGCTATATAGCTTGTGTCTTGGACTACTCAAAATGAATGTTATTTTGCTGCTGTTTATGGTAATGAATTTATCCAACATGAAAATATCTTGCCTTGTGAACTTTGTCGGACCTGCCTTTCTTTTTTCTTTCCTATGCAGGCATTGTATGTGAGGGAGGCAGTAACAGAGAGGTGATAGCTTGAGCTTCGGAAGAATAAATGCTGGCAGTGAGGCAACTACGCATCAAACTTCCCAGCCATTTTGCCAACAGTCCTAAATGTGTTTTGAAAAAAAATATTGTGCTCGTTTTCTGTATTTTTCTGAAAACAGCAAAATGCTAAAGTATATCGCAGAGAACAAAATATTAGTCCACGTTGGTGCCTTCTGGACTTCCCAGGATGTCGTCTGGGTGTTGTTTGTAAAAAGTAAAGTGTTTCAAAAATACTGCCTCTTCTACACCAAATTCGGTCTTGGTATTAAGTAAAGGTGATTGTGTGTAGTGCATGAAGCTCAGTAATATTAGTGCAATTTTTTTGCCACATCAAAAGCAAGGAAGCAGTTCTCTTTATATGGCAAGTTATATGATTACACTTTGTCTTAAAGTAGAAATGAATTTTTGAAGTTTTCTTATGATGGCTGTTTTCTGCATTTGATGTACGACAGCTTCCGTTCCGAAGTTCCCCATGGCCCTCAATAGGAGACTTCAAAATCATTTTCCTCATTTAAACAAAAATTGTAATGATAACACTTGCCATGTAACAAGAACTGTTTATTTGCTTTCAACTTACATATAAAAGTAATTTTCAATTACACAAACACAGAGCTCAAATTGCATCTCATTGTAGACAAAAACAATTATATAGTGATATTTGTAATCTGGACCTAACATTATTTTTTTCGTAAAATATAACTTCCGTGGAGTGAGTATTTGTGGCTCAAATATTCATACAAAATGCAGTATTGCCATACAAGAAATGCAAACGATAAACAGTTTGGATGAATTCTTCAAAGCCTATGTAGCAGAAAAATTGCACTAATGTTACTTGACTTCAAATACTTTAAGAAGCATCTTTACTTAATATGTAGATCAAATTTGATATGGCAAGAAAAAGCGGTACTTTGAAATTTTTCTCACAAATAACACCCGCACGACATTCTGCGAAATTCTGAAGGTACCCACGTGACCACTACTCTTTTCTCTTCAAAACATTTCTGCAAATAACTATTTTCAGAAGAGTAAATTACCATCATTTTTTAAACTATACCTCTGTGATGGTCGCCAGGCAGTATGGCTTCTATGTTTGGTGTAGAATAGCCCAGTGCAAAAAACAACAAATGGCTGAGCATCCTTTGACGTTCGGGCAATTTCGAAAGCATTTGTTTGTTAGCAGCAATTCAGTTAAGCCCTTGTCTTTATGCTTAGGCCCAGAAACAAAACACAAGTAACTAAAGTAGTCCTAAGAGTCATGTAGTCTCACTGTTCCAAGGCCTATGGAGCCTAATTTTGTGCAAGCTTCACCATTTTTTAAAAATTCAGATTCAACCAACTGGTTCTGAAGGCACAGTGCATTTTCAGCTAACTTGTTTCACACCAGTTACTTAGATAAAAAGCGGAAAGTAGAGGTGAAAATACCATTTTAAAGGCATTGTAGGTAATAACAAAAAGGACTGCTTTCTTTTTTGTGTGGTGCTTTGCCTGAACGCTGTGCTTTTTGTGGTATAGTTCATTGTCTAGTGAACATAGGCCTTAAAAAACTAACATTAGCCATGTTGAGTTCGATTTCTTGGTTATAGTCATAGTAGCCATATAAATGATTATGACTTCAAACTTGATTGTTTTTTGAAGATTTTTTCCTTGCATAATGATATTTGAGAGTCTTAGTCAATTTTGTTATAAGAAAACGTGATGTCATAATAGGGTCACTTTTTAGAGTCGTTCAGTTCTACCTTACCTTTTACATTCCTAATAGAGCAGTTATTTTCAATATTGGTATTTAAAATGGAATGAGCATGCTGTATGTAGTAAGGTGTAAGCACTTACATATAGCACATGCACCCAACTTTTCTGTTGGCAGTTTATTTCTGTTATTCTTGATTTATATGTGGGGTTTCACGTCCGAAAACCACTATATGATTATGAGAGACGCCGTAGTGGGGGGCACTGGAAAGATCGACCACTTGGGGTTCTTTAACGTACACCCAAATCTGAGCACACGTGCCTACAGCATTTCTGCCTCCATCGGAAATGGAGCCGGGGTTTGATACCGCGACATGCGGGTCAGCAGCCGAATTTCTTTTACTCTTGCTCCCCTATATGTCTGCAGTTCAGTTATAGTTATCTGGCTTGCACAGATTTTTAATGGCACCTGCCTGGTCCTGCTTGCTTTCATGGTGATATTAACCTTCGTAAGTTGCATAGGTTTAACTCTCAAAATTGTTCAAGATGCCAATTTTGTGCACAAACTGTATAGTATAAAGGCAGCAGATGTACATGCACACACTATAAATGAACATTGAGAGCTTTCACTTGCAGTTCCTAAAGTTTTTCTGTGCAGGAAGCGTTTAAATCATAATATCATAAGGGCATATTAATCGATTATCTCTACCATTGAAAATCGTGACAACCTAGTTATTTTCACTGTGATAAGCATGCTGTTTTTTTGTGGCAAAACTAATTTATACACTCATTCCTTCTATTATTCGCATATGCATAACATGAATGATTGTGTGCCTTAAATTTTCAGTTTCATTCTGTGTGTTATATTTCTTGTGCATGTAAACTATTGTGCTAACATGTGTCTCTGACGTTATTTGTGCCAATTATTTTCATTTCCAGGTGCCTATGAAGGACACATAAGTTCTATCGCAGTGACCTTCGAAATTTACAGTGGTGCCGCAGCCTCAAGCAGCATTTCGCCGATCTCCACAAGGCATTCATGAGATAAACACAGCGCCACACTTTCACAGTGCTATGATTAATATTTATGTTTAAACATTTCGTTCTAAAATTGCTGTTACATTGTGCCACCATCCTGTGGCTTAGGTGGAGCTCGTGAAATAGCGTTGCAGTCACCTCATTTGTAAACGATCAACACTGCAATGTCACTATTCACAGCTGGAGCATACAGACAAATAAAAAAACATATTGATTGTAGCAGGGCTGATGTGTATATTATTGCCTCTCTATTGATAATAATAACTTTATAGGTTCTTTGTGTCTTGCATAGAACACTGCATTAATGTGTTGCAATGTAACCACCATTTATGATCGCTAGCATGTTTAGTAGTTTTGTAATGTATTTTATTTAAAATGTAATTTTGCTTCCGCATCACGACAATTAGTAAGATGCCGATGATTCAATCCCTCATCATGCACATTTAAGAAATATTGTGATTTGTACACAGTATTGCATGTACTCAAGATGTGGACGTCTATTCAATTTACACATTATATTGCTTTGCACTAGATTCAGACGTAACATGCACACATTTCAGTAATTTCCGCATGATACGTCTTTCCATAAGATGCGGAGTCTGCATCATACGTCTTATGCGGAGTCCGCATCATACGTCTTCCATATTCCAATAATTCCGTATGTGAGGTCTCCGCATCTTACGAAACGTTTCAGTAGGGAAGTGTGAATGTTTTGAAAAAAATTCAAAATGAAGCAATAACATGCTGCTCACAATGACCTTCTTGTGGTCCCCCATTTTCTTGCATTAACAATGGGATGTAAAGAGCTCTTATATTTCCACAGCAGAAGTTCTCGGATACCATTATTATTAAACAACTGGTGCAGAGTTAACAGCACGCCAAAATAAACACAGTTCATTGTCTTTTATTCTAGTCGTAACGTTCTTTCACCTACCCCGGCCATTACTATCAATAGACACAGACGCCTTTGTACCATTAAATTCACATTTTGGGGAGTAGTCCTAGGTGTTCCTCTAAAGTACCATAATCACATTTGACTTATAAGACAGATGATAGTTCATGGTATCAGAACAATCATTAAAGAACAACCATTCTTCAAATTGCTTGAACCACACTACGCTTATATATAAAGCCATATTATATAGATCACCATGTCATGGGCGAACACCTATTAATTTCATATCCACCTACTTCAACGTTTCGAAAACAAAGCTATTTGCATCCTCACATTCACTACACTATTCCCCAGCACGTCCCAGCTTTTTCAGTAACATTGTGTACTAACTCAATTTATTCAAATATAAACTGGTAGTACTTATATTCAAGTGCGTTAACGGTTTCGTAACACGCAAGGTCTTGCAAAAATTTCAATTCTTATACGCATATCCCACCAGGTTCACCTCTAACAACATTTTTTGCTACCACATAGCAGCATATATTTTTTTCTTGAATTCAATACCACTATGCACTATAGAATTGTCATTCAACACTTCTAAAAATAACTTCATTATCTCATTTCACAATCATAACTAGTAATATGTATATGTATCTTGGTATTGTCAGACATTTTGAACTAATACTGTCTAGATTACTTTTACATTTACTTCGTGTGTAAATTTGAGTTGTCCGGTGTGTCGTTAATTAAAGTACTTTTTGTTCAAGATTCTACTGCCCCAGTTTTTCATAGCCATGTATGACTACTGAACTTTGTTTTATTACCATTTCTACTGGGAATTATATTACAAGTTTGTCTTGTCTTTAATAGTATCATAATCGACTTGCCACTTTTAGTTCCCATTTGGTTATACTTTTCAACATGTAATATCTTTCACAGGATGACCCCTTTCAGCCTTATGCTATGTGACCTATTTCGGTATATAATAACCGCAATGTGTTTGTATATTTTGTAACAAATAAACATTTTTGACTGATTGATCAATAGCCATAACTAGAGATGAAGTGACATGACAGGCCGAATGACTTACCCTGAAAAATTTTAACATTGTAAAATATCTTGTCACCAGCAAAAAGCATTTCAATTTAGGGACCATGACCGTGCTAAAAATCAACGTCATTGCAGAGCGGAAAGTACACGCAGCACTCGTAAAGTGGATGGTGTGTTCGGCTTTGATTTCAGCTCTAATGACAGACAGTACTGCGGTATAACTGTGCTTGCCGATGAGTTTACAGGACAAACTTTGTTTGTTTCAGAATAAGTGCAAGCAAAAACATCCAGCATTACAAACTTCATTTGCAATTTTTTTATTTAATGTAATTAAGAACTCTACGTAGGAGTAGGTTTGCTCAGGCGATTCATGGGTTCATTTTGCATATTCAAAGGCTCGCAAAGGTTATGTTGCGCAACAGTTTTTTGTCAATCAGTATGAGAACCTATTGCACTAAACGGCTTCAGAAAAAGTCCACAAAGCAAGACGCTGTCCTCATTTGCAGTCCACACTGATCCAAAAAGCAATACCCAGCAGCATTCTAGCTTCGGTCACTGATCCATATTGCTTCAAGGGCCAGCGTAGAAGTGGAAAAAAGAGAACAACATGGTTTTAAATTCTAAGTTGAGCAACCTGCGCTCTAGCGACATCTTTTACTTGTTTTTCAGGACAGTTGCAAGCGAAAAAGTGCGCACTCTTAGTGTCAACATCACAGAGCAAGTCACAGAGATGGTATATCCTAGAGCACAACAACAAACAGCTGCAAAAGCGGATAAGTCAAAACTAAACTCAAAGAATGGAAACATAGAGAGGTTTGCATTGTGAAAAATTTATGTGACGTGATCCTCTACCTAATCTACCAGACTGCTCTATAATTCAAGCTGAATGCAGATTAATCTGAACACTAGATAGGAGGCGATACTCTAATAGTGTGAAATAAAACTCTGCCAAGTAGTTGCCAACGACATGTGGTTGGTTATCGCAGTTTTACTTTTAACGAAGTGGAAGTGAAATTGTACGACAACAAACAAAGAAGCACTGACCAATATAAAGTAAAGGCACCTAGAAACTTTCATCAAAAAAGGGTATTGCAGTATCCGTCTTGGGGATCCCGCTTGCTGATGTCTAAAACAATAAATGCTGTCATGCTTTGTGAAGAAACTGAACTATAAATCTGACACATGCAGGGTTGATCGAAGTGCCACCCACACATATTAAAATATTATTCCATCTTTATCATAAGCACTGTTATTTGGGTAGCCATTACGGCATCCAGGGGACGTACATGAGGCTAACCAAAGAGTGAGGTGATCCGGCGTAAGAGAAGACACAGGAAAATAAGTAGAATCATATCACGAGTGCCAGATCATGGAGGTGAAGTTGAGGCAGCTGACTCAACAATTCCTATGATAAAAAGACTTCTTCGCACTGATGGGGGGAATTACATGGTCTCCGAAAAGTTTTGTGAAAGAATATCTAAAGGGTATGGCTTGTGAAAGAATGGTGGCAGCAAAAGCAGGACAGTGGATACTCATCTCCTTTCTAAACAAGAAGATATTTCACAAAAAAGTCAGTTTTAGTGGGAGACAGTGAACCATAATTACAGAGTCATGAACTCGATAAAGGGCAAACCAACAGCGGATTGAGCGCAGGTTTACTGGTCAATGTCATTCAGCAGTTCATGGGCTATTGAAGAAAGCTAATTGAGCCATAAGTTAGTGCTTACGCATGTGTTCAGACTTCTCAGAAAAATGTAAGAGCTGCCTTTAAAAGACGTAGCTCATCATGCACAACCCTAAAAAGCATCTCTGGAGTGCACACCACTTCTTTTGTATTTTTACAAACTGCAGCCTCAATGAAAGTATTGCAGAAGTGGGAAAATGAAAAAAAAACATGCAATAAACTTTTATGTACAGACTTTTCACTGCTCCTGCAGAGCAACGAATTTACCTGCCAACGTGACTAAGAGTTGAAAAGATGATCAGCCTGACTGTAGAAAGAACTAAAGAAGGGCAAGCTAAGTACAGAGAGTGAAAAGAAACTTCGACAATACCAGAATACACCTGCAGCATGGAAGGAGGTTCGGGACTTTGTGCTAGTGACGAGAAAATTAGGAACTCAGTACCGAGTCACAAAGGGCCATTCTCTTTTGTCAAAATAGCAAGCCACCAGGGACATTTAAGGAGTTCTCCGTACGCCAGCTTCAGCGCACTTGCGAATCGGCCTCAGCAGCCAAAGTTCTAAAGGAGTATGGAACCACTTTTTAAAAGCTTGTTTAATCTGCCATGCAAATCTTATGGATACAAAGTTGACTCTGAGCAAGTGAGAAGCAAATGAACTATTGATCAGATATCTGATTCTTTATATTAGGGTCAGGTTTTCTGTGACGCATTAGGCTATTCTAAGGATTACATGTTGCAAGCTGGCTAGTTGTGATGACATCAGATACCAAAATGGTCGCTGAGTGTCACAAAAACTATCAAATTGACTGCTTGTGATTCGGCAATGGAGCCACAGAGCGTAGCACTTGAGCAAGTTTCACGATTTCTCGCACAAGCATATGACGAGAAGCTCATACTGTGTTATGACCTGAGGGCACTGTAGAAATGGAAAGTCGCTTTAGAGGCATACTGTAATTACTTTTGTAGAGTGCAGTCGCACTTTTAGTACATTTTCTAGATCACTGAAGGATGAGCCTTTTATTTGGTGCAAGAAATTAAGGAAGTTTTCTGTCAGTATTCCTATATCACCACTGAAGGTTTGAAAACAATTGCTGTGGAAGTGAAGCAAGCTTAAGCAGTTGCAAAAGACAAATAATTTCTTGCATACGAAACTGCAAGGGGTGAGGTAATAGAATAAAAAATCTAGAAATAACGACAAGAAGAGTTTCGTGCTCGTGCATTATGTGCATTCTATTTACACACCACCTTTTTAGCAACTTGTACGATAGGTTAATGTTAGCATGCATAGAAAGAAAAATGGGAACTAACTTACCCAAGACCACCACAATATTTGTGTATTTTTAAACATTCCGTAAAAATATATGTAAACAGCACAGCATTGTAGGTCTTGTCCGTTAAAAGTTTGAGTTTATTTACAGTAATACAGTCTGCACAACCCGCATAAATCACACACTACCTGTCAACCTGACGTGTAATGATATTTTTTATTCTTTTGCATGGAGCCGAACCTTGCGGTGTCGCAAAGGGTTGATGCAGTTTTCTTAGCAAGGTTCTGCAAACAGAATATTAACTGTCCATGAACGGATCATTCACAATCATCAGCTGCTTGTGTAGCATTCCCTGTCGTGTGCACTCGGCACACTATCATAATTTCTTTGCCTTGCGCGAACATACACTGTCTGTAAAAAAGAATGTTGAAGAGGGTGCATTTTTTACCACTACGCGCAACTTAGCTGCAGGTGGTTACTCTTTTCAATTACAGGACATTTGTCAATAATTGACGAGTGAAGAATGCAAGTCCTAGTCACTAACAATTCCATATTGCATCTTTTATGTACACACTAAAGTCTATTTCATTCTAACTGTAGTGATTTGTAACATGATGCTTACACTGCGTACTCTATCGTACACACATGCCTTCACACAACACATGCCTTCACCAAAATACCTAGCAGTTTTGCAGTGAAGCCCCAATAAACGCGTGCGTATTTTTCAAGACGATAGTCTTTCTTGGAAACCTTCGACGCAAAAATTTTAGTCTGTCTATATAGTTGTCTGTTTGTCCACCCGTAATAGTACTGGGTACCCTAAACGGCACCGGACGATACCCCAAACGGCCGACACCATCTGCAGCACCCACCAATATTGCTCGAGAATGAGCGTTCCTGCTTGTGCGATTCTCAATAAAAAAGCAATTATTGCAGATATTGGAGGCACCATAAAAACGAGAGTAAATTCAGTATGTGCATCTTTTACAAGAAAAGGCTTACATAAGTTATTCTAAGGACCGTAGCGTTTATCACGCTGCGCTGACCGCGCAGCGCTTGCACGATAATGCGAGTGTTTCCAACGCTTTGCTAAGGCTTCACGGTGGTGGAACCTACCCGTCACCTTGCGTTCTACACTTTATCACCTCTGAGACGGGCCCAAATGGCCGTCTCGGAGCCGTGCGCGTCTTTTTTCAAGATAACTTTTTTCAGATGCCGCTCATGTCTCATGTGTGACGTGACTTTATCCGCTCGTTCGCCTCCGCTTCACGCTCGAAGCGCTCTGACGCAGCGCCTCTAGTATACCATTTACCGATTTTTTGCGTAGAACATCAAACAAACGTTTAGTTCACTCTTTCCAGACGCAAGTCTATCGTCTTTCGACAACATTTGCAGTGTAACATGCAGATACGGGTCCAACTAACTTATGATTCTATAGCTTTCGACAAACACTCGAAGCGGTGTGTTTCCCATTATTTTCTTATTGTGTTGTTGTTGTTTATTTATTCAAATAAAGTATATGTGAACTAAGGCACTGTGCAACAGTAGCAATAGTCGTGCGCTCGCTTAGTAGCGTAGTAACCGAAGGTGTGCCTGCCCGAGCATCGTTTGCGAACTTCACTGCACCGACAGTCTCGAAAACAGGCATTTTATGGTTCTTTTCGGAACTGCAAAAAAGAACTTACCGAGACCAGCATTTCAACGTCTTCTTAATCTTTACTGGATACGACTGTCTCCGTCTTGGCGCCTCCTGTAGTCCGTCGAAAACAAACTAACACTGCCAGCGGCAGTGGAGTGCAGCGTCGATAGAGGCATGCTCGCAGTGTTTTTCGGCACACTCGAAGTTTCTTCGCATGCCGCCATATGATCGGAAGGCCTTTTTGACGAGCAAGAGCTGTTTAGCGAACACAGCGCGCTAACTTAGTATTGTCTGAAAGCTGCGTGAAAGCAGCCTGCCGCATCGTCGTGGGGGCAGCTATGTTTGTTGATGACATCACGCACGAACCAATGAGCGCACAGCTTCCGACAACCTTGTAAAGACGCCTGGCGCAGTGCATTGTGAGGAGGTATATCCGCTCGCCTATGTAAACTTGTGATCGAAGACGCTAGTATATTCTCTGCTTCGTCTAATCGCAAGAACGCGACTGCATTGCGTAGTGTCATTAGGGTGGTGGTTCCACTCCCTCCTTCTTGCCAAAAGTTCAAAAAAAAGAACCAGACGACGACACTCCTACACATTTGAAAAAAAAAACGAGAAAATTTCGCGCGCAAATGTGGTCAGCGTCGCCTCGCGCGTATCATGTATGTCGTGCGAAGTGACTGGAATTGTCCGAAGAAAAGCAAGGAGGACAAACGCAGACGTCGTATTTCCCTCACAATCGGTCATGTGTTACCGTCGTTTCAACAGCATGACCGAAATCACCCCAGTGACAGTGTACGCACGAATGGTCGCGTGGACGGATGGAAGCAAGAACGAAAGGGCGGACCGAAGCATGGACGGGCTGACGGACGCTTCGCCCTACTAATCATAATTCACCTTGTGGATATGCTGTGACTTTTTCTGAAATACATTTCAACAGTTCAAAGAAGCTTCGTGTTATTTCTTTCAAAAATCAACATTTCAATTATTTATTCTCCTATATATTTAGTATATATTGCAAGATCGTCATGCGAAAAGTACATGTTGGATGCGCTTGCG
Organism: Rhipicephalus annulatus; assembly: GCA_013436015.1. Lineage (NCBI taxonomy): Eukaryota > Metazoa > Arthropoda > Arachnida > Ixodida > Ixodidae > Rhipicephalus > Rhipicephalus annulatus. Next base: position 693,061 of record WOVY01010991.1, read on the forward strand.
AAACCGAAACCGAAATTCACACGAAAACAGATTACTGGCTTAGCAGCAACTGTGCAGAAATTCCGCCCCGTAGCTTTGGCTGGGCTGTCACAGAAATTTGTGACCGAGTCTAGGATTGCCTAGTGAGGCAAGCTGTGAAGCCTGGAGAAAT